>OY292348.1:0-600000 GCA_958496145.1 Heliothis peltigera | reverse complement strand
CTGATTTATTCACCCGTGTATCGGAGAGCACGTAAATGTCGTTCCTGCGCCTGATCTCTCTCCGGTCGTGTCGGATTGCCATCCCATCGGACTATGAGAGTGAGCGAATAGAGAGTGCACCTATGTATGTCTGCGCGAATGCTTGTGCACTATAATATGTCCTGCACAGCTGGTTGTTCTCCATAAAAGAGAACGGCCGCCGTAGCCGACAATCGGCCTGGATGCCATCATAAAAAGGAAAAACAAAACATATCGGACTAATATTATCTTGGATTGGTATAACGTTTATAAACTCAATCATGAAAATTTACTAGAAGTAATTAAATTCATTCAAATACGCAATTTTCCATAAATTGAACATTAATTAAAATATTTGTTACCATGCAATAATTTTTCAGTTATTTTTTTCGTGGTGGCCCGGTGGTTAAAATACCAGTATCTCAAGTACGATTCCAGGTCAGGCAAGTACCAATGCAACGTTTTTAAGTTATACGTACTTTCTAAGTATATCTTGGACACTAATGACTGTTTAAAGGTAAAGGAAAAACATCTCGAGAAAACCTGTACTAAAAAGTCTGAAATCACCAACCCGCGCTGATTAACGCTCAATCCAGCTCAATGTGCCCAGAAGGGACAATTAAAAAATCTGATGATGATTTTTTCATGCAAAAATTAGAGGGTACTCACAAAATTCCAGCCTGTTAGGTATCCAGCCCTATATCTGTATAAATTGTCTATTTCAATTATATCGCTGCTCCGTATGTCTAGACCAGCCGCAAATATAGTTATATAGGCATTATGTAAAACTCCAAACAAATGATAAACAGTAATCCAATACAATTTAGAATCACTCCTATCAAATAATTTCTCATTTTCAGTTATAAGAAAACATAAAATATTATAAAATATATTATTATCCTTCCATAAGAACTCCTCCATTTTTTCCATTTTTGAATTTATAAATTATTATTATTATATCGAAAGCACTTTTTTTGAAAATCGAACACCAATTAAACTTATTTATTTCGATATTTAAAATTTAAAATGGAACACTAATATTTTATTTTTTAGAATTTAATTCTTTTAAGCACTTATTTTTAAGATTATAATTATGATTTTAATTATTATAATTAACTTATAACTTATGCTAATAGACGCCCGGTTCCCGTAGTGGTTTGGGGCGACTAATAGTTATCTGTCACAGTAATTAGTGCGGACGGTATCTCATTATTTGTACTCGTTAAACGTTATTTCTTGGTTCACCCTCTAATTGATAATTATTATTTTGGTACCTGCATACATTTTGACAAACTTTTGTTTAACTAAAAATACTAATACATAATGTTTTTGTTCTTATATTTATAGGATATAGCTAATTTAAATAAAACAAAGAAGTTCGTAAAATAAATATATTATGTATGTATCTTAATGAAAAAAAATATATTTACGGCGTAGTAACGTCGTTAGGAAGGTTTTCAGCGTGAACGTGGATGTATATAGAGGAAGGGGACCAAAGAAACGATGTATGGATTGTGTGAGAGTTGATATGGCTAGAAAGAATGTAACTTGTGAGATGACGGCAGATAGAAGAGCGTGGAAGACAAAAACATGCTGCGCTGACTCTAAATAAAATTAAAGATAAGGGCAGGAGGATGAAAATGCCGCCATTCTCCTTCACTTTATTAAGCAACATAGGTTGTAGGTAATTAAAATTGAAATTTTGTTTAAAATGTATGTCGGTTCTTCAAACCAAACAGACACACATACACACAGACATACATGTACAGACGTGTGTTGCTAGGGAGATCGTTACGCCAATTCTTGGTGCAAACAAACTTGGTATCCTTTCCGACAATTCGACAATTTCCGATAGGAAGCGGCCAAAAGAGACTGTTTTTTGTGACTTCCAAAAAGTGCAGATTTTTAACCTGATGTCGAGTAAAAAAAAATCATTTGATAATTTCTTACAAAAAAAGACTACTAAGAAAAGTTATCACGTACTGTGCTTTGCTCTTATAATTTTAAAAGGCACTGCATTATATAATGTTACAGCTGGTATATTATGTATATGTTATCGCGACAATACCCGTGGTCGGAACCGTGTGGAACGCTGTCAAACGAGACGCGACCAAGGCGACCTTGGTCAGCGGTTGTTTTGGTTCGTTTATAAGGCCTATTAGAATATACCGCGGTAGAGCTGGTACCGGTCAACAACACGATGACTCTCGACCATCGTAGGCGCGGGTCTGTGGGAGGTGAGTTTTGGGTGGCTCGCCGTCCGCACGTCTAAAGACGACAGGCCCGTGTCGGCGGCGCGTTCTGTTCCACGCGCTCCTTGTCGCAAGAGAGGGGCCCCTTAGGGCCAGGGTCTGCCTGGGCTGCGGGTTGTTCGTAAGAGACACCGTGGCCCTGGCACACAGAGACCTCCAGAAGGAACATAGTCGGTTTTAGTCAGTAAGAGTCTGACACTTCCTCCAGCTGCACCCTCAGCGGAAGGGGTCATTTGATGATTTCCCACGAAAAAAAAATGACAGTTAGGATATTGCCGTTTCTACTTCGCGTTAACCTGATAATATAATTGGAGCCTAATGAATGAAAGACTTTAATTACAAGCCTACATTGCTCATCCATACTTAAGTATGTAATCTCTTTTTATGTCTGGACTCTAAGAGACTACGACCCTTGAGTTTGTTTCGGCGTTTCTTCTCAAGGTAGTCAGTTAGGAAATGCCGACCTCATCTCGTTATTTTATAAAAAATGTGTTGACGTATAAAAATTTTGAGTTCAACCTCATCATCATCATCATCATCATCCTCCAGCCCTTATCCCAAGTTTTATTTGTGGTCGGCGCAGCATGTTTTTGTCTTCCACGCTCTTCTATCTGCCGTCATCTCGCAAGTTACCTTCTTTCTAGCCATATCAACTTTCACGCAATCCATCCATCGTTTCTTTGGTCGTCCCCTTCCTCGATATCCATCCACATTCATGTTCAAGACCTTCCTCACAACATGAACCTCATTCCTCCGCATTACATGCCCATACCATGCTAGCCGGTTCCCACATAGTTTTTCGGTAACCGGTGCCACTTTTAAACTTCCTCTTATATACTCATTCCTTACTCTATCCATTCGCGTAACACCACACATTCCTCTTAACATTCCCATCTCTGCTGCATGCAGTTGTTGAGTTCAACCTATTAGCAAAATAAATATCATTTATCAAGGAATCATTTTCGATCGCATTATGAAGTCTAATTATGCATTTTTGGAGTCGATGGCCTTAAAAATCAAGATCTAGAGATTAAAAAACCTTGGGGTCTAGGAAATGTTATTCATATTTATAAGGTTACGCTTGGACGCGTTATTTAGTTCAGCGACCTCGACTGGTGACTATGTGATAATTATATTTAGTATTAGTCTGTTAATTTATCTGTATTTTTTAAACTTATGATTATTATAATAGTAAACTACCTTCTAGATATCCTTTTCCCAACTATGTTGGGGTCGGCTTCCATTCTAACCGGATGCAGCCGAGTACCAGTGTTTTACAAGGAGCGACTGCCTGTTTGATCTCCTCAACCCAGTTGCAACCTGGGCAACCCAATACCCATCTCCATCAGTTATTGGTGTCTAAGATAAGCTTAGAAAGAACATACAACTTAAAACAGTTACATTGGTACTTGCCTGACCTGGAATCGAACCCGCACACTCATACTTAAGAGGCTGGTGTTTTAACCACTAGGCCACCACGACTTCTCTGGCATGCTGCTGCATCTTAAACTACTCTTATTTATATGTAAATTGTTAGTTAACCTGACAATTCTTAGTCCAAAGATGTTAATTATCAATAATTAATAGCTATTATTATGTGACTATTCTTAGAAAATAATGGAAAAATACTTCGTAAAAACGTTACTATAATTATGTGGGATAATTAAGAATGCGTCCATTTCCTATATAATTAAACATTTGCCCTGACGGCCCTGTGACAAGCGAAGTACACGGGGTCGTAAGTACTACAGTCGCGGGGTCTTTTTTGTGGCAAATCATCAAAAGACCCCTTTCGCTGTGGGTGCAGTTGGAGTGTCAGACTCTTAATGACTAAAACCCACTTTCCTCCTGGAGCCACACAAAGCTCACCGCCCACAGATCCGCGCCTACGGTGGCCGGGAGTCGTCCCTCGACACCCTACCCTACCTAATTATACCACCCTGAAGCGACTGTCTATCTGACCTCCTTTATCCAGTAACCTATTCAACCCCGATACCACTTGGTAAGACTGGTTGTCCAACTTTATGGCTTCTAACTATCCCTAATGACTGCTAAAAGCGTTCAAAAGACAGCTGGCACTCACCAATTTAACGTGCCCTCAGAAACACAGAGTAACTCGTCATGTAAAAATGGTAACCCATCCACGGACCGACCACACCAAGTGTTGCTTAACCTTGTGATCGAAAATTCGTTCTTATATTCTAATAAATTAAAAGAAAAATCTTTTTTTAAAAAGCTTTTATGGTCCGCCATATTGGATTTAGAATAACGTCGAATTATTTTTTAAGTCACTCTCAATAAGCCCTTTTATTTGATACCCATATTGTTGAAATTCATTAAAAATAACTACTCTGCCATTTTGTGTGGTCCACCATTTTGGATTTAGAATGACGTCATATAACATATCGTGCATTGTCATCCAAACTGAACATGTATACAAAATTTCAGCTCAATCGGTAGAAGATATCTACTTCATAATTGAGTTCAAAGAATCCACCGTAACATACATACACGGCAAGTTAAATAAAAGCTTTTAATAAAATAGCATCTTCATTTATAGTCGCAAAATTATTTTGTAGCAAATTATTTGTCTATTATTTTAACATAAACCGTAACCACAGCAACACGTGGCCGGGTCTGCTAGTATTTGTGTCTTAGAGTAATTAAAGATTTGTGTAGTTACCAAAGATGATAAAAATAAAAATTATCCTTTTCAGTTTTGCTATATTTCTCAAGAACTACAATTCAGACTTAGCATCTTGGTCTAAAATTCTTATTTTACATACTAATATAATTATTCTATTCACGATTGTCAATGACCTTCATGACTTTATAGTACATTTTGGTAACGAGTTCCTAAGATTTTTTGTTTCTCTAAGGCCATTGAAGTTATGTATTTGTTTGTCTGTTTATCTGTAGTTAACTTCTAGCTTGCTGTTTTCAAAATTCATAATATTCTTTAAACATTCTTCAAACAGGAAGATACAATTTCTGTGATTAGTCGGGAATTAGATGTTTATTTTCCGTAGGAGATGAAAGAAAGACAAATAATTAAAGATATACTTAAATAACTTTGATTACATGCTTGTGACACATACGTACATAAAGGATATGTATATTGTACAAAATGACTGCCTCGTTGGTCTAGTGGTCGCAAAGTGCGACTGCTGTGCACGGGGTCTCGGGTTCGAATCCCGGGTCGGGCCGAAATAGCTTTTTGGGTTTTGTGAAACTTTCATAAAGCAGCCTGGAGTCTGGAAGTTGGTGATTGATTCACCCGTGCATCGGAGAGCACGTAAATGTTGATCCTGCGCCTGATCTCTCTCCGGTCGTGTCGGATTGCCGTCCCATCGGACTATGAGAATGAGGGAATAGAGAGTGCACCTGTGTCTGCGCGAATGTGCGTGCACTATAATATGTCCTGCGCAGCTGACTGATCTCCATAAAAGAGAACGGCCGCCGTAGCCGACAATCGGCCTGGATGCCATCATTGTACAAAATTGAGACATTGAAGGAAGGATATGCATAGCAAACAAGCAATACGGCCGTCTCTCAGCTTAATGCTGCAACCCTGAGAAAGACAGATCATCAAATTACCCCTCCCTATGAGGGTGCAGCTGGAGGGAGTGTCACATTTCTACTGACTGAAACCCATTTTTGTTCCATCTGGAGGTCTTTGTGTGCCAGGGCCAAGGTAACTCTTGCGAACAACCCGCAGTCCTGGCCGGCCTGAATCCTGCTGGGGTTTTCTTATGGAATTACAGGTCCGATTTAAACAAATCTTTCTGTGTTAGATAGCCCATTTATCGAGGAAGGCTGGAAGCTAATATTTATCCAAGTGCGAGCAGTAATTTACCCGGGTTAAACTACTAAAGAGACCAGACTGACTAGTTCAAAACCAGTTTTTCCTCCGACTTTTAGACTCTTTTATACGTTCATAAAATGTTTTTATTTTCATATTACAAATAAGTTGCTATTATAAGCGTAAATATTCTCATCAGTCTGTCGTTGTTTTTTTGTACTTCTTAATGCGTAGCCATAAGGAAATAAACAAGAATTTTTCTTAACTTCTTAACGTCAATTTAATATTCATGTACTACGATTCCTTTGTCTTTTGTTCTAGTAAATAACGTCATATAATCATACGTTTTTAATGTAAACATAAAAAAAAATCTACTGCGGGATCATTCAAAAGAGTTACCGCGGCACTTGTTGGTTATTTCTACGGTTGCCATGCTAAGCCTGCAGCAGGCTTAGCATGGCGATTTTATATCTATTCTGTCATGAAAAGACAAAGCTCTTTCTGTCAATGTCAACATGTCTTCTGCCCGATCATGGCGCGACCTGTCAACTCGCATATAATCACTTGTAGCCTTATGTCAACTGAAGAAAAGAAAAAATACTTCAAAAAATGTCAAAAGAAATCTTACGTCAATCTGTCACTTTTCTGTCATTGTATCCAATCTCCGGTAGACAAAACTTGTTTCTACAGTTGCCATGCTAAGCCTGCAGGAGGGAGAGAGAATGGGATGCCGTCGCCTCCTTCAACGAAGCTGTTATGTTAGAGAAGGTGGCGGAGCGCTTGAGGGACCGCACCGCTCATCCTAGCAAAGCTTAAGAGCTGGTAAAAGTTGACACCACGGGCGTCAACAAGTCGGGAATCGCCCTTCGACACCCGACCACTGTAGGTGCGGGTCTGTGGGCGGTGAGTTTTGGGGGGCTCATCGTCCGTAAGTGCAAGGACGACAGGCTAAAGAAAGTAACCAAGTTTGGAGGGGTCCCGATGCCGGGGCAGCAGGTTACATAGTGGAAGGAACATAGTGGGTTTTAGTCAGTAATAGTCTAACACTCCCACTAGCTGCACCCACAGCGGGAGAAGTCATTTGATGATTTTCCACGGGAAAGTCATTACTTTTATTAAAATTGTCTCGAAAGGGGTTCAGCGTGTTGGCTTCGGCCCCACGTTCGCGTACCAAAAGTTTGGGACTCTATAGTCCGGAGTGCATGACATAGACATACATAATAATAGTAATAAGACCAGCTAAAATCCGGGACTCTGTAGTCCCGTGGTGCAAAAGAGACATACAAAATATTAAATATCATAAGGTACTTACAAAATTCCAGTTTGTGACGAAAAATGGTACAAAAATTAAAATATCGATCACAGCAGGATTTACTTCTTCATATAAAAAAAGATGTATCATATAAAAAAAATACACAACATTCGCATAAAAGAATATACCAAAAAGTATAGTATGAAAAACCAATCGAAAATACAAACGTATTAAAGTTTTATTTTCTAAACTTTCATTTATTGTTATTTTCACTTCTGCCATTTTTTTTATTTTATTGAATTATATTTTTATTTTATTTGAATTATATTTTTATTTTATTTGAATTATATTTTTAGTTTAATACACACGTGTTTTCGGACAGAGATTCCACTAAATAATGCTTGATAATACACAATAATAATATAATTCATTTAGCTTCATGTTTTTACTTAAAACTAATTAGGCAATAGTAATTATTCAAACAAGTTCACATGGTATATTTTTAACAATGTTTCTTATTTATTTTCACGACAACTCTTGCTTTGTTTATACATACATACATAGTTATTTTTGTCTATTGTTTAAATCCCAAGCCAATCTGATGGAGTAGAAGGTTTTAATATTCCTGACCTTCATCATCATCATCATATCATCAAGCGGTTTCGGGTTGGCTGGGTTGAGGAGGTCAGACAGGCGTGGCTCCATGTAAAATGCTGGTACTCAGCTGCATGCGGTTAGGACTGGAAGCCGACTCCATACATAGCTTGGGGAAAGGCTAGGCTGATGATGGTATCAGCCTGATGCCATTTACCTACTGCTTACAGAAGGTCTCCCTAACGAGCGCTAACCATACCGGTCTTGGGCAGTCCGCACCTATCCTTACTGACATTCTAACCTATACTAATATCATCATCATCTCCCGAGCCTTTTCCCAACTATTGTTGGGTTCGGCTTCCAGTCTAACCGGATTCAGCTGAGTATCAGTGTTTTACAAGGAGCGACTGCCTATCTGACCTCCTCAACCCAGTTATCCGGGCAACCCAATACCCCTTGGTTAGACTGGCGTCAGACTTACTGGCTTCTGACTACCCGTAACGACTGCCAAGGATGTTCAATGACAGCCGGGACCTACAGTTTAACGTGCCATCCGAAACACAGTCATTGGTGTCCAAGATATACTAAGTACATACAAACTTAGAAAACTTGCATTGGTACTTGCCTGACCTGGAATCGAACCCACGCCCTCACACTTGAGAGGTTGGCTCTTTAACCACTAGGCCACCACCACATAAGTCATTATGACATAATGACATAAATTAATACGTCATTATCGTTACAATGTTTTGTCAAACAGAATATGCTAAGGTCACATATCGGAATGCCAAATGTATCTTTGAATAATCACGTATTTTATAATATCGCTTAATATCACGCAGTGTCACGTAGGTCTGTTGGTTTAAAGCACGCCTGCTGAGCCTGCCCTCGTAGGTTCGACTCTCAGGTCAGGCAAAAATGTTGACTCATGTTGATTTTCAGTAGTATTTATGTGCTATGATGTGGAGTCATTGGTTTTCATTGATCAATATAAATAATTGCCATTAAACTTGGGATAGTTGGAGGGTGCACTACCGGGAGATAGCACCACCGATGATGAGGGGCAGACCAGCAGGAAGGTTGTAATTGATGAATTTTTGTAAATGACTATTCTTTGTAACTATGGATGCTTGGATATTTGTTACTCTTTCACGCTAAAACTATTATGTATATGGATTTTGATGAAACTTGGCAATAACATATGTAGTTTATATGTCAGAGTAACATAAAGGCTACTTTTTATCCATTATTAAAATGCAATAGTGTTTTCTACATTTCTCGGCAGTCATTTCGGGTAGTCAGAAGCCAGTAAGTTTGACGCCAGTCTAACCAAGGGGTATTGGGTTGCCCGGGTAACTGGGTTGAGGAGGTCAGATAGGCAGTCGCTCCTTGTAAAACACTGGTAGGTACTCAGCTGAATCCGGTTAGATTGGAAGCCGACCCCAACATAGATGGGAATAGAGATGATGATGAGTGTTTTCTACATTATAGTTTCTCAAATCTGTTTTTCCTTTGTGTATTAGTTTATAAGATCACCGCCAAAGATGTTAATGCGATAATTAATAATATGTACACATTTGAATTGATCTTGACCGAAGCAGGTGGACCTTGCCAACAGTGATCAGCATAATGACCTTCGTATTTATTGCTAATTCAGCATTTTATTTATGTATATCTGCAAATATTTTAAAACCGAACGCGTCGATAATATTTTTATTTAGGTAGTATATAAAAATGAATCCCTATCAGAAAAGAATCACGCGTTCTCGTAGCGCTCCCGTTTTGTTGTTTTGGCGAGAGAGTGTCAGACTCTTCTTCGAGGAACAAACCGGGAGCGCTTATGTAGATGGGAGCGTTTCAAAACGGGAGCTCTAGAAGGAATACCTCGCGTGAAAACGGCTGGACACTTTTTTTTTGTTTTGTTTTTTATTGCAGGAGAAGGTTCTTACAACAGAAAAAAAACAGGACAACGTCTGTCGGGTTAGCTGGTATTCAACAAAATCAATGCCTCTTCTAATTCCTGATAGGGTTTATAATAATATAATAATAATAAAACATTTATTTCAGACCAAAATACAAGATCCATAAGATGTTAGTAGTAAGTTTATGAATCTCACTGTTCGCATATTATCAACCACTCGACAGCGCGGTCGGGCGCGGTTATGGTATCATTTGATTTAATTTTATAGCTTTATTTAATTTGCAAACTAAAGTCACTAAAATAATTCTTTGAGCAAAATTAACACATCAATTCATTTTCATTAATTTCATTAACACATCAGCAAATTATTGTTATTTGGTCTATTGTCAGTGTTGTACAGACAATCTGTCTATATCTTTCAATATGTCATTTTTTTAATGGTTTTTCTTCCTTATCATAATAGTATTTAGCAGATTGCAGGTGAGGTTGAGCTGCGTGCGTCTGAACAATACATATAATATTTTGTTTGTTTAAGTCCCATTGGACGCGGGAGATTCCGCGGGGAACGGCTTGTAGATACTCTAAAAAATCATTTTATCATTCGAAGTATAATCAAAAAATCCTATTAGGTATAACTGGCGAAATTTTCTTCTACTTAACAGTCATACATATACATATGTGTGAATCGAAACACCTGCGCTTAACCGATCGATAAAAACTATAACCATCTTTTATTAATATTCAATATCATCATCATCTCCCGAGCCTTTTCCCAACTATGTTGGGGTCGGCTTCCAGTCTAACCGGATACAGCTGAGTACCAGTGTTTTACAAGGAGCGACTGCCTATCTGAGCTCCTCAACCCAGTTACCCGGGCAACCCAATACCCCTTGGTTAGACTGGCGTCAGACTTACTGGCTTCTGACTAACCCGTAACGACTGCCAAGGATGTTCAATGACAGCTGGGACCTACAGTTTATTAATATTCAATAGTAGAACTAAAAAATACTCAGTTGCTAGATAAATAAATCAAAAGAAATATTCTACTCACAAAGTTCCAATTGGTCAGGTAACATGGTGTGAACAACCTAGCAGTCACAATAGCTGGTTCAGTCACATCTTCCTGCAATAACTGAATCCACAAATAACCACCATATATCGTTACTGAATGGAATATACCACAAGCAATCACATGAAATATCAACCTTAAGTACAAGGTGATAGAACGCTTTTTATCGTAACCCTCACTCACTGTAATTTTCACTTCAGTCATTTTTTTATTATTGAATTATATTTTTAGTTTTTGTATGATTTATTGAATTATATTTTTATTTTTGTGAATTATTGAATTGGAATTTTATTTTTATTGAATATTATGTATATATTTTTTTATTTTATTGTGTTTATATTTTTATATTTATGAATAACAACGTGTTAACTGCTTGAGGTCAACTTATGTTATGTGATCGCCTGGTATGTATAGCAATGATTTTAGAATTCCGTAAACGTTATGTCAATTCTTAACAAATCTAAATGACTCTTTATTAATTGAATTTTAATTGGAAATCCATTTATTTCTTTAATTACAATACTATGACTCAGGTTTTATCAATCGAATTGCCACGGTCAATTTTTGGAGTCTCAACAATTTTCTTTGGTTCTAGCTGTCATTACTAGATCTACATATGTATGGCAGTCGTTACAAGTACTCGGTACTCAAATATAGTAAAACATCGTCTTTTTTTCTCAGTAATAGGAAATAATGGCGTCTAATCCGATTGTCGGCTATGGCAGCTTTTCTCTCTAAGGAAATCAGCCAGCTGTGCAGGACATATTATAGTGCACGCACATTCGCGCAGATACAGGTGCACTCTCTATTCCCTCACTCACTCACCTCACTCCTCAATCCGACACGACCGGAGAGAGATCAGGCGCAGACATTTAAGTGCTACATTGCACTGGTGTATCTATCACCAACTTACATACTCCCAGTTGCTTTAAAAACTGAAAGAAAGTTTCTTAAAACCCATATAGCAATTATGGCTCGATAATAGGACCTAACACCCTGCGCTCAGCAGTCGCGCCATGTGGCTACTAGACCAACTAGGCAGTCAACGTGTGTTATTATTATGTACGGAACCAACAAATTAAATAATAAAAACTTGCCAATAAAGCCGGTTTCGCTTCGATAGCGCTGTGACGTCACACGCAAGCTACTCACTAACTAATTCTAGGCTTCCAACCTGTTGTTCAGGTAATTGTAACACAGATGTATGTCTGTGTGTATGTAGTATGATCTATCTATACTTATATAAAGCTTGTTTGTTTGTTTGATTGAACGCGGACAATGGCGTAGCTAGCTACTGATGTTGACAATCGAATGTCATCCCTTTTTTATGACCATATAGGTAACCCCCGTACTCCCCCCATGTATGGGCATGTAATGCGGAGGAATGAGGATTATGTTGTGAGAAAGTTTTGAGCATGAATGTGGATGGATATAGGGGAAGGGGACAACCAAAGAATCGATGGATGGATTTATATGGCTAGGAAAAATATAACTTGTGAGATGACAACAGAGCGTGGAAGACCTATGTGCCGACGGATTGGCACACTTATACAATAAATTTAAATTAATTCTAGATAAGGCCTTTCGTATTTTTTGATGTCAATAAGTGCTTTGGACTATCTGTTAACTTATAACATACTAAATAAATAAATAAAAACATGCTGCGCCGACCCTTAAATAAAATTTGGAATAAGGGCCAGAGGATGTTATTTAACCTCTTCTCCCGCTGTACGTGTCAGACAATCGGCCTGGATGCCATCATCATCGTTTATCGAGGAAAGACTATAGGCTAGTTCTTATCCGAATGTGCGGAGTAGTTCCTACGGGACGCTGGAGATACTGTTGGCGGAAGTATTTATTGTGATAAATAAATAAATAAGGTTCAAAACATAATGTATTTTTTATAATTCTTGTTTCGAAAATCTATATTTAGTAAAGTTCTCGGTAAAACCGGTCGGTCCTTTATGACGTGCGTATGGGTCCTTCGAGTATCCTTTTAATTGTACCTACAGTAAATACATGTAAACTTGATTTATGCATAGGCGCCAGCACATCAAGCTACCCAAAACTGACAAAGTTTAGCAATCAACTTTGAACCATATTGTGCTTCAGCGATAAAGTTGAAAATCTATTAAGGAAATTTGACAGGTTGTAGTAACTTGATGTGCTGGGGTCTGTGCGTAGGAAGGATCTTCAAATCTAACAGACAGACATGTGTTGCTGTGCATTATCTTGCGCCACTTCTTAGCAGCAAAAAAGTTATCCCACCTTCTTTTATAATAAAAAATGGGTATGGGTACACTCCCGGCGGGCAGCGATGAGGAGGAATTTTTTGATGCAATTTATTAATAAGGTGTTTTTTTTTAGTTGTATATATTAATTAATACTTAATTTTATAATAATAAAAAACATTATCGCTGCTAAAAACGCTAATCTCTGGTACATCCTTTCTATAGGATATATCGATCATTGGGTTAAGCAACGCTTAGCGCAATCGCTCCGTGGATGGGTTATCATCTTGTCTTGACGTGTTTCGGATGGCAAATTAAATTGGTGGGCTGTCATTTGTGTATCTTTGGCAGTCGTTGCGGGTAGTCGGAAAGTCTGACAACCAGTTTTACCAAGGGGTATCAGGTTGCACAGGTAATACTGGGTTGAGAAGATCAGAAAAACACTGGTACTCAGCTGCATCCAGTTAAGACTGGAAGCCGACGCGACGCCAACACAGCTTGGGAAAAGGCTAGGCGAATGATACGACAACCGTCAATATTATTATGATGTTTTCAACTGGTCACAAGTATAGGAAATACCCCAATACCATTTAACCAGAATCGAACCCACGATCTAATGCCAAACAGCCTTGCTTGCCAATAAATAGAACCTACTCGGAAGTTACATAATATTTATAACATTGAACTGTTAGCGTGTAACTGTTTATATATTTTTTTAACTTGTTATGATTACTAGCTCCTAGTCTGCCTTGGAAATAGAATATTGATTAATTTATCTAAACTTTAGGAGGTTGAATTTTAAATATTTGCAATCTCTCTCTAAGAATTCTGTGTCGTATATGAATATAATCTAAGTATCTTAAACGCCAATGACTGTGTTTCGGATGGCACGTTAAACTGTAGGTCCCGGCTGTCATTAAACATCCTTGGCAGTCGTTACGGGTAGTCAGAAGCCAGAAAGTCTGACCCCAGTAACCAAGGGGTATTGGGTTGCCCAGGTAACTGAGTTGAGAAGGTCAGATAGGCAGTCGCTCTTTGTAAAACACTGGTACTCAACTGTATCCGGTTAAGACTGGAAGCCGACCCCAACATAGCTTGGAAATGGCTATACAGATGATGATGCTTTTTTATCAAAAACTTTACTAACAAAATGTCAAATGATTCACCAATCATATTATTTTATTATTTCACCTGCATTATACCATTTTTCATGCTTTTAGCTGTATAGTTCATTTCACAAGTGTAAGGCCTATTACTAGTTATAATTACAGTAAACTAGTTCAGTTAACTCGATTAGTTATTATCTAGTACAAGCTGCTATACGTTATGAAAATCAATCAATTGTAGGCCAGCAATTTGTTCTGAATTAAAAAGAAGTAGGTCATCAGTTGTTTAAGTTGAGTTCTGGAGAAAATATAGTTGTACCCTACAGACAAACGCCTGTACCTCAAAACTACCTAAAACTGTTAAATATATATAGCCAATCTAATTAGGTACTTGACAACTTTACTAATCAAATTCATTTTTTTATTGAAATGGAATGACTTGTTATGGAATTGAGAACCTCCTACTTTTTTGGTTAGAAACGGTTATAAAAATCACCAATTAATATGTAAATACATGGCTAGCGTAAATAATAACACTTAACATTATTTCATAAATTATTCAACTCGAAAAAAACTTTGATCGACTACTAGCGACATCTACAAGACGATTGTATAACAACAATATTGTAAAGTTTCAAAATAATATCAAGAGGTGGCGCTGCTTGTTATGTGGTTGTTTTATTAGGATTTATTAATTTTAATAACACTTATAAATTAATGAGGAGCTCGTGGCTAAGGGTTAGCGCATTCAGTCCGTGGACCACCTTGTAATGACAAGTTCCTCCTTCTTTTGGAAGGCACGTAATTCTTAAAACGCTTTAAAAGCAAATGATTTTTTTATCATGAAAAATATTAATTTTACTCATTCAAAGACTTCTAAAGTTTCGTGACGAACAAGGCTTTAGATAATCCAGCATTAGTACCTATGCTAGTAGCCGGGAAAACTCTTGCGAACAACCCCCAGCCCCAGCATACCTCGACCCTGCGGGACCCCTCCACTTTTGCTAACTCATCTTCATCTCAGCCATAGGACGTCCACTGCTGAACACTTAATACTTAATAGAGAGACTATATCTGTTATCTCCCCTCTTGATTTCCAAAAGGACCAGTTGGAAACGCCTTGCATCCAGCGCCTACGTAAGTAAGACCTTTGTAGGATCTTCAACATATACATATTTCAAGTGCATCTATCAAATTTCCTTAATAGATTTTCAACTTTATCGCTGAAGGATATGGTTCAAAGTTGATTGGGAAAATTTGACAGTTGCAGGTAGCTTGATGTGCTGGTCTCTGTACATTTTTGGGCATGATAACTTCTCACTTTCTAACAGTTACGAAGCTAATAATTGTTCCTTAAAACACAAAGCATTTTCTAAAATTGTTGAAATTTCACTTCTCAATATCTTAAACCCTTTTTCGAAAAATGATGATTTCGTCCTCAAAAAAGGGTCGTCATATTCTAAGTACAAACGCCAGCACATCAAGCTACCATCGAAACTCAAAATTTCCAATTCAACTTTGAACCATATGCTTCAGCGATAAAGTTGAAAATCTATTAAGGAAATTTGACAGATTGTAGCTTAATGTGCTGGCGTCTGTACACACAATTAACCCACCCATATTCCTTTTGGATTCATTTTGCGTTTCACGGGTACTGTCCTTAAATATAAGAACTATAATCACGCATTTTAAAGAGAGGCAGAGAGGCCTATGTCCAGCAGTGGACTGCGATAGGCTGATGCTGATGATGATGAATCACGCATTTCCAAATAAATCAATAAACCACACACAACTTCCCAGACACTGTCAAAAATCCATCAGCCACACGGAAAAACTTCACCCATCAAATTCCAGTCCGCGCCTCACCGCTTAACCCCTCCGCAAGCAAAAGAAAGTGCCCATAGTCAATAAAAGTAGCTCCACACACTCGCGTAGTTCAGTTTTAACCTTGAACGCGGCCGTAAGGCTGTCACACGTGAAAAAAAAAAAAACAAAAAGGCGGGAAATAAAAAAAAAGATGGCACCGAAATTATTATTTTTATCGATTCTTTTACTATTTTCTTCGCAAGTTCAAAGTGCGTCTTTGTTAGAAAAAGGTTATGATTATTTTGTGAATTTGGGTAAAAGTTTAGCTCCTAATTTGCTTTCGATGTTAGAATGTGTGGGACAGCACGAGGCGTGGGATTGTGCGCGGGAGAAGGCGGGAAAGATGTTGGATGGTTTTGAAGAAGAAGTGGAGAAGGAACGGAGAAGTTGGGAAGGTAAGATTTGCTATTTATCTGTTTAAGTTGTTAAAGAAATTAGGTTTAGCTTTTAAAACACAAAATTTAGGACAAAGTAATAATTAAACAGTTATAGATTTAGAAAAAAAAAGAAGCACACGCAAAAAAAATCTATAAAAAACACTAAAATTACAACAAAATCTGAATATTTTGTAGATTATCAGAATATATTATTTTAAAATATGGGACTCCTGTATTAGAATATATTTAAATGATAATAAATATCTACTTAAACTATAGTATCTATTATAAAGTAAATAATAAAAAAAAATACACGTTAATAAGCCACTAATTTCTTGTAGAATATTTACTGACACAACTGATAAACTACATTATATGTATATATTTATAAATACATATTATTATAAATAACACCTAGACACAGCCAACAAGCATGCTCATCACACAAATGTCGTGCCGGGAATCAAACCCGGGACCCTCAGCTTGGCAGTCCGACGTGGTAACCATTGCGCCATCGGGGTCGTCAAAATCTAAAACCACAAACTTTCACATTTATATGTATAATTAAGATATACGGTTATGTTGAGAAACCTCCTTTTTTGAAGTCAGTTAATTACGAGCGCTTTGCCAATCAGTAAGTAGAACTATAAAGGGCTATCATTATTTTAAGAGTCAGCCTAGCCATATAAAGTGAGACGTGCACATTATCTTTCATTATACAGGTTGTGGAGAAATTAATATAGTAGCATTCTTGATAAGAGAAAACTGACTGGTTTATATACAGGATGGATAAGTTTGTTGAGTATATATTTGTGATATACAGACATACATTATAATATTATATACATACATATACGTAAAGTATTACCCGGGCAACAAAATACCCCTTGATTAGACTGGCGTCAGACATACTGGCTTCCGACTACCCGTAACGTCTGCCAAGGATGTTCAATGACAGCCGGGACCTCCAGTTTAACGTGAAATCCGAAACACAGTCATTGGTGTCCTAAATATGCTTAGAAAGTACATACAAACTTAGAAAAGTTGCATTGGTACTTGCCTGACCTGGAATCGAAGCCACGTCCTCATACTTGAGAGGTAGGCTCTTTAACCACTAAGCCACCACGACTACTAGTATAATAAAAACATACAAGAAGTATCAACATACCGACCGACATCGAATACCCATGAAATTAGTGACAGATTATTTTCCATAGAGTACAGTCAGCGATTTCTTAGTGACTGTATGCTTTGAAGTAAAACCTACATATTTTGTAAAAATTGTGTGCTAGAGTCGTAGTGGCCTAGTGGGTAAAGAGCCAACATCTCAAGTATGAGTGCGTTTGTTCGATGCCAGGTCAGGCAAGTACCAATGCAACTTTTCTAAGTTTTGATGTACTTTCTAAGTATAACTTGAATACCAATGACTGTGTTTCGGATGGCACGTTAAACTGTAGGTCCCGGCTGTCATTGAACATCCTTGGCAGTCGTTACGGGTAGTTAGAAGCCAGTAAGTCTGGCGCCAGTCTAACTACCCGGTGAACTGGGTTGAGGAGGTCAGATAGGCACTAGCTATTTGTAAAACACTGGTACTCAGCTGAATCCGGTTAGACTGGAAGCCGACCCCAACATAGTTGGGAAAGGCTCGGGAGATGATGAGTGTGCAAGAGAAAACCGTAACCAGAAGAAAATCTCTAGCTGTTGAATTTTGGTCATGTGTGTACATATTATTGTTCGTGACTGTACACTATACATACGAGAAGTGTGAGAAAGAAAAGTGCTAAATTTTTGAACAAACAAACGAAAATTTCTGACTAATATTTAGTAAGAGTGTGTGAATTATTGCAAAATGTCTTACATTATACACTTTCTATACGCAATTTCTAAACAAATATTTAATTTCACGTAACATTACCGAATTTCGTGGAAAAATAGCGCCTGCGACTTCATCATAACAAATTAAGTAATTTTGATCAATAGTACCTACATACAAGCGCTATGCGGTTGTAATCCATGTCTTAAATTGAATCACAATTTATTTATTTAGGGTCTTCCAAAAAAGTCGTGGTGGCCTAGTGGTTAAAGCACCAGCCTTTCGAGTATGAAGGGGCGGGTTCGATTCAGACAAGTATCAGTATCGTAACAAAAATAGTATTGTCACAATTGATTTGTTGCCAGTCTATATATGACTCCATCTTTTATAAATAATAATATCCCTTTCAATAAACTACAGAACTGAATAAAGATTATACTTAACACAATTTCAACCTTTCTAGCCACAGCCGTGATGTGTAAGCGCGATAATTTAGCGCAACGATTTAGCGTTTAGCGCAATTTAGCGCAACCATAACGCTTTGCGCAGAAAACGTCACAGTTACTTGCGTACGCGCATCCGAGATTATATTAAAATATATAAAATGTAGGGTTGTGCGAGGTGTGACAATGTATTAAATAGTGTGACATTAAATTTATTAGTAATAAAATAACTAAGTGAGCTGGCGAGTCTCCTCCTGCCATTTTAACATGTATTTATTACATTGTCATCGGCAGGGGTCATAGTCCCCATAGTTTTCCCTTCGCTAGTCCACTAGCATCCCATCACAATAGCCCAAGTAGTATTTCTTCCATAGTTAGCAATAGTATAGCACAAACCGGGGGTTGTCCTTGGGTACATTTCCATAGTGTATACAGGGATAATCGTCGGTTTTGTGTCACCATTACATATATTACAGTTGTCTCAAAAGAGCTTCAGCGTGTTGGCTTCGGCCCCACGTTCGCCTTCTAAATATCCGGGACTCTGTAGTCCCGTGGTATAGAAGAGATATACAAAAGAATAACTAATACATGCTTTTGTAATAATTGTCCAATAGCAAATGATATGATTATGACAATAGAGAGTGAGGGGATAGAGAAGTGCAGCTGTGTCTTCGCAAATGCTTGTACACTATAATATGTCCTGCGCAGCTGATCTCCTTAGAGAGAACGGCCGCCGTGGCCGACAATCGGTCTGGACACCATTGTAACATAGAACTATGCTAACTAACTACATATGTTCTTGATTTTATCGCGAAAGACCTTGGTCTAAGCAAGGGCTGTAAAAATAAGACTAAAAAATATATACACCGTGACTTTTTAGTCGTTTTACAAAAGTGTTCCACTCAATGTATCCGACATAAAATATCTTTAGACGCGATTATTATTTTTGTATCATAAATAATCAATAAATAGGTACATACATTAGAATTATGAAACACCCTATTAAAAATGTTAACGTATCAAGCAGTATAGTATACCTACCCAGTGCACGAGTCGAGCAGATCATTTCATCTCCATTTATCAGAAGACAAGGGAGTTTCTAACTACGTCTTGCGACATAGTAATGATTTTTTTATTATTATTAAAATCTCATAAATTTATATTTTTTTATTATGAACGTTTACTAGTCATTGGATACATGAACTGGGCTGCTTTTGTAAGACGATTAAAAAATCACGTTGTATACAAAACATAACATTTAGTTTTTGCTAACCCTACCTATAAGTGAGATGCATTATAACAGTTTATTCGTAACCGCAGCTTACTGGCTTCCGTGTCAAGTTGAACCGGGTTCGAACCCGTTACGTGGGAATCGTGCGATCCATGGCCCTGTATGGGGCCCCTGTGTGGGCACTGGACCTGACGGCCAGTACTCTCGCCATTCTGCGCAAACCGCAGAGGGCGATGGCCGTCAGAGTCGTCCGCGGGTATCGCACGATTTCCTACGAGGCGGCTTGCGTCCTGGCCGGATCCCCGCCCTGGGACCTAGAGGCGAAAGTACTCGCGTCATTATACCGATGGCGCGAGGAAGAGCGGGCACGGGGCTCGAACCCGGTGCAGCGTCAGATCGCGCTGCGCCGAGAAGAGCTCCGTAAGGTCTTGGTGGCGGAATGGCGGCAGAGGCTTCTGCGCCCTACCGCTGGCCTCGCTACCGTCGAGGCGATCCGGCCAGTACTCGACGACTGGCTCGGGAGAAGGCACGGCTCCCTGTCGTTCAGGGTGACGCAGGTGCTGTCGGGGCACGGTTGCTTCGGCAAGTTCCTGTGCCGCATAGACAGGGAGCCGGACGCTCGGTGCCACCACTGCGTCCATTGCGGGGAGGACACGGCGCAACACACGCTCGCCGAGTGTGTGGCTTGGGAAGAGCAGCGCCGTGTCCTCACAAACGAGGTAGGAGTCGACCTGTCGCTGCCGGCCGTGGTGCGGAAGATGGTCGGTAGGGCAGAGTCGTGGGACGCGGTGGTGTCCTTCTGCGAGGACGTGATGTCGCAGAAGGAATCTGCGGAACGGGAGAGGGAAATCACGACTCCCTTCCCGGGCCGCAGAAGGCGCACCGGGCGCAGGAGAAGGGCGGACAACGCCCTTTTCCGCCCCCCATAAACGGGTCCAGGGGTGAGGGACTTGGGGAAGTCCCCGCCCCCTTTTCGATGGACCCGAGGCGGAGGCGCGCGCGGGTGTCGGCGCGCGCCTCTGAGACGATGCACGGGGTGGTTAAACACCTCACTACCCCGTGCAGGAGGCGAGGCCCGGACAGCCGGGCCAGCACTAGTGCGGGGCTGCGGAAGAATCTGGATTCCCGCGGCCCCGCGCGCACGTGCGAGGAGACACCGGGGTGGTTTTAGCCGGTAAGAGTCCGGCACACCCCTCCGCCTCTCCCCAGGCGGAGGATAGTCCATGAGGATTTCCCCCCGAAAAAAAAAAAAAAAAAAAAAAAAGGGTTCGAACCCGTGCTATGAAAGTGAGACAACCAACCGATACGCCGATGTCTCTTGGAATATATTTTATGTTAATCATTCAAAGGACATTATGGGTATTGTAGTTATTACTATTTTTAAATTATTGGCCACCCTTAAAAAAAGTATTTTTAACTAAAGTATCGCCACACTGGGATAATAATTTATATTTATGACAGTAACTGTCATATATTGACACAGGAACAGACAGGAACTGTTCTCCTATGTCAATATTGACAAGTTTAGTTTTTTTGGGGGGTGCGTTCACTTCAGTAGCCTAGATAAATCTTAAAGTTTGTTCGTTTTAGAAGTAAACTCACTAAATTAAAATACGATTTTTACCAAAATTGGAGAGCTTTAAAAATGTTTGATATAGCCAGGAGCCCTAAGTTTTGGGATGTCTATTCAAATATATTTAGATTACCGTGGTTAGAATTATTCAATAATAAAAAACCATTTCTGGACATGTCCTTTATGTTATTAATTTAAGATTATTCAAAATCAAATTATATAAATGGTTGTCTACTAATAATTTTTACAGTATCAAGGATTTTTTCTTATTGTATTGTTATGCATGTAAAATTTCCACGCTTATGTATTAAGCAAAACATGTACATATCTTCGTCAATTATGTTTTAAATTACCATCTTGTATACCATGTTTTATGCAAATAAATAAATCAACTTTGAACCATATATGATTCAGCGATAAAGTTAAAAATCTATTAAGAAAATTTTACAGATTGTACTAGCTTGATGTGCTGGCGTCTGTACATATATAATATGCATACCCTGGCCGCAGCAAGGGTGGGTCGCTAACCCCGTAAATTGTATGGTCTTTTGTAAAATTTGTCTTCTTGTATACCATAGCTTGATCATCTAATTATAGTTAAACTTTTCTCCCGCGCACCTAATTACTTGATTCTAGTAATTAACTCTTCATTTGTTTCGCTCTGGTTATCTATGTAATTAACTAAAATGTTACAGATACACTATTAGAAGTAAATTCGACATTTCACTTGGAAACACAGTTTTGACTTTTTACTTACTAAGTAAATATTATTTAGCTGTGGGTTTATTTCATCATCTCCCGAGCCTTTCCCTAACTATGTAGGGGTCGGCTTCCAGTCTAACCGGATTCAGCTGAGTACCAGTGTTTTACAAGAAGCGACTGCCTATCTGACCTCCTCAACCTAGTAACCCGGGCAACCCTTGGTTAGACTGGCGTCAGACTTACTGGCTTCTGACTACCCGTAACGACTGCCAAGGATGTAATAACCGATAAGGGTCACTTTTCTAACGAATTAGGTAGGTACTTTGTTATCCATCAA
This sequence comes from Heliothis peltigera, assembly GCA_958496145.1. NCBI lineage: Eukaryota > Metazoa > Arthropoda > Insecta > Lepidoptera > Noctuidae > Heliothis > Heliothis peltigera. Next base: position 577,413 of record OY292348.1, on the reverse strand, counting down.
GCGAATGCCTTATTGACTTCCTTAACCAGTTACCCAAGCGACCCGATACCCGTGACTCGTGGTCAGACTTTTTGGCTTCTGCCAAAGATGTACAATTGACAGCCGGGACCAATTGAACGTGCCTTCCGAACTAAGAAACACATAGGTCACACTCAAAATCATTTGACTTAAAAACACACTACTTGGCTGTAAAACAGCACTTTTTGAACGTCAAAAATTACAAAAGACAGCCCCCAATACGCCCACCCTTCACCACTTCCTATGTGTTTTTGCTGGGAAGAAGGAGTGGCGCAACAAACTCCCCAGCAACACATGTCTGTCTGTTGGTTTGAAGAACCTTTAAACAATATGTGTCGAGTGTATCTATACGTGACTAAGACTAGCATTTGACGAGGTTTTAGACACACGATGGCAGGTGGTTATTACGATTCGTGACTAAGCTATCTTTAAGTTGACCTGAGCTCAACTTTCTCGGTTGAAAAAACTAGTCTCCGATCGAAAGATAATCTCAAAATTTACGCTTTTACTTTTTGTGGGGTAACAAATGTAATTTTCACTTTTTTTTGGTTGAATGTTAATTGCGCTATTTTATTGATAAATTCATGATATCTATTATTTTATTTAAATGTTTTTTTTTTCTTTCAACATGTAAAGCTAGTGATTTTCTATTATTTACTAGCTTCCGCCAGCGGTTTCACCCGCTTTCTGAGGGAAGTACTTTCGATACCCGGATAAAAAGTAGCCTATATGTTATTCTGATGTATAAGCTATATTGTGGTAAAGTTTCATTCAAATCCATTCAGTAGTTTTTACGTGAAAGAGTAACAAACATCCATACATCCATACTCACAAACTTTCGCCTTTATAATAGTAGTAGGATAAGTAACGTTTTCTTTACGTATATCTAATTATTTTACAAACTTAATAACTAAACACAAAAAGTAAGGTAATTTCTTAAGATGCACTCTTTTAATTTGTGATTTTTTTATTATTTTATATAAAATGCAAATATTTCAGTATGTAAATTACTATTCAAATTACTCAGTTTAATTCTGAAAGTTCTTACAATGCAAATATTATTACATTTTGCATTAGTTTTATGCACGTCATTTTATTTAACCAACAGGTATATTTACATATTTTATATACTAACTTAAAATAATATTTACATAAACAACTTACAATACTAATTAAATGCGTCAAAAAACTTATCCTCATTCCATTCTAATAGGGATGTGAATAACTAGGGGTTGATGAAGACGAGTTCTGTCAGTTCATTGAAATTTGAAGTCGACCTTGACAGAATAGGGATGTGGACAACTCGTCAAATTCAATACTTTTATAGAACTGTCAAAAACGGTTACTCTCTTTGCTATTTGTATGAAAACACCACATATGACGTCACAGATTTGTCACATCAAGCCGTATACTAATATCGATGAAAAAAAATTAAACCAATTTTCGTTTCAAAAGGATAAATTAAACTGAATTATTTTAAGATGCTTTACAAAATGAATATGATAAAGTATTTTTGTTTTGACATAGTCCACGTCCCAATTAAAAAAAAAATAACTAAAAAAACACAAATAAAAAAAAATGTACCTATCAATAAACTTATGACATCAAATATTAGAAAAATATATCATTATTGATATTACCGATATCTTGATCTAATATACGCCAATCTTAAAGATGGTTTCATTAAAATCACTTGTCTATATGTCTATTGTTGTATAATTTCTCACGACATAGCGAAAGTTAGTACTGTTTGTCGATGCCACATTATAGACAGATAACTCAAATATATTCCCATAGTACACAATTCATTCGACAGTAAGATAACTACAGGTATTTTCTACTCTCGAGTTCTAGTTAGTTTTCCCATGACCTTTATCAAAGATTATTGGCAACTTTATAAGAAATATTATAGTTAAATCTGTTTTTAATGTCCAAATAACATGTATATTTACTTAAAAGTCTACGTCTGTATGTTTGTACCAATTAATCCCCGAAACGTAGTAGGGATATGAGAAGTGACATGACAATGTGCAGACTCAAAACTCAAACTCAAAATCATTTATTCAAACTTGGCTGTAAAACAGCACTTTTTGACGTCAGAAGCCAGTATATTGAGCTACTAAATATAGATATAGGGTGTAACAAAACTAGTTCATCATATTTTTACAGGTTATCTAGAACATGCTAAGGATCATGTTTATTGCACCCGACATTTACATGCTCTCCGATGCACGGGTGAATCAATCACCAACTTCCAGAGTCCAGGCTACTTTATGAAAGTTTCTCAAAACCCACAAAGCGATTTCGGCCCGACCCGGGACCCGAACCCGAGACCTCGTACACTACTACTCGCACTGCAGTCGCGCCTTGCGACCACTAGACCAACGAGGCAGCCAAAACTCACGAAGATACATAGTATTGGAAAAATCCAAATTTTTGACACCCATCCAAGGCAGCACAAAGCCGTATTGAGATCACTTGTTTACTGAATCATTATTTTCTTCTTTCACAGAGGAAGCCGATGCTGAAATCAGGACTTCAGGCCGTTCCCTGGAGGAGATGCCTTCAGCCCTCGGCAGGGAGATCACTGACTCCATAACTGGTGTGCTAGAACGAGGGATGGCCAGGTAACTATATCTTCATCTGCCTAGCCTATTCCTTCTTCTTTTTAGGGTTCCGTACCCAAAGGGTAATACGGAACCCTATTGTTTTCGCTCCTCTGTCCGTCCGTCTGTCACCACGCTGTATCTCATGAACCGTGATAGTTAGAGAGTTGAAATTTTCACAGATGATGTATTTCTGTTGCCGCTATAACAACAAATACTGAAAACTAGAATAAAATAAATATTTTGGGGGGCTCCCATACAACAAACGTGATTTTTTTGTTCATTTTTGCTCGATATCGATAACGGCAACAAGTAGATGCTTGAAATATTCACAGAATATGGAATGTATTACTTAATTCAAAAATAAGTAATTGCATTAAAATTAAATTAATATTTGAGGGGGGCTCCCATTAAACAGACATGATTTTTTGTCCGTTTTATAAATAATGGTACGGAACCCTTCGTGCGCGAGTCCGACTCGCACTTGGCCGGTTTTTGAACTTATGAACGACACAGTCACGTATAGATGACAAACCGAAAATTGCCCTGCACGCCACGGTCACGAGTACATGACAGAGTTTTAAACTTAAAAAATAAAAAGTCAATTTCAATCGATATAATTCCGAACTCACTACTATATTGTAGGTACCTATTTATGAATTCTTAGCATGGCGCTGAGGGCACGTCTTTCTTTTTTGACGTGTATGTCGGTCAAAAGATTAATCGAATTTCTTAGGATTATTGGAGTCTATAAAAGCTTACAATCGCAATAATAATGTCAGTTTCGGAGATAGTATCACAAATACATACCCACTGCTTAAACCCATTACCCTCTATTTAACTCGCAATTGGTTAACTAGCCCAAATTGCTATATACATAAAAGATGTTTAGTTGGACTTTGTCTTAAGCAATTTGTATGTGTGCCAGTGAAAGTGACCAGGTTTGATGTCCGGTCGAGACACGTGTGCTTTGAATAATTTCACATCCGATTAATCGATTTTGTTGTTTTCCATTTTTATTAGTTTACGCTCGTTTTGAAATAATCGATTTCAATTAGATTCATATAAAAAAAAAACTCTTTAAATAGATTGATAACGTGTAGAATTTGACAAACTGACCTGATATATAACGCGACTGCTGTGCGGGTCTCGGGTTCGATTCCCGATCACATCCGATCGGGCCAAAATCACTTTGCGACTTTTAAATTATATTCCATAAAGAACTGCTCAAAAAAGAAAGAAAAAAAACTTCTCGAGCGGTCGCGGGACATACCCGAACTACTCGAGCCGTTGACTGCGCTAGAGCAGTCGACAGCTCTCCGACCTCCTTCATCTCCCGAGCCTTTTCCCAACTATGTTGGGGTCGGCGTCCAGTCTAACCGGACACAGCTGAGTACCTGTCTTTTACAAGTTGCGACTGCGTGTCTGACCTCCTTAACGCAGTTACCCGAGCAACCCAATATACCCCTTGGTTAGACTGGCGTCAGACTTACTGGCTTCTGACTACCCGTAACGACTGACAAGGATGTTCAATGACAGCCAACCTCCTTCGTCCGGCAAAAATGTCGCACTCAACTGTGGTAGACACTCAACTGCTTTAGCCGTCTGACGACCAGATAGCGTGGTGGTTAGTGAACCTGCCTGCCACGCTATAGGTCGCGGGTTCGATTCCAACATAAGTCAAACATTTGTGTGCATGAACATGAGTGTTTGACTTAGTCTGGTTGTTTCTATGTATAATATGTATGTATTTACAAAAAGAAAAGTATATAAGTATGTTTATCAGTTGTCTAGTAGCCATAGTACAAGCTCTGCTTAGTTTGGGACTAGATGACGTTGTGTGAATGTGTGAGGGATATAATTATTAAAAAAAAACTCAACTGCTTTAGCCGTCCTTGTACGGCCGGGCTGTGCAGTTCTGTTGAAACCCAGGTGATATCGCTAGGAACAGCTAGTATTCGTATAATTATGCGAATGTAATCTCGAATGTTTGTTGTGCGGGAAAATCGATGCTTTCTCCCTATTTCTAGGTAGTTTTCTCTCCACAAATATTGGCCAGTATATAGTTGACTCACAAATGTAAACAGTTACAACTTTTACGTAATACGGCAGGTAACAACTATTCAAATTCATTCTACAAAAAATTATAGTAACCTGTACTTTAAAAATACAAAGTTATGACGTCACATATTTTGATTACATTATCAATAAGAAATGAAAACAATTTTCGTTTCAAAACGATAAATTACACTGACATTATTTTAAGATGCTTTACAAAATGAATATGATAAAGTAAGTATTTTATTTTTGACCTAGTCCACATCCCAATACAATATTACAACGATACTTTTCAAAAATCGTTTATTCCAAATTCGTTGGGAGAAATAGTATCATACCTTTACAATTTTTCATCGCGAGTAAGACCCCTGTGTTGTGTATAATATTGTGTACAAGTCGCTAAAGTTTAAAAACATTTATTCAGAATTGTTCTGATGAATCACCACTTTCCGAAAGTCACAGTTTTAGACAGCCAGCATCTTCATCTCCGAGCCTTTTCCCAACTATGTTGGGGTCGTCTTCCAGTCTAACCGGATTCAGCTAAGCACAAGTGTTTTACAAGGAGGGACTGCCTATCCGACCTCCTCAACCCAGTTACCCGGGCTTCCCAATACCCCTTGGTTAGACTGGCGTCAGACTTACTGGCTTCTGACTACGCGTAACGACTGCCAAGGATGTTCAATGACAGCCGGGACCTACAGTTTAACGTGCCATCCGAAACACGGCCTAATGTATGTTTGTTTAAGAATGATGTGGCGTAAAAAAAATTGATCCAACCCCCCCTTTCGCAGGGCACTCGGCAAAAAGCATGACAGCGGCGGCGGGATAGACAGCATCACCATCTCAACAGGAGGAGACAAGAAAAAGATGAAAAAGAAGAAGACCAGACCTCCAAAGATCCACCTCATCCATCCAGTAATGATGCCTTTAAGAAAGGCGCCCAAAGAAGAGAAAGGTCGTTCATTTGGTCAAGGAGTTCAGTCTTGGGTGATTGGCGAAAGGGCATTACCCGTTCCTGAGAATGCCACTGAAGTTGCCCGGGGCATGGTGGATGACGCCTGGGCAATGGGGCAAAAGGCCCTGGACTCTTTAGCGGAGCATGTTTTGGAGAACGAGGATTTGGAGAATGGGGTGAAGGATAGGAGTTCTGTTGAAGGTTGGTTTGGGGAGTAGTTTGATGTAGAATTATTCTTCTTAGTGGCTTATTGTCTTGCGAAGGTTGAACTGGAATTAAATTAGAGTATATAGAAGGTGTTATAAAAACATCTGCCACGGCTTTAATGAAAGGTAGTATTGTGTTTATTTTTGCGGGTTACTCGCAAGTGATACCGCAGCCCTGTCATACAAAGACCTCCAGAAAGAACATAGTGGGTTTTAGTCAGTAAAAATCTGACATTCCTTCCATCGACTTATCCCAAATTTCTAATATAGTCTAGGTTATAACTCGTTTAATAACTACCTCGTTGGTCTACTAGTCTCGGGTTCGATTCCCGGATCGGACGGAAATCTCTTTGTGGGTTTAACGAGACTTTCATAAAGCAGCCCGGAGTCTGCAAGTTGGTGAATGATACACCCGTGCATCGGAGAGTCGGTCCTGCTTGTGATCTCTCTCCGGTGGTGTCGGATTGCCGTCCCATCGGACTATGAGAATGAGGGAATAGAGAGTGCACCTGTGTCTACGCAAATGCTTGTGCACCATAACATGTCCTGCGCAGCTGGCTGATCTCCTTAGAGAGACCGACCGTAGCCGGCAATTATTTAATATAATTAGGCTTGTTTTCGTTTACAATCTATTTACAAAAGTTAGTTAAAATATAAAAAAAAAATGGCGTGAGAAAATTCCTCCTCGTCGCTGCTCACTGGGAGTCTACCCAATAGGCTGGCATTGCCACGTTGGATGATTAGGCTTGAGTTTTATAATGTTTAGAACTCTTAAAACTCAGACATCGTCGTAGAAGTAAGCCTTACAATCATTTATTCATGCAATCACCGTTTTGAACACTCGCACAAAAACAATACATTTACAAATTATCTGACTCATTGATCCTTTAAAAGCGAACCTATACCATATACAAATAAGTAATACAGAGAAAGTATACACACGAGAAAGTTTATCAGCCACAATTTACGGTAACCACCTTACAACATGAATTTGCAAAAAAAACCGGTATTCCACACTTGGACATTTACGATGAATCGGTAAAGATACGGTTTTTTGTCACATCACCATGATTTTTGCGATGTTTTCTTAAAGAAAAGTAAAAATAGAATTCGCATCGCATTTAAAATAAGATCTTTTGAGGGAACTATTTCCTACCCCTGGATATAAAGGTAGCACTAGTTATTCTGATACGGTTATATTTCTACTCATCATCATCATCATCAGCCTTTTTACTGTCCCACTGCTGGGCACAGGCCTCCTCTCACACAGAGAAGGATTGAGCATTAATCACCACGCTTGCTCAATATAATATAATAATATAATATAATATCCCTCACACATTCACACAACGTCATCTAGTCCCAAACTAAGCAGAGCTTGTACTATGGGTACTAGACAACTGATAAACATACTTATATACTTTTCTTTTGTAAATACATACATATTATACATAGAAACACCCAGACTAAGTCAAACACCCATGTTCATGCACACAAATGTTTGACTTATGCGGGAATCGAACCCGCGACCTATAGCGTGGCAGGCAGGTTCACTAACCACCACGCCATCTGGTCGTCAATGCGGGTGACCTGGCTTTTTTACCCTCAGCGTAAAAAGAAAGGAGTTATAAGTTTGTCTTTATGTCTGTCACCATAGCTCTTAATCGGATAAATCGATAAGGATGCAGTTTATAGCTAAAAGCTGGACTTCCAGCAGTGATTCTAAGATATGTTTCATCAAAATCGGCTAAGTAGTTTTAAAGTTATAAGCGGGTTTGTCAACATTGGCAGGGATGTTTTTCAATATTTTATGTCACGACCCCATTTTTACTAATTGATTTGTTTTTCTTTATTAATTTACAGGATTCATAAAAGTTATCCAATGACTTGGTAAAATAATTAAATTGATAGCATTTTGTATGCATGGAAAGTTGCATAATTTTATGATATGATAAGCACGAGCATGCTAGCATTTAGGCATGAAAAATATCAATTGTTTTTTTTTTGATTAGCATGATTTTTAAGTTCCCTTTTTACATAAATGACTATATGTTTTATTCGTAGTTTTGTTTATGTATTTTGACAATAAACACGACCATTTAGTATGTAGTATAAACAGTATTTTAATATTATTTTTCAGAAAAACTTGAGAGCATGATATATTTTTATCACTGTCTTATACCCGGTTATTACAAAAAAAAGCGATTCGTTTAGCTTACGTCAGATACCTATTGACGTCTGCCTGGGCTGCGGGTTGTTTGTATGAGTTACCGTGGCCCTGGCACACATGGACCTCCAGAAGGAACATAGTGGGTTTTAGTCAGTAAGAGTCTGACACTCCCTCCAGCTGCACCCTCGGCGGGAGGTGTCATTTGATCATTTCCCACAAATAAAAGATGTCTTTTGACGTACTAAAAAACGAATCACTTTATTTTTATAGGCACTGGGCATAAGTAAACATAGAAAAAAATCACCTGTTCAGTTTTCTTACGTAGTTCTTTTAACTTCTAGAACAAAGAGGCAAGAAGAAGAAGAAAAAGAAGGCTATTTTGAAGCTGTTGATCTTGGGAGCTGTCATCAAAGCCAAGATTGGTACCTTGTTGCAGATTTTGACTTACAAACTGCAGGTGAGATTTTGAAACTGAGTTCCACCATTATATCCTATTTAAGTATTACAACTTATTATAAAACATGGTTTAAAAGAGTATCTACTTTACTTACTAGATTTGGACCATTAAGGGCATTAAACCGGGAATTCGCATCGCATCGCAAATATCTGCATTTCGCACGAACGCACCGTAAGAATTTCCGATCTGTTTCGCATCGCACATTCCTGCGATCTTACGTCATCCTTGGTGACGCTATTTTAGGCCGTTCTGAAACAGAATAACATATAAAGAAAATAAATAAAGGACAAATTAAAAAAAATGTATCAAAAAAATTATCCGCGTCTCTGTCCGCGGGATTGGGATGGCAATGCTAAAAAAAAATACATTATAATCACTTTTTAATGGTTGTCATCTGATAATTCCAGATTAAATTCTTCATCGTAGCTGTTCTTGGCTTGGCCATTAACTTGGCAAGGCTCTGGATAGACTTGAAGAACAAACACAATCAGCAACCCCAAAAGGTAAGATCAGCTCTTTATTAGTAGTGCGGACAACGCCCTTTTCTGCTTCCCAGGGGCGAGGGACTTGGGGAACACCCCGCCCCCTTTTCGATGGAACCAATATTTCCCCCCGAAAAAAAAACCAGTAGGTACCAGTGTTTTACGTGGAACGACTGCGTATCTGACCTCCTCAACCCAGTTACCCGGGCAACCCAATACCCCTTGGTAATACTGGTTGTCCGACTTTCTGGCTTCTGACTACCCGTAACGACTACCAAGGATGTTCAATGACAGCCGGAACCTACAGTTTAACGCGCCATCCGAAACACAGTCATTAGTGTCCAAGATATACTTAGAAAGAACATACAAACTTAGAAAAGTTGCATTGGTGCATTGCCTGACCTGGAATCCAACCTACGCCGTCATACTTGAGAGGTTGGCTCTTTACCCACTAGGCCACCACGACTTTGGCATTAGTTAGTTTATATTAATATATATTAAACTTAACATACATAATAATTCCATTTGTGTTAGAGAAAGTGCTCAGGTGTTTTATAGCGTTAATTAATTAATATAATCTTTATTATGACGCATAGCTGCATAAATTAAACATACTTTTGTGGCGTGGATAGATTTATATAGATTTATAATAGCATACTAGTTTTTTTCTGAAGTTATGTTAGCAATAAACATTAAGACAACCAGATGGCTTAGTAGAAAGTGAATCTGCCTCCCTCACCGGTCGCGGGTTCAAACATTTGTGTGCATGAATAGAACGGTGAAGAAAGAATACGGGTGTTTGACTTAGTCTGGGTGTTTCTATCTATACTAATATTATAAAGCTGAAGAGTTTGTTTGTTTGAACGCGCTAATCTCAGGAACTATTGGTTCTATTTGAAAAATTCTTTCAGTGTTAGACAGCCCATTTATCGAGGAAGGCTATATACCATCACGCTTAGACACACGGGAGCGGAGCAGTAACCAAAGATGCGGGTAAAACCGGTGGGGACAGCTAGTGTATAATATTTATGTATGTATTTACAAAAGAAAAGTACATAAGTACGTTTATCAGTTGTCTAGTACCCATAGTACAAGCTCTGCTTAGTTTGGGACTAGATGACATTATTTTAAGATGCTTTATCAAGTGAATACGATAAATTATTTTGTTTTTGACCTAGTCAACTATCCGACTGAAGAAAGGATTAGTTTATAAATTAATTCATTCATTCTAATCCATTCACTCAGTGAATGAAAGTCATTGTGCTAAAACTTTCATTTTTAAACAATGTTAGGATTACACTTAATCAAATAGAATAAATTAGATAGTTATAAAGAGATAATAGACTAGCTAAACTGCTCGCGGAAGGTTTCACTCGCGTCCCGTAGGAACAACTCGGCGCACACGGATAAAAAGTAGCCAAAAGCCTTCCTCGATAAATGGGCTATCTAACACTGAAATATTTTTTCATACGCATTCATCAAACTTTTCTGCTTTATAATATTAATATAGATTAAATTTTCATACCAGCTTTCACTAGCAGTTTTACCCGCGTCCCGTGAGACCTACCTACTCTTCGCTCCCGGATAAAATGTAACCTACATATTAATTCATTTATTTTCGTGAAAATTGATCCATTTGGTTAGTATACAGAAAACTTGTAAGCTATTGTTAGTACTTAAAACTAACAGTCAACACAAAAACACTATATTTACGCCCCAATAGCATACAGACTTATCCACTGGCTTATTATGGGGCTATCCCATCTAGGTTATAGTCTTCAGGATGTTATTGGGGCTGATACGTACCCTGTGCATGATAGAGGCGCAACGCTTTTGTATGATAGCATGAAAACCATCTGTGCAACCTTCTGCGAACATGCCAGAGGCACAACAGTAGCGCGCCAACCCTACCAACACCATTTTGTTAACAATAGCTATTTATATGAAATAAATACATGATTAGCTTATATATTATGTATAAACAAAATTAACATCTAATACATAAACACATAATTATATAAATTAAACTTAAAAAATAGAAAAAAGTGTTTTTGTGTTTTCTTTATTAGGTACATTGGTAGAAAGTAAAACAATCAGTCATAAAATGACTATTAAAATCATTACCTGTATATTATTTCCGGATCGGCCATGTATCGTAATTATAATGTCAGTAAGTTGAAAGCATAACCCGTTATATGTGCTGTCGGCAAAATATTTCTTTCTGTACATGTATGTAATTTCACATTTTTTACGACGTATAAGTAAAAGTTAGACACGTGACTTTGCAGACTCAAAATCGTTTATCAAAATCAGGCTGATAAATCAGCACTTTTCGAACGTCAAAACAAAAGACAGCCCCCAATACGCCCACCCTTCACCACTTCCTATGTGTTCTCGCTGGGAAGAAGTGGCGCAACAAACTCCCCAGCGTGAAATTTATAAAAGCATACAAACTGCTGTGCAGGGGTCTCTGGTGGGTTATTAAGAGAGTTTCATAAAGCAGCCTGGAGTCTGGAAGTTGGTGATTGATACACCTGTGCATCGGAGAGCACGTAAATGTCGGTCTTGCGCCTGATCTCTCTTCGGTCGTGTCGGATTGCCGTCCCATCGGACTATGAGAGTGAGGGAATAGAGAGTGCACTTGTATCTGCGCGAATCCTTGTGGACTATGGAATGTCCTGCGCAGTTGGCTGATCTCCTTAGAGAATGGCCGCCATGGCCCGCAATCGGTCATATCAGATACTCTCTTGAATTTGCAACCAAGCCTACAACATCATAATCATCATCAGCCTTTTTATCGTCCCACTACTGGGCACAGGCCTCCTCTCACACAGAGAGGGATTGAGCGTTAATTACGACGCTTGCTCAATGCGGGTTGGTACCTAAAACAATAGTAAAAAGATAAAAGTCATTTATTCAAAGTAGGCTGAAAATCAGCACTTTTCGAACGTCAAAACAAAAGACAGCCCCCAAGACCCTTCACCACTTTCTATGTGTTATCGCTGGGAAGAAGAAATGGCGGAACAAACTCCCCAGCAATCTAATAAATCTTGGCTACATTCCAATTGTCTATCATATATTAACAAGTACGTAGTGTTAGTGACACAAGCTCGCTCACTGTCATAAATGGCACTGTGACAAAAAATATACAGAAGTTCCACTTCAGCATACATTGCCTTAGACTTCGGTAGATTGTCTTAAAAAAATCTTCTTACTTCTTTGGTCCACTGTATCAGTAATCTATTCAATGATAATTGTTTCTTATGTACATAATTTAGAACTAAAATTGTGAAAAGGGAACAAGTTAAAATTTAACTGTGATACCTACAGATGCCAGCACATCACACACAAAAAAATAACTGCGCTTTCATTATACAAAGTTGATATTCAATTTTTAACCCAAGAGAGTAAAAGCGCATACAATTATTATGCAAGTAAATGATTGCAAATGCACTTTCGCTTATATTTATGACATTAAGTAATAGTTACTTCCTATTTTCACTGACGCTTTCATATTTTAATAATTAATTGAATGCATTATAAGTCTAGCTAGATTAACAATATTTGAGATCTTTAAAACTTGCTGTTATTTGTACAGACGCCAGCATATCAAGCTACTACTATCTGTAAAATTTCGTTAATAGATTTTCAACTTTATCGCTGAAGCATTTGGTTCAAAATTGATTGGCAGAAGCCAGAAAGTCTGCCAACCAGTCTTACTAAGGAGTATCGGGTTGCCCAGGTAACTTGGTTGAGGAGGTCAGACAGGCAGTCGCTCCATGTAAAACACTGGTACTCAGCTGCATCCGGTTAAGACTGGAAGCCGACCTTAACAGGTCCATTCAAACTTGTATGAATAACTTGTATGACACTTTCTTCAAAAGGTCATTTCAGACACAAGCCTACATAGCTCATCCGTACTTTAGTATGTAATTTATTTTTATGTCTGGACTCTAAAAGAGACTATGACCCTTGAGTTTGTGTCGGCATTTCTTCTCAAGGTAGTCAGTTAGGAAATGCCGACCTCATCTCGTTTTTAGGGTTCCGTACCCAAAGGGTAAAACGGAACCCTAATGTTTTCGCTCCTCTGTCCGTCCGTCCGTCTGTCACCAGGCTGTATCTCATGAACCGTGATAGTTAGAGAGTTGAAATTTTCACAGATGATGTATTTCTGTTGCCGCTATAACAACAAACACTGAAATGTAGAATAAAATAAATATTTTGGGGGGCTCCCATACAACAAACGTGATTTTTTTGTTCATTTTTGCTCGATATCGATAACGGCAACAGGTAGATGCTTGAAATATTCACAGAATATGGAATGTATTACTTACTTTAAAAATAAGTAATTTTATTAAAATTAAATTAATATTTGAGGGGGGCTCCCATACAAAAAACATAATTTTTTGTCCGTTTTATAAATAATGGTACGGAACCCTTCGTGGGCGAGTCCGACTCGCACTTGGCCGGTTTTTTATAAAAAAAAAGTGTTGACGTGTAAAAATGTTGATTTCAACCTATTTGCAAAATAAATATCATTTATCATTATCATTTAACAAAGGTTGGGTAGAGGCTAGGCAGAAGATAATTTAAAAAACAGTGAGACTTCTGCATTTCCATACACATTGCCCATAACTCGATGCGTTTCGAATCTAATCAAATGTATTTAGGTATTTGGTGCGTGCGTGTGTGAATGTTCGCTTGTCACTTCTACGTATCAAATATTAATGAGACGTTCACTTAATTGATCAGCGCTCAATCTTTATCAAGGTATTATAAATTTTAGCGATGTAAAATATTAAAAAGTAAGGATTATCTTCTAAATATATAAGGTCTAACAATACTAGTGCACCAAATTTTTACAGGTCATCTAGTACATGCTAAGGATCATGTTTACCAAAAAAAGTCATGAAAACAACATGTTTCATTTTTATCATAAAGCTATCAAGATGTAAGCATCTCCTAAGAAAAGATTTGATAAATTCCACCCCTAAGAGGATGAAATAGGGGATGAAAGTTAAACCTACATATACCTAATAAATAATAATACTTCTGAACGCTGAAGCCACGAGTAAAAGCTAGTTTATAATTAAACGCTTATTATGAACTTCAAAAACTTTTTCTAAATTAGACCATCATCAGCAGCCTTTTTATCATCCCACTGCTGGGCACAGGCCTCTTCTCACACAGAAGGATTGAGCGTTAATCACCACGCTTGCTCAATGCGGGTTGGTGATTACAGACTTTATAGTCCAGGTTTCCTCGAGTTGTTTTCCTTCACCTTTAATCAGTCATTAGTATCCAAGATATACTTAAAAAGTACATAATATATCTTAGAAAAGTTGCATTGATACTGACCTGGAATCGAACCCGCTCATTCATACATAAGAGGCTATAGTGCTTTAACCACTAGGCCACCACGAAAAATTAAATCCTTTGTTCTTAAATAATACATGAATGTAAGTTAGTCATCAAGATAACTTAATCAGATTAAGTGATGATATACTAGGGCAGCATCCAGTTAAGACGATACAAGAAACCATTTGTTTGTCTTGAACATGCTTTCTCGCGACTCAAACTAGTTATCATTTAGCTAGGGCTGTCTCAAAGAGAATTAAAGAAAGATATGAAATTTTAAAGAAATTAATGTCTAAAGTTCAAGATTTTTAAGTTACTATATTTTTAACACAGGACTGTGTAAGATATAGGAAAATATCTCCAGTAAAACCTTGAATTTTTAAATTCTGAAATCGCTGATACCCCTTAAGCAAGCGTGGTAATTAACGCTCATTCCTTCTCTGTGTAAAAAGAGGCCTTTTTTCGTGAGAAATCATCAAATCCCGCTGTGGTTGCAGCTCGAGGGAGTATCAGACTCATAGTGACTAAAACCCACTATGTTCCTTCCGGAGATCCCTGTGTGCCAGGGCCGCGGTAACTCTTACGTACAACCTGCATCCGATGCGAGCAGATGAGAGGAGGCCTGTGCCCTAAAAAAAGGCTGATGATGCCAACCCTACATCAGTAATAAATACTGCAAGAGCGACAAATACCCGCGATTAAGGTCATTGGCATCCGTGTCGGTCGTAGAGAAAGTGACCCCAGCGCCCGACTGGGGTGCAAGTTTATTTACTTCTCGCTGTGCAAGACTTGTGTGGTGTATAATGTATTATTTAATCTTCCTCATCCTTAATCTATACTAATATTATAAAGCTGAAGAGTTTGTTTGTTTGTTTGTTTGAACGCGCTAATCTCAGGAACTACTGGTTCAATTTGAAAAAATCTTTCAGTGTTAAAAAGCCCATTTATCGAGGAAGGCTATAGGCTATATACTATCACGCTAAGACACACAGGGGCGGAGCAGTAACCAAAGATGCGGATGAAACCGCTGAGGACAGCAGCTAGTCATATAAAAAAGTCGTGATGGCCTAGTGGGTAAAGAGCCAACCTCTCAAGTATGAAGTGTGGGTTCGATTACAGGTCAGGCACCAATGCAACTTTTCTAAGTTTGTATGTACTTTCTAAGTATATCTTGGACACCAATGACTGTGTTTCGGAAGGCACGTTAAACTGAAGGTCCCGGCTGTCATTGAACATCCTTGGCAGTCGTAACGGGTAGTCAGAAGCCAGTCTAATCAAGGGGTATTGGGTTGCCCGGGTAACTGGGTTGAGGAGATCAGATAGGCAGTCGCTTCTTGTAAAACACTGGTACTCAGCTGAATCCGGTTAGACTGGAAGCCGACCCCAACATAGTTGGTAAAAGGCTCGGGAGATGATATTTGTTTGTATGTTTATCGAATTATTTAAAAGACTTATATTTTATCTCCGACTACCAGAGAAGGTATGTATATACTTACTATATATTATATATGTGGTTATGTTATGTCGAAATTTTTGTCCATTAAAAAAAATTACTTTCTATAATCATTCATTCATTTATGCACGAAACACATGGAGGCGGAATTAATCAGTTTTCTTCTGAAGGTTCTAAAACCCGTTATTTTCGATTCTGCATACATATAATTTAAAAATACCGCGGGTTCACCTGTAACAGGTATCTGGGTGACGCAGTGAAAGTGCTGTAACCCGGTAAACGAGCGGTATAGGGTTAAATGGGTGACAATGTTAATACAAGGTAAGGAAATGTCTTTGACGACTTTGGAGGTCAGAGGGTTATATAAAAAAAGAAAGGTACTTAGGACAATCTCTCGACCACAACTTCGCGCATTTGGTACCAACCTTTATTGATGAAATGTGGCTTAATTATAAGTAGCTATCCTCTTGTATGAACTCCTAGTATCAACAAAAGCTTGCGGTTCGAAGGGAAAGTCTTCGTCATCATCATCAGCCTTTTTATTGTCCCACTGTTGGGCACAGGCCTTCTCTCACACAGTGAATTATTGAGCGTTAATCACCACGCTTGCTCAATGCGGGTTTCAGACTTTATAGTCCAGGTTTCCTCGAGATATTTTCCTTCACCTTTAATCAGTCATTGGTATCCAAGATATGGTCGTGACGGCCTAGTGGGTAAAGAGCCAACCTCTCAAGTATGAGGGCATTATGCAGTCTTTATCGATTCCAGGTCAGGCAAGTACCAATGCAATTTTTCCAAGTTTGTATGTATGTACTGTCTTAAGTATAGCTTGGACACCAATGACTGTGTTTCGGATGGCACGTTAAACTGTAGGTCCCGGCTGTCATTGAACATCCTTGGCAGTCGTTACGGGTAGTCAGAAGCCAGTAAGTCGGACGCCAGTCTAAGAGATATTGGGTTGCATGGTTAACTGGGTTGAGGAGGTCAGATAGGCAGTCGCTCCTTGTAAAACACTGGTACTCAGCTAAATCCGGTTAGACTGGAAGCTGACCCCAACATAGTTGGGAAAAGGCTCGGGAGATGAGTTTTTGAAGTTAACGCGATCAAACAAAATAAAAACACTTCAAGTTAATAATTAAGAGCAATAATTAGTAATTTACATGTTATCTTGTCTCCAGATAATCTACTACGAGCACGCTCAGCACCAGCACCACTACGACCACGAGGAAGAGGAGCACGGCTGGGGACCCTGGTCCAGGAGTATACTGCCGGATGACGAGGTAATCGATCGTCCGCCTGTACCATTAAACTTTTGATCGCCACAGTCACGTATAGATGACAAGACAAAAAGTGCCCAGCACGCCACGGTCACGACTACATGACAGACTTTAAGTTCAAAATTAATAGTCAGTTTTTATCGATATAATTCCGAATTAACTACTATATTGTAAGTTTTGATGGATAAATTCTTAGCTTAGCACTGAGGGCACATCTTTCATGTTACGCAAAGAGATTTAGAAGAAACATAATGGGTTTTAGTCAGTAAGAGTCTGACACTACCTTCAGCTGCACCCACAGTCATTTGTTGATTTCCAACCTAAAAAAAGAGGTATGGGCCACATGCATACACCTATGTTGTGCTACGAAATTAGTTGCGAGCCGCCTGGTTTCTTTTTGTGTATGCCATCTCGCTGTTCAGCCTAGGAGGCTGTTTAGCCCGACAATCCTTATACCTAGAAGTTAATACGAAGCTAATAGACATTTAATACACAGTCGGAATTGAATAGCGATACATTATTATACATAGGTACGATACCTTTTTCTGGTACCTACGATACCTTTTTCTTTACCCTACGTTTCGGCCATATTGCACCGACCGTGGTCATGGGACATCTATGCAGATTTATCACGTCTATTTATCTTAAAATACAGAAGCTTAACAACCCGTTTCTATTCTACAGGAAACCGAAGTAGACGCCAGCGAGGTATCACCCTACAAAGCGCAAGAAAGGAACCCATTAGCATATCCCCGTCCTTATCTAACGCGAGTGTAAAGTCGTCCCATCTCTTTCGCTCCAGTCATAGAGTAAGAACCTGATATGTTAATGTGACACTGATTTTAAAATTGTTGTCAATGTAAAAAAATACGATTGTGTGTGGGAGATTTTTGTGAATGGAGAGTACAGACCAGCATATCAAGCTATTACAATCTGTCAATTTTTTCTTGTAAGATAAAGAAGCATATTATGGTTCAAAGTTGATTTGGAATATTTGCCAGTTTCAAGGTAGCTTGATGCAGCGTAGGACGTCCCCACCAACAAGATGGACAGACAACCTTCTAAAGGTCACCGGAAGACGCTGGTAACCTTTATAAGGTCATCGCTTCCAACCGGTATGTGTGAAGATCTAAAGGGGAGGCCTATGTTCAGCAGTGGACTTCCTATGGCTGAGATGATGATGAAAATGAAAATTAACTAAGCGATAGTTTTCATAGTAGAAACCACGGAACAGAGAATTAAAGTGGAAGTGCTAAGTAGGCGCGGCACGCGTGACACAAGTAGGCGCTGTACAGCTCACTTGGCTAGTCGTGTGCTAACATCGCTTCGAAGAGCTCGTGTCGCGACTAGGTACCCAATTTTTTCGAAAATATGCCGTTTAGTTCAATTTTGAAGTATAAAAATGATAGCAGGAGTAAAAACCTTTAAAAAGGAGCTGTCTCGTACCACCGGAAAGTAAGATTTATATTTGTTTTCAAATAAAATCTTAGTTAATTCACATTTTCAAATAATTTAATTCTCTGTTCCGTGGTAGAAACGGTATCCAAGCGATGTATCAAGTATTTTTTTCCCGCGCTTACTCACGGCAGATTGAATTAGTAGAAAGTTAATATGGCAGTTTTTTGTCGTAATTTTCTCAATGCAACAAAAACCTCATAAATTACTGTAATTGCTCATTGTTTTTCTGGATTCAGTGTCAAATTTTTATGTTTCACTACATAGTATAAAACAAAGTCGCTTTCTCTGTCCCTATGTCCCTTTGTATGCTTAAATCTTTGAAACTACGCAACGGATTTTGATGTGGTTTTTTTTAATAGATAGAGTGATTCAAGAGGAAGGTTTATATGTATAATTTTAGTATCAGCATTGCACCCGTGCGAAGCCGGGGCGGGTCGCTAGTTGTTAATAAATGCAATATTTCGTTGACTGCTTGTGATGACGATCTTGGAAATTTAATTCAATACGAGTATGAGCGTATAAGCTCATTTAAAACAGATGTTTGTGAATGTATCTTGCATTTCTATCTAAAGGTTTGCTACTTTGTATAAATATATTTTTTGTTTTCAAACGATCGCACGCAAGTAGTGAAGATGTTGCCACTAAAACGGTCAGTGTTGCAAGCATAATAAATAAAATAATACCTAAGATTTAAGTGTAATTATAAATAAGGCATTATTAATTAAGTTGTGGCCATAGTGTGTCTGTTATTTATTGTATGTTTGTGTGTGTATGCCTTTATTTATTTATAAAATTATAAATAATAGTATTTTCTTATTAATTAGATTTGTTTTACTTATAATTTCCTACCATCGTTGCCAATTTAATTTCCTTATAAGCTTTCTAAAACTAGATAAGAGTATTATATAGGGTGATTGGTAATTCACGTGACTGTACTCATGATTACAAACAACTTTCCCAAAGAAACTTGTTTTTTATCATTATAGCAAAATGACTGACAACGGTGGCGCGGGGCCTCGCCGCTAACAGCTGATCGGGCGACGGTGCGCACAAAATATGAATTTTGCTGTAATAATAAAAAAAATAACGAAAAAAGTTTCTTCGTGTTTAAATATTATATAGTCACTAATTAGGAGTCACCCTGCCACATATACCAAGCCAATGCATAAACTGTCTGATTGCCGTTTGCTGATCTGAATTTAGTGAAATTAGTGTTGACTACCTGCCTTCCCTAAACCCTGTGAAATTTCTTTGAAACAAAAGAGACCTACAGAGCTTTTCGAAATGAAATGTAATCGCTTATAACACGCTTCACTTATAACTATGTATGTATGTAAGAAATACTTGGAATCTTAATTTGATCCACTTCCACGTGTTCGATAAGATGAAATTTTTGCACACGGTTTTGACAACACATTACAAATCCAATATGGCGGCCTCCCCAAGATGGCAGACTGGCTGTTTGAAATTTTTTGTGCGTGCTAAAAGCGTGTTTTTTTTATTTTTTTAAACTATATTTTTTCATAAGTTGGACGTTCTTTGAAAATAATTCAACTGGGGTCGACACGCCAGCCTGGTCTGACTATCTAAAAATCGCCTATTCGAGATCGTGTAGAGATTCCGAACTGCAGCCATATTTAACATTTAATTTCGAGGCAAGGAATGTACGAGTATACGATTTGTATCACCCGAAGGTAGGTTTGTAAAATTAAAAATCAATGTTATAAAAACCAAAAATATATTTTCTCATTAATACATACAGTTAAACAAACAATCATTACATACAGGCACTAAAAACAAAAACCGACGACCGATTACTACGCCACCTAGTCCACTCACGGAAACGCCCGAACACACCCGAAGTGCCCCGAAGACTGCCGACCACTCACGCAGCTCTATCGAGGCGAATACTTGGGATTATCAGGAGCATAAGTAAAACTTCTCAATTCGTAAGACACGCCATTTTGATTCTCGTAACCGATTTCCTTTTTCGAATCGTCGTATTCGGAACTGCCGCCGAAGACGCGGTTGGGCTTGCGGTCGGGCGAGGTCGGGTCGCGCTCGGGCTTGCTCGGGTCGGCCGGCGCGCTGCCATTGGTCGGGAGCGGGCGGAATATGGCGGAGTGGGCGGTCGCCGTGTCGAGATCGGCTTTCCTCGATACGATAATTCGTATATCGGTATGTAGGTACAATTTTCCGGATTTCGATGTCATAAATCTGTAATGAAGAGAAATATATGATTATTTTTTCGTCAGACGGTGAAATTGAGGTCTTATATGAGAATAATTTGCATTTGAACAAATTGCATTTACATGTAAAATTGGCAGTTATCATATTATTCCCAATTTTTTTGTTTCCAAATTTAATGTTGATAGGTCTAATTTTTATTGAATCTCTGGCTATTTTTGACCCCAAAAAGCACGAGGATTGAACAAATTGTACAGACGCCAGCACTTCAAGCTGGTACAATCTGTCAAATTTCCTTAATATTTTTCAACTTCTTCGCTCATCAAGCTTTATGGTTCAAAATTGATTATTTTATTAGTAGATTGATGTGCTGTCTGTACAAGGCGATTTTCTGACCTTACTAATACTTTCAGAAGAAAAGCGCGATACCTTCTATATTAAATAATATTTGGTATACATATAATAGTTGAAATAAACCCTCACCTGAGATGTATAAGATACCGCAGCCATTTATGAGGCGCGACGGGCGGGTTGACCCCCCCGTGCGAGGGGTGTCCGGGGTGCGCGGGGTCCGTCGGCATGTACAGCGTCCGCTGCCGCAAAAACGTCCTGGCCCCGGGCGGCATCCGGGACAACTCGTAGAGGACCACGAACATTTTGACCAGGGTGCCATGAGGGTTGAAGAGGGAGAGCTGGATAGTGCCGGAGCGTGCTACCCGGTAGCCGCCTGGTCCAAGGTTTATGTGGCCCTGGGGGGAGACAGGTTTGTTAATAATTAAGGAAATTGTCTTCTCGAAGTAGGTATAAGAGATAGCCAAAAAAGATTATTATTATTTATAAATCTCTTGCTGCAAAGTTAATACTTAGTTGCTTTTAATTTTTCGATTTTTGAGTCCTAGCTAGGTTTTGAAGAAAAGCCTTTACAAGGCTAACTGACAAATCGACTGATATTTTTTTATGGAAGATATACGGGGTGTAACTTAAAGGGGGTCCGAAGGGGGTCAATGTACTTGTAAAACTAAATAACTTTCAACAGAAAAAAATACGAAAATCGACAAAAAAATATATGAACTTCCCGCCTTAATATTGTATGGAGAGTTGCAATATTTTTTTCGATTTTAATATTTTTTGTTTTTGTTGAAAAGTTGTTCAGTTTCACGAGTACATTGACCCCCCTTCGGACCCCTTTCCGTTACGCCCAGTATATATAGTGGTGTAGGCGCAGTAAGTGGCAGGGCAGTGAGCAGCAGTCCTCACCATGTAGGGCGCGTTGGTGCCGCCGGGCGCGTAGAAGAAGACGGTGACGGGCAGGCGCTGGTGCGGCGGGCAGAAGGCGCCGTACGCGCCCAGCTCCGCGCTGAACCCCTGCACCGTCGCCACCGGCTCCAGCCGACCCTTCAGGGCCGACTCCTCGAAACTACCTGCCATAACAATCAAACAGAAATATGAGAATTTTATATTGAAAATGAGGAGCTGATCATAAGGTGAAGTCACGCTTGGCACGCTGGATGGGTGACCATCTTGTCATGACGAGTTCCTCCGTGTTTCGGAAGGCACGTTTAATTGGTGGCTCCCTGTCATTTGAACATGTTTGGCAGTCTTTACGGGTAGTCAGAAGCTAAAAAGTCTGACAACCAGTCTTGCCAAAGGGTTGCTCAGGTAACTGGGTTGAGGAGGTCAGACAGGCAGTCTATGTCGGACACTGGTACTCCAGCTGCATCCAGTTAGACTGGAAGCCAATCCCAACATAGCTTAGGAAAAGGCTAAGCAGATGATGATCTTATTTAAAAATAAATATATGAACTTACCAAGTAAACCAGAGCTGGGACGCATGCGTATCTTGGGCCCAGCAGTGGGCGGCGCGGGGCTGGCAGCGGGGGCTGCACGTGGCGCGGGGGACGGGGAGGGGGTGGGGCGGGCCGCGGGTGGCGGAGACGCGGGGGACGCCGGGGACGCGGGGGCGGAGATCGGGTGGAATAGTGCGCTGGAACATGAGAAAATATATATATTATGAGTATGAGTACCAATTTGTTGTTTGAATTTAGGCTAGATCTTCAACTTTAGAAGGCTTGATATTTATGATACAAAACACATTTTGAAACATAAAACGCTTGGGTATGTTACTGTGTATTTTTCGAGTAATTTATGTATACGTAATACTAGAAAAATATAAGACATTTATTTCTACACCTCTATTCTATTCCGTTAGTTCTAGTAATCTCTCAAATATTGATAAAACCTTCCACTCACCTCTTAATACCAGAAATGCCGTTAATCGAATCATCAAAATCGAAGCAATTGTTCCCCCTCCTCAGGGGGGCCGGGCTGGAGGTCAGCGGCAGACCAGTCTTCGTATGAAACACCATAGACGCTGCCGAATCGAACCGCCAGCGAAACCTATCCATCTCCGTGGGAGACGGCACCTGGTTCTCCACCTTCCTGGGGTCAGGGAACTTAAAACCTTCCGAGGAACCTTTAGGAGAGTCAGCTGCCTCCCCGTTCTCGCTACACCGGTCAAAAGTCCCATAATCACACTTTTCGTACAAAACATAATCTTCATCGCTTATAGAGAATGTTTTCTGTCGCTTCGAGTCTCTTGGTCTAGAAAAGACCGTGTCTTCTTTCTCTAGTTGCAGCTCCTCCATGTCCTTGTCTCTTTGCGCGAATCTGTCTGTAACAATCTTCTCAATTTTGTCCACAATCGGAAAAAATCTTCTCAATTTAGGTCGCTTTATTATGTCACTATTATCACTAATACTATGATTATTATCACAAAATGTATCACATTTATGCTTTTTAATCTTCTTATCATCATCTTTTATCCTGGTGCCGTCTTCCTGACCATCGCTGGCGGACGCTAGGTTGTAGTTACCTTCAGACCTGACCATGCCTCTATCGCTACAGTTCTCACACTTCATCTGAAGCACGCTGCCGCACTGGCATGACAACTCCTCGGTTTGTGTTGAAACTGTGTTGGTTTTCTTGAACTCAGCTGGTGGTTGTACGTCTGTGTCAACGAATGGGGACTTGGTCTCGATCCTGGTGGCCGGCAGCGTCAGATATGTTTGATTTCTATAGCACCCGATCGCTCGGAACCTATCGAACCTCGAGGCTTGCAAAATCGGTATTGACGTATGAGGTTCCTTACTCTTCTGTAAGCTGTCTCCCTCTGACGACGTGCTATCGTGCAGCTTTTTAATCTTACACTCTTTGCGAAGCCTCCGTTTGTATTTAGCAATCTCCTTGACCCGTCTGTCGTCGAGTTTCTTCGGCCTGTCCTTGCCGTCGGACTCGTCGTCACAGTTGCACTTGTGCTTGCCGCTCTCGCTGCAAGGCGTCAACATTCTATCATCCACAACATTTGAGTTATCAAACTTATTTCCTATAGTGAGATCATTGAGTTTGCCGACGATATCTTCGTGTATATTAGGCGGAATATCCTTGCTGGACTTTCGTTTTTGGCAGGTGCACTTTATATGTGGGATGTCGTCCAGTCTGGGTAAGCTTTCTAGTATGATATTGAGGTATAAATTGTTGCCGATGTCAGTGACTGGGAACTTGTGGTCGTTAGGAGGTCGGGCGAAGTCTGTTTTCTGGTAGCTGTCCTGAGATATCTTTATGGAGTAAACAACGTTTAGTTTGCGATCCTCGTCGTCGTCGCAGTTGGCTTCTATCTTCTTGTAGTTGCATGTTTCGCGGCTGAGCTTGCGTCTGTGGACAAAATAATAGGTCAGTCACTATGTGAAATTCCTAAAGTACTTTTTTATCTTTTTGGAGACCCGATAGACTTCTGTGCGAACGGGCTATGTGCCTGTACACCTACCTACTTCCTAAACTCCTGGTAATTTTAAATGCATATCTCTAAGTCTGTCTGAAATATCCTGCATTATCCCTGCTAATCTTCTTGATAGATAATCTAGCTTCGCGAGTCACACAATCTCCATTGCCTTCCTTATCTCCTAGTACTTTACAACAAAAGCTTATCTCCTATACTGGAGACAGATAAAGATGAATGTATTTCTTTACCTGCGTTCCGTGGGACTGTCATCACCGCTGGTCTCCTTTAGCCTGGCGAGCCACGCGGACAGTTGTGAAAAGTGCAGCTGTGACCGCACCGCGTTCAGCAGCCATTGGGAAGTGCTGAATGCTGGGCTGTGCTCACCCCTAGAAGATGAACAGGATCTTGGTTAGAAAAGGAAAGCTTCAAAGCTATAGTGTAGAGGCCACCATTTTGAAAGTAGACAGACATAGATAGAGCTATGTTACTGACTGACTGACTGGATAGCCAGGACGCTTTTTGATCTAACGGTAACAAAACAAGACAGTTGACGTATCAGAAAGGTGGTACAAAATATTGCTAGCTCAACGTCTGGCAGTACACCTACTCGCTAGATATGGACTCCTGGTACTTTTGTCATACTCCATATATGTTTACTTAAGAATTAATCGCTTTTATCCAACTACAAAGAAGGGGGGGGGGGTGTTATGGGGTTTTTCTTTATGACTTTCCTTTCTTGTACTGCCCGTATAGCAGAGTATCGAGAAAAAGAAGATAAGATAGAATAATAACTAACTTCTTAACTTGCTGCGCAGTCATAGTCCAGCGCTCGAGCAGCAACGCTCGGTGCGCATGCTTGTCGCAGTCACCCTCGCGGCTCAGCGACGAGTAGCAGTCCTGGCAGTCGGGAGCCAACAGCACCTGAAATTGCAATTTAAACATGAACTAAAAAATAGTAGAGATAGAGAGAGCGTCTGTGTGAGAGAGATAGAGAAAATGAGTAAGAGGAGAAGTTTAAGTGAGGGGGGTGAAAATGAGTAAGAGACAAAGTGAAAGAGAGAGCGAACTCGCAATCGGAATGGGCATTCATTTAGCCCGAATAAAAGCCAGGCTTTGCCCACGGAACGAGTCAGTTCTTTCTTCTCCAAAGAGGAATTATTTCCCTGTAGCTTAACTCTTACTTAATAAGTCAGAATAAGAGTTTTTGAAATTCTTCTGAACCGTTGACGGATGGGGGGTATATTAATAAGGATGTATGGTATGATATAAAAGATGAACAGATCTCGAGTGTGCAACTGACCTCAATACAGACAGGGATCTGGTCGTCCCACAGCGCCTGCACGCGCGTGCTGAGCTGAGCCTCGACAGCTGACTGTGGCTCCTCAGTCTCTACTGGCTTCGGTTGGTTCTGGACCTGGAAATTAAAGACAGAGAGATGAGACCTCTGTTACAGTACTAAGACACCATAAAATACAGGAAATTCTTTTCGCTTTAGATGAGCCGACTCTCTCCTCGAATATTGTTTGAAGTTTTAGTATTTACGATGCAACAAACAGACTTTGTGTATCACCTGTGTCGATTCGGGTGTACCAGAGCTGCATAAATGCTTGGAATTATGTGAGTACAATGTGTAATTTTGATCAACCAGTCCGTCGGTGGCTGGAGTATCAACACCTTGGCAGAGCTGCAAAGTACTAATATGAGTTATAGTAGAGACGCCAGCAGGTCAACCTACCCGAATCTGTAAAATTTTACCAATCGAATATTAACCTTTCAGTATTAATAGTGATAAGGTTGATATTTTTTTAAAGAAATTTAAAAGATAGGGTAAAAGGTAGGATATGTCTGTACGTCTGTACTATTCCACACATCGCTCACGATGGACTGTCAAACTACCAGGGCCGCATAAAAGCTAGAAAGTAAAATTACCTGTGTGCTGGTAGAAGGGTTAGTAGCGATCAACTTGGCATGGATCAGTCGGTCATGGGGGGCCGCGCGGGCCGCAGGGCTGGCGCTCCGCGACCTGATGATGAGCCGTCCTAGTTGCAGCAGGAGGTTTGGCCCAGACGCCGGAGGTGCCGCCGCCGGCACGGCCTCGCAACTATGCATCTGTAATTAAGTAAAATTCATTATTTACAAAATTGTCATTCAAAACGAGTTATTGTCAATTTTGAACAAAAGAGACTCTTCAAACTGATCAGCGTCTTCAGCAGCATTTTTAGTTATTGCATAGATCTCTCTGGTCGTGTCGGATTGACGTCCCATCGGACTATGAGAGTGAGGGAATTGAGTGTGTACCTGTGTCCGCGCGCAAATGTGCGTGAACTAAATATAATAAAGTCCTGCACAGCTGGTTGATCTCCTCAGTGAGAACGGCCACCATGGCCGACAATCGGTCTGGACGCCATCGTAATTGCATAGAGAGGAATGATTTCCCTTTAAGGAAAATCTTTAAGGAAGATCATGGTTGGCAATCAAACTATTATCTACGTATTAGGTAACACGTAAGACCTCAACATTTCATTGACAAGAGCCTTGATCTAATATATAAAGATTTCCAACTGTTCCAAACTTTCAACCAACCTCTTTTCTACACCCATCAAATAGCCAAAAAACTTTACAAACATCAAAACAATGGGAAAACTGTGAAAGATCCGCCGGCACCATCCCCGATGTAGCTTGTAGCCGGGTCACAAAGAGCCTTGCAATGAGGTCAATACAAATATAGGTCAGTCGAAGTGGGGGATGGGTTGCATCAAGAACAGGGTCAAGGGTAACCGGGCCTAGAAACAGGGGCTGTATGCTGCAGATTGGAGGCTTTTACCAACACTGTATTTTTTTTGGAACACCTCGGCTTTGTAAAGTCTGTCAGAAAGGGATTTATGCAAGTTGGATATGGCAGATCTTCTAAATTCTTGTTTGATCTGAATGAGTTTTCTTAAATTGAAAGGGAGGGACATGGCAATAAGGGGTTCAAAGGAAATTTGTTGGAAAAAATTGAGAATTCTGTGCACATCTACCTACCTCAATCCGTGAAATTTTAATTTTCAACGTTATCACAATACTGGAAGATTAATATTCGATTGGTAAAATTTGTCAGTTTCCTGTAATTTGACCTGGCTGGCGTCTTACTCGTACTTTCCTTGTCGGTGAATTATCCCGAATTGAAAAGTAAGAAGTAAGTTAAATTTAAGTAGATGAAGTAACATGACAAGATGGTGACCCATCCACGAACCGACTGCGACAAGCATTGCTTAACATTATGATCGATAGACCCGTTTTTACTTAGCCACGAGCTTCATGTTCAGAGCTTGATTCTTGTTATCTACCTAATGCCATTTCAATTCATATTTAAATTAACAAATCGAAAATGAACATAAAAACGTGACCAACAACTATGAATATTAAAATGACTTCATTATTGCACTTGACAACAGAGCGATAACTCATTGGTTTAGAACTGAATTAAACTTGTTACACATACCACTACTTGCACCTAGGTACTTGATTTAAAATAGTTGTTAGGTAATAAATATGGCTTCCTTATATCAGCTGTCTTATTGCTACATACGTGTGGACATATTCATGTGGGCAGGACTGACCTAGTACTATCTATATGCCTTAAGACTAGCTTATTCGACCGGTCTCGTATAAGTGACAAGCCAAAAAGTACCCAGCACGCCACGGTCACGACTACATGAAAGACTTTTTAAGTTAAAAATTAATAGTCAGTATCAGTCGATATAATTCCGAACTCACTACTATATTGTAGATATTTATGGATGAATTCTTAGCTTCACGCTGAGGGCACGTCTTTCTGTTTTGACGAGGTGTGGTTAATCGGTTTAGTTGTTTCGTCTAAAAAGTGTATAGTTTATTGTTTAATTTTTGGGTTATTTTGCATAACACGTTCAATCCTAATTACTTAAATGAGTTGACCAGTCATTATACAAACATGAACGAAAATATTTGTTAGTTTGTACGAACAGCGGTATCTCCGGAACTACTGGACAGATTCCAAAAATTCTTTCACTGGCAGAAAGCTAAATTCTAACGCCGCGTGCAGTGGCTGGTTTAAATTAACCCAACCCGAAGTTTAAACTGTTAACCTCTATTATTAACCCAAGGAACGAATATTTTAACTATAAGAGTACGGTAACACTTCTCACGTATTTTTGGACGTGTTCCAAAAACGTGGACCAAACTACTCACATATGTGTATTTTCGTTTATTTATTTATTTATACGCAGTATGTCGGAAGTGTGTATGATAATATTTTACATGCTTGCTCAGGGCTAGGGGCTCTTCTCATACAAAGAAGACATGGTGGCGCAAGGCGGGGTGATTACAGATTTTCAAGTCCAAGATCTTTGAAACCTTCTAAGACTTTCTTAGTCAGAAATTCAGTTTAGGAATCTGCCTTAAAACAGCGGTATGGTATTACCCAGGAATTCGACCCCATCATGATTGGGACAATGGGAAAAGTCTAGGCAAATGGTTAATTTTAAAATGGGACCATTAATAATGATCTGGTGAATCTGATCAATTACAAATATTTGTGGAAATTCAATAGGTTAGTCACAATATTGAAACTAGCCTTTAGCTTATACCAGGGTACCAGATGCCCTAGGGTATATCCAGGTTGTAGCAACGGTATATGGACAATTTTTTTTGTGTTTGAACGCAAGATTCTAGCAATGGTGAATAATTGAAAATAGCGTAGAGTTTTTGTGTATATCTTTCTACCAATAGGTTTATTGTTCTGCACACTGCACATTAGTAAACTGGTAATGTATTTCAGAATCGATAACTTATCACGAACGTTATCGCAAGCGATGGTATCGCAAGGACGTCTATGTTTGATAATAAATACTTATTTTATAATACATGCAAGCATTTCAAAATATGTATAGTCCTACTTACCTATTTTTAGGATATTCAATTCCACACGTTTGCTCCAATTTTTCAAACATTATCCAAATTCAAAATGCATTGCGAAAAAGAGAGACAGCTATGCATACCGTATATCTTTATCCTTTTTTACCTGACTAAGAAAAGTTATGTAGGTCCACGCCTCAACATTTTTACAGGTTTAAAAATCGAACAGAATTTCGTAATTGAAGATAGGTACCAAGGCCTCATAAGTTAAAAGATATGACGATAAGCATGTTCTAGCACGCGAAAACAGCTGATTTACACGCGGCAAGTTTTTATCTAAGAAATCGTTTGATTGGTTATCTGTATGTGGGAAGTGATACATTGCACCTTTATCATGCACGGTACGTTCTTTAAGCATGCAAGTTAAGGCGATAGAATAATATTGTTGTTTCAAAAAATTATCGCTAGATGAATGCAGAAACTAGTTACATATTTGACAATAATTATATTTATGTGGTTGGTTTTCTGGCGAATCGCACGTTGAGCGATGAATGATTTTTTTCTTTAATAGCCAAATCCTGGTTTTGGTAAACAATAAGCAAAACATTTATTGATATGTTCTGAGATGGCAAATTATTTTACTCGACCCATCATCATACCAGTAGGCGTTACAAGTTACACAACCACGTTTCTGCCTTTCAAGTACTAGGGCAACAAAGAAATAAAATACTATCATGGTAAATGAAACAAATAAAAGAAATGCTTTCTATAAAAATCTCCTTTGGAAAGAAATATTCAGCGGGATAAAGGAAAAAAGGATTGTGGGAGGAAGGCGCTCAGGGATCTTTGAAACTATAAATAATTCCATGAAGATGATTTGTTTATAAAAAAAACCTAGATAATTCAAGATAAGGGCAGTTAGGTTGGTCTCCAACAAACAGGTACTAGGGAACCAGAGAACGCAGGATATCACTGGCACACGGTATGACATCACGCCCATATGATATGACAAGTCAATACCTCATCTGCGCAGTACGCGAGCATACGTAACACCACAAATGTAGGGAAACTTGTTTATTTATAAATTCAACGTATATTTTTTTTGTATTTTCAACGCAATACTCGAAAATGGGCCACCGTACTCAATACAACTCGTACTACAGGGCCACGCCTGTACTGTATACACATGTATTTTAAATGTAAATAAATGCTAAAAAAACTAGATGGATTTTACAGTGAAGCTCGTCGCAATTAACAGCCGCACGGGTCGATCGATCATAAGGTTAAGTAACGTTTAGCGAGGTCGGGCCATGGATGGGTTACTCATTAACCATGCAACCAGTCTTATTAAGTAGCTACTCGGGTAACAGGATTGAGGAAGACAGATAGGCAGTCGCTCCATACAAAACACTTATAATCAGCTGCATGCGGTTAGACTGGAAGCTGACCCCAAAATAGTTAGAAAAAGGCTAGGCAGTTGGTAGGTACTGTTTTAATTCTAAAATCCAGTATGTCTGACTTCTTAATAAATCTTATTTATGTACGCATTCTACAGAAAACATTTGAACAGAGAATTGGACACTGATGGACAATCTGAAACCTATAAATAACGGGATACACGTTATGAATATTATCGTTTAGTTCTATGATAGCCTAGTACTTTCTTTAAGAGAGTAATAAGAATTCAGAGGAAAGAAAGAGTGCGAAGTAAGTTATCTTAGATTTTCCGTTGTATATAAGAATCTAGATTTTCAAATATGTATTGTATTTAAAAATGTTTGATTGTATGTAAATTTTAGGACATTCGAAATAAAATCTCTCTTCACAGTTTATCAAGCGGCAAAAAAGGCTTTTAACCTTTAATCTGAAAAATACCAGACTTCTATTATTAATCATTTAAAAACATTGATAACAGTTTTTCCCTGCAAACAATTGACTACTAACCTATATAAACATGATACACTAATTCACAGCTTTATCTAAATTCTGCTCGCGGAAACATTATCTAAAAATACACTACATGTTGACAAACATTGTCTTATCTCTTTCTCTTGTATGAGTTTATATTATCTGTCTCTCTCCCACGTAGTCACAACATGGCTCGCTACGATAATTTTTAGTAGTGGGGGGTTCAATATTGTTGTTTTTAGAGGTAGTTACCAACCTAATGTTTTTTTTGTTGTTTTTATACAATAAGGCGGACGTTTTTATATGAACTGTCACATAGGAGTTCATTGACTAGGTAGATTTAACTACTCGTATTTTCCCCGACACGAGTACTAGATAATTTCCGTTTTTTTTAAATAAGTTACCGTTTCAGAAAAAGTATGTAGCTATAACATGGAATCTATACTAATAAAGCTAAAGTTTTGTTGCGCTAATCTCAGGAACTACTAGTCCGATTTGAAAAAATCTTTCAGTGTTAAATAGCCCATTTATCGTAGGAAGCTATAGGTTTTTTAACCGGTTGGCGAAGTAGTTTAATTAATAATTAATAGTGATAAAATTACTATGGTTGTAAATACTTCTAGTTTTATTATTTGGTAGCTGGTTGTCAACAACTCAGAAACAATTGAGTAAAAAATCTTTGTTTTGGCGTGGAAAGTAACAAACCCAGATATAGGTACATCTCATTTGTGATGATTAATTAGAATTTCCGAGAACCTGACGTCGGAAATACGTCTGTTATGTAAGAAGAAAGTATGGTCTGATACCACGCCAAGAGAGAGTTGCTATGGTGATCCGGGCTTCAAGCCAGATCTTCGAACAAAATATCATGACGATAATTATATGCTGTCATTTGTAGATCTTAGAATCGTCTAAACAGGTAACAGAAGCTAGAATAAGTTTGACAGAGACGACATACTAAAATCCTTGCCAGGGTTGTGGAAGTCAGAAAAGTCCATTAAAACTATTTGGCTAGGCGGATGATGATGAATCGGGGACTTTTAATAACCGTTTCCTATTTTAATTGTAATGTTTTATTTTGGCTCGTTACTCCCGCGCAAGTCTGTCAACGACAGTACATCTGAGCTTGCCGCAGCCGGCCTGAGCATAGCAGGATTATCAGCTTTATACCAAGGATGTCTCCGTGCCGTGATTGCCGTCCCTGGTTATATTTGAATATTGGAGGAAGGGGACAACCAACGAAACTTTACATGGGTTGTGTGAAAGACGACATGACGAGGACTATGGAAGAAGATAAGGTCAAGATGATGATGATATAGCATGATTATCTAACCACAAATATTGCTGACTCCTCACACAAGAAACACGTGTAAAACCCATGATAAATAAAACCCACGCCACAGGTGTTAGTAAACCGAGCATTATGTAACTGCGCACTAAAGTACTAGGCGAGCAGGAAGTAAAGAAGTTGGACACACTCATTTGAATAAACCTTCGGACAGTGCTGCGAAGGAAAATCGACTTTAAAACAGTTGAAATAATGTTAGAATTTGAGTCGATGGCTGTCGATTACCAAATAAGACTGGAATAAAATTAGTTTTTAATTTCTGAAGCTAAATAAAAATTCACTGTTTTCTTGTACAACTCCAGTTCTAATTTCAAAATTCCAAAATGGACGCAATTTATCGAAACAAAGTTTGTATTGATTTATCAATATCATGCCAAGAATATTCGTCCATAGTTTATTTACAAATATAACTGTGTATTTTGGAGAGAACTTACTTAATTGTTTTGGTATTCAATTTTATTATTGTTTATCTTGTTGTGTTGTTTAAAATATTTTGGTTTGGGTATCGATCAGTTTGGTTCATTTAAATTGATAAATATTTTGAAACTGTTATTTAATAATTTAAGTACTTGTGACGCAGTAACATCGTCAATAATCACCTGTTTATTTCAATCATGTAAGGTGACAAAATAGGTACCAGGAACGCATATTCTTCAGAGGGCTTCTTGCTGTTTGCAATTTGAAACCAACCACCAACTAAGTAGCTACCACCTACTATGAAAATATTTCCTAGAAAATAAAGCCTCGAATGAAGAAGCTGCAAGCCATTATAGATTTTGAAAGTATAAAACGCATTTAGAGACACGCCCATTCCAAAGTGACCTGGTTACCTAGATATTAGGATGAAACGTAGGCAGCATCGCAGGTACATTGAAGATTTTCTAGTTTTTTTTAGAAAGCTTAGATAATTTTGAGACTTCAAACAGATTTTTTTGAAATATGTTCCTATTGACC
This sequence comes from Heliothis peltigera, assembly GCA_958496145.1. NCBI lineage: Eukaryota > Metazoa > Arthropoda > Insecta > Lepidoptera > Noctuidae > Heliothis > Heliothis peltigera. Next base: position 543,862 of record OY292348.1, on the reverse strand, counting down.
TAGAAAATACTTTTTTGAAAATCTGTCTTGGTAATAATCATTTAATTTCGTTGCAATTTCTTAGGCTCACTTACCTATTGGTGAAAATGTACTTACGAATAAATACAATAATAGATGATGAACAAACGTAAATCTAATATCGCGCTTCGCCGATCACACGATGACAAAGTACTAGGTGCTCATAACGTTAAAAGAGCTTTTGTATGTTAATAAGACCTTCATAACATGCCAACATAACGCAATAGCGGGGCCCAATCTAAACCGAACCTAATCATAAGCACATAAGATTCAATTTAATGATTGAAATAAACGATTTATACGACCTTTGTAAAGTAAAATAGAAGCAAGGTAATTCGTTATTAAATCAGGAAATTTTATTTTCATCTTTATACGTATGGTATACGGTTAATATTACTATGAGCAAGGTTTGTACATACGATGTTTTTGGACTGAGGGCCAATGTTCGAATGCACTCTGACGTCAGACCTCCCCGAGCCCTTCTGACCTAGATAAGTTGTCGTCAAGCGGAAAATATCACACCGCTGCAGCGGAAAGCGCTTTGCAGCATTGAGCGTCTAATGGAACGAAAAAAAAACCAGCTGGAAACGAGCAATTTGTAAATAAAGCGATTGAAGCTAACGACCGTTTAATAATAGAATTTTAGTGACGCGCTGCATTCGCTGAATGGTCGGTTAGTCAGTTTTAAAATATGGCGTCGTTAGGTCTAGACTTATTACTAATGTTGAGCGTTCGAAGTAATCGATTTACAAATATAATAATCGTTCTAGTTGCGATTACTTAGTGATCTAGTTTTAACGTGAGAAAATAAACTCAATTTGTACACACTTTCACTCAACACTTGGGAAGTTAATAAAATAGTCTCTTTTAGGGTCGGTTCATATCTGACGTTTAATACACCGAACGTATCATCAATTGTACTAACGTATCATCGTTTGAGTGTGAACGGTCAAGCGTTTTTCTAAATATTTGTCAGTTCTGGCGTTACGCGACGCATATTCCGTTAGATATGAACCGACCCTTAAGCGAAATAAGGTTTCTGACACGTCAAATCACAAATACTTTTTGATTTTATAGCTATAAAGCAGGCGGTCTGTAATAATAATTTATTTATCAATTTTCAGCGGCGGGTTTTCCTAACTTCTAAGTATGAAACATTGTGATTATATTGCTACAGGCAGAACAGTATACATGATCACATCAACAGGATTACCCACCCTTTGTCTTAACCTACAGGATAACTGAAAAAAAACTTCCTTCAAAGCCAGAACTTGAATAAAAAGCTAGATTTCAAACAGAGATCTACTCGTATTAAAAAGTACTGCCTATTGACCTAAAAAACTTCAAAGATCACCCACTGCTTAGGGATCGACTATTTTTTGCTACAAGCCTTCTTCGTGATACACATTAATATTTCCCCGACAATAGGGCAGGCGCTATATTGCTTGCAGAGCAGATGGCCGATGGGGTCGAAAAGTGCTAGAGTGGAGACCACGGACCAGCAAGCGCAGCGTAGACGTCCACAAACAAGATGGACAGAGGACATTAAAAGGACCTTTGAAGGTCGCCCGGAGAAGCTGGATGCAGGTCGCTTCCAACCGGTATGTGGGGAAATCTAAAGGGGAGGCCTATGTTCAGCAGTGGACGTCCTATGGCTGAGATGATGATGATGATGAGGCCTAACGACCAGATGGCATAGTAGTAAGTGAATCTGCCTGCCAAGCCGGAGGTCGCGAGCTCGATTACAGTGAATAAACATGGGTGTGTGACTTAGTCTGGGTGTTCCTATGTATAATATATATGTATTCACAAAAGAAAAGTACATAAGTACGTTTATCAGTTGTGTCTAGTACCCATAGTACAAGCTCTGCTTAGTTTGTGACTAGATGACATTGAGTGTGAAAGAAAATTCAAAGGCACCAATAATCGATTCCCAACAAAATAATCGACATAAAAAAAAAACATCATTTAATCCCACCACTAACGACGCGTGCGCAAAAGGAATTGACGCAACACAGCATCAAACCTTGGCACCGATTATGATATACCAATCACGATTCGAATCGAACGTGTGTATTCATATTTCGATTAGCGATTCACGATTAATGTAATAAAGAATAATAATCGATAATAATGACTTATGAGTTGCCTTTATTAGTCACTAGCTGTTGTCCGCGACGTCGTCCGCGTGGTCACTAGGTGATTAAACATTCACCCCCCTCCCCCCGTAGTGACAGCGTGATAATAAGTAGCCTATATGTTGACCCGACCTCTTAGTTATATTCATGCCAAATTTGTAGCAAATCCGTGCAGTACTTTTTAAGATTATCCCGGACATACATACAGACAAACAGACAAAAATTCTAAAAACTATATTTTTGGGCTTCGATATCAATTGTAGATCACACCCCATTTATTCTTTTAAAAAAATACTCAATGTACGGTTTCGACTTTTCTACGATTTTATTATATGTATGGATAGATGAATTTCCTGTAAGGGCTCATGAAGAGATCAGACGGTGCGATGCATATTTGCGCAATGGCGGCTTCCTAAGGTTCCAATTATCCACAAATAACTATGCTTTTTAAGAAAAACTTGTGGCTATGTAAATGCCTCACGGGTCGATCGATCATAAGGTTAAGCAACGCTTAGCGCGGTCGATCCATGGATGGGTGGGCATCTTGCCATGACGAGTTCCTCCGTGTTTCGGAAGGCACGCTAAATTGGTGGGTCCCGGCTATCATTTGTACATCTTTGGCAGTCGTTACGGGTAGTCAGAAGCCAGAAAGTCTGACAACCAGTCTCTTAACGAGGGGTAACTGGGTTGATAAGGTCAGACAGGCAGTCGCTCCGCGTAAAACACTTCTATAGCCTACACGAGTATGTTATTCTAATATGTAAGCTATAATACTGCCAAGTTTCATCAATACCGTTACAGCCGTTTGCGCGTGAAGCTGTAACAAACATTCTAATGATTGAAAAATAGGCCTTAAAGCATATACAGCAGAGTAAAGGTGCACAAAAGTGCATTTAACTGCACTTATAGTGAACGGCGAGTGCATAACGGGTAATTATTGTGTTTTTGTATCCATCAGATCATTGATGCGTAATCATAGACAATGGTTCTACGTATCAGTACGTCATCGGGTCTATAGTTTATGATACAGAACTGCAAAAGTGCAAACTACCTAAGAGCTTGAAGCAGAGCCTACCAGACCTATCTATGATGGCGTCTATACCTATTGTCGGCTACGGCGGCCGTTCTCTTTTATGGAGATCACCCAGCTGCGCAGGTGATTATAGTGCACGCACATTCGCGCAGACACAGGTGCACTCTCTATTCCCTCACTCTCATAGTCCGATGGGACGGCAATCCGACACCACCGGAGAGAGATCAGGCGCAGGACCGACATTTACGTGCACTTCGACCACACTAGGCCACCTTACTTACTGACTTAATTATTTTAAGTGTATATCACAATAATAATTATACATATACGAATAGGTACTTAATAACAGTAAAATTATCGCATCAGCCCGGTCATGGTAATCGCTTGACCGCAACCGCAGAAAAATCCTACTAATATTATAAAGGCGAAAGTTTGTAAGTATGGATGTATGGATGTATGGATGTATGGATGTATGGATGTTTGTTACTCTTTCACGTAAAAACTACTGAATGGATTTGAATGAAACTTTACCACAATATAGCTTATACATCAGAATAACATATAGGCTACTTTTTATCCGGGTATGGAAAGTACTTCCCTCAGAAAGCGGGTGAAACCGCTGGCGGAAGCTAGTGTAACATAATTTTTATAACTAGACATTTATATGTAGTTACGAGCGGTCGCCCGCGGCTCCGCCCGCGTGGATGTCGGTTTTCGCGACAAAAAGTAGTCTATGTGTTATTCTGATGTATAAGCTATATTGTGGTAAAGTTTCATTCAAATCCATTCAGTAGTTTTTACGTGAAAGAGTAACAAACATCCATACATCCGTACTTACAAACTTTCGCCTTTATAATAGTAGTAGGATGTGCGTATACATGTATGTATAGTGTAGTTATAGATAATTTAAAATCTAGTTGCTCCTTAGATCGATCCGTACCCTAAAGTAACTAAGACTTCGCTGTTTGCCTGATTCCAGGCATCATCTGCCTAGCCTTTTCCGAAGCTATATTGGGGTCAGCTGCCAGTCTTAACCGTATACAGCTGAGTACCAGTGCTTTACGTGGCGCGACTGCCTATCTGACCTACTCAACCCGATACTTTGTTGTACGGTTGTCAGACTTTCTGGCTACTAATGCGACATTTATTTGAACGGCCTTAACACTAAAATGGCTAAACCAATTTGAATGAAATTTTGCATAGAGATAGGTGTCACTTGAGAGTCGAAGGTAAGCTACTTTTATCGACTACCTCGTTGGTCTAGTAGTCGCAAGGCGCGACTGCTGTGCACGGGCTCTCGGGTTCGATTCCCGGGTCGGACCGAAGTCGGTTTGTGGGTTTTGAGAAACTTTCATAAAGCAGCCTGGAGCCCGGAAGTTGTTGATTGATTCACCCGTGCATCGGAGAGCACGTAAATGTCGGTCCTGCGCCTGATCTCTCTCCGGTCGTGTCGGATTGCCGTCCCATCGGACTATGAGAGTGAGGGAATAGAGAGTGCACCTGTGTCTGCGCGAATGCTTGTGCACTATAATATGTCCTGCGCAGCTGGCTGATCTCCATGAATTGGAACGACAATCAGCCTGGACGCCATCATCATCATTTTTGTCGGGGTGCGGGTATCTGTTCCCTCGAGACATGAATAAAACTGCACTTGTCAGATTAACTATAAGCGTGGTGGATACTACTTTCACAAATGATTGGTATGCATTAATTTTGACCTTGCTTTTGAAAGGTAGAATGAGGCGTATTTTGCAATCTGTGTATTATGAAATGTTTTAATAATAGCTTTTTAAGTGGCTAGGGGTAACGGCCTAGAGCGACATAGGTCGTGGGTTCGGAGCTTGAGTCACGAAATTAAGACAGGTCATAAAAGGTCAGAAAAAAAAATGCTTTTATAATGATTATAATCCTTTTCTATGAAGGTATAATAAATGTTTTTAATCCTTTGTACTTAGAGCAAGAAGTTGCTGAGATTTTGTCTAGACTCTAAGCTTAAAAGACACTAAGACAGATTGAAAATCAGACATAATTGTCCAAAAATCCTAATCCTTCTGTTTATTTGGTATATTTTTTTGGATTTTTAGACGCATGCCATGACTGCCGAGTAGATTTCGGGTTAGATTACCAAATCGGGTCGATATTGCTTTATGGGTTTTAAGAAACTATCACAAAAGCAGCCCGGAGTCTGTGTGTTGGTGATATACACCCGTGCATCGGAGAGCACGTAAATATCGTCCTAACGACCATGAGAGTGAGGGAATAGAGAGTGCACCTGTATCTGCGTAAATGCTTGTACATATTTTATGTCCTGCATAGCTGGCTGATTTCCATAGAGAGAACAGCCGCCATGGCCGCTAATCGGTCTGGACGCCATTATTATGACCTATGCTAATATCTTAAAGAAGAAAAAAAATATTGTTAGTTTGTTTGCATTGAAAGACTTTGAAACTTCTGAGCCGATTTGAAAGATTATTTCACTATTCCCGGGTGTCATTTTATCCCGGTACGGGAAAGAGTACTCCGGGAGAAACAGCTAGTTACACATAAATTACTAGGAGATCATAACTTACGGTATCCAATTTCTCATCGTCACAATTCTCGAACACGTTCACACACTCACCTGTAAAAAAGAAACAACAATTTAATATTTTATTCATTTTAAATTTGATCCTAACATTTTATGATCGCCTGGTACCCAATTCGGCTGAAGGTTATACATTAATGAAATACTTTTTTAAAGTTTATCCATAAAATTAGTCTAATTATTGACATAATTAAGTTGGTTTTCTAGTCTGACTAGATTTATGTTATCTATTTGACCTCTAGAACATCAGGTAATAAGATTAGAGTTCTTTTTTTATAGATAATTACAGAACACCAGGTAAGGGTTGTTATAGAAAATTACACACAAAAAAAAATACAGCCGAATTGAGAACCACCTCCTTTTTTTTGAAGTCGGTTGAAAAGTTTAGAACCACGGGGTTTTTAGGAAGAAATATTCTATGAAAATTGATTCTTTGGAAGGTAAAACGGCAGAGGAGCTCGTGGCTAAGTAACAGCCAAGCGGATCGATCGATCATAAAGTTAAGCAACGCTAGGCGCGATCGGTCCGTGGATGGGTGACCATCTTGTCATGACGAGTTCCTCCGTGTTTAGGAAGGCACGTTAAATTGGTGGGTCCCAGCTGTCATTTGTACGTCTTTGGTAGTTTTTAATCAGAAGCCAGAAAGTCTGACAATCAGTCTTACATGGGGAATCGGGCAACTGACATGGAGCAACTGCCTATCTGACCTTCTCAACCTGGACAACCAGATACCCTTTGGTTTAACTGGTTAGCAGACATTCTGGCTCCTGACTACCCATAACGACTGCCAAAGATGTACAAATGACATCGAAGCATGCACGAAGGAACTCGTGTAGACAAGATGGTTACCCTTCCACGGACCGACCGCGCCAAGCGTTGCTTAACCTTTTGATCGATGGACCCGTGCGGCCTTTACTTAGCCACGAGCTCCTCAAGCAAGAAATTAAATATTACATTTTATACGAACTCAGAAAGGTAAAAACTAAACTCAACAAAACTTTGCTAAGTATCAAAGTACAGTTTTATATTTGAAAGGGCCTTGGACCTCAATTATCAAGGGCCCGCCTCACCACGCTAGTCCGAACATGTAATGAGCCGAAACGATAGCAATCAGTGAGTTGTCTTCATTTTATGTTACCTTAGTACTCTAAGGCAAAAGTTCACGTCCTCCTTTGCAACATAACAAAATATAAATGTCATTTAACACGCCCCTTTTGGAAAAATTGCCATTATTTTGTACAGACAGCACATCAAGCTACCGGGAAAAGTAAAAAACTGTCAACTTTCCCAATCAATTTTGAATCTTATGCTTGACAGATAAAGTTGAAAATCTATTAAGGGAATTTGATTGATTGTATACTGTAGTCTGTATATATGAAGGTCTCTGTCTGTTTTTTTTTTAAGTAGAGTATTATCTTACAACTGCAACAATAAACTAGCTACGACCAGAGGTCTTAACCTCAACCTGTGGCACCAACTCCGTGCACCAGGATAAAAAGTAGCCCAGACGCTTCCTCGATAAATGGGATATACAAAACTGTTTATTTTTTGTTACAAATCGTTCCAATAATTCCTGAGGTAAGTGTCGCGTTCAAACAAACAAACAAACTCTTCGGCTTTCTAATCTCTTAGTTTGGATACAGATCTCATAGATATTGCAAATTATTTTGTAAAAAAATCCCAAAAATATCAAAGATACGCTGAAATAGCCCTAATCGGCAATCTTACATAACTACAAAATTCACCCACAAAAAGCTACTACATAAAAAAAATTCAAACTCAAAATTCCAGACTCCCCCCCCCCTCCTCCCCCCAACTCAATAACACCAACATTTCATCTTTATTCTCCATATTAGGTACTCCAAGTTGAAAATCAAAAATTTCAATATCACTCCCCAATTGAATGCGCTAGGGTGTCGGAGTCTAGACCGGGTCTAGACAGAACTAACCTAGGTCAACGTTCAGACGACAAAGGGTCTGGAAGCTCGTTCACCTGTAGTCATACATATGTGTGTTTGTATGTGAGTTATGAACTAGGAAACTAATGGGAATTTGGAGTTTATTTTTTGGTCATTTTGTCTGTGTTATCTTTAAAAATACATTATCTATGGAGACTAATTAGCGGAGATAACAGGCTCTTTTCTAATTGGTCAGCATTTTAGTTCGTAGTACCCATACTGCGTGGACGTGCCATAGAATCTCAAGTGATTTTTACTTATTTTTTTTCGCTTATAGTCTAGTAATCAGAAACTGAAAGAATATCCTGCATTTGAGTCTCAGATCAAACGTATCATCAATTACATTTTGGTAACAAATCTTTTCAAATTAGGCTGATAAATCAGTACTTTTCGAACGTCAAAACAAAAGACAGCCCCCAAAACGTCCACCCTTTACCACTTCCTATGTGTTCTCGCTGGGAAGAAGAAGTGGCGCAACAAACTCCCCAGCAACACATGTACGTTTGAAGAACCAGATTTATACAAAAACAAGTCCAATCTCAAATTATTTGAAACAACAAAGTAAAGTTTAAACGATTTAGGAAAATCAAGAGACAAAAGGCCTCCTGATACATAAAGAGCATGTTAAAAAACCTAACATTTATTTAGATACTAAACTAACTAAGCAACTGTACGTAGAATCCAAAAATAACTACCACAATGCTTCAAGAAACAGCTTAGCTCATAAACTTAGGAAAACAGAAAACAAGCTAACAAATAAATATTTATGAAACAAGCCATATCACCCAGGAGTATCCATGACCTTTAGTCTCATTTGCAACTTAAATTATGCTATTATTCCCACACAATACTAAAAGACAGACCTGCATTTTACACATACATATATAGTACAATCGTATGACGCTTTAAATTTGGCTACTGTAACTTCATCATGTACGAACAAAATACTACTGGTTATGCGCGAGGTTTCTAGTCAGGTGGTCAAGTCTTAGGACAGCGAAGTCATTTGACCAAAACTCTAACCTAAACTAGGAACCCCTGATAAATGATAAATGATATTTATTTTGCAAATAGGTTGAACTCAACACTGTTACACGTCAACATATTTTTTTCGTCACAAAAACGAGATGAGGTCGGCATTTCCTAACTGACTGCCTTGAGAAGAAACGCCGAAACAAACTCAAGGGTCATAGTCTCTTTTAGAGTCCAGACATAAAACGAGATTACATACTTAAGTACGGATGAGCAATGCAGGCTTGTGTCTGAAATGACCTTTTGAGGAAAGTGTCATACAAGTTTGAATGGACCTGTTAAGGTCGGCTTCCAGTCTTAACCGGGTGGACCTGTCCAATCAGCTGGTAAGCATTTGTCGGTCTTCGCTGAACTCAACAGTGTGAGAGTCCTCTTAAACTTCTCCGAAGTCCTTTGACTTGGTATTGTAACAATGACTGCTGATAACCTAGGAGACGAGGACATGAAGACGAGGACAAAGGCTTCGCGTTCTAGGTAGGGGGTAACACTGACTACTAGCTAGACTTCAGACGATACCAGTGAATATAACTAAGAAATGTCTACCTTAGCTAATGGTGCATTTGAAACCACCAGAGTATATGTCAGCATACATATTCAGACAGACGTATGGGCTGCGGGTTGTTCGCAAGAGTTACCGGGGCCCTGGCACACAGGGACCTCCAGAAGGAATATAGTGGGTTTTAGTCAGTAAGAGTCTGACACTCCCTCCAGCTGCACCCTCAGCGGGAGGGGTCATTTGATGATACCTCACGAAAAAAAAAAAATTAAAAAAAGCGTGTTCTGTTAGTAACTAAACCCACGACTTATGATCTCTTTTCCGTAGCCTATATTGTCCCACTGCTGGGCACTCTCTATTCCCTCACTCTTAAAGTCAGATGGGATGGAAATCCGACACGACCGGAGAGAGATCAGGCGCAGGCCAAAATTTACGTGCTCTCCGATGCACGGGTGAATCAATCATCAATTTCCAGACTCCAGGCTGCTTTATGAAAGTTTCTCAAAACCCACAAAGTGATTTCGGCCCGACCCGGGATTCGAAACTGAGACCCCGTGCACAGTCGCGCCTTGCCACCACTAGAGCAAGCAGTCACTACTATTATAATAGTTTATTTATGGTCACATCTTTACAACTTCAGTTGAAACAGCTGGCTGAAAGGTCATGACGCTTTGTTCTGGAACAAGATCCGAGGTCTGTGGTTACAAAATAAAGAAATACATGTACAACACACAATGAATTATAGTTAAATACAATAGGCGTAGTTGTAAAGACAAATAAAGATTTTATTTATGGCCCAAATTCGATAATCCGAACATGGCTACTATGATTTGACAGCTGTCAAAGCACCTTTCATACGTACACATTGACAACCTGCCTAAAATGGCTTCGGGTTGTTCGCAAGAGTTACCGCGGCCCTGGCACACAAAGACCTCCAGAATCAACATAGTAGGTTTTCGTCAGTAAGAGTCTGACACTCTCTCTAGCTGCACCCACAGCCTGAGAGGTCATTTGACGATTTCCCACGTAAAAAAATGCCTGATACTGAAAAAAATCTTGTGGCTACCATAGCCATGTAAACAAATACTCTTTGAGCTTAAAATGGAGCAGAAGTTGACTTTACAGTGATCCATCATCTCTGCTTTTCAATAATAGCTTCTATGCACGTGGTAATAGAGTTCCAAATTAAGCATTTTGTTTATGTTGAGTAACCTACATCGAACTTCGTTATTATTTTTAGTGGCGTTCGAAATGTAAGCGACAGGATCAACAGGTGTTGAGATACTGAAGATATTGTAAATAGACAAACTCCCGAATAGATAGTATACAAAACAATAATTTTTTTTTAGTGATTTCCTGAACAGAAATGTATTAAATTATCTGCCAGATAAACTATCTGGAACTTAACAGCAACCTGTGAAATTTACCCTAAATTGCTAAAGTTATCGTGTAAGAATAAGACGACTAAAAATTTATCAATTTCATAACCTAAATACATCTGTAATCACTACATAGTATAAAACAAAGTCGCTTTCTCTGTCCCTATGTCCCTTTGTATGCTTAAATCTTTGAAACTACGCAACGGATTTTGATGCGGTTTTTCTTAATAGATAGTAATTCAAGAGGAAGGTTTATATGTATAATTTTAGTATCAGCATTGCACCCGTGCGAAGCCGGGGCGGGTCGCTAGTTTTTGAATAAATAACAAAAAAAATATTTAGATAAAGTAGAGTTAATACATTTAAGAAAATATGCGAAAAATAAAATACTTACTAGCACCAAACAAACAAAACATTACTTAAAACTAACTATCACAGATACAAAAAAACTTATCACAGTCCACGCGTATACGAATAAAACTTTCAAACTAAGAAAGCACGATACACGTCCACACCGCTCGCCGTCTCAACGCAAACTGACGATTTGTTGCAAATATTTTTTGTTGAACTACCTACAGGTTGTCTAGACGGGTGGGGTGGGGGTAACTTCACCAGGTCTATGCACTTTTGGAAAAGATTTTTCGTTCAATCAACGTGAACAAAGAGGGGTCAAATTACTGTGTTCGAGATCAGAAGTTTGTTACATTTAAATTATACTGTTTTATTGGGTACTTACTCATGAATTTTATTATTTTTGAGAAATTGAACTTAATTTAGTTTTGATACTTAAATCTGTCTGAGATTATAGCCTATATCTAAGTAATAAGAATTTCATAAGTAACACACTTTATATGTAGTAAAGCCTTGTCGGTGTAGTAGCCACATGGCACGACTGCTGAGTACTCGGCCTCAGGTTCGATTAGGAAGGCAGGAAGGAAGCTACATATACGTAAGTATATGAAGCTTCCTGCCTGGCTGCGAGTGATTCGCAAGAATAACCGAAGCCCTGGCGCACAAAGACCCCCTGAAAGAACAAAACGCCTTAGAGTGAACTTTTGTCGTTAAAAATCTGACGCTCCCTGCAGCTGCACCCACATCGGGAAGGATGATTTGCCCCAAAAAACAGTATAATTATGTAGCTTATCAGTCGTGTTAGCACCCATAACACCAACTAATTAATATTTTTTGAGTACTTTGGGGCTCACCAACCGTGTGTGAAAGATGACCAGATATTATTACAACAAGAACAAAGACTCCTAATTCAAAAAGAACGAAATGAAAGAGACGACGCTATACAAAATCAATACCACTATCCCTTTCCACAAAATGTTGATACTAAACTCCATACTACACTGGTGTCAAAAATACACTCAAGTGAATAAACCAGTAACAGAATTAATACAACTACAAGTACACAATGTAAAAGGCATTCTACAAGATCCGAACCAACCGCCGACAGACGTCATCTTGGTCCAGTTGGTGTGAAAATCTTCCGTGTAGACGTTGGTCAGCCACAAGCGACGTTGGAGGACCTTGGTGGTGGCACATCCATCGCGACAGGCTGCGTGCTGTTATAAACAGACTTTGTATTATGTCAAACTAGCGGTTGCCCGCGGCTCCGCCCGCGTGGATGTCGGTTTTCGCTACAAAAAGTAGTCTATGTGTTATTCTGATGTATAAGCTATATTGTGGTAAAGTTTCATTCAAATCCATTCAGTAGTTTTTACGTGAAAGAGTAACAAACATCCATACATCCATACTTACAAACTTTCGCCTTTATAATAGTAGTAGGATGCTGACTATGTTAAAAACCCCGCCGCTTCCATAATTACGCCAACATTATAAAAGGGCACATGGAAATATGTGCTTTCAGAGAGTCACATAGAGTTACACAGTCAGTTCCGTCGGCGACTCAATTAGAGTTAAGACGCATTACTTGTGTTGTATCAATCCGTGTGTGTGTGTGTCCAGTGTAATCGTGTCTAATAAAAGATTAATTTCTTAGCAGTAAAAAGTGTTTTTTTTTTAAAAGGACCCGCGGAGCGCCATCCTAACAGTACGTGGTCGGCCCCAACCGTGTGGCTGTCGGCCGACGAGCGATGCAAGCAAGGTCACCTCTGTCGGCGATCCGTTTGTATCGTGTGGCACGCGTTTTATAGGTAACAGTTGAAAGCTGTAGTACCAGTTAACTCGACCATTGTTAAGAGTTAACTGTATATTAACCAGCGGGTTACAAAAACATCGGCTGGTTACAATAAAACTGGTCGCTTTCACACAAAACTACAGATGGTGGATACAAGTACAGACGCCAGCACATCAACCTACCTCAATCTCGCTTTCTTCAAAAGCTTTTCAAACAAGGAAGGTTAATATACGATTGGCAAAATTTCACAGATTCGGGTAGGTTGACCTGCTGGCGTCTATAAAAATAAATTTAATTCAACAGCGTTTAATAAATAAATTATTGCTTCATAAATTCCTGATATGGTATCGGTCAAACTTATCTACCTAGCGAACATTGGGAATCACTCCGCGCACCCGGATAAAAAGCCTATAGCTTTCCTCGATAAATGGGCAAATGTGTACATGTAATAATTATTTCAATGTTAGATAAACATTTCTTTTTTTTCAATTCAGACCAGTAGTTCCAGAAATAAGCGCTAAATGGTTTTCAAACCAATAATAAACTAAAAAGAGCTTCCAAATTACAACAAAGACAATCTAAATAAGCTTCTACTGTTCTTTATTAATTAACTACGTAATCAATCTCACTGACCTCACCCAACCTGAACTCAATTAAAAAACTGAAACTGAACTCAAAAAAAAAGAAAGTGACATTTGAGTTCTATGACCTTTCGTTATAATCACTTAACTCAGTGTTAAGTTTAAAATAATACACTAACTAGCAGCATGAACCAAGCGCACCAACCCCATTGAGCAAGCGTGGTGATTAATGCTCAATCCTTCTCCGTGGGAGAGGAGGCCTGTGCCCAGCAGTGGGAAGATAAAAAGGTTGTGATGATGAACTAGCAGCATTATAAAACATTAATTTTTGACTGATCGATAAAGTTAAGCAACGCTTACCGCGGTCGGTCCGTGGATAGGTGACCATCTTGTCATGACGAATTCCTCCTTTTTTCAGAAGGCACGTTAAATTGGTGGGCAGTCGTCATACGGGTTACAGAAGCCAGAAAGTTTGACAACCAGTCTAACCATGGAGTTTCGGGTTGCACAGGTAACTGGGTTGAGGAGATCAGATGGGCCGTCGCTCCACGTAAAACTCTGGTACTCAGTTACATCCCGTTAGACTGGAAGCCGACCCCAACATAGCTCGCGAAAAGGCTAGGCTGATAAAGATTTTTATGTCTGATATTTGTTGACACAATAAACAAAATCAGAATACAAATATTTTTTTTAATTCTTTATAAAATTAATTCCATTCAGTATTCATTGTTTCATTTCATTTGGCAGTCATAAAATTCGTTAAATATCTGACCTGTCTGACCTAAGGTCAAAGGTCTTATGATCTCATGAAGACAAGATTTGACATTTGTAAAAAAACTTAAACAGATTTTTTTATTTCTGAAGTGTTACACTACGGATTTGTTAATTTTAAAGTATTAGTTATTAGGTTCTAGATATACTATGGACTATATTGCTAATAATAAAAAAAACCTTCCCTTTTGAAGATATTGATAAATTTTAATAAGCTATATTAAATAGCCTGTATAAAGTATATCCTTTTATTTAATAAGTCTAGTAGTTTTATTTTATAAGAGCTGACTTCACACTTCACACAAAAATTTTAAAGGCGAAACTTTGAGAGTAGGTTTGTTTGTTACTTCTTCACTCAAGAACTACTGTACAGTTTTCGACGAAACTTAACACAATAATATAGCTTATACTTCAAAATAATATGTGTAAGTATAGGCTACTACTTTTATGTAGCTTCTTTTAAGTTAAGAACGTAGTATCCATTTCCAAAATGTCTTCTTTTATTTTTGTACCTCAGTTTCCACAAACTAGACAAGTCTTTGTTACCAGTATCCACCTAAATAGGTGTCCCCAAGAACTGCATCGCACGTGCCAAACAACTGTGCTATAAGGGGTCAAACCGTTCAAAACTAGGTCAAGTGACCTACTTATAGGTACTTGATTTTGAATGTTATCCTCCGACAATACGGAACAGGACATCAACAGAAAAGTACGACGAATGTGAATAATTAACCGACTACAAAAAAAGAAGTTCTCTAGGAACGCGTGGCTACACATCAAGCTTTACAAAACCAGTATAAGCTGACCGTTCTACTTGTAGAAAGACCATATAAAGCGAGTCCAAGACAAATTGGTTATGTATAGCTTCATGTATCGCCGTCTGTACCTATGTATGTTTGTTAGCGATTTTCTCGCGTTCATCTGATTCGATTTCGAAGCGGTTTTCGGAAAATCTTTGTTTAGTCCTCAAAAAATGGATGTTATCATTTAATTCTGTAGATTAATTAAATTCTTGGCCAAAATTGATTAAAGGAGTAATATTTTTTAAGGCTTCATACAAAAATTTAGAGTAAAATTTTGTATTTACGTTTTACACGTGACTTCCAACAAAATTGGTGGAAATTCTCGGCCAATTTCAAAGTAGTCGATTTTATGGAAACCGTATAAATTACAAAACTTAATTAGCGAAAGTTATTACAATTCGGAGGCCTTTCTTAATCAAAATTTCCATCTTTAGTACTAAAAAGTGTAATTTTGCGAAGTTAGTATTGTCTCGAAAAGAAATTCTTTTGCCAAATCAACCGGAAAAATTGAATTCTTTGGACGACAAGTATTTTTTTTTTTTGTAAAACACGCAAATCAAGAGGAATCTTATGTTTTTTCATAAGATTCCTCTTGATTTACAACTTTATTATAAGCTAAACACGAAAACCTACATTCGATTTCCATATAGAATAAAATGTTTTCCCGTATGAACCCTATTTTTGGCGGAAATCAACTAATGACCCCTGCCCGCTGTGGGTGCAGCTGGAGAAAGCGTCAGACTCTTACTGACTAAAACCCACTATGTTTCTTCTAGAGGTCCCTGTGTGCCAGGTAACTCTTGCGAACAACCCGCAGCCCCGGCAAATCACATATGGAAGCTCCCATCTTTTTTGGGGTCGGCTTCCAGTCTAACCGGCTGCGACTGAGTAGTATTGTGCCACATGGAGCGACTGTCCTTCGTATCTGACCTCCACAACCCAGTAGGCAACACGATACCCCTCAGCAAGACTAATCACACTGACAGCGCCAAAATTCGACCGCCATCGTCCTTTATCAAGTTCACGGTCACCTGTCAGTTTTTGCTGAAGTTTTTTGGCTTAAAAACTAATTGTAGAGTCAACGTATCCGCGTGCCGCCTACGCAGGTATGACGGCCAAAGATCTTGGTACATATGGAGTGTACATACTCATGGTATCACTTGGGAGTCTAATTGTCTGTCACGAAAATACGGCTGAAGTTTTTCGGAAAAAAAAAATGGTATGTAGATAGTTTGTGCCAAACTTAATGGCGGCTCGTATTACTGCGCGAGAGCAATTTTTAGGTATTAACGGGCTGGAGGTGGGCGAGGGTTAGCCACTTGCACTAACCTGGACACAGATGTTAAAAACAAATATAAATATCTACACAAGTCCTGATTTAAGAACACCTTTCAGAACAGAAACCCAGAATCTTTCAGAAGGAGTCTTTTAAAACCCCAAGACTTAAATTTCAGAACCCCTTGTTTCATCAAGGTAGCTTCTGAAAGTCACAGGACCAGAAACACGAGCCTATTATTAGCCGGTCGATGCGTAAGCGCATATCCGAACAGGGTATTGGCATAAGGTGCGTTGATCTCGCGGCCTTGGGCAGGTTGGTGACTTTATTTGTATCCTGGCTCACGGCTTCCTGAGGCAATGACTGCACTTTTTTACTTCATAATGATGCGCAGATACAAGTGCACTATCTATTCCCTCACTCTCATAGTCCGATGGGACGGCAATCCGACACGACCGGAGAGAAATCAGGCGCAAGACCGACATTTACGTGCTCTCCGATGCACGGGTGTATCAATCACCAACTTCCAGACTCCGGGCTGGTTTATGAAAGTTTATCAAAACCCACAAAGCGATTTCGGCCCGATCCGGAAATCGAACCCGAGAGCCTGTGCACAGCAGTCGCGCTATGCGACTACTAGACCAAAGAGGCAGTCAAAAAAAAAACTTCATAATAATGACCAGCTGGCGAAGATGGTGTTTGTTTGCCTCGCAGGAGGTTGCGGGTTCTATTCCCGTTACTACGCCATCTGGTTGTCTGTATTGACGACCTCGTTGATGCAATGGTAACCACGCCAGACTGCTGAGCTAAGGCCCCGGGTTCGATTCGGCAAAGTCGGTATTTGTGTGATGAGCATTATTGTTGACTTATATTTGTGTAAAGTATATGTAGCTTATCAGTTGTGTTGGCACCCATAACACAAGCTAATCAATACCTTGAGTCCAACCGACCGTGTGTGAAAAAGATGTCCCGATATATAACTATACAATTCCTGATTCAACCAACCCTACGCACAACGTACCCAATGACAACGCAATAAACCCCCCATAAATAGCATGTTACGTAAACACAAGATCATGAACATAACACTGTTATGTAAAACAGTTAACGTAATACGTCATTACGCTGTCGTAATAAGATTAAGCCCGGCTCGAGCAGTCGGTTGATGACTGCTAACAACCGCTGGAACAGTTGATCTTCTACCACAGTTGAGGGCAACATTTATCCAGACGAAGGATGTCGGGGAGTTAACGGCTCCAGCAGTCAGTGTATGCCTCGTGATCGCTCGTGTAGTTGAAGGCTTCAAGCGGTCGCGACTGCTCGAGAAGTCGCGTGCAGGGAATAAAATACTATAGTTCACTGCTCGGTCGCGGCTTCAAGCAGTGGGTGTCAGCTGATTGAAGCAGTGTGCGGCCTCGCTTACGTCAACTTCGCAGGATCAATATAATTTTATTTTAGTAGCCTGATAGTTTGCCTTTGAGAACAGAGTTGTGTCTAGAATTTAATCAAAAAACTATCTAACAAAACTAGTTGTGTCTACGGTTTCACCTGCATCCAATGGGAATAACTTCTCACACATTCGAATAAAAAGAGACCGGCATTATGCGTACAATTAGTGACTGTGATGATAAATTTCATAAAATACATATGTTGTTATTTTCATGACTTCTTGTGGTAAACATGATCCTTAGCATGTACTAGATGACCTGTAGAAATATGGTGCACTACTTTTGTTAGGCCTTATATATCATTCCAGTAGTAACCAAACCTATATTATAAAGCTTAAGAGTTTGTTTGCTTGAAACTCAGGAACTACTGTACCGATTTGAAAAATTCTTTCAGTGTAAAATAGCCCATTTATCGAGGAAGGCTATAGGCTTCCGGCTATCCGGGTGCACGGAGTTGTTCCTACGGGAAGCAGGTGAGAAGCTAGTTTTTTTATACATGATGGAATTGAGAACCTCCTTCTTTTTAGAAAGTTAATTATAGCGTTCAAACTTAGTGTTGTATGTAGAGTGTGCAGCAATTCAAGACACTATGTCTGCTCACTGCTTCATTGTTCAACCAATAAAACAATAACAGCACCAGTGTGTGTACACGCACACATGCTTAGAATAACTTGTGTATGTTTACAAACAATCAGCAGTTTATTGGACTCCTCCAGAATGCCTGACGTCATACTATGTATGTACTATTTTTTGTTTATGTGTTGAGATTTAAGAAACAAAAATATTACGGAGGGAATAGTCTTACGACTTTCTTATAAATCTATAGGCGAAGGCGCGTCTGCGCAGTCTCACAGGACCAGAAAGAGTGTCCGGGCTAATCTCAAAAAGTACTGCATGGATAATAAATCCTGGTGGCCTAGTGGTTAAAGCACCAGCCTTTGGAGTATGAGGGTGCGGGTTCGATTCCAGGTCAGGCAAGTACCAATGTAACTTTTCTAAGTTATACGTACTTTCTCAGTTTATCTTGGACACCAATGACTGATTGGTGTCCAAGAATGGTGAAGGAAAACATCTCGAGGAAACCTGGACTATAAAGTCTGAAATCACCAACCCGCATTGAGCAAGCGTGGTGATTAACGCTCAATCCTTCTCCGTGGGAGAGGAGGCCTGTGCCCAGCAGTGGGACGATAAAAAGGCTGTGATGATGATGTGATGAAGGATATAATATAGGCAATTAAATCAGCATTTCCCCATAAACCTTCTACTCTCATTATCGTGAGTTTATTCATCTATTTTTATAAGGAAAAGATCAAAATATTTATCTTGTCGCACTGTAAGACATTAGCGTTCACATTTCACAAAAAATGGCGGCTTACGTCATGTTATTCAGCTTTGTCGCTCAACTGTTCACAGAGTTATTGATTTGTCATTCTAGTTCTACGAGTTTACGTACAAGTTTTTTAGTTGCCATTAAAAAGAATTTAATATAACCCTGTGTACGTCATAGTAGGGGTCGAGCAGAACACCAGCGTCAGGTATTCTACCTGACACATGCTGAGCTGGACTCCCATTTAGTTATAATACTAGCTGTTTCCCGCGACGTCGTCCGCGTGGGCATTAGGATAGCGTGATAAAATGTAGCCTATATGTTGACCCGACCTCTTAGTTATATTCATGCCAAATTTGAAGCAAATCCATGCAGTACTTTTTGAGATTATCCCGGAATTACATACAGACAAACAGACAAAAATTCTAAAAACTATATTTTTGGATTCTATATCGATTGTAGATCAGGCCCCAATTATTGTTTTAAAAAATATTCAATGTACAGTTTTGACTTTTCTACGATTTTATATATTGAAAAGTTTGTTTATTTCTTTGGTTAAACACGCTAATCTCAGAAACTACTGGTCCGATTTGAAAAAATATTTCAGTGCTAGATAGCCCATTTATCGAGGAAGACTAATAGCTACTTTTTATCTGGGTGCGCGGAGTTGTTCTTACGGGACGCCTATCAATATCCTTGTATCTTTTTTCTGTGCTGAATAAATGTCTAATAGAAACAATCTATCCGTTGGACGCTGTGGTCGCAAGCGCTTGGGTCTATCACAACAACCAGCTTCGAGACATGCGAAAGTTTCTTAAAACCCGAGGCGATTTTGTGTCTACACGCAGATTGAACCGGAGACCCCATCAGACATCTGTGATTTGCGACCACTACACCAACGAGGCGGTGAATGGAGAAAGGGGGTGACGGCATCAGCGAACGTCATCCCATTTTCCATCCTATCCATTTCCTATTACGTTAGGAGTCAATTATTATATTTCTAAAGGAAAACAATAGCTATACATATAAATAAACCACATTTAAATCGTAAAAAAATACCAGGACCACATGACCGCATAGGAATGAATATAAAACGCATTTGTTACTAGTTTAGCTGACACGTGTATCGATTTTATCAATATATCATTACGTATAGTTACCGCAGGCTTCTGATTTCCTAGTACTTGTGTAGGAACTAGAATCTACATAGCATTGTTAAATCTAGACTTTACTGCTACCTTGGTCAAATAGTATTTGGAGCATTGCAGTCCTGGGTTCGATTCTTAGGTTATGTAAAACTTTTTGGTGATTTATTTGTTTTGGATTTTATTTAATTTTAATTCTGTGAAGGAAAAATTCATATCTTGTAAAGATTTTTGTATATTTTTTCCAGAATATTTTTTTTTCTGGGAGAATTTGACAAAAAATCGATTTCTTCAATAAATAAAAACTAAAAATAGATTTGTCTGAGCTTAATAATTTAAATAAAAACGTCAACACAATTACAAAGGAGGTCGCGAAGTGAAATTCGCGAAACAGAGTTGAAAAAACTGAGCTCAGGTCACAGACCCGGGTAGGGTTGTGACACATATGCAGTTTCAATTACGATAGGGACGCGCCGCGATCGATAAAGTCCGCTCGTGAATTATCGATGAAAGTGGTTCGTACCGGATTTTTTTTTACAGTTTTGTTTGTTTTTTTTTTATTATTTTTTATGTTCTCTATTGAGTGTAAAAGGTTTTTCCTATAGATGGGTTGGCTTTAAAATTATAGGATTACTTTTACAAAAGACATGTCGAATAAAAAAAAAATATTTCGCACATAATAACAGTATGTCTTCTCTTTCGTTCCCTTATAGGACTGGGCTTTGAATTTAATACATCTAGCATACAGTTGAAGGTGTGTGGTGTGGTGTTTTTATATGGAAAATAACGTAACCACCATAGTTCAATTATTGTTTTTATTAAAAATCCAGTTTCTATGACCGCAGCGCGCATTTAAATCTGCTTCTTATAAATGAGCAGATCACTATCGTGTACCGTAATATTACATCATCATAATAAAGTGCCTATGACCACAATAATAGTGTTTTTTATTTTATATCCGAGTTGTAGTAGCTTCAGTGGCCTGGCCTGTTTTTTATTAGGTATGGAAGAAAATTGATTTTAAATTAGAAATCAGCTCTGTGACTGTCTTTCTTAGGGTCCTTTAAAGTCTCAATTTTGTAACGCCAGCACATCAGGCTAACCGAAACTGTCAAATTTTCCCAATCAACTTTGAACTTTATGCTTCAGCGATAAGGTTGAAAATCTATTAAGGAAATGTGACAGGTTGTTGTAGCCTGATGTGCTGGCGTCGGTACAATATGTCCTTTAAGTATCGTTACAAGCACGTAATAAAAGTTTTTTTCTTTTCTTTTTTAAAAAAACGGGTTACAGTTACAGTGCGAAGAAAAAAAATGATAGAATATTTAAAAATGATTTATGTGAACACTCATTCTCCGATAACTATCTGGATTTTTATTATTCTTGCTAGCTTCCTCCAACGGTTTCACCCGCGTCCCGTGGGAACTACTCGACGCACTTGAATAAAATGTAGCCTATAGCCTTCTTAGATAGCCTTACTAACACTGAAATATTTTTTCATATCGTTTCAGTACTACAAACAATATTAGTGTTCCTTACAGATCGAACGTGGAGAACATCTGATTTATTAAAAAAACCTCCTTTTTTAATATTAGAAAGCGGAAAAACACTTGATGTATTAATTAATTCTGCGCATGCGATGTAGACGATGTTTCCTTAATTCAACAAGTTATGTAATACATAATACAACGGCATGTTTACCGTCTCAGATGTAAGATATAGATTAAACATAATAATTGTATAAAGTACAAATAAAGTGACGTCATTCATTTTGTATACCAACAGAATAAAAACGAGAATGTGTTTATTACCTGACATTTTAAGCTGAAGTACTGATTTATATGAAATCTAGCCGTTTTCCTCGGTTACAACACGTCCTTAGAGAGGTACTCCCGGTATCTCGGTTAAAAATAGACTAATCATCACAAATAACGAAGCTTTTAACTGGGTACATGAATTTTCATAGTCTGTCCCGTAGATCCATAATTAACCCCTACAAACGTCAAAAACTCACACCCTTTAGATTTAGAGTAATATGGGATTGGTTAGAAGCCATGGGGAATTGACTTTCTTTATTAAACCGAAACACCATTTCAGACACGGTCAATTTTATATGTTTTATGGATCATCTGATAAACTGATCTTTATTATCTGCAAGAATATTAGGATCAAAGCCCTTTTACAAGAGTGTTCGTCTTCTTGAGTTATTTTCTATCATACCAACCTTACAGATTTTGATAAAACTTTCTATGCATTTCCATCTATATAACCGAGTTATGGATTCCCATTTGTTTACTCTCATTCTAATATAGAAAGGCACAAATGGGATTTTCCTACAAAATCCTACAAATGTATATTCCATTCGGTAGACCCTACCGTTATGGGATTTAAACCTGGAGGATAGAAAAAAAATGACGCCTATTCTACCGTTGTTCGTATGCGCCATTTAATTTTTTATTATTCCATTTGTATGGTAATCTAACTTAAGCCCAAGATTATGCAGTTGTCAAGCTTAATCACTGGAAAAAGCAAAGTTCTAAGTTTTTATTGTTACCATTTACTAGAAATGAAGATTTTAATTAGAAAAATGTAAAGCCAGAGATTATTGAACTGCCTGCTGCGCGGCTCGGACACACAAAGACCTCCAGAAGGACAAACTGGATTTTAGTCAGTAAAGAGAACATTCCCTACAGCTGTACCCACAGCGGGAAGGGTCATTTTATAAATTTGTCGTAAAAAAAGAGATAATGGGAGTATTTATTTCAAAACCTTTCCTACGGATTTACAAAGAATAATATTTATGTATATTGCCCTTGCTTGCTTTGCAATGGTGCACTCAAAAACATGACAATCTATTCAGAAATGCTGGATCACTATGACACATGAAGCAATCTCCCGGAAAGATGAGTCATGGAGCGATAACAGAAATTATCGCGAAAGCTAAATAAAAAGTCCCTAATGCGTGTTTTGTCTGAGGATTCCTAAAATATTGAGTAGCTTCCGGGGTAATTAGTCAGCTTCAAATTTCTGACTTCGGAACAGTTACTAACAAAGACTGGGCCTACGACTTTTTTTAAGGATTCTCGATGCAACCTATGTGGTATGCCGTTCGAGAAGATTCCTCCTCTTCTCATGCAGAAAAAACCTAAGCATTGATCACCAATTCTCAAGTTTGCTCAAGAAGAATTGGCGATCCCAAAATCTTCATCTTCACCCTTAACATTGGGTATCTACAAGACTGTTACCCAGCTACAAACTCCTCAGTCTACATTCAACAAACAAACGGTTATTTTTAAATCGAATTCCAAGGTATTTGACCCAAAGTATCCTGTCGGCTTCAAATAACAAAACACTGATACTCTTAAGGCATGCAGTATGGCTCGTGCCATATTCGTATCATAACGTGACGCTACTAAGAATGAAAGGACTGGTTTGAGGTGGTATGAAGGACAGAAATATGAAGGAAATTGTTATTACTGACGACCTTTAGAAGACCTTGACATTTGCATAAGGTAGGCTGCTATATGGTCTGTACAGTGTTGCAAGATTTGCATTTCTTTCGCAAGGATTCTTCGTGTGTTTCTCACTTATGAAAATGGAGGAAACTCTATCTGTCCCTGTTATGCTTTTACTGGAAAACAGCTGGACCATTTTAAATTAAAATTGACTTGGACAGACACTAGAATCTGGGAAAGAAAGTATAATAACATTTATCTAGGTACGTGGGCCGATAAAAAGATGGGCTGAGATAATTATATCGAACTTCATTAAAGTAGGCAAGACATTTCCAGATCACTTACGGCCTGTTTCACAGGTTACGGATAACCACAATCTACCAGATAAATTAAAAAATGGAACAGAATTTGTATGAAATTATGTGCCACATAAACTAAATGGAACTTATCAGCAACCTGTGAAACTGGCCGTTATTCTTCTTCAGCCTTCAAAATTACAAAAAAACCTCTTTACATATATAATTTGTAACAAATGTTAATGCCCTCATGGTCTCAGGTAACGGATTATAGCCTGCAGTCTCCAACCTGCTCATTCTATGACGTAGATCCTTTTAAATCGCACTCTTACGTCAAAATGAGTTTATTAACTCTTTATTGGTCTTTGGCCTTTGTACCATTGAGATGATTAATGTTTGGTTATTTTTTTCTTTATCCTGTGCTATCCCACTGCTGGGCAAAGGCCTCTCCATTTTGTTTCTACACCTCCCGATTTTTTTCTTTTATTTCTAGCCTGAATTATGTATGGTTTCTCAATTACCAGGTAAAGCATCCTGAAACTGTCAAATTTGCCCAATCAACTTTGAACCATATGTTTCAGCGATAAAGTTAAAAATCTCTTAAAGAAATTTGACAGATTGTAGTACCTTGATGTGCTGTCGTCTGTACAGTATACAAAACAGATAGGTATAACAATCATAATCAGACAAGACTTAATTGACACCCAAGATTACAGTTCACACGAAGATCCTTTGTGTGTCCAAACGCCTACAACTGCGTCGTTTAATAAATTATCATTTAATTTGCATTATTGTTTCCATACTACTATAGTGCCGCCACTAGCGACATCTGTTAGTTACCTTACATTGTTATTGTTCCATTGGACGGTAATCTATGATCCGTTGGTCTACTGGTCGGAAGGCGCTTCCCGGGTCGGGCCGAAATCGCTTGGTGGGTTTTAAGAAAATTTCATAAAGCAGCCGAGAGTCTGGAAGTTAGTGATCGATACAACCGTGCATCGGAGAGCACGTAAATGTCGGTCCTATGCCTGATGTCTCTGGTCGTGTCGGATTACCATCCCATTGAACTATGAGAGTGAGGGAATAGAGAGTGCACCTGTATCTCTACGCAAATGCTTGTGCACTATAATATCTCCTACGCAGCTAGCTGATCTTAGAGAGAACTGTATGACTTTCTTTCAGGGTGTAGATGAAACTGAGAGAAACTAGAATGAATCAATATTCTGAAGACAAAACATACAAAAACAAGTAATTACTCCAGATGCAGATAACTTTGGTAGGCAATTAACAGCCGCTATTAATAACCCTTAATCAATCAGAGTCACAGTCCACGCGATAGTAAAACGTACAACATTACAATGTGTTTGAGATACTAATGACTTATTTATTGAAGACGCAGTCATCTTAGGCTTCGTGCAGACTAGCTCGTCGAGGAGCTCGTGGCTAAGTAACAGCCACACGGGTAGATCGATCATAAGGTAAAGCAACGCATGGCGCGATCCGTGAATGGGTGGGTTTCTCCATGTATCGGAAGGGACGTTTAATAGGTGGGTCTCGGCTGTCATTTGTACATCTTTGACAGTAGTTACGGGTAGTCAGAAGCCAGAAATTCTGACAACCAGTCTCATCAAGCGGTATTGGGTTTCCAAGGTAAGGTTAAGGAGATCAGATATGCAGATCGCAGAGGTAGGTCCTCCATGTAAAGCACTGCTACTCAGCTGCATCCATTTAGATTGGAAGCCGACCCCAACATATTTTGGTAAAAGGCTAGACAGATGAGACTAGTCGTTAAAATTGGACATGCGTGGTGACCCCCACTTCACAGCACTCAAAGGGTTGTGCGTTCATACGTTATACGCCTAGTCTGTACCCAGCTTTATGTGTTCTGATAAATAATAGATCCAGCGTTGGGTTATTGTCATTAAGAAGTCAAGGTAACGAAAGTGCATTTACACCTCTTCAGTTTTATTGTTGGAGATAGTTTATCTATCATTGTTAAGAGAAATTAATAAATAGTTCTCTAGTTCCACAGTCCTTAAGTCTGTCTATATGTCACACTTTCACGCCAAACCTACAGAAACGATTTAAATTAAATTTGGAACACAGATAGCTTATAGCCTGAGAAAGGACATAGCTATACCTTTTGCCCGATTTCGGAAAGTAATTTTCCCGGGATATGGATAAAACCGCAGGGCATTCAGTCATCCTTCATTAAGCACATTGCAGGCTTCAAAAATGTATTCATACGACATTGCAATCGGACAGCCCGAAAATGGTCCGTGATTCACTATCTAATTGTCTTAGCTGAAAAAATGGCTCAATAAACTCCACAACAACACGTATAACTTCTTTTATTTTTGAAGATTACCTTCATACATTTACACAAACCATTTCGGAAGACTTTCTAAGTATGTCTTGGACACCAATGACTGATTAAAGGATGAAGATTACCTTCATACATTTACACAAACCATTTCGGAAGACTTTCTAAGTATGTCTTGGACACCAATGACTGATTAAAGGTGAAGAGAACATCTCGAGGAAACCTGGACTATAAAGTCTGAAATTACCAACCCGCATTGAGCAAGCGTGGTGATTAACCCTCAATCCTTCTCTGTGTGAGAGGAAGCCTGCGCCCAGCAGTGGGACGATAAAAAGGCTGATGATGATGATTTCGGAAGATCTACGGCGATTAATCCCAAACACAATTTCACAACCCTCGCTAACTCCTGCGTAGACATGCTCTTATCAAAGCAGGGGTGAAAAGTCACATTATTAAAAATAGCGTGTCTGTAAGTGCTGATTACACAATGTTGCATAAAGCATAGCATTTCCTTGGCTGACCTTCGGCCACGCGTAGCCCGATAAATCGACTTACAACTTGCAATGATAAATTGCACATACTTTTCTAAAGATGACCCGGATTTGTGGATGAGTGATCTGTTTAGAGCAGCTAAAGGTCGAGTTCAATGTCAAAGGAGAAGCCTATTTTCGGAAATGAAGGCTTTTAAAAATCCTGCCTGGGCTGCTCAAGACTTAACGCGGCGTGGGCAGACAAAGACCTCCAGCAAGAATATATTGGGTATTAGTCGGTAAGAGTCTGACAGTCCCCCCAGACGCGCCCTGAGCGGGACGGGTCATTCGATGATATCCCATGAAAAATAATAATAAGGCGGTTAAAAAAACATGCAATACTATAATATATCTACTGGTGCAACAGAGATACTAGGCTTTTTTTAGTGGCAATTCATCAAATAACCCCTCCATCTGTGGATGCAGCTGGAGGGAGTATCAGACTTTTACTGATTAAGACCCAGTTTTGATCCTAACTTGGGAACTGATGACACTTGGGTGATACTATATTCTGCAGCACAACAAAGGAAGAAAACGCACAGAGGATGATATTGAAAATGGAGTAAGAAATTCTGGCAATAAAAAACCATGTGTTAATTGAACTGCAAGATAATGAGCATAAGGTAATAACCTTTATAAAAAGAAGAAGCTATATTTTGTTAATGATACAATAATTTCGAGATTGTTGAATCATTATTCTGAGAACTATTGAGCTTTATTGAAGGAAGGAAACATATTGAAGATTTTATGATAGGAAATGAAGCTGGAAAACGATCTTTGGGTGTGGTCCTCATAACAAAAGGAATTTAGAACCAGGAATCTATTAAAATTGTTGAACATCAAAAAGCATTGAAACAAATCTACCTGCCTGCCTACCTGTATGATTTTGAAAACTAACACTTCAATAGAAACATATTATAGTAGGTACTATAACAAAATGACGTCATCAAACCCTTTAAAACGACCGGTGACGTCATAACTAACATTTTTCGAATAACCACTTCTCCCACCTTGAAATACTTAAGAGTAATAAGCTAATCATCACTTAAAAGATAATTAAGGAAATTGCTAATTAATTAGATAAGGATGTTTGTGTCCGAATGAGTTTATCGATAATAATAATTAGGTTGATAGTACTGGCACACTTCAGACTCGTTTTGGTAGATAAAGCTAAGTTTAGGACCATTGTCTACGGTGCGTCATTTGACGATTGGATGCGACATACAAAAGGCTTGCGACAGTAATGATTTTTGGACCTACTTTTTCACTGTTTCTACGCTAGATTCAACCGTTGCTTATGTGACTTGACTAGACATCTATGTTTGTTTGGTTGTTTGAACGCGCTAATCTCAGGAACTACTGGTTCGATTTGAAAAATTCTTTCAGTGTTAGATAGCCCATTTATCGAGGAAGGCTATAGGCTATATACTATCACGCTAAGACACATGGGAGCGGAGCAGTAACCAAAGATGCGTGTGAAACCGCTGGGGACAGCTAGTTAAGTATATTTGTGTTCTAACAACTATATTGATTCCATAGTGTCTAGACATAAGCTAAATTGATAACAAATTGAATGATAGTTCGTTTGGATAGAATATTTGTTAAAAAAAGGTATTTTCTGATCAGTTTTTACAAAAAATGGCTATTTCATGATTCAAACGGTGTAAAAACAAAGGATGTTAGGTGACTCATGAACGATTTATGACGTAATATACGTCTTTGTTGGATGGTATTATGATTAACTCAACCAATGGACAAGGGCAAATAAATAATAATAATAAGAAAATGGGACCTTTGGCATCTAACTATAAGGGTTAAAGAGGAATATTTTCGAAAATCAGCCAGTAAATATGACTGCAGCTATTTAGTTCATATCTATTGCAGAATTATTTATATCATTATCGATATCATGATGAATATTTTCAACACGACAAAACAATTACATTTTAACTTCAAAATACATAATATGATAAGATTTCAAAATTCGACTCCATTTTTCAGCTACATAAAATTGTTTCTAGGTCAAGCCTCTAGTCCTCTAACCCTTAAAGGTCTATAAATATACATAATTATTATGCATTTGATGGGAAAAAAATATTGCAGTAAAATAACACACTTATCTTAACCTATATTTAGTTTTTTTTTGTTCAGTTTTGATGATTTCTCATCAAATGACAGAGAGGGGGCACTTTTACTGACTAAAACTCACTTTTGTTCCTTCTGAAGCCCTTTGTGTGCTGCGGTAACTCTTACGAACAACCCACAGCCCCGGAACCTACATTTGGACCTCAACAGAATGAAATCAATGCCATAAATTAACAGTAGCATGTTAAAAGTCAAGTAAAAATGCAAATCCAGTCCAAATAATCACGACAGTTACATTTCCTCGAGTTGAGTCACGATTTTGCATGAAATCCTACCCACAAGGACTGGCTAATTCAATAAAAACTTAACAATTTAGTCTTTGAATTGGAAAATAAGTCTTAAAAACACACGAAACAGCTGTTTATTTAGAAAATGGCCGCACTATTTGTAGTTTTAGTATGTCACTTCCATATATTTTCACAAACTGTGCCAAGGTGAACAAATACAGCTCGCAAAGGCTTTATAGTATTCCAAAACGATTTTTAATGCACGAAAATTGTATTTAGTTCCCAAATCTACCACTTGAAAACAATGGCGTTAGTGTATGTGTATCTGATCATATATGAAGATTTGTAAATCAATTTGCTTACAATGAACATGTTATTATGCATTATTTCATAGCCTCCTTTTGTATAGTAACAATACCTATTGATAACTACTTTGAATAATTTACTAATATTAACAACATCGACATTTCTTTAGAGGATTATTTTTAATCCAATTTTTTTACCGTTATGTTTCCGGTAAAGCGTGACTCATAAAAACACAACATTACGGTTTGTAAATCTAGGTTGGGCAGTAAAAGTGATAGAGTCTCTTTTCTCTTTAAACCTATGGATCAATAAAGTCGGTAGTTTTTACAATTAACACATAAGAAAAGTAACTCTTATAGTGACCATGAACTACGACAGCAAAAAACTTGGCAGCATAGGTAGACAATTTCATATTGTGACGAACAGAAGTATGACAGTAGAGAAATCCTCTACAGTATCATAAGAATGGTTACATATACACCTAAACGTCCAGGCAACTGCGAGTTTGTTGGAAAGAGTTACCGCGTCTCTGGTACACAAGGGTCACAAGTTTCAGTCAGAAATAGTATAACATCCTCTTACGCTGCACCCACCTATCTCCGGAGGATGGTGTGACTACAGAATTTAAGTTTAGCTAAGGGCAACCTTCATCATCAGCCCTTTGAGCGTCCCACTGCTGGGCACAGGCCTCCTCTCACACTGAGAAGGATTGAGCGTTAATCACCACGCTTGCTCAATGCGGGTTGGTGATTGGACTTTAAGTTTCCTCGAGATGTTTTCCTTCACCTTAATCAGCCATTGGTGTCCAAGATTTACTTAGAAAGTACATATAACTTAGAAAAGTTACATTGGTTCTTGGCTGACCTGGAATCGAACCCGAGCACTCGTATTTGAGGCTGATGCTTTAACCCCTAGGCCACCACGACTTTATTACGGAAACCTAATAAGATTTAAATTTAGATTATATAAAACTAGAATTCAGTATAAAAAGAGGGACATTGTTATTCCCAACTCAGTTATAACTGTTTAAATTTACATTACAAACACGGAAATTCGAAATTCGAAATATTTGAGGCTGTTTTTGAGAATGAAAATAACCAGACAGATTAACATCTATTGTTTACACAAAGAACATTGTAGTATCCTGTTTTGACCGAATAATGTGTTTAACAAAGAGGGTTGGTAGAAAAAAGCTACCAAAAGCTGGGAGGGGCCCAAGTGTAATGCCGAACGCACCGTGGGCTGGATTGCTACATAAAAACTATACCATGACAATATCTTACGGTATGAAAGAAACTTCTAGAACAGTCAGATATTAATCTCAGGCTCAATATAAGTACCAAACTAATATTATGAATAGGTAAAGTTAGTATGTTTGTCAGTTTGTGTCGTTGTATGGTATAAATCTCTGAAGCTATTGAACTGATTTTGAAAATTTTTACAACAACAGAAACATACGTTATTTTGAGGGTGTTTTTGGGTCTTCATGGGCGGTTTTTTACCTGGGTTAGGAAACATTTCTCTAGGGACACAGGTGAAATCGCTACAATCGTCTAATGAGACAATAAAATCATAAAATATGGAAACTAAACGCCGCCTTTGTAAGACAGACATTATTTTTTTTCGTATATGCACCGCACAAAAAGTAGAAAGTACAGAACGCCGTATGTTTACACGCGAACGTTGTGTGAAAGTGAATTTTTTGATGCGGCAACACGACACACTGTTTTCCGTTACATTCAAAATTTAAATAGACTTCGTATTTAGAGTTTTTCTTTAATAAAAACTTAAGAAATTCATCACTGGTCGTGAATAAAATCATTATGGACTATCATTTGTCCATGGTACCAATGGCCACATTTTTTAAATTTATTAACAAATTTAATCGCCACATGGTCAATACACGTACCTACTAACAACCTGCACCTCTTTTTCCAACTGTATGACACTTAATGACGTCATATTATTATGAAGACGATCGAACATCTTTTAGTAAAACGTGGTATTTTTTTTCATAATTTTTTAATCTTTTTTTTTGCACCATATGGCAGCACGATACTTTAAATTAACGTGGCCCTACTTTATTTAGATTTTATGTACTAGATTTACATATTTTTGGTATATTTCAACACAGTTTTTTACAGAAAAAAAAACAAGTTTATGAAAAAGCTACTTTAAAAACTCGCCTTTGATAAACAATAGCAACTACTTACCATACTAAAACTGTTTACTATGCCATCGAATATATTAAATTCCTCATTAAAAAACATGAATAGTTTTAACATAGTAAATCACCATTAAAACATTCAAAACAATACTAGATGACGTCACTTAACACGAATACTTAATTAAACACGCAATTAGCCTTATTAAAACGAATTAAATTGTACTATTACACCAATTTTTGTTCATAAAGAACAAAGAAAAAAATTGTAAAAACATCGATATGTGAATATCGACTACTGGACTTCCCTAACGGCACTGGCCGGACCCGAAACGACCTGAGACCCGTTTGAGCTTGTTTATAAAAAAAAAATCAACATGGCCCTTTACATACGCTAACAAAGGAAACAGCTGATTTTTATTATTATTTTCTTCGACAAAATCACTTAACAACACAATGTAAACTTAAATTGAAACATTAAATTGCTTTCGTGAACTTATTTACGCAATGGAAGGTACAACTTGAGGTAACACCGCCGATTTGAGAAAACACTTTTCACTATGTAAAAATGGAGTTACACGGACCACCATTATCGAATCGCGTTATACATGAAACTACAAGTCAATTAACTTTCTAAATCGCAGGATTACGATACCCGTCTACGATACAGGAAAAAAGAAATATACAAACATATGTTTCAAGTATTTAAAATAGAATTACCTTGTATGGCCACAAACTATGTTGTTCAACTCCACTCGAAAACACCTGGGCTATAATATAACACTCCGGTGATCGTTTCTTTTTCTCTTAAAATACATTATTACACTGTTTAATCAATGTCCGGACGCGAAAACGCAGTCCAAATTGAGATTTTTTAATGCAAATTCGGCTGTCGCAAGAGCGAGCGTCTGGTATCCGCTCGCCACAATAGCACACTAAGATGTCAGCTGGGTTTAGTCCGTTCTCATTGGTAAATCGATTGAAAATCTGTGTAGCACACAATAATTTGTATCGCTACCTCTTTCACTCATCTGCCCTCTCGCTCAGGGAGTAACGACCTTGATAAGATTTTACAGCTATCCAAGCAATATTTTGGTGCAAATTCTAGTCCTATAATCATTTTTTGGACATATCTTTCAGTGGGTTATGGTTTATAAGCTTAGTATGTCCGGATTTTCTCAATCTCAATCATATGGGAAACAAAGCAATGTGTCAACAAGTACTGTATGTGTGTGTGCATGTAACAAAGAAAACGTATTGACAATACAACGAGCCGTTCTGATTGGCTGGAACACAGCTGTTTTTGACACGAGGAATGATTGTGGTAATGCTTACGCAACACCACTAGATGGCAGCATATTCTGATTAACACCAAACAATTCAGCTTTCCAACAGTTTATTTATTGTTTCAACAATTAATAACTCTTTAAATCGACTCCAACGAAATATAAGAATACATTACATGTCTTGAAGTAAGCTCTAATCAAATAAAAAGTACGGGAGTTGAGTACATTAATGAAAGAGCTTAGTACTTTGTTTGATCAAAATGCATCTCGTAACCATAGCAACCGAGTTTATTTGATGCCATTATAACTCGACCAAATTTGAAAAGAGCTATCGTCATTACAATACAAAATATTTGACGACATCTTAAATGCTTACGCTAGTAGTATTTGATTTGCTGTCACTGTTTGAGAATCTTATCGTTCAAGATATAAATAAAATAATAAAAATGGATTCTCTAGACTTGTTAGCTCGCGAAGATGAGTTCAAGAAACTCAACAAAGAACTGGAGAAGAAAACTGAAAGCTTAATGAAAGAAATTGAGCATGCTATGGTTGGTTTTCACAAACAATATTTTAGTTTTGTTATTATTCATGAACTTGTTGATCTTGACCACACGATAGTCTATCCAAGATTTTAGTGATAATGTACACGTATTAGGCTTACCTTAGTGACATTAATTTTTTAAACGCTGGTTAACCAGTAATTGACAACTGTGTGAGTTTTATACTTATTAAAACCACACATAACACTTTTTAGACAGAATCTGTTGGTAGACCCTAAATAAATAAATTCATCGTATTTACGTAATAATAAAATACTTTGTGGATAAAACTTCTTACTATTTACTTTCTTTTTTTAACTTTTACTAGCATTATAGTCTAAATAGAGGTGTATGTATTTTTTATGATGTTGAAATTGCTTAGCAAATTTCAATGGAATTTGGTTTAATTCTTAAAGACGGAATAAAGAGAGGGCACTTAAATAAACATATATATAAAGAATGATAATTATTTTAATCAGTATGAACATCCTATATTATAATATCAGGATATGGGATACCTTTTTCACACACAGTTGGTTAGCCCCATGGTAAGCTATTGATTAGCTTGTGTTATGGGTGCTAACACAACTGATAAACTACATCTACTTTACACATATATATTTATAAATACATTTTATATTACATTATATTCTTATCATGATTTTCCTTAATTTCAGCAAAAACAGGACTTCTTCACAGAATTCTCACCGAATCTTACATTATCACCAGTGCCTACAATAAAGAAACATAGCTGTGAATCCCATAAAGCCAGACCACCATCCCCTTTGCCACCGAAATCAATTCTTAAAAAGAAAAAACCTTATCTCACTCCTGACAGTAACAATTTAAGCGGGAAAGTTGAAATTGGAACACAGAATTGTGATGTTGGCACCACAACTGATGAGGTTGAAATAAAGAGTTGGAATACATGTAACTGTTGTGCCAATGATAGACAAAGGAATGGCAGGATTGGGGACGAGGAGTTTTTATATGCATTTGTAAATGTTCATGTTAAGGATAATGTACTGCCACAGTCTTTCCTGAAAGGTAATGATGAGTTAGAAAAGTCATTTATTCAAAGTAGGCTGAATGTCAGCACTTTTTGAAGGTCAAGCCCCCCAAAACGCCCCCAGGAGGGCGAAGGCACCCTCACCTTTTGGAAAAAGAAATGGTGGAACAAACTCCCCAGCAACACAATTCTGTCTCGATGGTTTGAAGAACCGATTCTATACAATGTCATATAAATATTTTTATTAAGCTGTAGTTTGAACTATTTCCCAAGTGTGGGTAGTACATACAATATCTTATAAAATACCAGTCTTTTTATCATCCCACTGCTGAGCCAGGCTTCCTCTCTTACAGAGAAGGATTGA
This sequence comes from Heliothis peltigera, assembly GCA_958496145.1. Classification (NCBI taxonomy): domain Eukaryota; kingdom Metazoa; phylum Arthropoda; class Insecta; order Lepidoptera; family Noctuidae; genus Heliothis; species Heliothis peltigera. The sequence goes on along the minus strand of OY292348.1, from coordinate 509,083 downwards.
GCTTTAATCACCATGCTCGCTTGTAAAGGGAGGTTGGTGATTTTCATCACTTAAAAGTCTAAGTTTCCTCGAATTGTTTTCCTTTACAATCTCATATTTCGATGAGGTAATCCTTAAATAATATTATACATCGAAAGGACGATTATAAATTACTCGATGAATATTACAAAAAACAACAGCCCCCTAGTAGTTTTTTTGAGTAGCTATAGCTTTGACAAAGAGGAATCCCAAAAACAGAGCCCTAGCTCCAGTTGAGTATATCATTTACAAATAAAACAAGCACCACCTCCCCCCACCCCCTTATTTATATACGTCCATGATCAGTGTATTTCACTCCCATACTAGTTTGGTAAAAATTTCGAAGATATTTCAAAGTGTTTTGTTCTTATACTTTCAGACAGACCTACAGTAGAAAATATATGTAAGTTTCTATCGTCCAAGGTGAAATTGATGCAGGAACAAATAGACAGACTACAGGGCCTTCTGGATAAAAGGGTATAAAATTATTCCTATAGTTATCAGAATTTCGTGTGTTCAAAGAAAATAATTTTTAAAATTTCCTTGCGTGTCTTCACATATTTTGTTCTTTCCTAGTCTATTTCTATAAGTGAGGACTTTATGTTGACTAGATAACTAAGTTTTCTTAGGTTGTTTTCATAGCTGTAAGTCTTCCATAGTATAATAAATAAATAAATAAATTTAGTAATACTTTGAACAATATATGTATTATTGTTATTGTTATTTTTCTATCGGTAAGCGCCATCTACCGAGAGAAAGTCTGAGCACCAGTCTTACCAGGAAGTCAGACAGGCAGTCGCTCCACGTAAAACAATGGTACTCAGTTGCATCTAGTTAAGACTGGAAGCTGGCCCCAACATAGTTTGGGAAAAGGCTAGGCAGATGATGAAGCGCCATCTACCGACAGAAACTTAAAGCGCCATCTATTAATTGAAATAGTAAAGTATTGGTGTTAATTCTGGATTAGCTCCATCTGTAAATAAAAAAAACTGATATATATAAATAAATATTGCAATAACTATTGAACTGGCAACAAACTTTCGCTCAATTATTCCGCAAAACTTACTAAAACTATAAATACGAAAATACATTTGTAATGGTTTCCTATAAAAACTTAGCCTTTTGACCGCCACGTCAAAAAAAGAAAAGCGTGCCCTCAGCGCCAAGCTAAGAATTCATACACAAATGCCTACAATATATGTAGTAGTGAGTTCGGAATTATATCATAAAATTTTAAAGTCTGTCATGTAGTCGTGACCGTGGCGAGCTGGTCACTTTTTGACTTGTCATCTGTACGTGACTGTGGCAGTCAAAAGGTTAAGAGATGGAACGGATTTTTTTGCAAAAAATGCAATTTTTATCCAAGTGCGCAAAGTAATGTAGTTTTATTGGGACGTGGACCCGAAATTTAGTCTTCAATTAAGATGAAACCTGAAACTACTGTGTCGTGTAGTAGTTAGTGAACCTGTCTGCCACGCTAGAGGTCGCGGGTTCGATTCCCGCATAAGTTAAACATTTATGTGCATGAACATGGGTATTTGACTTAGTCTGGGTGTTTCTATGTATAATATGTATGTGTTTATAAATACGTTTATCAGTTGTCTAGTACCCATAGTACAAGCTCTGCTTAGTTTGGCACTAGATGACGTTGTGTGAATGTGTGAGGAATATTATTATCTATCTTTCAGGCGACACAATGCGATGGTCATATGCGGCAGTTAGCAGAGTTAGAAGGAGAACGCCTGAGTCTGCTTAATAAAACCAACAATATGAGAGCGAGTACCGCTGATATGAGAGCGAAGAATTTGCTGTTAGCCGCTAAACTTAATGTAAGTAATTATATCCTTGTATAATTCTTGTATACAGGGTGTAAAGGACAGCCCTGGGTCTGGTTCATGAAATTGTTTCAATAACGTTACATAAATAAACTGATTTGTTTTAAACCCTCACAATTAGACAGCTGATTGCATGCGTTGATCTTTACGATTACTACAACATCCGTTCCTAGTCTTTTATTTTTATTTTAGCGGTAGGCGGTTTAAAAAAATGAAGTGCTGCGTACAAAGAATACAATTTTGCATTGAAAGAAAGGATAATTTAAAGAAAAAAGAAGGAATATCATTGAAAATAAAGAGCCGAATGGACCCTATCCGTCTGTGGAGGGCTCTCCCTTACACCCAGTATATTTTCATCAATGTTGTTCTATTGGACGAAGGCCTAACGTGATTGAATTGCGCTGTTTAGTCAAAGGCCTAGCTGTTTAATAAAATGGCTATTTTTACCAATTCGGCTTCGAATTGATAGCATATTATTCTTCTATTTTTTAGGAAAAGGAAAGGCAGTACAAGGAACAAAGGACCGAGACGGACAAACTGACGTGTGAACTAAAGCGATATAAGATAAAGTGTAACAGCGTAGAAGCCAAGAGCGCGGCGCAGCAGGAGACCATAGACAACTTGAGGCAACAGATTGAAGTTGCTAAACGATCGGAAAAGGTGAGTAACTCTGCAATATCTTCATCATCATCATCTCCCGAGCCTTTTCCCAACTATGTTGTTTTCGGCTTCCAATCTAACCGGATTTAGCTGAGTACCAGTGTTTTACAAGGAGCAACTGCCTATCTGACCTCCTCAACCTAGTTACCCGGGCAACCCTTGGTTAGACTGAAATAAATTTTCCTCTTAAATAGTCGGTCCAGTAGTTTCTAAGATTAGCGCGTTCAAGCGAAGAAATGAGTTTTATAATATTATTATACCTAAGTGTATAGTATAGTATGTGGTTCCTTCATTTGAGTGAACGTTCTGTGAATTTCTCTTGATACGATAACATTCATTTCAACTTAGCAGAGCGATTTGTTAATAAATATAAAGTGTCTAATGTTCATATAAGAAAATAAATTAAACCTTGTTTTGCTTATTGTAATTCTTAAGTAATTTTCAGGAATTCCGCGAATCATCTCGCAGCCTCTCAGCATCTCACCAGAGCGCCATCTCTCGACTAGAAGCGCACATCAAACTGTTAAACACAAGGAGCGACCGACAGATGGCGCTGATAGACAATTTGAGACGGCAGAACGTTTTACTGAGCACAGATGGCGCTTTAAAGTACTTGGAAAAGGAGTACTGTGATTTCTTGAATCAGGATTTTGATTAAAATATAAAAATATTTCAACATCAGCCTTTTTCCTTTCCTTCACCTTTCATCAGTCATTGGTGTCCAAGATATACTTAGAAAGTACATATAACGTAGAAAAGTTGCACTGATACTTGCCATGCGAAAATGCACCAAATTAATGACCCTTCCTGCCGCGTGTGCCGCTGGAGGGAGTGTCAGACTCTTACTAAAACCCACTATGTTCTGGCGGTCTTCGTGTGCCAGGGCCGCGGTAACTCTTCCGAACAACCCGCAGCCCCGGCAGATTGGTACTTGCCTGACCTGGATTCGAACCTGACTCATATTCCGATTACTCTACCTAGCTAATTTGAACCATGTCTTACCTATAACTACCGAAGATTTGCCAGTTCGTTGTAGCTTGATGGGCTGGCATCTGTTCTATTATATAGGGTGACTGGTAATTAGTGACCGATATTTAAACACGTGATTGTACTCATGATTACAAACAACTTTCCCGAAGAAACTTTTTTTGTAATTTTTTTATCATTACAGCAAAATTCAAATTTCGCGCGCGCCGTCGCCCGATCAGCTGTTAGCGGCGAGGCCCCGCGCCCGCGTTGTCAGTAATTTTGCGATAGGTAATAAAAAACTAAAAAAAGTTTCTTTGGGAAAGTGGTTTGTAATCATGAGTACAATCACGTGTTTAAATATCGGTCACTGATTACCAGTCACCCTATATTTACAATTTCAGTTAGGTCATGACGCTTTGTTGTACCTTGATGTGCTGTTTGTACAAGCCTTGTTACAGGATAAAAAATTAAACTCCAATAAGCTATTGAGTATTTTAATGATAAAAGTAGTCCTGTACATATATGCCTATGTCGTAGGCCAGTCCTCTGCCCCTCTCACTCTTGAGTCTAAGGTTTACGTACGAGTAGCCGACACCTCCAGCTGTGATGTTGATTGACGCTTTACTGTGGAGAGTGTCTAAAGCCTGAATGCCCTGGAAATTGATAAAAAAAAAACATTAGAAATAGGTAAAAAATAAAAAAAAAACATTTTTTCAAAGTAGACTGAAAATCAGCAATTTTTGAAGGGCAATTCTACAAAAGACAGCCCCAAAAACGTCCTCCCTTCACCACTTATGAGTACTCGCTGGGAAGAAGAAATGGTGACACTAAAATTACTTTCAAAATCATACCAGTGGCTCCTGAGAATAGGTTTAAGCAAAGGAACAAACTCTTCAGTTATGATAATAGTAAGTAAACTGCCCCGTTGGTCTAGTGGTTGCAAGGCGCGACTGCTGTGCACGGGGTCTCGGGTTCGAATCCCGGGTCGGGCCGAAATTGCTTTGTGGGTTTTGAGAAACTTTCACAAAGCAGCCTGGAGTCTGGAAGTTGGTGATTGATTCACCCGTGCATCGAAGAGCACGTAAATATAGAGTGCACCTGTCGCATTATAACATGTCCTGCTCAGCTGGCTGATCTCCTTAGAGAGAACGGCCTTGGCCGAGAATCGGTCTGTACGTCATTATTGTTAAGTAGAGGTTACTTAATTTGGAGTATGGAATCACTTCATTTAAGGTTTATCTCTCTAAGAGTACAAAGTAAGTTTATCATTGTGTTGACAGAGATTACAGAGGTCACGGACGCTGTTCCGAGGAGTATACTACCATGTTCAAACTATTGGATCATCATTTGTTATATCAACTAACGTTTTAAATCTAAACTAATATTATAAAGCATAAAAGTTTTTTGTTTGATTGAACGCGCTAATTTCTTAATTTCAGATTTGAAAAATTATTTCAGAGTTATACATATAGCCGATTTATCGAGGAAGAGTATAAGCTATATTTTTATCCGTGTGCGCGGAATTGTTCTTACGGTACGCCCGCCGGTGAAACCGTTGTCGGAAGCTAGTACAAAAATAATTTAGCATTTGTTATAGAATTTGAGACGACCTTGATGAAGTTTTCTGTAGATAAAGTGAATCCTGGTGAAGTAGATATTACCCACCAAAAACACAAATGTAAAAATGGGAGTTAAGCTCAACACAAAAATTTTCGCAGCAATAAGGATGGAGATCTAAATGAGTGCCAAGTTTTACGCAAAATCTAAATGTTATGTTTTCATTACATCAGTCATTTTTCATTCTGACAAAAACTGGCCAAGTCAAATTCAACCTGTTTTAGATATTATCATTATCTAAGTAATCGTAAGACTAGACATTATACTTATAAATCTCGAAAAAAGAAAACCCCCAAAACGCCAACCCTTTACCATTTTTTAACTGCCTAATCTTTTCCCAAGCTACGTTGCAGCTGAGTACCAGTGTTTTACAAGGAGCGACTGCCTATCTGACCTCCTCAACCCAGTTACCCGGGGAACCCAATACCCCTTGATTAGACTGGCGTCAGACTTGCCTACTGGCTGCTGACTACCCGTAACGATTGCCAAGGATGTTCAATGACAGCCCTTCATCACTTCTTGAGAGTGAGGGAATAGAGAGTGCACCTGTGTCTGCGCAAATGCATGTGAACTATAATATGTCCTGCGCAGCTGGCTGATCTCCATAAGAAGAGAACGGCCGCCGTAGCCGACAATCGGCCTGGATGCCATCATCATCATCATGTGCGTAAAAAATGGACTCACCTGTATTAGCCGATTATCCGTCTGCGAATAAAAGAAATATTTCACTCTCTTCATGAAAGGGATGGCGTTATATTCAACCTTTGTCTGATTAGCTAATATAACCCTGTTGGAAACATTTCCGACAATCAAGTGTTCCCCGCAAACAGCCACTATGAGAGACACAGCCAAAATAGTTAATAACAACTTCATTTTGTTTAAGTTATTTGTACTTTTGACACGACTTAAGTTGGCGGTTGTGAGATAAATAATGACGTTAAGATCACAGAGTTATCTGGTATTGTGTACTGATTGGGTGTTGCAGTCACTGTGACAGATAGGACAAAGTTTGTAATGACTAATTACTTACATGTCTTGAGTAAGCCGTCTAAAGCTACAGCCGTTTTTTTTTTGATACTGGCAACTCGCAGTTCAGCCTAGGAGGCTGTTTACTGCTTAACCGGACATTGAGCTATAGATGTAATCACACATAGAAGGTTTGACGACTCCGTTGGCACAATGACTGCTGAACAGAGGGTTCCGAATTCAATTCTTGGTACGGTCAACAAACAGTAAAACAAGACATAAATAGATAACATCAAGGAAAGTAAATAAATGTAAATTCATGTACAGCACATCAAGCTAACGGAAACTGTTAAATTTTCCCAATCAACCATATGCTTCAGCGATAAAGTTGAAAATCTATTAAGGAACTTTGACAGATTGTAGTAGCTTGATGTGCTGGCGTCTGTACATCAGAGTAAAATATAGGCTTCTTTTTATTTACGTGCGGGAAGTATTTTCCTTGCTAAACCGGAAACTATTAAATAATAACATTAAAAAAATCTAGACATTCAACAAACTGTCAAAATTTTAACTCGGACTACAACATAAATCACAACAATAAGTCAAATAAATATTATTGGACAATGTCATTCTAAATTAAACTCTATGCCTTCGATAATAAAGTTCAAAGTTTAAATTAATGATTGCCCGACCGACCTACCTACCTACGTGATAATATTTAGATTTGTCTTATTATGACAATAATTATTATGTATTAGCATTGTTCATGATCATCAGCCAAATACATAATGTTTATTAGAAACAAGATTTGCGTACTCTGAAATATTGAAATACTTACTCTATTTTTTCAACGAGCTGATCTGACAGACGTTGTTCTGTTTTTTTTTCTTTCATAAGAAACTTCTCCTGACAATAAACTGCAAAAAAATATTCAAAAAAAAAGAGTTAGTCGGTCCAGTCGTTCACGCGTGATGGTGTGACCAAGTGAAATAGGGATTACTTTTTATATCCATCTCCATCTCCCGAGCCTTTTCCCAACTATGTTGGGGTCGGCTTCCAGTCTAACCGGATTCAGCTGAGTACCAGTGTTTTACAAGGAGCGACTGCCTATCTGACCTCCTCAACCCAGTTACCCAGGCAACCCAATACCCCTTGGTTAGACTGGCGTCAGACATACTGGCTTCTAACCACCTTTATCGACTGCCCATGATGATCAATGACAGCCGGGACCTACAGTTAAACGTGTTATCCGAATCCCTATTTCCCTTGGTCACGACATCAACCATAACAGGCTGGACCGATCTAAATAAAATTTGGTGAAGATATACTTACATACTCTCGCCAGCGCTTTACTGGTCTACCTCCATCGCCTCTATTGGCCGCTGCACGCTTCAGATAGAGATAGATGGACTTTAGGGGAGGCATTTGCCCAGCAGTGGGACAGTATAGGCTAAGGAAAAAAATGTGTAGTCTAGAGTCTGAGAAAGGACATAGATTACTTTATATTTATCCAGGTGCGGGAAGTTGATCCCTCGGGTGGCAGGTGGGTCCGCGGGGGAACAGCTAGTATTAGTATAGATTCTATTTCCTTATCTATTTTATGAAGAGTTCAAAGGTTTCTCAAACTAGCTAGTAATCAATGAATCATACGTGATAAACATCGATTCTCAAAACAGTTTTGCTTCAAGGAATTCCCTTCAACGTGGAATTGAAAATAAACATGATACCTAAATCTAATCAACAAACAACGTCATTGTTAGATATTGCGGTCTTACGGCTAATACTTAAAACACTAAAACATAACGTATTAAATATATAAACAAACTAACAACACATTAAATATCTATACATCTACCTATACGTATAATAAAATCGTAGAAAAGTCAAAACTGTACATTGAATATTTTTTAAAAAGTATAATTGGGGCGTGATCTACAATTGATATCGAATCCAAAAATATAGTTTTTAGAATTTTTGTCTGTTTGTCTGTATGTACCTATGTCCGGGATAATCTCAAAAAGTACTGCATGGATTTGCTTCAAATTTGGCATGAATATAACTGAGAGGTCGGGTCAACATATAGGCTACATATTATCACGCTATCACGTACGGGGGGGGGGTGTGAAGATTTAATCACCTAATGCCCAAGCGGACGACGCCGCGGGCAACAGCTAGTATATAAGATAAAAATTCAACAAAACTCTTGCAAACAAACACAAATTACATGAAAAACACCATATTCAGCCAACGCACTGACTTGCCGCACCCAAATAAAAAATCTGCTCCCTACAGCCGTTTTGGATTGCCGTCCCATCGGAAGACCTAGAGGAGGGAGGAATAGAGAGTGCACCTGTATCCACGCACTATTTACATTCTTTATTGCATTCAATAATGTACATAAGGTGGAAAATTATGAAATTATTGACACAATTATGGACCCTGATGGGCTATGATCCTACCTACCCTGATACTTATACCTACTCCTTGACACTTATACCTACTACTTGATACCTCACTGTACCAAGGAGGACCTAGAATAGCCGAGACTCGGTCTGGAAGCCATTACAGTAAACCTAAAAATATAATTTCGAGAAAATATACTTTTATCATCATGATTAAAGTCTTTGGCTTCCACAATTAACCCTTCCAGCTGAGCATCTGGGTGTTCAAATATAGGTCTCCCAACAGCCTGACCTTCATAAGCATAGTTCACAGCAAAAAGTCGAAAATTCAAAAATCACATAACCTCTTTACCTGTCAACCCCCCATCCATAGACCCAAAAAGTTTAAAGAAGTAAAACTTAAAACTGACACGCCAGCATGACAGAAAGAAAAACAATAGCATATCGCACAGCGAACTTGGTTGTTATATTAAGTTTTATTTGTTAGTTCATCGACATTTACATGGTATCATGCAAGGAGCGAATTATATAATTAGTAGCCAATGTTATTTATCAATTTTTTATGGTGAGTCGTGACTTGGTATTTTTTTAGTTAGACGGACGGCCGTAGGCGGTCTTCTGTTCGTTAGAGGTAACTTCCCCAGTGAAAATTGACCTAGAAAAACCCCTAAAAGATTGAAATTTCTAGGGCTTTATGGTGGTAGATTTTGGACCGACTTTGTGGGACTTACAAAGGTTGTTTTTGAGTAGTTGAACAGACAAGGACAATTGTCTATTTAGCTAGAAATTTGGTAAAAGTGAGCAGTGGTGTAGTGTCAAATGACAGGTCTTAGGGATCGCTTTGAAGGTGACAGTGGAGTGACAAAATAAGCTGGTGTTCCTTGTAGGACAGACAGATAAATACCATTAGAATATTAGTTATCCATTCATTAGCAGCTCAGCATTGCAGTATTTTTCAAAATGAGTTTATTTTGTAATGATTCTGTCAAAGGTATGATTAGCATTTACATGTTTGATGTCCTAAATCTTCATTGAGTTATAAAAATCTTTCAATTTAGGTCATGGTACATTTAACAATGACTATGGCTAAAGAAATATCACTGAGCAAAGATATATTAACGTTAAAAATCAACGTTTTCAAACAATACTATCGTGCCAGGAAGTGTAATATGTAACCTACAAATATTAGTCTCTCAATTTGTCTGTTTCCATAGTTTTTGCGATTGAGGAAATACCGCTTATAGAATGAAACCAGTTTTTCTGTGAGCCATCTAATATTGTGTATATCTTCTAACTTTTTTAACAAATCACAAGTTTTATGTCCTCTTAATAAAGTTTAACACGAGCCTTTGACTGCAGTGATGTTCCATTTGATTAAACCATTAATATCTGTTTCAGTTTATTATATCTGATGGTGCTTATCGACAGCCATACTATATCTAAAAGTATTGATAACGACGAAAAGGTAGATGATATATTTGACTCTATTAACGATTTAGACCACACAAGAAACCCCAAGCTGAGACGAGACAGGAACCTACACAAATACAGAGCTGACTACAAGGACGAATATGTAAGACCCGAATCTTTCAAGGAAACGAAATTGTACGTGGAACCTGAAAGATCGACTGAAAAAACGACAGCCAAAACAACAACGGAACATGGGAAACATCACAAGTCAGCGAAAAGAAGAGTCGGCAGTTTCTGGAGAAAATTTAGAGGTAAAGAGAAAAAGAGCAAACTCGATGAGAAGCAGAGGAAAAGAAGAATACCAAAAAACAAAGAATTTGCATCGAAATCTCCCTCCACCAAGGAATTTCGAAATTCCAGCCCAAGGAACAATAGCAGACGGAAAAATAAGAATCAACTCCCTGTACGACAAACCAAAGCTAGGTTTGCTAAGAGAGATATTAGCGCGAACTACGGATTCTTCTCGTCCAGAAGATCTCACGATCGTCCAACCACTTTCAAACTCGAAATCGGAATCTCGCCTCAGTTAGATAATACGGCTACAAGTAAATGCAAAATCAAATCCACAGAACAACGAAAAACAAAAGGGGATAATTCAGAGAAAGGTTTTTCAAAAGTTATAGAAAAATTAGCAAATAAACTAGAAAAACCAGATAACCTGACAAGAATGCTAGCGAGTATGACTACTCAGATTAATCACCTCAAAGAAGTATACGGACTTGAGAAATATGGTGCAAGTACTGAGAGACCGGCGTCCTTTGATGTTGATAAAATTGATACTAGTCATTTGTTGGCATCTACTGCTAACACTACGAGTACTTCAACAACCACTGATGGTGAATACCCAGGCACGGCACAAATAGAGGATTTGCTAAATGATATAAAATTAAAGGCAATACAGATGGTTTCAGAACAAAACCCTTTAGTAACCGATATAATAACTAATACAGTCACCGAGGCTACTTTTGAAGCTGATCCCATCCTCACACACATTGGGATAGTCGGTTCTGGATATTATGTGAGCACATCCCCGTCAGTAAAAGATATCACAAATCCAAATGAGAAAAGAACAGTGCAATCTACTGGCACAAACGACTTCTACCTTAATAGGTCAGAAGTGGTTACAAATACAGAATCTCATTACATGGTAGCCCGGTCGATTAAAGAGGACACAATGACCATCGCTCACAATGTTGAAGATATGCTTCAGAGAGAGCTCAAGAACATATACAATAAAGTAAAACATAAAGTGTCATCTGACTTTCGCAAAGAAGTGCACAGAGCTAAGTCCACGATAAAGGAAGGACTCAATAAAATTAGTAGCAGGACCTGTAAGTGTAAGACTACAACAAGTTCTTGTACCACCACCTCCACCACCACCACTCCCACCACAACGACTACCACCACAACTAAACCGAAGCCTACTTGTCATTGTAAAAACAACAACGTTACGGACAAAAAATTCAGGGAGTATGAAACCACAGGACCAAGACACACTAGAGATAGCAAAATGACAAACGATATTGATACCCTGGAGCCAACGAATCCTACTCCAACATACGACGACTACATGATGTTGACGCTGTACGAGGAAATGCTATCAAAAACTCACGAAGACAATGTCAGAAAACTACTCTCAACCTCGGAACTACCATTGAATATGAAAAAACGGAGAGAACATTTCAGGTTATCGAAAAGAAACCCTGAGACTTTAACAGACGTGAAGCTTAAAGAAGTCGTAGCTAAGTTATATGATGATAGCGTTAACATGCCCGATTATGATTACATTGAACCTTCTGCAAACGTGACTTCGACGGCCAGTTCTTCCGGGCAGTCAATAGACGTGAATATCGACCCTTCTGGCACAATAGGCAACCTGCCACCATCAGACGAACCAGCCTTCAAAATAACTACATCAACAACTGACAACGAGAGCCTTGGCGACACTAGCTTCGAAGGTCTAAGCAACAAGATATCGTACAACGATTTCGTGAACGGCTACAGACATTATTTGAAGTTCCAAAAAGAACAGAACAATCAGAACTTTTCTGCCCTCGTAAAATATCAAGCGCACAGACATCACAGTGTTGATGACATCGGCAAGTACATACTTAACAAGATTCCACCACTACCTGCGAGAAGATTGAGGCGGTTCTTCGATGACACGGACATAGATTACCAAGAGATCACGACAAAAAGTGACGATTCTTGGTTTCGGAAGCACTTTTACCTGTTTATCGACAATGGGCCTCCTAAGAAGTTCCATACATCGCAGACTGTTGAACTGAAGTCTGCGGCAACAGAACCTGAGACAAAGGCATTTGTCACGGAACCCATGGCTCGGACTCCGACTAGAGATAATGTATTCATCAAGCTTGGTACTCCAGGAACTCCCAAAACTTCTAAAGATACCTCAGACATGAGCTTGGACGATCTGGCGAGGATTCTGGACGCGATCAAGAATAAACAGTCGGCTAATCCGTATTATCGGGGTACGTTTACTTTGGATTTTTTAAGCAGCTGTAGAAATTATTTGCATATACCATACTTTTCTTTTTTTAAACAGTAATGTTATATTATTTAGTGTGTCCATCGTATTAGTGTAGATTTATTTATAAAAAATCACCCATCACGCTTTGATTTATATTTTTATTTTATTTTATACCGAATAAAATGGAAATGAAATGAAATTATGTAAGTACTTAAAAATACACTTTTTAAATACTCTACACCCAATATATTATCATGCAACATTATAACGATAGCCATCCTACCCAAACAAAAAACCTTACATAGAAATATAGAGAAGAGCAGCTGCAATATCCTAAACAGACGCTTGGTTGTTACTTCTAGGTGCACCAAAGATGCAAAAAGAAACATTAGTTGCTCCCCCCACTATCAACGCTACCGATGAAACCGCAAAAATACTACCACATAGTTTCATAGGCAAACTATTTGGCGCGAAACGTCGACAAGCCCCGAGGAAGGTACCAACGACAGAATACTTACCACTTATTGACATGTTCACTGACAACCTTCAATCAAGAATCAAAAGAACCGTCACAAGAGAAGACAATGACAACACTATTATGGATGATTTTATTGACAAGGATATAGAAGAAAAAGCATCCACAGGAGCCAAAGAAGTCTTCGCAGACTCTGCTTCAGTCAGAACAGGTCGCAGAGAAACGAATAAATATGGCTACGTTGATATAGATCTTGTTCCGAGACAAACAGCTGTCGTGAAACTTCGAGAAGATTCTAAAAGGAGTAGATTCAAGAACTTCTTCAGGAAATTCCATTTCAGAAGGAATAAGAAGAAGAAACATGCAAAGCGATCATATTACGACAATAGTAGCTTGTATACGAGGAGAAGAATGAGATTCAATCCCATCAAAAAGCTGAAAGATATATTTAGAGTTAAGGGTGAAGAAAAAGATGAGAGTCCAGTTTTCCGTTTACCAAATATGGCAGATTATGATATGATGACTTCTCATATTGAGACATTTAAACCTGTGAAGTATGATAAGCCGATGACGATCGATGAAATGCAGAGACAGATTCCCAACATTAGCGACATCGGGACTTTTGATACGATGATGCCTAGAAGAACAACTCATCTCTCTTCTTACATGTTTCATTTGGACGAAAATGATAGGAATCTGTTGTACAATTATCATATACCATCTTCAGCGTCTACGAAGCAGTTCACTCAAAATATACTCGGTAAGTTTGATAAACCATTTATTAGTGATATCAGAAATGACTTTTTAGTATGCCTCATTAGTCTAGTGGTCGCATAGCGCGACTGCTCTGCACGGGGTCTCGGGTTCGATTCCCGGGTCGAGTTGAAATCGCTTTGTCGGTTTCGTAACGCCGAAGCAAGAAATTTTCATACGGCAGCCCGGAGTAACTTGTGATTGATACACCCGTGCATCGGAGAGCACGTAAATGTCGGTTCTCCGGTCATCGGATTGCCGTCCCATCGGACTGTGAGAGTGAGGGAATAGAGAGTACACCTGTATCTACGCAAATAATTGTGCACTATAATATGTTCTGCGTAGCTGGCTGATCTCCTTAGAAAGAACGGCCGCCGTGACCGGTAATCTTTCTAGACACCGTTGTGTGCATATCTTTTTTGTCTATATACATATAATGGTTTCGAATGCGCAATATGTTTAGGCACACGCACGCAATGAAAAAAAAAAGATTTATATAATACTTGTCCAATACACATGTGAATCTTCCTGCATAAGTTGTGACGCTTATTTCAACGCAACTTTCAACCAAGCAATAATTTGTAATGCTACGAAAGACTTAGGTGATTCAAATTAGTCAGATGTCTCCTGTCATGATCAGGGCGCAGGCATTATTAGTTTTTATGATAACATTCTGTTATATCTATTGCTATTTCGTTATTCGGTAGAAATGCAACCGGTCTGGCTGGCAGGAGGCGTTCCGTTCTCTGGATTGAGCAGCTTACATAAAGGTAAAATCATACTAACAATCATTGAATCTCGAAGTTCTAGAAGTAGATGCAATTATTCTTTGTGCCAAACTGAATCGGGAAGTTAACTATTTTGTGTATACGTCTCCTGTTGACCAGACCGATTGTAAGCAAGTGCTCCTTGCAACATACAACCTTTTATGTTGCATATTTATTAACAGACTCAAAAAGGTTAAAACTAAGATAAAGATATAATTATTGCCAAGGATAGGGTAGTGTTCCTTGGTATAACACGAAAAATTTAATATAAAAAGGGCGGTTTATATAAAAACCCTCACAGAAGTATAACTATTGCAAGCATATTGCAGACGTTAGAATCTTAAGCAAATATTTCCAAAGAGTGATATAATATTTTCGTCATTACAGGTAAAGAAACAACAACTTTAACTACAACTGAAGCTACTACCACTAGTACTACTACTACCACTACTAGCACTACTACTCCTATTCCATTGCCCACTATTGCTCCTACTACTACGGTAAAACCAGTATTGAAACACAAGTTACCTGCAAGCAACGTCATGACCGTCAATGTAAAAACTTTGAAGAAAGGCACCAAACCAGCACAACAACGCTCAACTACTAAGCGAAAGACAGAAGAAACTACAAGCTTAATGACGCTAGACGATATGAATTTCATCCTAAACAAAATACAGTACAAACTACAGAAATCTTCGCGGTCATACCCAAGAATGTCTACTCCGTACCACAAGAGGGGAACGATAAATTTCCTGAGGAATCAACCGTTATTCCACGCGAAACGACCCCTTGAGGAATTGACAATCAAGAGTAAACTAACCAGGATAGCGAAATTCCCGATTTCAAAACGACATTTCAAAATTCGACACGATTACAGCCAGCCTATACATATCGGTAATGACTATTTGGGCTTCCATGACGGGCCTGTGATCAGAGAGCACATTCACGAATTAAGGAACAGAAATGTTTCTCCTGAAAGAAAGAAACCACAGAACCACAGAATGAATCACTTGAACGGAAAGATCATGGTGACTCCAGCTGGTCTGTCGAGGTTCCTTGAGAACGAGAAATGTAGGTACACTGATTACTTCAACGATTTGCTGATGTGGCATAACGATATATTAAACCTAGATAAAGTACCCAGTCCAATATGGAAAAATATACTAAAGGATATACAATCTGATGCAGGCAACAGCTACACGACTCCGAACATGAATAAATTGTTGAAGGAATTGAATGACATGACGGACTTTTTGGATGATGGCTCGATGCTCAATATGGGTACTAGGAATTCTGGTACTGCAAATATTTCTATCAATTTATTGACAA
This sequence comes from Heliothis peltigera, assembly GCA_958496145.1. Taxonomy (NCBI): domain Eukaryota; kingdom Metazoa; phylum Arthropoda; class Insecta; order Lepidoptera; family Noctuidae; genus Heliothis; species Heliothis peltigera. The sequence goes on along the minus strand of OY292348.1, from coordinate 493,331 downwards.
AACAACCGTTCAATTTCGTCCGAAGTATACCTGAAATAAATAAGCCAGGTGTCGTTAGGAGCGTGGCTATGAACGATAACACTTTGATGACAGGTAAAAACTTTATAGTCAAAGGTGAAGCTAAATATTATCAATATAATAAGCCGAAGATTATCGATAGTCAGCTCAAGTCCAATGCACTTATAACTAACCTGAATAAGGTGGATGTATATGGTAACCAGTTCAAAGCGACCCTGAAGAGGAAGGGTAAGAAATCACAGGCCTTACTACAAAAAAGTTAGACGTTAGGCGTTAGTTAGGTGTTTAAATCCATCCCCTCCCTATTGGGAGGGGGGGGGGGGGCGTGAGGGGCCTGCCGTAAGGCGGGCAGTCGCCAGCGGGGGACTGGATGCTATAGACTCCCAGGCCCCCTCCACTCGGGCGAGGTCGGAGTGCCGCTGGGTATTTTTAGTGAGTATTCCGGGAACTATTTTACCGGGGAGTCCCACATACCCCTCTCCCGTTCCCCGACGGGAAGGGGATGCGTATCACCATTTTTTCCCAGCGACAAAAAAAGGTGTTTAAATCAATTTTGCATACACATTTTTCTTTAAACACACGTCTGTCTAACATTTTTGTAGTAAGGCCCCAAAAGTTTAAATTTATTAATATCGAACGTGACTAGGTGTTTGTTGAGTTTAAGGTCACTTTGAGGATGGCTTAAACCAACTGCAAATGGTGCAAGTTCTTTTTCAAATTTGCCTAATTAACTAGAGCCCGATATAGACTCATCATCTTCCTGCCCTTATCCCAATTTTTCGTTGGGGTCGGCGCAGCATGTTTTTGTCTTCCACGCTCTTCTATCTGCCGTCATCTCACAAGTTACATTCTTTCTAGCCATGTCAACTTTCACATATCCATCGTTTCTTACGATGGATGGATTGCGATTTCAGCCCCAAATAGACTCAAGCAACTAAAAATTCAATTTCGCCACTTAGAGCATTGACGCCATTACTCTCCCCTCTGCAAAAAGTACGAACCGCCTGTCACTTGAGTGTGTCAGAGTTTTTATGCTTGTATTGTAATGTACAGACGCCAGCACATCAGGCTACAACAATCTGTCAAATTTCCTTAATGGATTTTCAACCTTTTCGCTGAAACATAAAGTTCAAAGTTGATTGGGAAAATTTGTCAGCTGGTGTCTGGGGATTTCCTCAACTATAAACAGCTAAAAAAACATAATTTAGTCGCAACTTCACCTTCATTGAAAAGCTTTTTTATAATAGAAGATAAATCATGTCTTGTTCCAGGTGGTCGCCGTCGTTCGGAATCTCCACCCAAAGTCGAAGAAGAACCAGCTATCCTGGTCGATACTACGCTTATGGCGTACGACGATGAAGCTGATGCCATCACTAAGGGAGTGGAAGTTAAGAAGCTGTGTATGTCACTATCACTATATCATTAGCCGCTCGAGCCTGCGCCCGCGCCGTGTGCCTGCTTGTTAAACGCTCTCTACAAGGTCCAAACCGACCGCTGACAGAGGTGACCTTGGTGACGTCTCCCATCAGTCGATAGCGTTCCACAAGATTGGGGACTGCCGCGATGGATGCACTCCCGACCAAGGTCGTCCAAAGTCGTTTGACTCCGCCCAAATGTGGTCGACCAACCAACGTCTACACGGTAGATTTTCACACCAACAGAACCAAGGTGACTCTGTCGGCACTTGGTTTGGATTGTGTAGAAGGCTTATTAAATAATTCTCAACCCTATCTACCTAAGTAGCTAAATAGCACGTAAATAATAATCTTATTTTAGTCATCGTCATCATCACAGCCGATTTATCGTCCCACTGCTGGGTACTATCCCACTGAGGAGGATTGAGCGTTAATCACCACTCTTGCTTAATGCGGGTTTGTGATTTCAGACTTTATAGTCCAGGTTTCCTCGACATGTTTTCCTTCACCTTTAATCAGTCATTGGTGTCCAAGATAAACTTAGAAAGTACGTATAACTTACAAAAGTTACATTGGTACTTGCCTGGAATCGAACCCGCACCCTCATACTCGAAAAGCTGGTGCTTTAACCACTAGGCCACCACGACTTCTTATTTTAGTGTTTCGTAATATTCAATTTTTTTTAAACTCGAAGTTAATATTGTTGACATTTCTGTTTACAGCTAGAAATTCTCAGAAGGTTGGAATGGACCCTGAAAAGACCAAGGAAGTAAGTTTAATTAAATTAATAAAATGATGATGATGAACATTCCAAAATAATCCCTCGTATTAATGTGGTAGTTGATGTGATGATTTGTCATAGATAGTAGAAGTTAATAGTGGCTCTGTTGAAAATTACTAATCGTATAAAATAGTAATAATAATTGACTTAGCGACTAGTTCCCGGGGGCCCGGTAAGTGAGCTGGCGAGTCTCCTGCCAATTTTACATGTATTTATTACGTTGTCATCGGCAGGGGCCGTAGTTCCCATAGTTTTCCCTTCCCTAGTCTACTAGCATCCCATCACAATAACCCAAGTAGTTTTTCTTCCATACTTAGCAATAGTTTAGCACAAACCTAGTGTATACAGGGATACTCGTCGGTTTTGTGTCACCATTACATACATTAAGTTGTCTCAAAAGGGCTTCAGCGTGTTGGCTTCGGCCCCACGTTCGCCTTCTAAAAATCCGGGACTCTGTAGTCCCGTGGTCTAGTAGAGACATACAAAATAATAATTGAGAGCTTAAAAAGACAAAGACAGCAAAGACTTGACGTGATAGCTGATGATGATGAGAAGTCATAGGTAGCAAAAGTACTTAGTGCCTCTGTTGAAACTGACTGACCTGGTAAAATAGTGATAATAGTCGAAGGCTTCAAAGACAAAGACAATAAAGGCTTATATTCTTAACAGTGCTGGCTTAAACGAGCCAATTCGTCAAGTACTACACCAAATTGTAAAGTTGTTATTGATTATTAAGTTATGCAAGATACAAACATTGTTACTTACTAAAAATTTTAATATAACAATATAACTTTACGTATTTCAGCATGCGCTCCTAAAAACAAACAAAGCTCCAATGCAATACTACACAACTCCTCTACCGATGAAGTCCCAAGATTTCGAACAGTTCTTGAAAGATCACAAAATGGACGTGGAGACGGTGACGTCACCCATGCTTGAGCTACCGACGATCTTAAACAAATGGACGTCCTCACCAGGCAGGCAATTGTTCCAGTTAAATTTCGAACGTACCACGACACCCTTAACATTTGCCCCATCAACAAATTCCACAATGACAACCAAAAGAGTAGAATTGACTCAGAAACTTGCCAAAATGGACGACATGAAGACACTATCAACGATAACAGATAAAACGATGAAACTAACTGATACACTCATGATGACGTCGACTCCGGCTACGCCCCGAACATCGCCACAACAGAAAAATCCATTCTTTGATGATTTCGATAGATATAAGAGGTATAGTGAGCTAAATAAGTTCGCACGCTTCGTGCCGACGGCAGCAAACAAGGCCACACAAGAATTCAACTACTACAATATTATAAAAAAGAAAATGAAGGAGCGATTGTTCGAGAAGAAAGCTCCGGCGTCTGCAGAGAGACCGACAACAGACACCTACACTATCGACCCACACAACAAAGAAGTTGAAATCACAATAATAAACTTTGACGATATCGACAAGATAACGACTGGACAACAGGCGTACGAGAGCTATGGACTTCCAGTTATGAAGAAAGAGGAGAACGCTCCGATAGTAGAATTCACGGAACGAGTTGAAATAAGCAGTGACTCTCCCGGTAAGGATGTAACTACTAAAGAGTACGTACCGAAAGAAGAAATGCATAATGGTCTTCTATACAAAGATATATTTAAAGAACGGACCACGAGTACAACAACAGAATTTACTGTATCCGATTTCACTAAGAGTACGGAGTATGTCGATCACTCTCTCAATGAAACACCAGGTGTCACTGCCAATAAACTTAGATATCCTTTTGATAAGATGCCGCAGATGTATCCTAACATTATGAGCAAGATCCCGCATTCGAAGAACTTCAATGCACCCAAAAGAGTACATATTAGCAGCCATCATTATAAGTACGATATTTTCTACGACGACAATAACAGAAAAACTATAAAGGGTGGATACGATCTACGTAAGTTTAATGCCAAGTTTTCTATATAATATCAATTCCCCTGAATGTTAAAATCCAAAATAAATTTAATTAAATTAGCACACAAAATTCGTATGATCCAAGAATAGGGTATTTGACTCTTTTTTAATTATTCAAAAGTAACATTTTACAAAACTAAAAACAAATAATTTTTGGAATCCGTTGAGAAATAAGTAATTTATAAACCTTTCAATTTAGTAGAAAGTCAAACAGTTAAATAACAGAAAAAGGATGCATATACAAGCTTGTGACGTCAACGCTATTTGATCACGCATGTGCAAAAGAGATAGCAAGATGTCCCCACTATGATCCCACTCTTCATCATACGAATATAAAAAATGTTGTTGTCTGTGCTGTTTTCAGAAAAATGTTCCTTGTGCATGTGTTTACTTGTTTTGTTAAAAAAATTTAACAAAATCCAACACAGGGAAATACCCAATTGCGTTGAAACCTCACTCGTGTCCGAGAAATTAATAATTCCTACTTTTGATGCTGACTTCTTAACAATCTATGCGACTCCAGGCATTGACTTATATTGTTGTATGTGAAGATCTTTAGGGAGTAATAGCAATAATGAATGAACCATTTTTGTTCGCAGCACGTCCAAAGCAGTCTATAGAAATACCAGGTCCTACGAATTTACTGGCGCAGATGAAAATAAATCGCGTCAGAAATCCTACTAGTGAGTTCGTTGTATCTCTATACTAGTAATATAAAGCTGTTGAGTTTGTTTGTTTACTTGAACACGCTAATCTCAGGAACTACTGGACCGATTTGAAAAATTCTTTTATATTTAGATAGCCTATTTGTTGAGGGAGGCTCTTGGCTTTAGCTTTATCCGGGTAGATAGAGTAGTTCCTACGGGACGCGGGCGAAACAACTGGAAGAAGCTAGTATCTAAATATACACTACAACTTCTAATGGTGTATTTGATAGCAAACCTGTAAATTTTACCAATCACATAAATAATGATCCATTTAGATGGAGAGACTTTCTCGCACGATCAAGATTATCGCAAGCAATAATCACCATAACATATCGTAACAAATAGTTTACATTCAGGCAAGAACTATCATGTCGCCAGCGAGATTCGTATATGACATATACGAATCCAGTGAAATGACACGCCGCATCGCCCATGTCAACGGGCGAGAAGAGTGAATGTTTAGACGAAGGAAATGTTTTATATTCCTAGAGACGAGAAACTCCCCGTCTAAATGGGCCTTAAATCAATGTGCTTCAAGGAATATTTCCTTCTACTTTCCAAAATCTCTTATCATCCTAGGAAAAAGCCTTTCTTCACTTTTTATAGTATCCCCTTTCGTCTTTCGTTATTTATCTTAAACTAGCTTTTGCCCGCGCGGCTTCGCTCCCGTTCTTCCCTACTCCACCCTGCTCTACACTACTCTACCGTACTCTACCGTACTCTACCCTACCCTACCCTACTCTACCCTAGAACCTTCTCCTGATAATGACGAACAGAACAAAAAAAAGAATTAGCGAAATCGGTCCAGCCGTTCAGGTGTGATGCCGTGACCAAGGGAAATATATAGATTATGACTGTCTTCAGAAATAGGTTGGCCATATTTGTAAGGTGTACGTATAATTTTAATGGTTCCACTGTCACGGATAAGTAACTCATGTAAAGTTTTTAGAAAAGGCGAAACAAAAACTGAGGTGATCAAGAAGATCGATAGAACTTCGAAGAGGAACAGACATGCGCGAGAAGGTGGGTACCTAGATTACTACTTACCCTTTACCCATGATTCTACTAATTCTTCAAGCACTTGTCATCATCTCCCGAGCCTTTTCCCAACTATGTTGGGGTCGGCTTCCAGTCTAACAGGATTTAGCTGAGTACCAGTGTTTTACAAGGAGCGACTGCCTATCTGACCTCCTCAACCCAGTTATCTGGGCAACCCAATACCCCTTGGTGAGACTGGCGTCAAGACTTACTGGCTTCTGACTACCCGTAACGACTGCCAAAGATATACAAATGACAGGTGTGACCCAACAATTTAGCGTGCCTTCCGAAACACGGATAATCATTTCATGGTTATAAGCATTATGTATGTCAATAAAATATATGTAGTTTATCAGTTGTGTTAGTACCCATAACACAAGCTAATGAATAGCTTACCTTGGAGCTAATAGACCGTCTGTGAAAGGTGTCCCGATACTTATATTGTTATAACTTCAAAATTTCCTGTTCAGCTTCAGCATCAGAAGCCACGCACAAGCGGCGGCTGTTCACGTGGCGTGGCTGCAAGCCCAAGCCGGAGGGGGGACTGTCGGCCCCCGGCGAAGACCTGGACAGCACGCGAGCTACTTCAGCCAAGACCACCAGAGTCACCAGGCTTGCTGAGACGACAGAGATCTCAGGTATGTCAAAATATCAGCCTTTTTATTGTCCCACTGCTGGGAACAGGCCTCCTCTCACACTGAGAAGGATTGAGCGTTAATCACCACGCTTGCTCAATGCGGGTTGGTGATTTCGGACTTTATTGTCCAGGTTTCCTCGAGAGGTTTTCCTTCACTTTTAATCAGTTATTGGCCTCCACAATACATATTGTTTATATTGGTACTTGCCTGACCTGGAATCTAACACGCACACTCATACTTGACAGGCTGGTACATTAACCACTAGGCCACCACTACTTTAATATATATCACAAATATTTAGCAGCTACAATAAGGGGACGACCAAAGAAACGATGGATGGATTGCGTGAAAGTTGATATGGCTAGAAAGAATGTTACTTGTGAGATGACGGCAGATATATGTAGAAGAGCGTGGAAGACAAAAATATGCTGCGCCGACCTCAAATAAAATTTGGGATGAGGGCAGGAGGATGATCTTTAGCCAAATTTCTCAGCTTTTCATCATCAGGTTTAACACTTACCTTCATTTACCTCCTAACAGCCAGCTCCACATCTTCGCCTTCAACGACATCAGACCCGCGGCCCCACCCAGGTTCGCTGGTGTACGACCTGAAGCACATGCGTCGCACCTCGGCCGCCCCCCCCGACAAGGAGAAAGAGAAGGACACCGAGAGGCACAGGAGATTGTTCAAGATTTCGGCTTGTGAGTCCATCAATATTTTCGTCATATTAGCCCCAAGTTTCACCAGCATTTTAATTTCTTCGCGCATCGGAATAATTTAAATTTTACGTTTATTTGGGCAGTTGATTAGGTCATTAAAATCTTTTAACAAAAAAGGTAACTGAGTCAAGGCAGAAAAATTTAAATATTAAATTGAGAACCTCTTTCTCTTTTGGGATGTCGGTTAAAAATAAATAGTTTATCATGTTATTCATATTTGATATTGTAAAGCATCTTAATCTTAAAATAATGTCAGTATAATTTATCGTTTTGAACTGATAATTGTTTTAATCATTTTTTAAATAACAACACTAGATAATATGATAAAAAGTCATTTATTTTAAGTAGACTAAAAATCTACATTTTACGAAAGGTAGCCCCCAGAAATGCCTGCTCTTTCACCAGTTCCTATGTGTTACCTCTGAGAAGATGAAATAATGGAACAAACTCCCCAGCATCACAATTCTGTCTGCATGGTTTGAAGAACCGGTTCTATATGAAACAAATACCTAACAATGAGTAATATTTTCAGTAATACAAGACAGATTCAAGAGCCTTATGAAGAATTTGACGACGGTTAGGCACTCGGCAGTTATTAACTCCACGAAGCGCGCTGCTCATGCAGCAACCACTTCGAAATGCACCTGCAATTGCACATGTAAGTATAATTCATACAAACTGCCATCAACGTGGTCCGGGCTTATCATAGAACACATTTTTAAGTCCTTTGTCTCGTCTGTCTGTCTGTGATAAACCCAAGAATCACTGAACGAATTTTCAGTGATTGTGTGGGGAGTTTACGTATTATTTTAGCATCTGTTAATTCGGAGATGGTCACTCATGTGCTCTTTCAAAGACTTTCTAGAAATTTCTTAATTCATAGTAAAGCAACTCTTACTAACTAGAGATACTAGAATAATCTGATCATTAATATAAAAAACTGTCTGAATATATTTTCAGAAATGATTACCTAAATGCGAATAAATAGACTTTCTAGTATGGCTCTCTTAAAATTGAGAACAATATTACAGGCAAGACTTCTACAGAAGAGACAAAAGCGACGAGCGAAGAAGAAGATGAAAATGACGAGGAAGAAACTGAAGGAGACAGAGAAGACATTAAAGAAGATGGATTTAAAATAACTTGTGGACCCAACGACACTCCTGAAGAACATAATGTAGGTTAATATTAAATTTCTTATGTAGATATTCGAGTTAACACTGCGGACGAGCATGAGCCGCAGAATGCTGCTGGAGAAGTAAGGAGAAGTCAAGGGGTAAGCTGGAGAAGTCAGGAGAAGCCAGGAGCTGCAGAATTCGAGGCGATCTCCAATGATACAGGTGACCCCATCTCTTTAAAGGCCAATGATCGGAATTAGGTGAGCGCTTTTAATGTACTTTTCGTACGATGTATGCCAAAACGAACTATACAAACTTATCTAACCCTTTACTAAAAGCTCACTAATTCCGATCATTTTTGATAGCATACGGAGACCGAGACCACAACTCGTACGACGAAAACTACACACGAAGTGAGAACTACGAAGAAACATAGAAAACATCATCATAAAAAGAAACCAGTTGTGTGCCACGAAGAGGTAGAATATGAGGATGATGATGAGGAGGAGACGACGACGCATAAACCTGAAACTCACACCAAAGTTGGCTTCAAGCATAAAGGGCATGTGTTGCAGGATCTACCGAACGATACCCTATATATCGAACCCGATACGTATAACGACCAGGTGAGGTAAAAGTATATGTATACTCGTAGTAGGGAGAGGGTTAAGGCTAAGTAACAGCCGGGTCGTAGCTTGGCGAGGTTCAACCGTGGATGGGTGGCCGTCTTGTCTTGACAATTTCCCCTCACAAAGGCACATTCAATTGGTGAGTTCCAGCTGTCATTTGAACATCTTTGACAGTCGAAACAGGTAGTCAAGCCAGATAGTCTGACAACCTGTCTTAACCAAGGTGTATCGGGTTGCTCAAGTAACTGGGTGATGATGAGGTAGAGTTCTTTTAAAAGTTATTTGGCTCACATGAAGATTTTTGCATAGAATGTTAAAACATCGGATCTGGACGTAGCCCAGATTCCGTGTACGTCTAGCGGTGTGGAGAAGGTTTTTTAACAATCAATAGAATTTCAATTATTAATAAATAAATAATAATACATCTGGTCCCACTCTAAAGTATACCTGAAACTTCTCCGCTTGGCTTTGGTGGAGTCTAGATCTAACAGGTGTTAAAATAGTTAGACAGGTACCAACTTATGTAAAATGCAGGCGCTCAGCTTAGACTGTGTCAGCATCAGAGAAAAATGAAATTGAATACCTACATCAATAATAAGCAGTTTTTGGAGCAGATACCGATCTATCTGATGGTTTTTTTCTTATTTCGCAGGCATATTATGAAGCAGGACCTCTACAAAAGCCGCCGGCAACCACATTGTATACTGAAGAACCGGACTTCTACGGAAAACATTACGATATCAAGAGAGACATACAAAATCAAAACACATTCACAGCCAAGGACGTAGCTGCTCTTGAAGTGATCGTAGACCTCATGAAGAACACGCTGAGCTACGAAGAGAAAGACATAGCTAGTGTCTTCCAGAACAATAATTACATGATGCAACCCCACGCAACAAAGTCCGTCAATCGCAATGACTCGACAAACTCCATCCAGGTTCACATCGCTATACCTTTCGATTTCCAAAATGGAAAGAAACGATCACCTCTTGACCCTGTGAGGGTAAGGAAGGTATTCTCAGCTAAAATGTCCTCGCCCGTTGATTTGGAGTATCAAGTCCATTCGTTTGAAGGCACTCTCCCTCCGACCGCGACAGCTAGACCACCATCATCTACTACTTGTTATACCAATACAAACATCGAGGATGGTTTATCACCAGGAATGTATCTGCTAGTTGATAAACCAAAAAGCGGTTATGCCTTAAGACCTGTAAAAACTAAACTAAATATGCCAGAAATGAAAACTAGACAAGTTTCTGTAGGCACTACAGCTTCTATGTCAGAGTCTAAACCGACGGAGACGAGAGATGAAACCACTAGTATAAAGAGTCTTGCTAAAGTGACGCTGAGCAAGGATTTCATAGCCGCTGTAAATAAACAGTTAATAGAAATGTATGAGAATATGACAAGGGTTAACAAGGAGGTGAAAAACAAGACGAGAAAAGTGAGGTCAGTTTGGAAGTCACACAAGGTAAAGTTAGGCAAGGAGGGAAGGGAAGGCGTGAAGAGATCTCCTGAAAAGTACACGTTCAAGAGACACATCGACTGGGAAGCTGTCAAGAAATACTTCGGACATGATAGAGTTTGCAACTGTAAGTGTAGATCTAACAAAGCAATGTGTAGAGCTTGCGCAGCCAGCGATGCAGTTATCGACGAACTTATATTTGAATTCGATAACTTAGGACGCTATATGAAAGATCACTGTACAGAAATACAAACATTCTTTTGGATGAATCCGGGGGGCGGACAGAAATTGAGGGAATCCGTTAGCAGAATAGATAAGAGCTTGGGAGATTACTATAAAAGAGTTAAAGGGAAATGCCAAGGCAGAACTTGCAAGACTTTTACGACTTACATAGATAAGAGACAGATAGTTAAAACCTCTAGAGTGCCGAAACAGGATGTAGTGTCCCATCTCCTTGCCGATTTGACAAACATCGCAGAAGATTTAAACAGAACAATATCTCTCAAGACTTGCTTCAACGACAAGTTGAAAGAAGAAGGAGAGAAATTCATAAACGCCCTCAACAAATGCCTTTCAAAAAAGAGTTTCGACAAACGCTCTAATTCTAACACAACAAAGAAGAAATTGATAAAAAACGTCTATTCTCTAGATAATATTAATGTTAATATCATTTGTAACCCGGAAGTGTCGGCAACAACAGAGGAATTTTACCACACCACGGCACTACCGACCCACCAGGAGAATACTCCGCATATAATAACCGAGAGTAATATATTCGATTACGCTATGACAGAAACGAAATTAAAGAAACGTAAAGGATTTAAGAAGCTCTTTCCACGAAAAAACAAAAAGAAGCTGTTTACATATTACACCTCAGCCTATACTAAAAGACAAAAGGTTAATTTCAAACGTGAAATAGACGTGGAGCCGCTCAATCTGGTGACCCCTTTGATATCAGACGGTGGTGGTGCGTTTTGGCTTAACTATCTAAAAGGTAGCACGAATGAGCCTCGCGTTGCTAGAGAATCTCATAAACACAAGCCAAATATTGAAATAGCTGTTGTTCAAAAAGGACAAGACGGAACATCGATGGTCCAAAAGATAACTGAACCGCCAAAAACTGCAAATGATCTCAACACGATTTATATGACTGTTAAAACTAAGCCAAAGAGATTATACAATCGAGAAACTGAAGCCACAACGGACTACCTCACTCACAACATTAACCAGCTACTCCAGTTATTCGGAAGTCTCCAAGACATTGAAGCGATGAACCAGCACTCAAATAGATCGACAATGTTTCTAAGCCACCCAACAAGCGAAAGTAGCGATATAATGGAGGAGAGCGAAGGCAAACCGAAACCTAAAAGTCCTCCGAAAGCTCCCAAGGGTAAAGCTCCATGCAAGGATAAATCGAAACCTTGTAAGAATTCTACTACTACTAGCTCCACTACAACTGCTCCGACATTCCAACCGCTGGAGGGTTCCAAAAAAGACAATGATAAAACAACGACTACGACAGAAAACCCACTGGATAACTGTGATAACATAATAATACGTGGTACTACTTCTGGATCTGCTGCTTCTAACATAACTGCTCAAAATATAAGCACTAGTGACAAGTCCATAGCAGCCACTGACAAGTCTTCAGCAGCCACTGAAAAGTCTTCATCTGACACTGAAAAGTCTTCATCGACCACTGACAAATCTTCAGCGGCTTCTGAAAAGTCTTCAGCTAACCCTGACAAATCTTCAGCCGCCAATTACTCGTCTTTAGCCGTCTCTGACACGTCTATAGCCGTCAGTGATATTTCCACAGCCCCCACGACAGCAAGGATAGTAGCAACAAAAACGGTAACCAATGAAACTGACAAACCAGAAAGTACAGTAACGAAGGGAACAGCATCAACAGCAACGACAAAAAAAGAAACGGACGATCATTCTAATAAGCCACTATTTCAAGACGCCGATCTTATGGTAACGGCTCCAACGCCACCATCAGGTTTTTTTAACAAAATCAAAACTGCAACTCTCCGATTTTTCGATAGCGTTGCGAAGACTTCCACAGAGTTACCAGAAACGTCTAGCATCAATGCGGGCACACCGTCGACAGGTTTCGTGGAAAAAGTTAGTACTGTTACTGATATCGCTGGCTTCGGAGAATCTTCACAAATCACAACACATCCCAGTCCTACCATTGTCATAATTAATGAATACGATAACCAAATCAGCAGTGAGATTCTAAATGATCCCAATAAAGATGCAGATGGCTATAGGAACTTGTTACTATCTATAATACAGTATGAAACTAACAAATTGAATGATGAGTGGCATCGGATAGCTTATGGTAGCGATAGAGACAAAGACGAGAGTGATATCAGACGAAGCGTCATTGATTTTGCTAAAATGCCAGGTCCAAAGTAAGTAACCTTATATGAACAATATTATATTTGAATGATGTAGGATTGCTGACAGCTTCAGACTTTGCATGAAGTAAAACTAACAATGTTAGTGGCAGGCACCTGATAGGCCAAAAAGCCATCGTACTCTGGTCAATTAGATGTTGAAACTGTCAAATTTACCAATCGAATATTAACCTTCCGATATTGTGATAAGGCTGAAAATCTATTTAAGAAATTTGATTACGTACTGACATACCGTATCTTATTGTCCTACAAAGATATTGCTTACATCTTTATTTCTTGGCCATGGATTCCTTCTATCATAGTTCATCATCATCATCATCATCAGCCTATCGCAGTCCACTGCTGGACATAGCCTCTCCAAGTGCACGCCATTGAGATCGATTTTCGGCTTCTCGCATCCAGCTCCTGCCAGCCGTCTTCAGAATCAGAATCAGAATCAGAATCAGAATATTTATTTGTGAAACATAGGTGAAATATTACATGTGGATCATGTCTTGCGCAAGTCATCACTCCACCGTGCCTGAGGACGTCCTACACTACGTTTGCCGAGGCGTGGTCTCCACTCTAGAACATAGTTCATATCATAGTGATACTCAGCTAAAGCCAGTTAGACTGGAAGCCGACCCCAACATAGTTGTGAAAAGGCTCGGGAGATGATGATGATGATGGATTCCTTCTATCATAAATGTTATTCATCAGTTTATCCTTAACGCTGATCTTAAATAAATTCAGTCCATTATTTTCAGGAGTACCCCGGCACCAAGGAAAGGTCCTAAACCAAAGACCACTGCTGAAGAAGAATATGATTTGCTTGAAGGAATAAGATCCTTAAAGGACCTCGAGATACCGGATCCCTGTCCAGAGCCAAAGCCGACAAAAAAACCTGAGGGTCTTTTGAACAAGATTGTTAGCAAAATGGGCATCAAAGTCGTTTCTGGGAAGAAAAAGGTAATATTGTTTTAAGTTGTGATATTTGAACGACTGTACATATTGTTAGGAGTTGGAATCCAACTTTTGACAAAATGTTTGCAATGAGATCTCTCTCAGATTTATACTCTGCTTATAACTGTGTGGTTTCAAGTCAAGGTAGTTTAGTTTTGTTTAACATAAGGGATGATATTACCTGTATAGTTCTCGCCAAACTTTTTGTCGTCACTGAACATTGCGCGAGTGTCTGCGCAGAAACCAATTTTAGGTATCAGCGGGAGGTGGAGGAGCGGGCGGTGCGCTTCTCTGGCATTCAGTAGCGCACCGCCATTGAGTTTAACGAGAACTGTATCCTACTTCATATTTCCCTTACAAAACCTTTTGACATGAATAAATTTTATTTCAGAACACTTTGCATATCCATATTAGGTGCAGGTTAGTATCAATACATAGCCCATCTTTCAAAGCAAAAGCAACTGTAAATATATGATACTAAAGTTCAATTCTGGTTAAATGTTATGATTGACTTCTGTCGTTTTTGCTTTAACCTTTAGGCAAACGGTTAGATCATTTTTATTTATTTTTTTGTCGTCAGGTAACTAAGTCCACACTAGCTACTCAAACGCATACGACGATATCACCGCAGTTTCTACATCTACAATCCGAATTGCCAGAAATAGTAGGTATCCCTTTCTATACCCCTGGGCAAGAATTCGTGGGTAATAGCCAACGACCAATAGCGTTATAATAAATTGGAGATAACCGAGTGTATTTAGGACACTGAGATGTCCGTAATAACATTATCTTTCTAATCGCTCAGCACCTGCAAGAACTAGTAAATAGCGGTGAGAGTGTATATATAAATCAGAAAATCGAAAATAACGCTGCTAGGTGCAAGTTTAATGTATAATAATAATTTAGGAGTTTAGTAACTTTTATTATTCAAAGGTAGCCAAGAAACCAAGCATTCGCGAAGTGGCCAAAAAGAAGAGTTTGAAAAGAAAAAGAAAACTAAGACTCAACAATTGGAAAACGGACAATACTATGCCGGATGCCAGCGAAAGTAAGGAAAGCTAGTTTTGTTACATAATCAATCTAATCATCAATCTAAGTGAGCAAAGCTCTTGCTTAGTTGAAGCTTAATTGAACTAAGCATATTTATGTCAGGAGATAAATCAGAACTTGATAAGAGACAATGAATTTAATCAGTCCCCTAAACCACGAGAAATATAAAGCAAAGCTTAAGAATAACTCGACAGACCTAGCAGCAAAGAGCGCTTTATGCAGGCAAATAGTAGAAAGATAGTTCTTCAGAATACTAGAGATCCCTTAATCAATGTCGTCTTCTCAAGGTCCCTTTTCAAAATTTTGAATCAAAGAATCGCGACGTATTCTTCTGTCTTTCTACTAACTCTCAGTCGATTCTCAGGACGAGAAGCAACTGAACACTACGCTAAACAGTTGTTTTTCTTCCCCAGATCGGCAGAGAAAAGTAGTGGTTTTATATTTCCCGAATTTAACACACGTGCTTTGTTTCAAGAGGCCTGTGATACTCGTCGGTCACCCGAATCAAGTCAAATTTGTGACATACAGGCCACGCTTGACCACATCACGACACTCCAAAAGAAGGTACCAAAAGAAGACTTTGAGGCCACTGTGAAAAACATCTCGTGTTTCAAATATAAAGAAGTTGATGACAACTTCTTCGTGCCTTACAAGAGAAAGGGCAAGAGATGGGACTGGATTAGAAACAAGAGATGTCTGAAGTTACATTTTACGAGAGTCAAGGAAGAGTCTCAGCTTAATGATGAAGTTGACGTAGTGCAATTTGCCGATGACAGTGATTCCTTTGAGAAATACGTTAAAGGAGCCGATGGTATTTATAAAATTGTTACGAGGAAGAAGAGGACTGCTAGTTTGGAAGATTTGGAAGTTGGGTTGAGGAATATACCATCTTTGCTACCTTCGCAGGTGAGTTTTCCCCATAATAAGAGAGCTGTCCTCTTTTAAAAGCTTTTATTTAACTTGCCGTGCATGTATGTTACGGTGGATTCTTTGAACTCAATTTTGAAGTAGATATCTTCAACCGATTGAGCTGAAATTTTGTATACACGTTCAGTTTGGATGACAATGCAAGATATGTTATATGACGTCATTCTAAATCCAATATGGCGGACCGTCCAAGATGGTGGAGTAGTTATTTTTAATGAATTTCAACAATATGGGTATCAAATGAAAGAGCTTATTGAGAGTGACTTAAAAAATAAATTTGACGTTATTTTAAATCCAATATGGCGGACTATAAAAGCTTTTAAAAAAAAAGATTTTTCTTTTAATTTATTAAATGTGTAAATGTGAAGATTTCTATCAAGATGTATGTTTATCCTAAATTACTTGATATAAGATTAGTTTTCTCTTCCAGGATGAACTCTACGCCATGGTAGGCGACTCCGTGACATTAGACTGCGTGCCGTACACGAATGTACCTGAAGCTTACGGCAAGTACAGCTGGAAGACTGACAGGAACAGAATGCTGAAGCAGGACAATGTTCAAGTGGAAGGAGTCAAAGTTACGATACATAATGTGGAGCCGAGGAACGTTGGGAGTTACACCTGTAGCTTGGTAAGTCATCATCATCCTCCTGCCCTTATCCCAAGTTTTATTTGGGGTCGGCGCAGCATGTTTTTGTCTTCCACGCTCTTCTATCTGCCGTCATCTCGCAAGTTACCTTCTTTCCAGCCATATCAACTTTCACGCAATCCATCCATCATTTCTTTGGTCGTCCCCTTTCTCTATATCCATCCACATTCATGTTCAAAACCTTTCTCACAACATGATCCTCATTCCTGCGCATTACATGCCCATACCATGCTAGCCGGTTCCCAGATAGTTTTTGAAGTTTAAAAGTGGCACCGGTAGCTTGGTAAGTCTGAGTTTATAGAAATACAATTTACATAATTCTGAGTTATCAATGTATGTCTTTGAAACGATCAAAGTTAAACTGGAAACTTTAGATGAAGTTGAAATCGTCCTGGATACGTCAAAAACGTAGCATGGGATGACAGTGAAGTGGCAGAATATAGCTATACAGTCACAGTAAAATGATTGTTGCAAATGAGTGACCCAGAGAAGGGGATATAGTTAATGAATTCTAGCTAGGAAGTCGGACTCCCCTTCGAAATCAGATAATTCATCATCATCATCTCCCGAGCCTTTCCCAACTATGTTGGGGTCGGCTTCCAGTCTAACCGGATTTAGCTGAGTACCAGTGTTTTACAAGGAGCGACTGCCTATCTGACCTCCTCAACCCAGTTACCTGGGCAACCCAATACCACTTGGTTAGATAATTATCGATGATAAATTGCCCTTGACCAACAATTCGATGTTGACAGGACCACACAGTGCAGAGGAACTTGAGGCTGGTTGTGATGACGATACCGGCGTTCGACGTGGTCTTCCTGCCGATTTACAAAACTGAAGAAACCTGTTCCTATGATGTGAGTTACTTCTAATTTGAGAAGTTCCCATCATGAGTAGATGAATTTTAAAATATCAATAGTGTAGATAACATTGAAATATATCAATCCTTAGAACAGTTAGACAGTTGTTTAGAAATAATATTTTGTAATCCTTAACGAAGACATAACATTCCAAAGGTTTGCTAAATTATTCCTGCATCAAGCATGTTGCTTTTGTCCGACTTCTTACTAAGATCTATTACATATTTAGGACCTCAAGGCTATCCAGAGTTTGGGTGGCTTGATGTCGGAGGCAACTCGCTGCGGTAAAGCTTGCTCCATAAGGATTGATGAGCCAGTCTGCCAGAGAGATCGGGTAAGTGTCACAGTTTTACAAGATCTTACTGCATCAATATTTTGGTCTATTTCTTTAATATTATTGTCATCTTCCAGGGCACAAACAGCTCTCTAATCAGGGCTACAGCAGTGATGTCGATGACTCCCCTGAACTTCAACTGCAGCCTGCAGTGCCGGAGGGACATCGTGTCCTCCCTCGTCATGTTGTGCGCAACCAACACTCCTGTTTTATCCTCTATTGAAGGTAGATTAGCGCTTTTTCCAGTCATTCTTACTATCCTTACTTCCTTCATCATCATCAGCCTTTTTATCGTCCCACTACTGGGAACAGGTCTCCTCTCACACAGAGAAGGATTAAGCGTTAATCACGACACGCTTGCTCAATGCGGGTTGCTGATTTCAGACTTTATTGTCCGGTTTCCTCGAGATGTTTTTCTTCACCTTTAATCAGTCATTGGTATCCAAGATGTACTTAGAAAGTACATATAACTTAGAAAAGTTAAATTGGTTCTTGCCTGACCTGGAATCGAACCCGCACACTCATACATGAGAGGCTGGTGCTTTAACCAATAGGCCACAACGACTTCCTTACTAATAATATAAATACAAATCTGATTGTAATTAAATTTGTTATCGATATTGGATTCTTAGATTTTGTCTATGATGGTGAAGAAAATCTTATAGAAGATGTACTGCATATCTCTTTAATTTTTAAAGACAAGCTTATCTATGAACAGTTTGTTTGATACAAAAACGTCACTTTAATCTCACGCTCTTTTATTTTTGAAAGAACTTCTTCAAGTGTTTAAATTTATTTCAGTTGTGATGTCAAAAGATGGAGTCAATGAAACCCTGACGCCCTGGGCGCAGCTTGTCAGACCCGTTGTCACTCATTCGCTAAGGAAAAAAGGTATTACTAACATAACATTGGGATATTAAGCCCTTTTTGCTATGCCTCCCGCTGTAGATACAGCTGAGCCCTCTAGCTGTGTCAGACTGAACAAAACCCACTTTTGTTTCTTCTGGAGGTCTTGTGTGCCAGGACCAAGGCAACTCTTGCGACGATCTCGTACCCTCGGTAGATAAAGAACGTATCGTTGTTGCAGACACAAACGGACACAAAGAGTACCACAAGCTGGTGTCGACGCTGGCGCCGGGCAAGGTGGACGTGGTGCTCAGCTGTCCCGCGGGGTTCTACCTGCTCACCGAGTACAAGCTTTGTTGTTAGTACTTACTTTGTTAAAGCCACACTAGGATAGGACCAAAAATATAATAACAGAACACCCTGTGGGAATCCCTAGGCTTGAGCCTCATTCTGTTATTTTAATTGGGACTACACTGGAGAGTTTGTTGAGCCCCTTCTTCTCACCACCAAACACACATAAGAAATGGTAAAAGGTAGGCGTTTTGGGTTTTGGTCTTTTGTTTTGACGAAATGAATTTTGAGTTCAAATAGTTGACTTATACAGAGTCAAATCCTTTAGAAAGATCTTAACAGTCAGTTTTTACTACTTCTGAATGTAATGGGGGGCCAAGAATATTTCGAATTAAAAGTTATGATTTGAAATTCTCTGTAATTATCATAATGCTTCCACTCACAGCGTCCTGCCCAGCGAATACGCGTTCCCGGCGCGGCGACAACACGTGCACGCGCTGCCCGCGCGGCACGCACGCGCCGCCCGGCGCCGCCAAATGCAAGGCCGCCGAACACCCGCGCAGGTATGATGTACGTACTCTATCTTGTCACTACCAACGTGTAGGGTGTAGAGCGAGGGAACCAACGACACAAGATGAACAACTGGACCAGCAGGCTTAGCATGGCAACCATAGAAACAAGTTTTGTCTACCGGAGAATGGACATAATGACAGAAAAGTGACAGATTGACGTAAAATTTCTTTTGACATTTTTTGAAGACTTTCTTTTCTTCGATCGACATAAGTCTACAAGTTACAGTCTACAAGCGAGTTGACAGGTCGCGCCATGCTCGGGGCAGAAGACATTTTGACATTAAGAGAAAGAGCTTTGTCTTTTCTTGATAGAATAGATTTAGAATCGCCATGCTAAGCCTGCAGCTGGACTTTACAGAGACATTTTATTATGTTGATAATGATGGTGGTGTGTTATGTATGAATGTGGGTGGATGGAGAGGCAAAGATAAACAAAGAAAGAAATGGATTGTGAAAGGCGACATGAATCAGAGGGGAGTGGATATAAGTGTGCAGGCTGATAGAGAAGAACGGTAGTGGAAGACATTGATACCAAATAACTTAAGGACATGAAGACATGTTTCATTTTTGCCTATTGTCCTTGGGCATTTACTAAGGTTGAGGATTTCTTGAGACTATAGCATAACACTAGTTCTTCGGTTACTGGTCATAAAAAATTAAAACAGTTGACAAGACTTTAGACTAGTCTTACCAAAGGGTACCGGGTTGCCCGGTGTTAAGATGAGCAGGTCTTCCATGAAAAACACTAGTACCTACTTAGCTGCACTCGGTAAGACAGAGGGTCGACCCCAACACAGAGATGAGTTATAAATGCTAGACTCCCATTTGCAGTGGTGGTGGTACCCCCCTTGCGGCTACCTGGTGGCTTGCTGCGGCGTCGTGTTTGGTTGCACGGTCTGCCTGGTGCTCTCCGTCATAGTGCACCTCGTCTCCCGGGACAACGAGCCCGAGGAGCCCAGCTACAGCGAACGGGAACGCGAGAATACACGTGAGTGGTCTTTCAAATTTAAAAGAAAACGGCGAAGCTGTTTTGCGGTAAAACGGTTGAATTTATTGATGTTTTTGGTGATAAGTAGACGCCAGCACCTCAAGCTACCCGAAACTGTCAAATTTTCCCAATCAACTTTGAACCGAATGCTGCAGCGATAAAGTTGAAAATCTTGACGAAATTTGACAGATTGTTGTAGTACCTAGATGTGCTATCGTCTGTACATTGGGAACTGGTTTTATGTGGAAAAAGTTCACTCGATATGAGCCTGGAAATACCTGAAACTTGCTTAGCAGCACAAGGTTGGCAGACTCTTTGGAAGGTTTAAGAAAAGTTTCCAAAATATGTCTATGAGATGCTCGTTCCTCTCTGGAAGTATCTGGTCCTGTAAAACTAAAAGTCAAAGGCCGTCACCTCATTTTAAAAAGGCATCTCCAGAATTCCCCAACTTTTCTATGTTTGCTATTGCTGGGGAGAAGTGGCGCTAACTTCTAGAAGAATTTCTGCTTTTTGATGGCCTTCATTTCCTTTTGTTTTTAGATTACGGCCTCACGATCGGGTCCGCTCTCCGTTCTAAATGGGCCAAGAGGTTTCGAAAGCCGCTGAAAAAGACCCGGAAAAAGTCCCGCCGATAGCCACGTCTCTGACGTTCCCCGTGAAGGGTTAAGCCCTGAATACAATCAGAGAGAAATAGTTCCTCAACTCGTTTGCAGCAAAGACGGGGACCTGCGTGACGGCTGCGTATGCGCATGTGACGCTCGCGCCGCGCACTCGGCCGCTGTCGCCGTCGCGCGTCATACTGCCGAGGTTCTTCAAGCCGTCGCTTACGTCGTCCCGGGCTACCGGTGAGTAAGGTTTCTATAACTATTAAGCTGAAAAGCTTCGATATAATTGTGATCTTCGGATCCGTCCCAACTTGGTTTTCAGCTAAAATCCTTGCACCTAACCGGGTTGATATAGCCCTTCACTAGGGTAACCGCGAAGTTGTGAGTCATGAGTGTAGTCTAGCTTATTGTACACCTCTAAAGTTAATTTATTAAGTGTATAGTATGTAACAAGAATAAACTACTGTATAACTCGAAGTATAGTTTTTTTATAACTGCCGAGTTGCTAAGTCTAACATCTGGTTCAGTCAATAACTTGAAGTCCGATAGTTATCTACTATTTATTAAGTTCATTATCAGATAAAATTTCAGATAAAAATACTATAATCTCCTTGTCTCCAGCACAACACAAAATTCATATCTGGTTTAGGTATTATTTAACGCGCCAGTCAGTACGAGTCTGACATTTCCTTCCGTCTTATTTCTAAAAATCATGCACCATTTCAAGGTAAATAAGCACACACTGACCTTATTCTATTCATTGCAGATTCTCAAGAAACCAAGTTTGAACTATGGAAAGAAAGGAACAAACCACCGCCGTTGCCGCCAATTGATTTTGACATTTGAAACCATCGCCATTTTGTATGGCTTGTGCATGAATGACACTGATAGTTTTAAACGTCAGAATAATTATTTCCGAGGCATTGAAAGACTGCAATTAATTGCAAAATGGATTAATAAATCCTTTAGTTCTAGATTTAGGTATTCGATCAATATTATTGAATCGAACAGAGTGATAGATTTTTCGAGAATGTTTCGTTCTAGGAAATATCCCTAAACCTACCTTTTTATTTCGCAAGCAATCTACAGACGACTTGGCTGTCTTGTTTTCCTTCTTGTAGGTAAAGGCGACTTTTAATACAATCAGTTAATACGAAACAATACTTCGCCCTGTAGATTGTATGTGAAAATGCACCTTCGTCATATTTTTTTAATACAAATGTCCGTTTTGATAGACTGTCCATGTAAGTTCGCCCGTATTCTGCCTAAACCTTCTATTTATATATCGGTGTACAAAACTCTTTTGTATTTAAGTGTATTGTTATTTTAATACTTTTAGATATAGTATTTTAAGAAAGCGCTATAGTTATGGTATATTTTATAAGTATTATTTTGTCGTCCGCACTGTTGCTTTTGGTAAGTTGTAATAAAGTTCAGTGGTGTTACCGTGTCGTTTTATTTGTCACATCATAAAATGCTGCGGCTTCCTCAAATGTAAGAATATAATCAGAGGGTTTAGCCAAGATTCTTTCTACAATCGTAAACCCCAGTAGAAACAACAAATCGACTGCAAGCAAGCAATACCTCCTATCTGACTCCGGGTGGATTTTAAAGGGGAACAAAAAAAAACCTTATTCCGAGGTATAATGAGATACTGAAAATCCAAGTTTTCTTTTTTTATGTATAGTATTAATTAATTACGTTTTTTTTCGTTTTTATCACGCGAAAGATCTCCACATTTCACAACAGATGGCACTAAAAACAATTTTTAAACAAAAATGTCAGATAGGAGGTATTGCTTGCTTGCAGTCGAAATATGTATGGTAATGACATTTCGACTCACGTTATGACCACGTGATTTATCGATTCCAAATGTGATTTCCATACATTTTTGTCGTTTCTACTGGCGTTTACTCTTGTAGACACATCTTGGCCACAGGCCCTGGTCTTTTGATTAGATATTAACATAACATGAAAATTGAATCAACTCTTTTGCACGCCAATTTACACAAACCGTGTTTACTAGGGCCGTATCTGCGTCACACCGTTTTCTGTCATGATATGCTTGACGCACCAAAAGAGTGTCTTGCTACATGCTTGCTACCTACCACAATACTTCTTCTATATTCTACATCTTCGATCTGATATATAGTGCGATAGGAGTGACTGGCGAGGATCCCATCACGAGTTCGCTACGTCATGGTGCTTTCAGATTTGGAAACAGTTTTGTGAATGCGCGGGGTTTGTTTTTTGAAAATGTTGTTGGGCGAACATCTTTGGTGTTTGCGGCGTATCGTTGAGAGGCTCGATGTTCAAAGAGTATACAATATACTATGTCGATGTTCGTTACTACTCAATCTAAACAACAGTACAATTACCCGTGCCTAAGAGGACCCATTGACTGTATATATTTATATAGCGTCACACACGAAAGACTACCTTTAGATAGGCAAGCTTTCAACTTTAAAATAAAACAATTTTATTCCTCAAAAAACAACTTTATTGGCGAATTAAAACTAACATTTCCTCACTTCTGGAAGTCATCTTTAACATCTTTCCATAGCTTGTGTCTGTTGAGTCTTTCGAATATCGCCAGGGAGACGACATCTACTGCTCTTTCGAAGAAAAATGCGCAAAGCGATGCGGCTAGAAAGTAAGTTGATGTTCGCTTGAAGACTGAGCGATTTAAGGACGCCCAAATCGACATTTTTCAATAATTATTTTAGGACTTCTGTCTTATTCAAGAAATCTCAAGAAATCACTGCATATTTTTTCTCCTGTCATGTCTTACTTCAACGTGTCAAACTATAGACAAAACAAATACTCTTTGGAGTTTTTAGACTGTGTAGTATGAAGGTTTGATTACAAAGTAATAACTAGGTTATTGATTCCTGAATATTACCTCATAGATTTGAAATTTTCTATTTTGTATGTGAGCAGACGTATCTATGCTGCTCTACTCAACTTCTATATTGCACTTGTAAAATTCACTCAATCTTTCTCTCTCTACGTCGCACTCTTTCGAATTCTCTCACTCTGTTTATATCTGCTGCATTACTCAATATCAAATCTCTAATAATTATAAAGATGACACATTTAAAATTCTCTCTCCCTCTCATCTTTCCCACTTTCTCTCACTTACATCGTCGCTGTTTCTCAGTCACTCTCTCACAATATCTCTGTGTCATCCACTCTCTCTCTCTCTCTCTCTCTCTCAATCAAATCTTCTCCCTTTAACTCAAGTCTATTAAATGTTAAGGTTTAAGCTTGACTGAAGGTGCCTGTGTATAAAAAAATCCAAATAAAACGCAAATATCAGCAGATATGTATAATTTTAATACAAAATCTAACATATGTTCCGTACAAATTATTTTCTAGTTGTTTTACAAAATCTAAATACAAGTAATAGTCTTACGAATAATAATCAATTCGTTAATATTATATTGTAATATTGTAGGTTTTA
Source organism: Heliothis peltigera (assembly GCA_958496145.1). Classification (NCBI taxonomy): domain Eukaryota; kingdom Metazoa; phylum Arthropoda; class Insecta; order Lepidoptera; family Noctuidae; genus Heliothis; species Heliothis peltigera. The sequence continues at coordinate 468,895 of OY292348.1, read as the reverse complement.
GATTCAGAACTATTGTTCAACATGAAGTACAGTCAGCAAAAAAAATACGACCACAGACAATTAGCGCCATATAGGACAAAAAAAGTATCTATGTAAAATAATTAACACACAAATATTACAAAAAAAAGACAATATTATCACGATTAAAACGCGAAATATAACTTATAACAAAATTAATACAAAATGACAGATGACGATACTTGTCTGAGTACAAACGCCAGCCCATCAAGCTACTACAATCTTATGTTTTTAGACTTTCGCGACTTGTACACATATTACACACAACACACGGGTCTTACTCGCGATGAAAAATTATAAAGGCATGTACGCTACCTCTATTTCTCCCGACGGGTGGATTCCTACTACAATCTGTCAAATTTCCTTAAAAAATTTCAACTTTATCGCTGAAGCATATGGTTCAAAGTTAATTGAGACCATTTGACAGTTTCAGGGTAGCTTGATGTGCTGGAGTTTTTACAAATATTGTTTTGCCGACTGTACCTACACAAGTATAAATAGCTTAATAAGAGGAATAGTATAAGACGTAAACCATTATATACCATTTACGACACGGCCAAGCTAAAAATGTTAACGACAGAGAAAAATGTTATACAGGGTGTAAGGGACAGCCCTCCACAGACTGATGGGGTGAGTTCAGTATACCATACTAAGAAGACTGGTTCATGAAATTGTTTCAGGAACGTTATGGAAATACAATAAAACTGATTTGTTTCAAAACCTCACAAAAGTTTAACAGCTGTTTACACGCCCGATCGTCACGTTTTTATTTTAGCGGTATTATTAAAAAATAAGTTCTGCGTGTAAAGAATGTAATTTTGCATTTAAAGAAATAAAAAAATACGGAATAATCGGGAAAAAAACCTGAGAAAAATTCCAGTGAAATATGATTCAAAATAAGGAGCTGAATGCACCCTATCAGTTTGTGGAGAGCTGTCCCTTACACCCTGTATATTTTAATGTATCAACTGCTTAGCCTTTTTCCCAAGCTATGTTTGGGTTGGCTTCCAATCTAACTGTATGCAGCTGAGCGACTGCCTATCTGACTTCTAAAACCCGACACCCTTTGGTAAGCTTAGCCGTGCGCTGGCGCAACAATGATGATGCCTAATGAACACACAGGTTGGGCATCACTGTTATAGGCATTCAACAAGATCCAAACCAACCGCCGACAGAGGTCGCCTCGGTCCGGGGGCCTAAAGCTGCTAATTTAGTTTAAAGAACACGCAATTGATATTCAACTGATACTCAATCACGACTCCATGTCGATTGAGACAAATAGGGCATTCCGAAAAAAAATGTTTTCAATCTCAATAAAGTCGTAATTGAATTGTTATGTGAGTCTTAGTTCAATGGTTATCGGTGTTGCTATTCTAATTCTACCAAAAGCTAAGTGATGAATGATATATTATATTGTTTTTAATAAACGTTTTGCGTACCAGTGGCAGTTCAAACGTAGACCATTGGTCTTAAATTAGTAACAGAATACCCCATAAGGTAAATATTGTTATTAAGATCCAATTAAGTTTCAATTGACACAATATTAAATTAGCAGCATCAGGCCCCAGTTGGTGTGAAAATCTACCGTGTATAGGTCGGCCGACCAGATGTGGGCGGAGTCAAACGACTTTGGACGACCTTGGTTGGGTGCGCATCCATTGCGACAGGCCCCAACCGTGTGGATAGTTGTCGGCCGTAGATATGTGTTCCTCACTCATGAGGTACATTTGAGGAACTCATTTAGATCGCAAGTTGAAAGAATTACTCGAATTTCAACATTGAACCAACTCTATTCTATTCTATTTTTGGTTATGGCAACAACCCTACTCGTTTTTTTTTTATCGTACCTTATGAGTAACCTCGCCGTGTAAAATGAGGTACTCTCTCAATCTCATGTTTAAACATGACGAGTTTCCCATCAAAATCGGCCGACGTGAGCCTGAGGCTACATTAGGCAGCGACGCGACCTGCGACACATGAGCGATTAAAACAAATAAATGAATGCTCACGTATATGGCTACACCGTACATCAAATATTATAGGAACAACATTACTGAAATCATAGCATCGGCTACATCAACGTATGAGCGAAATTGAAGCGAATTTATTAGAAAATTTCTCACTTGCACGACTAGTTCAATAGTGCTGTTAAATAACCGTGTGGCTACATTATCCGTATAGTAAACCGCGATGGATGTGTACTGTAGCCATGTCATCGCCGAATATACGCCGGAATTTCGCATGTAATGTAACCATACCATGTTTTTCTCGTTTCGCTCTTCCAGTCGCATCGCAAATCGCTCCCTACTGTAGCCTCAGCCTGAGATTCGAACTAGGTCACCTCTCTCGGTGGTCGGTGTGGATCTTGTCTAGCGCATAACTACAACACTACCGTGCAAAATAACTCGCTAACTTTTCTATAGGAATGTCTCGGTTCGTTTTGTTTTTTAATTTTAATAAACAGCGAGTGATTTTGCACTGTAGTTTTTTTTAGTAATTTTAATTGTTTGTTTTTTTTTATTATAGTATTTAGGTAGTAAAGATTTTTCTAGCAAACTTAAGACATGATAATTAGCCCCCAATAAGACTAGATTAATGCACCACTTTATGAAGATTTTAAGAATTTAGTTGTAAAAAAAACTAATGAATTTGTGGACAAAATCTCTATGAAAAACTGGCTGATTAGAAGTTCGTGGTAGCCTAGTGGTTAAAGCACCAGCCTCTGAAGTATGAATGTGCGGGTTCAATTCCAGGTAAGTACCAATGCAACTTTTTCTAAGTTATATGTACTTTCTCAGTATATCTTGGACACCAATGACTGATTAAAGGTGAAGGAAAACATATCGAGGAAACCTGGACTATAAAGTCTGAAATCACCAACCCGCATTGAGCAAGCATGGTGATTAACGCTCAATCCTTCTCTTTGTGAGAGGAGGTGTGTGCCCAGCAGTGGAATGATAATAAGGTTGATGATGATGGGAAAAGGCGACGTACGCCTTATTTTAGATCACTAAAGTACAGACGCCAGCACATCAAGCTACTACAATCTGTCAAATTCCCTTAATAGATTTTCAACTTTATCGCTGAAGCACATAGTTGAAAGTTGATTTGGAAAGTTTGAGGTAGCTTGATGTGCTGGCTACTGTGTTGACCAGGGCTGAATATATTTTGGTTTTCAAATAATCATAAAAGTGGTGCATTATCAACTAAGACGCTACTCATAAATGATTCAACTTATTTCTTTTTAACGAATTATTTATTTAACCAAAAAACGAGTAAAGACATAGGATAAAACTATATCGTATAATAAAAATGTCTTCTAAACACGTAAGTATATTTCGATTACCTATGTATTTTTATTCACAAGTCAAATATTACACTGGCGTGCATAAAAATGGGCACTCCGTCGTATTATCACAGAAACAACTTTGATTTACTTATATTTTATACTTTTAAACTGCAATTTAAATATTACAAACTAGCTGTTGCCCGCGACGTCGTCGACGTGGGCATTTTGGTGATTAAACATTCACCCCCCCCCCCCCCGTACGTGATAGCGTGGTAATATGTAGCCTATATGTTGACCCGGCCTCTTAGTTATATTCATGCCAAATTTGAAGCAAATCCATACAGTACTTTTTAAGATTATCCCAGACATACATACAGACAAACAGACAAAAATTCTAAAAACTATATTTTTGGCTTCAGTAGATCACGCCCCAATTGTGCTTTTAAAAAAATATTCAATGACTTTTCTACGATTTTATTATATGTATGTATAATTAACACCAAATGACCGCAAAATGGAATAGTTTTTTCTTAATAAGTACTTGCTCAAACCATGTTATCACCCTACGCAAGAAAGTTCACAAAAATATTTTGAACTGCCTGCAAAAATCATGTCTCAATCAATCCACATATATTGGTGGGCAGAATCTATGTATATATCTTTACCTATTGCACCAAATGGAGGCAATAATAGAATATACTAGCTGTCCCCAGCGGTTTCACCCGCATCTTTGGTTACTGCTCCGCTCCCGTGTGTCTTAGCGTGATGGTATATAGCCTATAGCCTTCCTCGATAAATGGGCTATCTAACACTGAAAGAATTTTTCAAATCGCACCAGTAGGTTCGGAGATTAGCCCGTTCAAACAAACAAACTCTTTATAATATTAGTATAGATTTAGGGCCACTTTCACAAGTTGCTGATAAGTTCCAGATAGTTTATATGGCAGATAATTTCATACAAATTCTGTACCATTTTTTAATTAATCTCGTAGATAGTGGCTATCCGTAACCTGTGAAACTGGCCCTTAACCTTTTTTTTCTATCAAATTACTCCATTATAAAAAAAAAAACTTGCAATGACCTCGCTGACCAATTTTTCTAGCACGCCAGTGTACTTAGACCTGTAATTGCACAGTACTCAAGCATCGTACAATATGTGCGCAGTATAAGTACAAAAGTCTCTCATCTCGTTAACTTGACACTTTTCCACTATATTTGACATATCTATGCATGAGTGGGTGACATATTTAAAACCTCCATTTTAAAGAACACATTCCAATTTCAAAATCGTAACGAATCACATAATTTCAAAATTCGAATTACAGATCGTTCCAAACTCCTTTTTTTAAAAAAAGAACACAATTCCAATTTCGAACTCCAAAGCACAAGCCTTCCATATTTGAATGTGCCCACATCACACATAGACGTACCCTCAGAGCCAACAAAAGATGCCAGTCAGAACCCTCGCTACCGCTCTCGAGGAGCGGCCTGATGATCACTGAGCTTCCTCAACCTGCAACAAACGTAGAAAATACTATTATTTACAAAAATAATGACGCTTGTGACACTCAGTTACTCATAAAACTTTTTTTTTTATAATCGGTTTAGAAGATTCAGAAATTTTCTTTCTATAACTTCACCAAATCACAAACTTGACGTATGGTTAAATAACTCAGGGAAAAGGTGAAAGAGAAAAATAAAAACAGGCCAAGTGCTAGTCCGACTCGCGCACAAAGGGTACCTATAAAATAGCCAAAAAATCATGTCTCTCGTATGGGAGGTTACTCTGCTTAAAGTATATTCCCCAATATTCTGAGAATATTTCAAACGTTGCCGTTATCAATATAGAGCATGAACATGAGCAAAAAAAAAAATGTTCTTGTATAGGAGCCGCCTATTTGCTTATATGATATTTGAAAATTTTAACTTTCAAGCTAGCACGGTTCGTGGCATAGAGCCTGGTGACAAGCGGCCTGACGGACGGACAGACGGACAGAAAAGTCTTAGGGTGCTTCCACACAGCAATAGGGATGCGGACAACTAGTCAAATTCAATACTTTTATAGAACTGTCAAAAACGGTTACTCTCTATGCAATTTGTATGAAAACACCACATATGACGTCACAGATTTTTCACATCAATCCATATACTTATCTCGATTATATTATCGATAAAAAAATAAAAACAGTTTTCGATTCAAAACGATAAATTAAACTGACATTATTTTAAGATGCTTTACAAAATGAATATGATAAAGTATTTTATTTATGACCTAGTCCGCATCCCAATTATATAACGTTATACAACATTATAACACGATAACATTCATAATATTATCTTGTTACACAAAGTACCGTTTTACCTTTGGATACGGAACCCTAAAAAAGACAGTGATACGACAAAAATATATATATTCGAGATTATTTTTATTATTCTTTACGCTTTAGCTGTCAAACCTACCTACCTCAGGTTCAGGCACAGGTTCAGGAACCTCCTCATCCCTGACCCTGTTCGCGTCCAACTCTATCACGGGGTCAGCGGTGGCCTCCGCCAAATTGGTCACCGACTTCGACTTGAAACATTGGAAGTCGACGTGACGGGATTTCGCTTCCTCTTTCTCCCAAGACATGTGGATGAAAGGGCGTTGGACGTAATTATAAATAACTTCGGCCCGGCCGCCGGGGCGTTTTCGGACTTTTTCCTTGTATGTCGGATAGCCTTCGACCCCGAGGCGGATTTTCTTCAAGCCGCGTTCCTTCATTACTTGTTTGGCTACGTCCCTGGAATCAGAAATTATGTAATGATTACTAAGGACCAGTTTCACCGGTCACGGATAAAGTCTCTGATAGCCTATCGGGAACTTATCTGCCAGATAAACTAAAGTTTTCGGTTTCACAGGTGTCGGATAGCGATATCTAGTGGATATAGTGGTGGTCAAAGGTGAAACAGGAAAAAGTTATAACCAGCATTTATCTGGGGCTTATTCCGTTTATCCACCCTAAAAAAGCCACCCTAAGGAGGATACTCGGAAACGCGTGTCCTTCTATCCACCCTGAACGGGGTGGATAACCGTAATTCATATAATGTTTCTTCCGTTTTTCTCACCTGCCTAAGTACAGTCATTAACACAAAAACATACACAAACCCAGTCCAAGAAACTTCGTGAACATTAAAATACTTCATAAAATACGTCTGCTGCAGCAAAAAAATTTAGAAAACGATTGCAAATATACATTAAAAGGGACGAATTTATCCAGGATACGCAACTACGTCTACTCAATAATGAAATAAGCGTTGGTCATTTTCTGGACATATTGCAAAATTTATAAAAAACCACCAGCCCTGCTTCGGCTTTCTATCTTATAGTACCATGTACCTACAATTTAGATTTTAAGACTATTTTATGTTATTCGCTTAACAATAAATATTAAATTAAAACTTAAAAGATATTGATTTGATTCAACTGTACTTGGGGTAAAAAATCGGATGAAACATATTATATGAATTACGGTTATCCACCCCGTTCAGGGTGGATAGAAGGACACGCGTTTCCGAGTATCCTCCTTAGGGTGGCTTTTTTAGGGTGGATAAACGGAATAAGCCTTATCTGGTAGATAGCACCATCCGTCAGATAACTAAATGACAGGCCCTCAGTCTAAAACATATAAAAGGAATAAAAAGTTATATTATGCAAAGTATATCTTGGACACCAATGACTGTGTTTCGGATGGCACGTTAAACTGTAGGTCCCGGCTGTCATTGAACATCCTTGGCGGTGCCACGGGTAGTCAGAAACCAGTAAGTCGGACGCCAGTCTAACCAAGGGGTATTGGGTTGCCGGGTAACTGGGTTGAGGAGGTCAGATAGTCAGTCGCTCCTTGTAAAACACTGGTACTCAGCTGAATCCGGTTAGACTGGAAGCCGACCCCAACATAGTTGGGAAAATCGGGTGATGATGATTATGTACGCCACGGTCACTTCTAGATGATGGTGACCATCTACACCATGACCCTTCGTAATCCATTGATAATTTAAAAAGCAGTTCTAAAGAGTGTCAAGTCAATTCGAAAGCTGAATAATAGTCAAAATCAAACCACTCACCTATTTTCAATATACTTGAAGAACCTATAGAGGGGGGTGGACAGCACAGTTTGGGAGTACTCATCCCCCATCTGCGGGGGATACTGCTCATCCCACTCTACCGAGTCGTCGTCCAACAAGACCACGACATGGCACTCCCTGTCCCCCCTCTGTGCGGACTCCACCATGAGGGGGAGGATGAGCCTTTCGAGGAAGGACTCGAACTGACGGCGCGCGCCTTCGTTTGAGAGCTCGTGTAGGAGCCCACGAAGGTTCTGGAAGGAAGGCGGACAGAACTTCAGTTGCTTCTTGGTTAAGGTCTTTGGCACATCAAGCTACTACAATCTGTCAAATTTCCTTAATAGATTTTCAACTTTATCGTTAAAGCATATGGCTCAAAGTAGATTGGGAAAATTTTGCAGTGTGCTGGCATCTGCACATAAGCTGGGGTATTTTGGGTAGTGTCCAGTGTTTGTTTGTCTGTCTGTATATACATGATAAACAAAAAAAAAACATTCATACGGTTTCCACCAAAAGGAAGAGTTGGAACCCTGTACTTGTATAGCCATATACGGAAGACTTTATATGATGATGCTAAGATAATTTGAGTTCAAATACATAAAAAAAAATCAGATTTTGATAAAATTTTCTACGAAAGTAGACACTCGTAAGACTCCAGCAGGCTCAGCATGACAACCGTAGAAACAAGTTTCGTCTACCGAAGAATGGACATAATGACAGATAAGTGACAGATTGACGTAAGATTCCTTTCACGCGTAAAAAAGAAATTTTTCTTTTCTTCGATCGACATAACTCTACAAGTGACTATATGCGAGTTGACAGGTCGCGCCATGCTCGGACAGAAGACGTCTTTTCTTGATAGAATCGCCATGCTAAGCCTGCTGGAGGTGATACGGGTATGCTCTTGTTACAGATCCTCACCTGGCATCTGACAGTGTTAGCATCAAAAGGCACGAGCAAGTAGTCGCAGGCTTCCCTCAACTCCTGCACCGACACGGTGGGGGGGCACCTGATGCTGCCCCGCCGGTAGTACTCCAGGATAGCGCGGAAGACCGTAGCTGAGATCCCTTCAGCCACTTCGTACTCGCCTCGCTCGTTGGGGTGCGTGAATTCTAAGCCTGGAAGAGAGATAATATTCTTGTCATGACTTTAAAAATAAAATAGTTTTCGATTTCAACTAGGTACTAGTGACTCATCATTGATGAGGCTCATAATTTCACTTTTTCCATAAAAAATAATATCAATCGTCTTCAAACCATTCACCTCACTTCCTCGAAAAGAAGTCATTTATAATTTCATGTTTTCACATATATCAAAATTATCAAAAAATAACTCAAACTCAAAATCATTTCTTCAAACTTGGCTGCAAAACAGCACATTTTGAACGTCAAAAATTACAAAAGAGAGCCCCCAAAACGCCCACCCTTCACCTTCTTAACCTTCATACATTTAAGTTTACGTAACTACAGGTCTATTAAAACCCTAAAATCCAAGGGCCTTACTACAAAAAAGTTGGATAGACGTTTGACACGTGTCTAAAGAAAAAAAATTGTGTAGTAAGGCCTCAAAAGTCCAAATCAAAATCGACTGCGAAAATTCTATTAGCGCACTAAAACTTCAAGGGTTCGTTCATTCGTTCAGCCATGACCGTCTGGTCCCGAAGGAGCGGAGTGATTGACCCCCGTCTAGAGACACATTTCGTGAACCGCATCTGTACTCATCAAGAGGTCAGGGGTATACGATAGCAGTCGGGGTCTTTGACCAAAAGATGCAAAAAAGTTTCGCGTCTGGATACTGAACTCTTCTGTCTCTCTGTCATGTCTGGCTATGATTTTGAAAAAAAAAAAACTTTTATTCGCAAAAAAATACGATACGCAAAAATATAACAATGAAAATATCTCTTAATTTTTCTGAAGTAGGTTAAAAGCTTTCAAAGATTTATTTCAAAGAGATTGGAGCTTTCAGGACTGTGGTATACTGACCTAAACTTCGAGGGCGAAAAAGACATAATTTAGCGAAAATTTTTGACGAAGTTCGATATAAGCAAAAACATATTGCGAGTTTCTTCTTCCCAGCGATAATACATAGAAAGTGGTGAAGAGCAAGCGTTTTTTTTTGGGTTGTCTTTTGTAAAATTGACCTTCAAAAAGTGAGCGCCTTTTCAGCAAGCAGATTTTCAGCCTGCTTTGAAAAAATGACTACATACTTATCTTTATCTCTACGTGTCTTATCACCACCAATCAATTTATTTCAGTGAGAACAACGAAAGAAAAGTCTGCTTATGCTTACATAAAAGAATATTATACTTCATCCTATCCTCAAAACACTTATTTGCTGTGCCCGACAGCATCCATAATTGTTACTCCAATTTTACTGACCAGAGCGTTGTATTCCACCACTACCAATATTGAGTAAAACTTCGCTAGAATGCTTGCGTTCTCTATCCAGCGCTAGCTCATTGATGTCTCCATAAAATAAGTACACAGTACTTTATATACTTGAACTTTTGACCTGGTATGAATTCCACGAAGGCTGCACACATAACGGCCTCACCCCAACGTAATAGCGTTACCTACGAGTATGCTGTCCGATCGATCTGGCTGCAAGGCTGGCCTGGAGGTCGGTTGCAATTACATTTCTACTATAAACTTTGCGGTAACATGTTTATTTAATGCGCTTGGAGTTTTCGGTCCATGATATCAAAAAGTATTTGTAAGATAAAAAAAAATCGTAGATTTACACATCATCCATCATCATCATCCTCCTGCCTTATCCCAAGTTTTATTTGGGGTCGGCGCAGCATGTTTTTGTCTTCCACGCTCTTCTATCTGCCGTCATCTCACACATATCCCCTAACTAATATTATAAATGCAAAAGTAACTCTGTCTGTCGGGCTTTCAAGTCAAAACTACTGAACTGCTGTTAGTTACTTTTTATCCGGGTGGGCGGCGGCTGCGGCTGGAAACGAGGGGACCAGCTTATTATTGTATGCTATATTTTATCTAGGTACGGTAATTAGTGTTCGACGAGACATTTAAATGTTTATTCGGAAATTCACGGTTTTTGTAGCTCTTAGAACGTATGTAGTAATAACTTAGAAAACTTTGAAAATTGGTACGTGACGTCGAATGTAATACTGTTACAAATTCTCAAAAAAAATTGAAGACGCACACTCAAACTGGAGAGGCTGTTACTTTAGCCACTAGGCTACCACAACTCCTGAATATCAGAACAAAAAAATGCCCTTTCAATTGATAACAAAAAGTTTCTAAGAGGGCTTTATCCGATAAATCCAGGCCTCTGTCCCTAAGGTTAACGACCTAGACAGTCTATTCAGAGGAGGGGAATGCCCAGCCCGAATTTTCGCACGTAACTTGAGAAAGGCAAGGTTCTAGAACAAATGGGGTGTTAGGGAGTGTCCTAATTGGCTAACGATTTTGCTGGCGATGCAATTCCTAGAATATATGTATGTATGTATGTAGAATTCTGGTTAGAAATTGTTGCCTGCCCTTATCCCAAAATTGTTCGGCGCAACATGTTTGAAAATCTTCTTCCACACCCTTCTATCTGCCGTCATCTCACAAGAAACATTCTTTCTGGACATATCAACTTTCAATATCGAAATAATCTCTTTTTATGTCTGGACTTTAAAAGAGATTGTGACCCTTGAGTTTGTTTCGGCGTTTCTTCTCAAGGCAGTCAGTTAGGAAATGCCGACCTCATCTCGTTTTTAAAAAAAAATGTGTTGACGTGTAAAAGTGTTGAGTTGACCAAAAGTTGACCGTTAAGTAAAAGTGTGACCTATTTGCAAAATAAATATCATTTATCATTCACTCAATCTGTCCATCATTTCTTTGGTCGTCTCCTTCCTCTATATACAACCACGGTCAGGCTCAAAACCTTCCTCACAACATGGTCCTCATTCCTCCGCATTACATGTCCATACCATGATAGCCGGTAGAAGGGATAAACGCAAAGTTTGATTATTTAAGCATAACTTGAACTTAGAAAAAGAAACCTGATTTATAAATAGCGGGACATCTTTTTCACATACGGTCGGTTAGCCCCATGGTAAGCTATTGATTAGCCTGTGTTATGGGTGCCAACACAACTGATATACTACATATACTTTACATATCTATATATATTTATAAATGCAGATTATAACACCCAGACCACAGGCAACAATCCTTTTATATTAATCAACAAATATAGGAGATGCGATTTTTTTTTTATTTTAGCGGAAGATAGCTAGACATTACAGATTAGAATTTAAGAATAATACCTCGAAATACTTCCTCCCTTTCTAATCCGATTTAAATAAACGAGAAGAAAGATGACGAGTCTGTTAAAAAGTTCGTAATGCAAATTAGAATCTTTATGAAACTTCGATTTCAAGATAATGATTGAAGTCAATTAAATACTTTAAAATTAAGATCGATGCTTGCATATCTTTCTAGGACACCAATCGTCAAATATTTTGGAAGTTTCAAAATATATTAGCCACGCAACCTAAATATATATAACTAAAAGGTGACTGACAGACTGACATAGTGATCTATTAACGCACAGCCCAAACCACTGGCCAGATCGAGCTGAAATTTGTCTTGCAGGTAGATGTTATGACGTAGGCATCCGCTAAGAAAGGATTTTGATCAAGTCTATCCCCAAGGGGATAAAATACGGGATGAAAGTTTGTATGAAACTTTATCAATTTTAAACCGATAGGGCTGAGACTTTGCCTTCATAAAGCTACTATGACATAAGCATCCCTTCAGAAAGGATTTTGGTAAATTCCACCCCAAGTGGATAAAAAGGGGATGAAGAAGGTGAGCGAAGCCGCGAGAAAAAACTAGTCGCTCATAAAATCGTTACGCAATGAGAATGACGCCTTATATTCGAATTGCTAATATGTATTATGTAATTAACTAGATATTCGTAACAAGCCAATTAATTGCAACTTGAGAGATAAACAGCTTTAATATCAAGAATAACAAAACTACCAAAATAGAAGATTTTCTAGTCAAATAACTGTGCCGTTGCAAGTTGGTTTAATTACACAAATATATTAACGCAAAGTTTGTGTGTGTGTTGATGTCCTCTTCACGACCAAAAAACGGCTATATAACTTAATTTAAAATAGGTTAACATATCAGCCGGGTGCAGGCAGAAGTTCCTTCAGGAAGCGGGTTCAACCGCTGGCTGAAGTCAGTTCTTTATAAAATTCATAATTAGATAATCCTGTTAATCTAAAAAATACTTATATAGGTATAGCACGGACATAGACGGGGAGGGTTTTGGGGATCCGGACCCCCCTATCTATCATACTTATCCAACAGAAAAAATACTTGCGCCGCGCCTCTTGTAGACAACGCTAGTTGGTGTGGAGCGTGTCCGTCTGTACTTGCGTGTTATACTCGTAGTCGCAGGCATTTTTTTATTTGTAAATGATATACTCAACTGGAGTTCGGGCTCTGTTTTTGGGGACCCCCTCCCCCCAATAGCTATAGCCAATAGCTACGTCCATGATTAATAGTAAGTATGAAAATAATACATTCATAATATCAGTACGTATAATGTTGAAAAAAAAATCTTTAGTCCCAGTCTCCTTGAGGTCAGTGGAACTCAGACCTTACCCCGCACCGTTTAGGGTTCAAAGTTAGAGTTCATGCACTCAGGTTGTCTGGGGCGATGCAGCCAGACGTTTCAGTTTTTTTTTATTAATTCCAGACGCGCTTTATGTAATAAATATGTATGTATATAAAAAGGTATAGCATCTGTCTGTACGCTCTGTCTAGCTCGTTGCTATTACAAAATACAAAATGCATTCTTGCGATATTATGAGAGCAAAATGGAATGATCTCAGGACACGATAGTGCCCCTGCCAAGTCTCAAGCAGAAGGGCACGGCCGTACCATCTTTTCTTGAAGCGATTCGCGGCTCTTTCTACCTTCTATATCTTCGATGTGGACAAAGCTAGGGCTTTAGGTTTTTATTATTTAACTTAGAAGCCGCACGGGTCGATCAATCATAAGGTTAAAAAATAAAGCCTTCTTCGATAAATTAGCTTTCTAACACTAGAAGAATTTTCTCCAAACCGGACCTGTAGTTCCTGACATTAGCGCGTTCAAGCAAACCGAACTAACTCTTCAGTTTTATAATAACTAGCTGTTCGTTGCGATTCCACCTGCCTCCCGAAGGAAATACCGTACCCCGATAAAAAGTAGCCATGTCCTTTCTCTGTATGAGTAACTGGGGTTGAGGAGGTCAGATAGGCAGTCACTCCTTGTAAAACACTGGTACTCAGCGGATTCGGTAAGTCTGGAAGCCGCCCCAACAAAGTTAGGAAAATGCTCAGGAGATGATGTACTTTCTCTGGCTCTAGACTAAGTGTTAATTTTATTGAAATCGGTCCAGCCGTTCACGCGTGATGGCGTGACCAAGGGAAATTGGGATTCATTTTTATATTATGTAGATATAGATACTAACTTTTCAGAATTTTACTGCTAAAGGCTACTTATATAAAAGAAGCGAGGAAAAAAGGCGAAGAGCTAAATCGAAACTTGCGAGGGTGAACAATTTGACGGGGGTTTCAGCGGGTAAATGGGGTGGTTGGGTAGTTAATTGTATGTTGTCATTTAAACCTGAACCCTGAAATAGGGTTGGCGGTCATTAACCTTGCCATTTCACCACCCTAGGTAGTGTTAATGTGCGCGCCTAAAGAAGCATCGGATTCTATGCAAATATATAGTCTCTAAACATTTTTCCGCATTTTTTTTATCCCTAACAAACTCAAGATCATTTATTCAAACTTGGCTGTAAAACAGCACTTTTTGAACGTCAAAAATTACAAAAGACTGCCTCCAAAACCCTTCACAACTTCCCATGTGTTTTTGCTGGGAAGAAGAAGTGGCGCATCAAAGTCCCCAGCAACCATAGTGGAGAGTGTATATCTTCTTTCCTCTATAATTCCACGCCTTCTTCAAAAGAATGATGTTAATTGGCCAATTCCAAGTATATGAGCGCTCATACAAACAAACAAGAAACTCTTTAGCTTCAGTTAGCAGGTTATATTTTTAGATATTTTTTTATTATATTCTATGTAGTTCGTGTAGGTGCGATAAAAAATATGCTAAACTTATTTTCACGATTTTTTTGTATAAGATTTTATAAAAGACAGCCCCAAAAACGCTCACCCTTCACCAATATATCACTATCCTTGTTTTGTTGGTGTTTTACACAATCACGCTAAACGACTGAACTGTAATTGGGCACAGGAATAAGTGGCAACCTGGACACAGAGATAGGCTATTTTTACAGTCGAAGAGAGTAGAACCCCCAGGGAATTCCCCCAGTCAGGCATTACACGTATCACGAATTGTCGTTCTAACTTATGCAAATAATAAATAGACCTAACTCATGGTACAACATAACAGACTAAACCAGTACAGATGCAGCACATCAAGCTATCCGAGTCATATTATCCCAATAGAGTTTGAACGATATGCTTTGGCAATAAAGTTGAAAATCTATTAAGTTGTTGTGTAGCTTTTTGTGCTAGCTCACACTTCTGAAAAGCCTGGGAGTCGAACCCAGACACTCAAGCTAAATTCAACAAAAAATAATCACGACTTATTTTACTTTTCAATTCACACAACATAGTATTCACATCAGTACAAATTACATAATCATAACAAATACATTTCATTTCCACTGTGACGTCATCCCAGCTGTCATGTTGACAGTTCCACTTACGTCAAACGTCACTCGTGCGTCACCTGTGCATGCCGAGCCTCGTGCATGTCAGAGGTCGTGCATACAAGCATGCACGTTATCTTTAGTTTTATTTGTTTCATATATGAATCTAGGACTTGCATTGATAGAGAGAAAATATTCTTTCCGTGGATGCAAGTTTTAAGTAGCAACCAAGTTATGGAATATTTCAATCGTCAGTTTTTTTAGGGATCCAAACGTGAAGGGTATTTTGAGTTTGTTTGTTTACAAAGACTCCACTGTCAATCCGCCTGTCCGTCCGTCTGTCACCCGGTTTCATCTTATGAACTGTAATAGCTGCACAGTTGAAATTTTTAGGATGTGTTGCCATAACAATAAATACTAAAAACCGATTTAAATCAATATTAAAGGTGCGCTCTCATACAGCACAATGCTTGATAATTTGATTGCGTTTTAAACTCGATATTCCAAAGGGTACAGGACCGTTTGTGCGACTCGTACTTGGCTACTTATTGTTCGACAGTGCGATCTTTGGCCGTATATACGAAATTAATGTTCTTTTATTTTTTTGCTTCTCGACTTTTTCATTCATTCTTTTATTTGTGACTTGGTAAATTATCAACATGCGTCCCCCCGTTTTCCTTATAAAACAAAATATTAGGAATAAGATAATATGTAATACAAGATATTATCAGTCTCTTCAATACATAGTACAAAACAAAGTCGCTTTCTCTGTCCCTATATCCCTTTGTATGCTTAAATCTTTGAAACTACGCAACGGATTTTGATGCGGTTTTTTTTAATAGATAGAGTGATTCAAGAGGAAGGTTTATATGTATAATTTTAGTATTAGCATTGCACCCGTGCGAAGCCGGGGCGGGTCGCTAGTTATTAATATAACGAGATAATCTATTCCGCAATACCAGTCCTTATCACTAATCTAATACAAATATTATTTTGAGGTTGTTTGTTTGAACGCGCTTATCTCAAGAACTATTGAACTGATTTGCAAAATTCTTTACATAACACGTTTCTAGAGTGTTAAATAGCTTGAATTCATACATAATAGTAGTGAGTTCGGAATTAAATCGATTGAAACAGATTATTAATTTTGAACTTAAAAAGTCTGTCATGTAGTCGTGACCGTGGCGTGCAGGGCACTTTTTGGCATGTCATCTATACGTGACTGTGGCGGTCAAAAGGATAGATTTTGAGACTGTACTTATTATATCAGAATAACATATAAGCTACCTTTTATCCATAAAGGTAGCTCCTTCGGAACGCAGGGCAAACCGCGGGATTACGCTAGCAATTGATAAGGGAATCTGTGTCAGTGTTCTACTGATAACAGATAAAAGATAATCGATTGTTCTGTTTCGTTTTAATGACATTGTTTACAACAATTTTACTTTAAGGTAAATATTGATATGCTGGGGTTGCGGGTTGTTCGCAAGAGTAACCGTGGCCCTGGCACACAGGGACCTCCAGAAGGAACAGTCGCCAGCACATCGGGCTACAACAATCTGTCAAATTTCCTTAATGGATTTTCAACCTTATCGCTAAAGCATAAAGTTCAAAGTTGATTGGGAAAATTTGACAGTCTGTACATAGTGGGTTTTAGGTGTCTATTGTAAGGACATGCCTTTTGCTGATCCACATTAAGACCGTCGTCGGTACAATAACACGTCACGTTCCACAAGCAAAGCATTAATATTCTAGAAATTACGTAAGTTGATTTAGCAATATGTATTGTATGTTATAATTAAGATTAATAAATCTGACTTCGGACTGAACGCTTGTTTCCATCTACCTCCTGTTCTCCTGGATATACTTCACTATTATCATACCAAAATCAGTTCACTATAAAACCGTAACATACATACAAACTGTCTTATATCATTAGTTGGTATTTATTTGATAACATTTGATATATGTATACTGATCGATCGACATAGGTTCACCTGATCACCTGATTTACCATCTAAAAGGCTATTTTTAACTCACAATGTCAATCACACAAAAAAATCGTGAAAATATATTTAACATATTTTTTATCGCACCTACACGAACTATTATAGACTATAATAAAAAATATCTAAAAATATAACCTGCTAACTGAAGCTAAAGTTTTTTTTTTGTCTGTATGAGCGCGCATATCTTTGGAATTGACGAATTTACAGCATTATTTTGAAGAGGGCTATATAGGAGGAAAGTAGGTCCCAATGTAACTTTTCTAAGTTATACGTACTTTCTAAGTTTATCTTGAACACCAATGACTGATTAAAGGTGAAGGAAAACATCTCGAGGAAACCTGGACTATAAAGTCTGAAATCACCAACCCGCATTGAGCAAGCGTGGTGATTAACGCTCACGCCTTCTCCGTGGGAGAGGAGACCTGTGCCCAGCAGTGGGAAAGGTTGTGATGATGAAAGTAGGTTCCGTCATACTATGACACAAGGTCTAGAAGCAGTGGATGCGGGTTGCCGAAGATCGCGCAATGTGGAGAGTCTTGGGGGAGGCCTTTGTCCAGCAGTGGGCGTCTTTCGGCCGAAACGGCGTCGAAATACGTAGGTACTGTTGCCGATTATACAAATTGCAAGTTGTGCATATAATAAATTTCACTTGATTGTGAAATCAGTCAATCAAATCATATAACATACGGTGTTATAGATAAGATAATTATTGTATACCTAGCCAAATATAGTCTTTTGTAAAATTGACCTTCAAAAAGTGCTGACTTTCAGCCTACTTTGGATAAATGACCTTTTTATCTTTATACGCAGTGAAGGGAAAGAAAATTATTATTTTCCGCATAACATGGGACAGAAATGATCAAATTTCAATTTAGGACAGACTCCTAAGGCAAAAAGACGTCTTATTTGTGCCTGTATGTATGTTTGGTCCGCTATTACTTCTAAAACCGACGGTATTGATTTTTATGCAATTTTTTGCGAAGAAAATGTCATTCAATGGGATAGTTTAGGTGATTGCATTACAATTTAAACTTAAAATGCTTACCTAGAAAATGTAATATAATATCGGGACATTCACACACGGTTTGTTAATCCCAAAGTAAGCTATTTATAAGCTACTAGCGACCCGCCCCGGCTTCGCACGGGTGCAATGCTGATACTACAGAAAAATTGTGAAAAAATGAAATTATTTACGACATCACATTAGAAACCTCAAAAATAACAGTACTTCTCCACTATGTTATTATATGCATAAACCTTCCTCTTGAATCACTCTATCTATTAAAAAAAACCGCATCAAAATCCGTTGCGTAGTTACAAAGATTTAAGCATACAAAGGGACATAGGGACAGAGAAAGCGACTTCGTTTTATACTATGTAGTGATATATACGGATACTAACACAACTGATAAATTACATTATTGTATATTTTACATAAATATAAATTATAAGACCCAAACCGCAGCTAATAATCATGCTCATCACCCAAATTAATGTTGACTGTACCAGGAATCGAACCTGAGACCCTCTATTCGGCTGTCCAGCAAAGTGTCCACTGACCATCGTGTCAACTAAGCCATCTAATAAGAGATGTTGATTGCTCTCAAAAAAATCTGAATACTGAAAATGTGGCACAGTAAACGCAATTTATGACCTGATACTTTATCAAAACTATAAGATAAAATCGCGGGCAGTATCAATGACAATTTAAAAATAAATTCACTACCAACTTCATTCTGAGAAGCCATCAATTAAACTAAGAAGTAAATATTTACAATACAACGAAACTACGTAAAAAAACATATTTTCCGCAAGTTGTTTAACAATTTAGGTCATAGCAAAGTCAACAATAATTTCTATGACCAATGACCCTTGGGACGACCTAGAAAAATGCTGACTAAATGCAATATACTTGCGAACTTGCGAATATGAACCTTATTACTGGTTATAATGAGTCATTTTCCATTGAAACGGGTCAGTTTTGAAATTTTATTATCTCCAAAGACTGTGTATTGTGATGGAGGTGCTCGTGGCTAAGATCAATGGTAAGGTTAAGCAACGCTTGGCGCGCTCGGTACGTGGATAGGTGACTATCTTGTCATGACTAGTTCATCCGTGTTTCGGAAGGCACGTTAAATTAGTGGTTCCCGGTTGTCATTTGTATATCTTTGACAGTCATTACGGGTAGTCAGAAGTCAGAAAGTCTGACAAATAGTTTTACTGAGGGGTGAAGGTTGCCCAGGTAACTGGGTTGTAGCGATCAGATAAGCAGGCGCTCCACGTAAACTACTGATTCTCAGCTGCACCCAGTTAAGACTGGAAGCCAACCCCAACATAGGTTGGGAAAAGACTAGGCAGATAATAATCTTACTATATTATCAATACTTATACATAAAAATTCCTATGTCCCTTGGTGGTCCATTACGCATGAACAACTGGACCGATGTCACTTTTTTTGTTATTTGTTATAGTCAGGAGAATTGTAAAAATAAGCAGGACAATCTCTGTCGGGTCAGCTAAGATCTTGACCTTCAAAACCCAATACATTTCTGTACATAATCCAGTACATTTCTGGAGATGACAAAATTTAAATCTATTTTCAAATGAATGTGAATTCCTTACACATTATTCACAGAATTAAACGGTGATTCTAAGTACTTGTATGCATGACTAATGATGAGTGAAAGTGTTTTACATGTTTCTAATGAAATAGTACCCTCACATTCATGGTAATTACATTATTTTACTGGAATTGTTATAATTAGCATGAATACTTAATGAGTTTGGAAAAAAAATACTTAGGACTTTCCATAATAAATGGGATTATGGGAAGTTAGGAATAGAATAAAAAAATTAAAATGTTGAAAATATCTGCATTCTGGTCTTATCCACTTATCCAGTTTTATTATCATCTTAGCCAGTCTACTGGCGTGGCACTGGATGGCCAGTCATTGTGCGTCTTTTCAATATTTGAAATAGTTTGTTTTTACATATGTTTGAATTTTATGTATAAATTGTATTGTATTTTGTCTATGGACATATTATATTTTCAGTATTTTAATGCTATGATTTAAAAGCAAAACATTTTATGAGTGAGAGTGTCTTTTGAATTCAATTTATGTTTGCGAGTCATTTTGCCTATAAGAAATAAACATTACTAGAATTACATAGAAACATGTAAAATGGAGGTTTTGATAAAGAAACTGGGTCACCGCAACAAAATAACAAAAACAAGATCATGAAGATAATAATTATGTTATTTCTACAAATTGTATTATTGTGCAATTGGAAATATATTTTCAGTCTGTTGCTTCAAAAATTAAATTGGAATAATAATCACTTAATTGTGTGCTTTAATTTATACTTAAAATAACCCATTTGAAAACTTTTTCACTAAAAAGTTTAACACCAAATAAACTACTACAAGAAAATATTTGAAAAAGTTTTTGAAACAAAAAGTTTTGATTTGCTTTTAACTCCATAATGGCTTTATAAAGTGTTGCCTTTGCCTTCGGTTCAGTCCATAGTCACAAAGCAACTTTAAATTGTTAAAAAACATTTAAAAAACAATGTAAAAGTGAAATAGAACTTACCAGAACTAAACATTCTGCCCAACATGGTGTTAGGATGAGCTGTGAACTGTGCAGGATCCACCACGAACCTCGTATTATCCACTACGAGCGTAATCCTGTCTTCTCCAAGCTGGTTCTGACTTTTCTGACCATTTCTTGGCGGTTCCTGAGCAGTGGACGTGGAAGGTGTAGGATTATTCGCGCTCAAATTCTTCGGCGGCATTGTAGGACGTGTTCGGATATTCGGACCAGTGCGCTTTGATAACCGCTTGCGACGCTCCTCGTCTCTTATGTACTCCTCCGTGTCGCTACTGCTGTCTGGGTAGAAGAACGGACGTCTTTCTGTCATGGCCTCGGGGCCCTGAGTCTGGGAGTCTGACATAGGCGAGTGCTCGTCACCGCGAGCCCTTACATCACGGTCGACGCTCCTTTGTACCCGCGACGGTGACCCGTTACTGGAGGCCGTTTTAGAATTTATTACAATTCTATTAAAATAAAGAAAGGATTTTCGCAAAAACGTCAACGTAACAAGTTTGACAGTGGTTAATTTTATTGCAAGCCCGAAAAATGGTTTTCGGGGCATCAGTATTGCCAGGTTTGGTTGTCGTGAAATAAATAAACTGTTTTGCAAAATGTTGAAAACTATAATTATTCTGCTATATTATCGGCCAATTATAGGGTCCATATTTTTTAAGGGTCACTTATTTTTACATAGTACGAAAGGTTATTGTTTGGCAAAATAACAACTCGCACGTGCGCTTGCCATGTGCAAGCAACTCATTCGACCTTTTATTCAGTTATGGAATATTTCTGCAATTTAGTCCTTTTGTTAAGATATTTTCAACTCTGCAGAGTACAAGAACACCATCGACAAAATAACTTTCAACCAACTCAAAACCGGATCAAATTAACGTCATAAAAATACCACCTGAGACAATTCGACCTATGTCTTGTTTGCGTTTAAAAAAAAAGTTAAAAACTTGAATGAATCGGCTGTTGACCTTTCCACTGTCAAATGCGGAAATTGGTTAAATACTACAATAGTTTTTTACTAAATATTGTTATTTATAACATCCCACCTAACCGAGCTGTGAATAAATGTGATAAACAACCAAAAACAAAAGTGCCGTGACTCCAAGAATAGTGTTATTAAGTGTAATTTTAAGACGACGCTTTTAGGGCGTTACTCATTTTTAACTGTAAAAATAGCTGGAAATGGATCTTAAAGAGGAATATCATGATCCTGATTACCCGGAGGCTCCTGTGTGCATCAAGGAGGAGCCCCAAGCGATCTCAGACGAGGAGAAAGTCGAGAAAATCAAAGATATTATCAGGCGGGAATTTTTAAATGAGCTTGAAATCAGAGAAAATGAGGTGATGCTGATAGACCAGAGGTTTGTTGTGTTTCCTTTATTTATTTTATATCCATAGAGACATTATTTTAAGGTTAATAATTGAACAGTAATTTCTAGGTTCGTAATATATTTCTGGTAAAAACCATGTGGTATTTAGCTGATCTGTTTTTATTCTCTGAAAGTGATTGGTCCATTGTGGTATTATTTATAGTTCCTTTTTTAAATATTTTCTAGTAGAATGACTAGACATATAGCACAGTAAAGACTTTAGATTCTATGAAGATTATACTATTACCATTTATCATGTACATTCATCCATCTCCCGAGCCTTTTCCCAACTATGTTGAGATTGGCTTCCACTCTAACCGGATTTAGCTGAGTACCAGTGTTTGACAAGGAGCGACTGCCTATCTAAACTCCTCAACCCAGTTACCTGGGCAACAAAATACCCCTCGGTTAGACTGGCTTCTGACTACCCCATAAGGACTGCCAAGGATGTTGAATGACAGCTGGAACCTACAGTTTAACATGCCACCCGAAACACAGTCATTGGTGTCCAAGATATACTTAGAAAGTACATACAGACTTAGAAAAGTTGCATTGGTACTTGCCCAAGATTCAATTTCGTCAAGATAAAGATTAAAAAGTCATTTATTCAAAGTATGCTGAAAATGAGCACTTTTTGAAGGAAAATTTTAAAAATGACCGCCCTTCACCACTTCTTATGTATTATCGTTGGGATGAATAAGTGGTGGAACAAACTCCCCAGCAACACAATTCTTTCTGTATGGCTTGAAGAACTGGTTCTGTGAGGAACAACTTATTAACGTGCCTTTGTACTTGATTGTTCTATTTTACCTCTTGTCTTATTTACTGTGTACATAAACTGTTAAATAAATAAATAAATAACACATGCCTCATACAATCATTAAATAACTATAATAGCTTGTGTTAAATGGATTTTGATGAAACTCAAGGCAACTAACTACCAATCGAATGCAGAAGTAGTTCCTTCATAGAGCAGGCGAAACTACTGGTAGAAGCTTGTTTTAACCTTTTGAGCGCCACATCATAAGAAGAAAGATGTGCCCTCAGACCCTCAGCACCAAGCTAAGAATTCATCCATGTAACTACAATATACTAGTGAGTTTGCTGGGGAGTTTGTTCCACCATATCTTCTTCCCAGCAATAACACATAGGAAGTGGTGAAGGGTGGGCATTTTTGGGGGCTGTCTTGTCTGCTTTGAATTAAAAAAAAAGATCAGAATTTTATCAAGTGACTATTAATTTTAAACTTAAAAAAAAAAGTCATTTATTCAAAGTAGGCTGAAAATCAGCACTTTTCGAAGGTCAATTCCACAAAAGACAGCCCCAAAAACGCCCGCCCTTCACCACTTCCTATGTGTTATCGCTGGGAAGAAGAAGTGGTGGAACAAACTCCCCAGCAAACTCACTAGCAAACACACTTTACATGACATATAGTCGTGACCGTGGCGTGCTGGGCACTTTTTGGCTTGTCATGTATATGACTGTGACAGTCAAAAGGTTAATCACTTCCTCCATCATATTCTTAATCATATTCCAGAATGACGACATCCCGCCGTCTCCTGCACCGTCTCCGGTACGCTCTGGTGAACAGCTACTACAGGGATCAGAAGCTGTTGCTCACCAACGGACAGATACAGGATGAGATCGCTGCTCAGCCTGACCCCAGGGCTAGAAATGAGGTGATTTTTTAGCTGATTTTCAGATGAGTGTTACCGTTTTTCTGAGGCTGTGTTTTCAACCAGGGACTGACTCGGTTGCCTGCCCAAACCTGGGACACTGGGGAAACAGCTGTAGATAGACTTTAAAGCCCTATGAAAACTATATAGTTAGAATTTTAAATGGTATATTAAGCAAAATGTTTACCAAAAATACATAATCAATTTTATCTTAAAAATAGGGCCCGCAGCCTATATAAAAGCGCCAAAAAATCTTGTTTGCTATAGGGGAGCCCAGTGTCGTAACGAAGCCTTTTATGCGCCCGGTGCGAGTTTCCAAAACTCAATTCAGAACCGTATTTCTGCGCCCTGGGCACCCCTGGCACCGCCTTATTTACGGCGCTGGGGGAGCCACCTAAAATATTAATTTCAGTATAGCTTTCAGTATTTTTTGTTGTAGCGGTAACAGCGATCCGAGAAAATGTAAACTATATAGCTAGACCGGTACGTGACATACATCAGAGACAGATGGCCAGCGAAGTCCTAGTAATATGCTCCCATTTTTAGGTAACGGAGGGATGCGAAAACCACGCTCGTCCTATGACAAACGGCAGCTCGTTTATTTTCATTTTTGTGACAAATATCGCATCGGCCCCCACAAATACCTCGTGCCACAAAAAAGTTTAAAAAAATAAACTGCTTTTTCCATCAGGTATCCTCAATACTCCGAGAGGGACAGCGGCGGCTGCACCCCTCCGTGCGAAAGCTGTTGGGCAAGCAGACTGTCGACCTGGAGGAGATCTTCAAGACTAGAGGCCCCAGGAATAAGACGAGGAAGGATTATTCCGTGAGTTCACATTATAGATCATCATCAGTCTTTTTATCGTCCCACTGCTGGGTACAGGCCTCCTCTCACACAGAGAAGGATTGTTAATCACTACGCTTGCTCAGTGTGGGTTGGTGATTTATTGGGTTGCATTATAGATAATGCAGGACAATTTTGAAGACATCAGGGTCAAACAAGGAAGGATTGAGCACCAACAGCTTTTATCATTATGATATCTGACAGTCACAAAAGCATAATATTTTTTTTACCAGGTCCAAGTCTTTGAAGAGGTGTTCTAACTTTGTCATAGGTCTACTTGTTTCTATATTCTTTAGAGGTCCTAGGTTTTTTATGAAATTGCCAGCACTTTAACGTTTTGACCGCTACAGTCACGTATAGATGACACGCCAAAAAGTGACCAGCACGCCAGGGTCACGATAACATGACAAACTTTTAAAGTTCTATATAGACAGTTTCAATAGATATAATTCCGAACTCACTACTATATTGTATGTATTTATGGATGAATTCTCAGCTTGGCGCTGAGGGCACGTCTTTCTACCTTTGAGGTGGCGTCAAAGGGTTAAAACTGTAACAGAACCGAGATATGCTTGGCTGTAGGTTGTTGTCAAGAGTTACCGTGGCCCTGGCTCAGTGGGACCTTCTGAAGGAACAAAACTGGCTTTTAGTCAGCTGCCCCCACAGCGAGAAGGGGTCATTTGATGATTACCCACCCAAAAAAGCCCTTATCCAAAAGAAACCCTTTTGAGAAAACTTTAACCAAAAATTTTCGATGTTTTTTTGTGTCCCTTAGGCCATGCTTCAGAAACGAAACTATACAATATCAGCAGACACCACCAAGACGCTCAGGCCTGACCGCAAGCCGGACGACATGGAACTGGAGGAGGCGTGTACCAGCCGTCCTAAGAAGATACCCAGACATCTGGAGCCTAAGATCACTAACGTGGTCACCCTGGATGAGGTCACGAGAAACAAGATGAAGTATCGATATAGGATTGTTATTGGTAAGTGGTGCATCCTTGGTCAGAAGCCATTGAAGTCAGGGAGCCTAACAGCTGGTAGCTGGTTTTCTGGGTACCTAACTTTGTTGAGTGTGACAGACAGTAGATGCAAGGGTAACACTGGTACTCAGTTGCAGCGGGTGTAACTAGCAACCGAGCTTAAAATCATTGGGAAAGGGCTAGGCAGATAGTAAAACAGTAAGTGAGGTATTTTAAAGATCAACCTTAACTTCTTCCAGCACTCCGATGTGTAAAATTTTATCTCAATCAGTTCACTCAAGTTACCAGTAAGTCTGACGCCGGTCTAACGAAGGGGTATTGAGTTGTTCGGGATACTGGGTTGAAGAGATCAGATAGGCAGTCGCTCCTTGTAAAACACTGGTACTCAGCTGAATCCGGTTAGACTGGAAGCCGACCCCAACATAGTTGGGAAAAGGTTCGGGAGATGAGTTCAGTCAAGCAATTGTATCCGTAGCACATAAACTCATTTTCGTATGAAAAAGTTTGATCAAAATCGGAAAAGCTTTTCCTATGGTAATCTTAAATATTATATTACTTATTAACGTATGCCGTGTCTTCGTCCGTGTGATATTTAAATTCCATAAAATATTGATTTGATTTAAAAAATCTAGAGAGCAAATAACAGATTCTTTTTTTTAGAATAGTTCTTGAAGTACTAAGATCTTAAGAAGCGCAAAAATTAAAAAAAAAGGCATGAAAAAGAAAAAGAAATAAAGAATCGACTGTTAGACAGTACGAAGTTCGCTTTGTCAATGTAATTATTGTTATATTGTAGGCAACACGTCGAAGTACGCGCCGGCGGCGTCGCGCGCGGACCGGTCGACGCACAAGTGGCTGCTGTACGTGCGCGGCGCGCCCGGCGGGCCCGCGCGCGACGCGCCCGGCGCCGACCTGTCCGCGCTGCTCACCGCCGTGCGCGTGCGCCTGCACCACTCCTACGCGCCGCACCACACCGTGCATCTGCAGTACGTATCCTACTACTATTATAAAGGCGAAAGTTTGTAAGTATGGATGTATGGATGTTTGTAACTCTTTCACGTAAAAACTACTGAATGGATTTGAATGAAACTTTACCACAATATAGCTTATACATCAGAATAACATATAGGCTACTTTTTATCCGGGTATGGAAAGTACTTCCCTCAGAAAGCGGGTGAAACCGCTGGCGGAAGCTAGTTGCTCATAAAGAATAAATTTAAAGAAATAATCTTTTTTAAAAAAAGCTTCTACTGGAACAGTCTCAAAAGAAGAAAGTAATATATTTTTTAAAATTTTTAACTATCATCTTATAACATCATTATACATATACAGTTAAGATGATAATAAAAGCTTGTCGTCACAGGTATATCCGTGACACTCGATTGTAGATCCGTGACACTTCAGTGTAGATCCGTGACTCTCGACTGTAGATCCGTGACACTTTACGGTAGATCCGTGACACTCGACAGTACACTCGTGACACTCGACAGTACACTCGTGACACTCGAAGGTAGATCCGTGACACTCGAAGGTAGACCCGTCGTGACACTTGACGGTGTCACTGACACTCGACGGTACACTCGTGACACTCGACAGTACACTCGTGACACTCGATTGTAGATCGGTGACACTCGACAGTACACTCGTGACACTCGAAGGTAGATCCGTCGTGACACTTGACGGTGTCACTGACACTCGACAGTGCACTCGTGACACTCGACAGTACACTCGTGACACTCGACAGTAAACTCGTGACACTCGACGGTACACTCGTGACACTCGATTGTAGATCCGTGACACTCGACTGTAGATCCGTGACACTCGATTGTAGATCTGTGACACTTCAGTGTAGATCCGTGACTCTCGAAGGTAGATCCGTGACACTCGACAGTACACTCGTGACACTCGACAGTAAACTCGTGACACTCGACAGTACACTCGTGACACTCGACAGTACACTCGTGACACTCGACAGTAAACTCGTGACATTCGACAGTACACTCGTGACACTCGATTGTAGATCCGTGACACTCGACTGTAGATCCGTGACACTTCACGGTAGAATCGTGACACTTGACGGTGTCACCAACACTCGATGATACACTCGTGACAGTCGACAGTACACTCGTGACACTCGACAGTGCACTCGTTGCAGTCGACAGTACACTCGTGACACTCGATTGTAGATCCGTGACTCTCGAAGGTAGATCCTTGACACTCGATTGTAGATCCGTGACACTTCACGGTAGAATCGTGACACTTGACAGTGACACCAACACTCGATGATACACTCGTGACAATCGAAGGTAGATCCGTGACACTTGACGGTGTGACTGACACTCGACGGTACACTCGTGACACTCGACAGTACTCTCGTGACACTCGACCGTACACTTGTGACACTCGATTGTAGATCCGTGACACTCGATTGTAGATCCGTGACACTCGACAGTACACTCGTGACACTCGATTGTAGATCGGTGACACTCGACAGTACACTCGTGACACTCGAAGGTAGATCCGTCGTGACACTTGACGGTGTCACTGACACTCGACAGTGCACTCGTGGCACTCGACAGTACACTCGTGACACTCGACAGTAAACTCGTGACACTCGACGGTACACTCGTGACACTCGACTGTAGATCCGTGACACTCGATTGTAGATCTGTGACACTTCAGTGTAGATCCGTGACTCTCGAAGGTAGATCCGTGACACTCGACAGTACACTCGTGACACTCGACAGTAAACTCGTGACACTCGACAGTAAACTCGTGACACTCGACAGTACACTCGTGACACTCGACAGTACACTCGTGACACTCGATTGTAGATCCGTGACACTCGACTGTAGATCCGTCAGTCTTCACGGTAGATCCGTGACACTCGACAGTACACTCGTGACACTCGAAGGTAGATCCGTGACACTCGAAGGTAGATCCGTCGTGACACTTGACGGTGTCACTGACACTCGACGGTACAACCGTGACACTCGACAGTACACTCGTGACACTCGATTGTAGATCCGTGACACTCGACTGTAGATCCCTGACACTTGACGGTGTCACTGACACCCGACAGTGCACTCGTGACACTCGACGGTAGATCCGTGACACTCGACAGTACTCTCGTGACACTCGACGGTACACTCGTGACACTCGACGGAACACTCGTGACACTCGACAGTACACTCGTGACACTCGAAGGTAGATCCGTAACACTCGATTGTAGATCCGTGACACTTCAGTGTAGATCCGTGACTCTCGAAGGTATATCCGTGACACTCGATTGTAGATCCGTGACACTTCAGTGTAGATCCGTGACTCTCGAAGGTAGATCCGTGGCACTCGACTGTAGATCCGTGACACTCGACGGTACACTCGTGACACTCGACAGTACACTCGTGACACTCGACAGTACACTCGTGACACTCGACAGTACACTCGTGACACTCGATTGTAGATCGGTGACACTCGACTGTAGATCCGTGACACTTTACGGTAGATCCGTGACACTCGACAGTACACTCGTGACACTCGACATTACACTCGTGTCACTCGACAGTACACTCGTGACACTCGACAGTAAACTCATGACACTCGATTGCAGATCCGAGACAGTCGAAGGTAGATCCGTGACACTCGAAGGTAGATCCGTCGTGACACTTGACAGTACTCTCGTGACACTCGACAGTACACTCGTGACACTCGACAGTACACTCGTGACACTCGACAGTAAACTCGTGACACTCGATGGTACACTCGTGACACTCGAAGGTAGATCCGTGACACTCGACTGTAGATCCGTGACACTTCAGTGTAGATCCGTGACACTCGATTGTAGATCCGTGACACTCGACGGTACACTCGTGACACTCGACAGTACACTCGTGACACTCGACAGTACACTCGTGACACTCGACAGTACACTCGTGACACTCGACAGTACACTCGTGACACTCGACAGTAAACTCGTGACATTCGACAGTACACTCGTGACACTCGATTGTAGATCCGTGACACTCGACTGTATATCCGTGACACTTCACGGTAGAATCGTGACACTTGACGGTGTCACCAACACTCGATGATACACTCGTGACAGTCGACAGTACACTCGTGACACTCGACAGTGCACTCGTTGCAGTCGACAGTACACTCGTGACACTCGATTGTAGATCCGTGACTCTCGAAGGTAGATCCTTGACACTCGATTGTAGATCCGTGACACTTCACGGTAGAATCGTGACACTTGACAGTGTCACCAACACTCGATGATACACTCGTGACAATCGAAGGTAGATCCGTGACACTTGACGGTGTGACTGACACTCGACGGTACACTCGTGACACTCGACAGTACTCTCGTGACACTCGACCGTACACTTGTGACACTCGATTGTAGATCCGTGACACTCGATTGTAGATCCGTGACACTCGACAGTACACTCGTGAAACTCGACAGTACACTCGTGACACTCGACAGTACACTCGTGACACTCGACAGTACTCTCGTGACACTCGGCAGTACACTCGTGACACTCGAAGGTAGATCCTTGACACTCGAAGGTAGATCCATGACACTCGACTATATGTAGATCCGGAAATTAGATCATCGACACTTGGGGGTTGTCCATTAATTATGTGAGGCTCGAAAGGGAGGGCTTTTATTATCATCTAAATTGTATATGTATGATGAGGTTAGAAGTTGATAGTTAAGATTTTTAAAGAATGTTTATCTTCTTCTTTTTAGACTATTAAAAAAAGGTTTTTTTTTTTTAAAGTTTTTTTCTTTTATTTTTTTTGTGGTACACATGATCCTTAGCGTGTACTAGATGACATGTAAAAATTTGGTGCACTAGTGTTGTTACACCTTATACAGGATGAAATTGAATTCATTGGCAATATTTTTTCCCCAGAATCTAATCGAGGTAATAATAATTTATAGATGTAGTCAACTGTTCAATAGTTACTCACAAGAGAGGTCCCAAAATTAACAAAAATAAATAAAAGTTCAAGACATGACGGAGCGCTACATCGCACTCTTACGTGCTATCGAGAGGTCAATCGCCTTACGCACGCACACAGAAAAGCGCGAGCGCGTCACTAACTAATAAATCGAAATTTAATAT
Source organism: Heliothis peltigera (assembly GCA_958496145.1). Taxonomy (NCBI): domain Eukaryota; kingdom Metazoa; phylum Arthropoda; class Insecta; order Lepidoptera; family Noctuidae; genus Heliothis; species Heliothis peltigera. The sequence goes on along the minus strand of OY292348.1, from coordinate 438,170 downwards.
TATACCGATTTCAAAATGGAAATCTCTTCATTTCGATATCACTCAACATTCGCAAAATCAAGTAGGTACCCACCAGGGCTTCCAACTACGTCTCCTTTAAGAAACCGCGTCCTAAAAAACCAGAGCTCGGATAGATACTTTCAAGTATTATCTCTGCATAGAAAATTTACCCGTAATTTTGTACAAACAAGGAGCACAACCGTGTTTAAATAAATACCTACTTCAGACGATTAAAGTTTCTACTACTAATCCATCCAAAAGCCATATTGAATAAAAAAATAATCGCAAAGGAAATTGAACTCTGATATCCTATTAATAAAGAGCACAATCGCGTTTACAAATAAATACTTTCAAAGTAAAAATACTTGCATACTAAATTGTTCCCTAAACTCTTACGAATAAGGCGCATAATCGTATTTGCAAAGAGCGCGAGTCGCTAGACACCGATGTAATGACAAAGGATTCTCGTGTTCACTAAAAACAATTTTGTAATTTAATTGTTTACAAATCTTCTCAAATAACAATATCGAGTAGTCGCTTACTTAATCGTTAGTACGTTCATAAATTGTTAAACTGATTTAACTGGTTGGTTAGAAGTGCTAATAATACCCTACCCAAATTTGTGATTAACATAAAATAAGTTACTCGGCGCGCGGCACCCAACACTTGTAGGTAAGTAAAATTACATGAAAGGCCGATGCCGCCGCGCCACCCGGGTCGCGACTCTCCGGCTCGCGCCAAAACTACGTTGTAGTTACCTACAAACACTCATTCATTACATGCCCGCACGCCGGCACAGCGCGCAGGACACTGAGGGGCCACGAAGGGAGGGCGTGCGGTGCGCACAAACTTTAGTGGATTTTCAACTTTATGCTTCAGCAATAAGGTTGAAAATGTAAAGTTGATTGGGAAAATTTTACAGTTTTGGGTAGCCTGATGTGCTGGCATCTGTACCTTTTAGTTGGTAATAAGAGATGATTACGAATAGGAATGTTTTATTTGCGTGAAAGCATTTTGTTTAAATACTTCGACCCGGTGTATTATGAACTGTTTGGTTTTACTTGAGCAAATTGAACAAAGTTTCGGGCTGGCTCTAACGAGGCGCCGAGCGTCGCGCGTCGTCTGCGCACTTGCGTAGGTATCGATGGTGTGACCTTTTGCGAATTAGCAAGATAAGAATTTGTACCTAATTTCATTGTTGATTTACGTAATAATTATTATTCTTCAACATTTTAAAAATTACTTTCGTAACTAAATTCGACGTACGTTCGACTAATTATTGTGTTGCAAATTTATTGTTTGGACCTGTTTTTATGACTTGTGGCAGTTTAGGTATTCGTAGGAAACTACCGATAAGAGCGGTTTTAGATCAAAAATCGTAAACTGACGATTAAAAAATCGGTTAGTTAATCAAGGTGGTAGTAAGTGGGACATTTTAATTGTAATGTTGCTGCAGGTGTCGTGTTTATGTTTACCTATCTTAACAACTTGTGGAGGTGAAACATACCTTTTACAAGTACTGATTTCGTAAAATTTGGATTAAAATAAAAATTCGGGATTTTTGTGTACACTGCATTCCACCAGAACTGCTGGAGATACGTAAATCACTGCAGTCCAGAGTTCACTTACGAGATCGTGCGCACGTCGCGTCCGCGCAATGGTGCTCGCGAGACTGGCGAGTGGCGGCAGCGCCACTTGCCGATACAGCTCACAGCTGACCGTAGTTGCCTACCGCGCGCCTATTGTTCCCGTTTATCGACCCCAGATAAGGCTACTCGGTAGAAACCGCGTCGCGTGAGTCTTGGTATTTGTGATTTATTTAATTTTGAAGATATTTTTTTTGGGTTTCGTATTTTTGTAGATGTATTGTTTTCATGATTTATTAACATAATTGACATATTCTATGACGATTTAAAAGGTTTTTTCTTGACAATTTTAATACACTATTTTATGAGCTCAAAGGGTAATCAATCATGAGTAAAACACGTGGTAGAAATATCACGCGCGAATTCAAAATCACTCTGTATAATAGGGATGCGGACAACTAGTCAAATTCAATACTTTTTTAGTACTGTCAAAAACGGTTACTCTCTATGCAATTTGTATGAAAACACCACATATGACGTCACAGATTTTTCGCATGAAGCCGTATACTTATTTCGATTAAATTATCAATAAAAAAATAATAACAGTTTTCGATTCAAAACGATAAATTAAACTGACATTATTTTAAGATGCTTTACAAAATGAATTTGATAAAGTATTTTATTTATGACCTAGTCCACATCCCAATTATAATTGAATCAATTCCAGCAAGCCGCCATTCCACGTGTCCCGTCGCGGTTGGGGCGAGTTCCCCGCTAAGGTGGAGCTCCACTTTGCATTGCCGGAGCGCAACCGGCCGGCCTGCGTCGAGCACACCATTAAGCTCGATAGAAACTATACCGGCTTGCAGACGTTAGGTAAGTAGAATAATATAGTAGATTTACGGCCGGTTTCACAGGTTACGGATAGCCACTATCTACCAGATAAATTAAAAAATTGAACAGAATTTGTATGAAATTATGTGCCAGATAAACTATCTGGAACTCATCAGCAACCTGTGAAACTGGCCCCTAGGAAAGTTTAGGAAAAGGAAAAAAAATGTAAAAAATTACAATAAATATTATGACGTATAAAAATTCTTTGTGCAAAAATTAATTATTTTTCTTTCTTTCTTTCTTTTTTGGTATCTAATGTCCCTATCTCCGTCCCAAATTTCATCTCAATCGGTTTAGCCATCTTACTGTAACAAAGCGTAACAAAGACATTTTTTAAAATAATTTTTCAACACAAAATAATATTTTTATATCAATATTATAAAGCTAGAGTTTCTTTTTTTATTGCTTGAATGTGCTAATCTTAAGATATTAGATAGCCCATTTATGTTCAAGGGCTATAGGCTACTTTTTAACTGAGTGCGCGGAGTAGCACGGAACGAAACAGCTCGTCGAAGCTAGTATTCAATATAACCTTTTTTTCAGGTGCTGAAACAATTATAGACGTCTGGCTTTACAGCACACCGGAAATGTTAAAATACGAGTTCAAAGAAACAAATGAAACAGAAACACTACAAGCAGTCGAAGAACAGAAAGAGACAGAAATAGTCCCAGAAACTATAGAAAATACAGAGACACACACAGACAATTGGATGGAATTCTTTTCTAAAGGTCCAACGGAAGTGGATGTTGATGAAATGATAATCAAACCAATTAAAAAAGAACCGGATGAAGTAAAATCAGAATTTGTAAATAATGTAGATAGTGTCACAGAAGAAAGTACTCAGGGAGTTAGTATCAAGACTGAAAAGGAATGGGAGAAAGTTGATGCGGATATACCGAATGAGATTCTTAATCAGCCTGCGTCTCCTAAGAAACGTATTATGAAATACATTGATCCTACAACAGGGAAAATTTACTACCTAGAAATGGACAGAGCCCTAGATATAAGTAAAGTTCAAGAAATTGTCATCAATAATACAAAGACAGCCAAAATCAGTCCGGTCAAATCAAACGGCTTAAAAAATGTTAAGAAAAAGAAGGGAGTCTCCTTACTCAAGCCAGAAGTGAAATGTATGCTGAAAAATGAAAGTGTGAAGACACATAATCTAGCTCATATAGAAAACGATCACTGTTACCTGGCAACACCGAAGAAGTACGACAGTGTTGCCAGCGTGGAGGTGAAAAAAGAAAAGAGTTTGTTTAATACCTTGTGTGCGAATGTTGCAAGGTTGAATACTGTGAGATGTGGTGTTAATTATTTGATTAAACATATACCGTTGATCACGGATCAAGCGAGGGACCCGGATTTTGTAAAACATTTTCCTTTTGTTGTTGAAACCGAGGAAAAGTATTGGAGTATGGATTTTGCTAAGAGAAGAAACATTGAAGTGAGTAGTCTATTTTTTTTAAATTGTATCGACAATCACTCGCGTAGACCCTTCTCCAGGTCTTTCCTTCTACCTGACTACCCAGCGGGATCCTGGAATATATTCCTACTAGCAGACCCGGCCACACGTTGCTGTGGTTAAGGTTTTTGTTATAATAATAGACAAATATCATCATCCTCCTGCCCTTATCCCAAGTTTTATTTGGGGTCGGCGCAGCATGTTTTTGTCTTCCACGCTCTTCTATCTGCCGTCATCTCACAAGTTACCTTCTTTCTAGCCATATCAACTGTCACGCAATCCACCCATCGTTTCTTTGGTCGTCCCCTTCCTCTATATTCATCCACATTCATGTTCAAGACCTTCCTCATAACATGATCCTCATTCCTCCGCATTACATGCCCATACCCTGCTAGCCGGTTCCCACATAGTTTAATAGATAAATAATTTCGACCATAAATTAGGATGTAAGCTATCCTATCTCCATTATATATTCAATTTTAATTTGAAATGTGATTGCAATCAAAGCCATTATATCTAAAAATAAAAAACACCGTAATTATTAATATTTATTTTAATGGTACTGACACCAGCACATCAAGCTACCTTCACTATACAATTTTCCCAATCAGCTTTGAACCATATGCTTCAGTGATAAAGTTGAAAATCTATTAAGGGAATTTGACTGATTGTAGTAGCTTGATGTGCTGGCGTATATAAACTAACTAACTTAAACTTTAATTCCAGTGGTCCCGAGCAAAACTAATAAACCGGATACTAACAGACCACCTGCCCACTTCAGAAGCAATATGGCGGACCAAACAGATTCTAACATACTGCAGACTCCACGGTTACTTCCCCATCAGAACAGACACGATGAACATAAAGTCAGAACCTGACGAATGGTCATCATATAGCGACCTTGACAACGTCAGAAAAATGGAAACCAGCATCAAAGAGTGTTACCCAAATCCGTCTGACATCAACACTTTATCTGTCTTCGATAGTTCTGAATATTCTGACCAGAATGACAGTGTGATAGAACAGGTTTCTGATGATGAGGAGGTGGATGTGGTGTCAGCTGGCAACCGGAAGAGGGTGGTGACAGATGTGGGGGTTGATGTGAGCGATCTGACCCCATTGCCGGTGGAGGATGAAGAGGATAGGATGAGGTTCCTGTATATTGAGAGGAAATGTGCTGATATTGGGATTGAATTGAGGAATGAGGACGTTGGCAATGGATATTCTTATAGGTGAGGGTTTTTATATGATTTTTTTATTGGTTACTAGCTTTTGCCCGCGCGGCTTCGCTCCCGTTCTTCCCTACTCTACCCTACTTTACTCTACTCTACACTACTACCCTACTCTATTCTACATTATGTCCTACTCCTGGCTTTAAACTACCTCCCTGCCAATTTTCAGCTAAATCGGTTCAGCCGTTCTTGAGTTATAAGCGAATTAACTAACACGACTTTCTTTTATATATCTCCTGAGCCTCCCGAGCCTTTTCCCAACTACATTGGGATCGGCTTCCAGTCTAACCGGTTTCGGCTGAGTACCAGTGTTTTACAAGGAGCGACTGCCTATCTGACCTCCTCAACCCAGTTGCCTGGGCAACCCAATACCCCTTGGTTAGACTGGCGTCAGACTTACTGGCTTCTGACTACCCGTAACGACTGCCAAGGATGTTCAATGACAGCCGTTGATTAATTTAATTTGAGATTTGTGTAGTTTGATTTTCTTATGTCGTACTTGCTGATCTAGTAAATATATGTGTCCCTTCATATCGTTTGAATCTACCTTGGACCTCTACAAGCATTTTAAAATAATACCAAGTCAAATTTGTCCAGCTATTATTGAGTTTTAATAAGAAAAATGTACAGTAACTAATTTAATATTTTTTTATATCAATTTTTCTAATTGATGTTTATATCTGAAAAAATAATGTGTGTCTTTCAGGGAATTTGGAGACAGAGTAATCTAGTTTGATTGAAATCTTAATTAAAATATTGTTTTTGCTTTCGTCTTAATTTCTAAATTATGCCATAGAACGCCTTAAAAATAAAATGTACTTACTTTTTTTAATGTTTAAAAAAGCTCATCCAAAAAGTAGGAAAAATATAATACATGTGCTTTGTGTGTGCAGCGCTGCGCACGCGGTGGTGCTGTGCGCGTTGCGCAGCTTCGCGGGCGACCTGCTGCGCGACGCGCTCGCCGACTCGCTCGCACACGCCGGACATCTCTCCGTCTGGCCAGGGTCAGTGCTCATACTGCGATACTATTCCGAGTACCAATGTAACTTTTCTAAGTTATACGTACTTTCTAAGTATATCTTGGACACCAATGACTGATTAAAAGTGAAGGAAAACATCTCGAGGAAACCTGGACTATAAAGTCTGAAATGACCAACCCGCATTGAGCAAGCGTGGTGATTAAGGCTCAATCCTTCGCTGTGGGAGAGGAGGCCTGTGCCCAGCAGTGGGACGATATAAAGGCTGTGATGATGATGAACCATTTTGAGTAGTTCCTTTAACTTTCCTGAACTGAACTAAGATTTAATGGCCATTGAACTCTTTAAATAACAGGGTTTTTTGTTACAACCTGTATTTTATTTACTTTATTTATCTTATAGAACTAATGGCGACCAAATGGCGTGGTGATAAGTGAACCTACCTGCCACGCTATAGATCGCGGGTTCGATTCCCGCTTAATTCAAACATTTGTGTGCATAAACTGGAAATGGGTGTTTGACTTAGTCTGGGTGTTTCTATGTATAATATGTATGTACTTACAAAAGAAAAGTATATAAATATGTTTATCAGTTGCCTAGTACCCATAGTACAAGCTCTGCTTAGTTTGGGACTAGATGACGTTGTGTGAATGTGTGAGGAATATTATATTATTATATATTAATTATATAACTCGATGCCTTTCGCATGAAGAATTGTGCGATTATGAACTGTCAAATCAAATTAGATATAAGATATTAGAGATCTCTAGTCTGTTTTTGCGATACTAATGATTAGCTTTTCGTAAGCGTTTATTAAAAATTTGGATACTTAAGCTACATCTGTACAATATCCGGGCAGGTCGTCGGTGTGCCGCACGCTGGTGCGGCTGCGGCACGTGTACCGCGCATGCGCGGCCGGGCGTGCGCGTGCGCTGACGGCGGCGCAGTGCGGCGCCAAGCCTCACCACCACCACAATATATAACGCGTACTGCATATACTTGCTGTTTTATTTATAAACCTTGTGTGTAATATAACTCCACCCTTCCCCACTTCCTGTATTTTTGCTGAAAAAAAAGTAGCGCAATGAATGACAGTCGCTTTTTTTCCTGAGATATCATCAAATGACCCCTCCCGCTGTGTGTGAAGCTGGAAGGAGTGTCAGACTCTTACTGACACTCACTATGTTCCTTCTGGAGGTCCCTGTGTGCCAGGGCCACGGTAACTCTTGCGAACAACCCGCAGACCCGGCAGAAACAGCCACTTTTAATTAAGTTGGCTTCTAGAGACTACGCATCAAAACTCTATAGAGAATGTTCGAGGAATCAAACGCCTTGCTGGGGGCGTGGGATCGCGTTCCTAACCTTCTCTACCATCTGGTCGTAGAATCTTTCTACCTTTGGTGAGGCTCGGAAAAACGGGTTATTCACCAACTGGACACAAGAGACCGGACACACTTGTGTCCAGTTGGTGAAAGTCAAAATTAGTACCACTTGTTTTCGTCATCTGGACACGCCAAGATTTTCATTCGTGTCCACTTAGTGAAACTTAAATTATATCACTTTTATGTTTTCGCCAACTGACCACATGTTCGCATTTCCCCCGAATTCAAGATAAAGTACAGTCAAGCACATTCATTAATGTTAGAAAAGAATATCTACTTTTAATTCCACAAGACAAAAATCTTGCATTGGGTGCAGGATGCACATGCAATACCGCCCTCCCGCCCACTTACACAAGCACAGGAAGGAAAGATACCACCTTCCCTCCCTCGAAGTGATGATTTTAAAGTAATAGGTGTATTTAGATTATATTGAATATTGTCACGCTGATGTTATAAAAGCACTTACAGGTAATCAAAAAATAACATTAGTTAAGTATACTTTTCTTCACTTTAATAAATAATCATAATATTATTTAAATTTGTTTTATTTCAAAAATTGTCTTAAATACCCGTAGAATCTAATAAGGTTTTTCAAGTAAAATAAGTGAGGCAGCTTTTTCATGAAATCGAGGCGATTATGAACCTGACTGTACCCTTTTTCGCAAAAAAAATTGGTTGTGTCCAGTTGGTGAAAACATAAAAGTGATATAATTTAAGTTTCACTAAGTGGACATGAATGAAAATCTTGGCGTGTCCAGATGACGAAATAACAAGTGGTACTAATTTTGAGTTTCACCAACTAGACACACTTGTGTCCGGTCTCTTGTGTCCAGTTGGTGAATAACCCGGAAAAACAACAATCACGTGGCCTACGCTATCAATCTGTAGGGTAAAGTTGTGATAGCTAGGGCTACGATTTAGATGGGTGGCAAGCAACTTTTCGTTACACATTTGCGACGAAACGATTATACAAATATTGGTAAAGAAATGGTGCTAGAATTTATTCCGAAACCTCGGGAACCAATTATTATATAATATACTAGCGACCCGCCCCGGCTTCGCACGGGTGCAGTGGATGTTATTATACATATAAACCTTCCACTTGAATCACTCTATCTATTAAAAAAAACCGCATCAAAATCCGTTGCGTAGTTTCAAAGATTTAAGCATACAAAGGGACATAGGGACAGAGAAAGCGACTTTGTTTTATACTATGTAGTGATAGAAATAAAACCAACTGTATATAATAAGGCTCGACCGAGATCTCGGTCTCGGTCTCGGTCTCGGCATTCTCGGCTAAAAATCCAACCGAGAAACTTGTCTCGGTTCTCGGCTAATTATAGCCGAGATTCTCGGTCATGACCGAGATTGTAACATTGTTCGGATCGGCATTCAAATTTTACCGCGCGTGGCAACGCGCCGCAGCGCGTAGTCGATTGGTGTAAGTGCGTGAGAGAGCTGAATTGTGATTGGTTGAAGTCCCGGCTGGCGAACTGCGGCCAACACAAAACATTCAGTCCTTTAATGACCAGGAAGATGATAATGAAATTGGAAATCACGCAGATACGATGAAGAGCAAGCTACTGGATGCACTTAATCAGCGGTTTTCATTTGTTAAAAGTTGTTTGCCACTAGTTACTGCAACACTGATCGATCCACGGTTTAAAACTAAATATCTAACTGAAAGCGAAGTTAACTCAGCCAAACTTCATATTATCGAGACTCTCAGTCTCAATGAAAATGTAGGATCAGATTCTCGTGAGACGACATGGGCATCTTCAACTAACTCGTCAAACATGGCTGCAACAAGTCAATCCAACTTATGGGCAGCTCATGATTCGAAAGAGTTGGAAGACGAGCCAATGACCAATGACGAATACAGTTCAAGCTCTATGATCGAAATAGCGCTAGAAAGCTTTCTTAGAGAGCCAAGACCGCAAAGAAATGCTAATATTTTTGAGTATTGGTTTTCGTCGTCAACTTTTTAGCAAAGCTGGACAATTGTATGACGAGAGACGACATTCTTTGAAGGGCGAAAATGCCGAAAAATTGCTTTAATTAATTTTGTTAAACAATAAGTAGTGTATTAAAAGGCAAACAGTATAAAAAAAAACACGCTTTTTCTATTCTCGTTCTCGGCTCTCGGTCTCGGCCGAGATATTATTTTATTCTCGGTCTCGGTCTCGGTCTCGGCCGAGAACGAAAAACCCATCTCGGTCGAGCCTTAGTATATAAACATCAAAATATCGAAATTTAATTCTATAGAAAAATATATAAAATTTATACATATACAGAGCACATTAGTTAAGCCATTCAAAAAATGAACAACGCTAATACATATTACAAAGCAGAAGAGTTTGTTTGTTTCAACACAATGATCTCAGGAACTACTGGTCCGATTAGATTTTTATTCGTGTTCGTATATTACATACAAACACCGATAGGTATCATACAGTTTGTTTAAACCTAAAGATGTTTGACTACTTTTAACTGTATTTCGTTAGGAAATAGCTTTTATTTTCTTTTAAAAATTACAAAGCTAACTAACACCTACTACACATTTTTTATGTCTTCAAAATATTCATAACTGTTGAGTTACACTCAAGCAGTCATTATTAAATATTTTTTTTATGTATAGACGCCAGCACATCAAGCTCCTCAAAAGATCATTTCAGACACAAGCCTACATTGCTCATCCATACTTTAGTATGTTATTTTTTTTATGTCTGGACTCTAAAAGAGACTATGACCCTTGAGTTTGTTTCGGCGTTTCTTCTCAAGGTAGTCAGTTAGGAAATGCCGACCTCATCTCGTTTTTTAAAAAAAATGTGTTGACGTGTTGATTTCAACCTATTTACAAAATAAATATCATTATCATTTACAACAATCTGTCAAATGTCTTTTATTGATTTTCAACTTTATCGCTGAAGCATATGGTTAAAAGCTGATTGGGAATATTTGATGTGCTGTCGTCTATTATACACAATATATTTTTAATAAATGACGTACAACACATAATTTATACAAAAATCTTAAATCTAGGCACAAGTATTGACCCTGTTAGGGCACATTAAAAATTATAAGTACTACCTATTATTATATTAGGCCCGCCGCTGATTGCATTTTTTTGTCACCGTAACTTATTGTTACTGTCACCTGCTGTCACCCACCATGCGCTCACTGAATCTGTTCTTGGGTAACAAATCGCGTTCATTTTTGTAATGGAATTCAACGAGGTTGCCGTGATTTGTGCTCTTGAAATACGTAGAAGAAAAATGAAACGGAAAAAAAGCTACTGGGTGCATTCTACACGTATATATACGGAAAGTAAAGGAAAATTCACCGGCCGAGTGACAAAAAGTCACCAGTCTCCGGTGTTGCCTGCCGCTGCAACTATTTGTCACCATAATGAGCGCTCTCAATACAGTTTTCATTGCACTTGACTAAGTGACAAAAAATTGCAATCAGCGGCGGGCCTTAGAGGTAACCTGGACTGGACGAATTAAAATTAAGTTTGTTATTTAATTCTACTTACATAATTCTCATTCTATGTTAATTATGATTTTAATTTAACTCACACTTTGTATAAATGCTATAAAAAAATGTAAAAACTGTGAAATTACATTTCAAAACGAAAAAATATGAATGATATTTTTAAAATCACCAAACATTTGAATAACATTTAATGATGGCATCCAGGCCGATTGTCGGCTACGGCGGCCGTTCTCATTTATGGAGATCACCCAGCTACGCAGGACATATTATAGTGCACAAGTATTCGCGCAGACACAGGTGCACTCTCTATTCCCTCACTCTCATGGTCCGATGGGACGGCAATCCGACACGACCGGAGAGAGATCACAAGCAGGACCGACATTTACGTGCTCTCCGATGCACCGGTGAATCAATCACCAACTTCCAGACTCCAGGCTGCTTTGTGAAAGTTTCTCAAAACCATCAAAGCGAATTCGGCCCGACCCGGGATTCGAACCCGAGACCCCGTGCACAGCAGTCGCGCCTTGCAACCACTAGACCAACGGGGCAGTCGACAGACATTTAATATAAAATAATCAAATTATATATAAAAAATGGCGTCAAAAAATTCTTCCTCATCGCTGCTCACTGGGAGTGTACCCAATAGGCTGTCGGCATTGCCACGTTGTATGGCAATGCTTATCCGTTGACCGAAATAAAAGCCAGCCTTTGGGTTTTTTATGTAAATATTTTAATTAAGTTTTATAAATAAATTGTAAATGTGTAAAAAGAAAATAATGCAGTACAAACAATTACATATGAAATGATTTTAAATTTTACAAAATACATTTGAATAAAGGAGATTCATAAAAACTAACTAAAATATTGAATCACCAGGGTTCATTGACAAAATATGGCACGTTGTTCATCCACAGTATAAGGTCTAACAAAACTAGTGCACTATATTTCTACAGGTCATCTAGTACATGCTAAGGATCACGTTTACCACAAAAAAAATTGAATGACCTAGGGGTCAACGACCGAATACCTTCATAGAGAACGGCGTTATGCGTAAAATTAGTGACTGTGATGACAGATTTGATAAAATATTTTGTTGTTTTTATGACTTCTCTAGATGACCTGTAAAAATATGGTGCACTAGTTTTGTTACATTCTATATAATTTTTTTTTTTGTAATTAATAATCGGATCGCTCTTGATCCCAATCCAGCCCAGAGGGCAAGGATGGGATCTACGGTCGTACGAGCTTACTCAGAAGAAGCCTGCTCAACACCAACTATCGTTTTCTACAAGAGGCGCGGCGCATGTATTTTTTTTCTGTTGGACAAGTAAGATAGACACGAATTGGGGAGGGGGGCGGGGGCGGACTCCCAAGACCCCCCCCCCCCCCCGGTAAACACGTCTGTGCCCCAGGATGTGACTAACACCGCGACCAAGATAAGCAACCAAGAATTCGGACATCCCGGTTTTTTTTTAATTTAGGTATGTGTTATAATATGGCAACAAAAGGTTATCAGACATGCCAATGATAAGACATATTAATTTGGGTGTGTTCAAGACTAGCATATTGCTAAAAATATAAAAATTAGGTTAGTAACTCAACTTGACTATATTCTTATTTTATTTAGAGAAAAATAATGTTTGTTTATTTGTACTCCTAAGACCGCGTATACCTAAATTTGGCAACGTCGCAAATAGCTGTCAAATATTTACACGTTTTAATTAACACGCTCCGATCGTTACGATTACTTCAAAATTCCTGGATTTTTAATTTTAGCGGTATTATAAAAAAAAAATAAGTTCTGCTTACAAAGAATGTAATTTTGCAATGAAAGAATGAAAATTTTACGGGATAATCGGTAAAAAATAAAGAAATCCTGTGAAAAATTCCATTGAAATATGATTCAAAATAAGGAGCTGAATGCACCCTATCAGTCTGCGGAGGCCTGTCACACCCAATATATAAACAAATATATATTATGATAAAAGTACACTATTTATCAATCTTAAGGCAGTTTTAAGTTCGCCGGGTCAAATTCGGATTGATTAGAGTCTTAATCCCGGCTGATGCAATATTGCACATTTACTTAACAACCTATAGACGACAGCACATCAAACTACTACAATCTGTCAACTTCATTTAATAGATTTCAACTTTATCACTGAAGCATGTGGCTCAAAGAAGATTGGATACAAATGTCAGTTTCGGGGAGCTTGATGTGCTGGCGTCTGTACTTAATAAAAATTGCAATTTAAATGTAATATTTAAAATTAATTACACTTAAAATATTAAGTTAGTTGCGAGCCGTCAAATGCTAAAAATATTCGTACCTACTTTAAGAAGTAATAGTTTTATACAGGGTGTTACAAAAATACCCGTAAATGCGAAAGGAGGTTAAGAAGGTATTTAAGACTTAGTTTTTTTTTACCATTATGTCACTGTATAATGAAAATAATTCATGTGCAGCTTGCTTAGTCAAATCATAGAGTAGCTAAACAACACCAACGCTGCGTTTTTACCTAATATAAATTGACCGCGGCAAGGCCAAGAATAATCCTTACTAATATTATAAATGCGAAAGTAACTCTTTGTGTCTGACAAATTTTAGTAGCTTGACGTTTTGGCGTCTGTACCTACAAAAATTTCTTTTAGATTTACATATTTACATGCTAAGTTTGTTTACAAGTATGAACTCATTTTTAGATACAGTAAATAATTTAATAGTACTTCCAAAATATATGTATTACTCCTCTGTAACAAATAATCTATCTTTACTCGTTTTTAATGACACAACAGTGTGCTGGCGATATTTTTGGCTTAGATAAATTACAGTATATTTTTTTACCTTTTTACAACACCATGTATAAATGCTAAGTTTTAAACCTACACATACAAACATAATAAATGTTTAATTTTTCTTATTACAGATAAAATATATGCTAATTTGCTGTATTGAGGTAATATTATAACGTCCGCATATGGCGAAGCGTAGGGCATTTTTCACTGTCAAACTATTCTCGACATTGTTCTCATTAAAATCATCATCTGCTAGCCTTTTCCCAAGCTATGTTGGGGTCGACAACCAGTCTAACTGGATGCAGCTGAGTGCCTGTCTGACCTCCTTAACCCAGTTACCTAGGCAACCCGATACCCCTTGATAACACTGGTTGTCAACTTTCTGGTTTCTGACTACCCGTAACGACTACTAAAGAAATACAAATGACAGCCGGGACCCACTAATTTAACGTAGGTAGCTTCCGAAACACGGAGGAACTCGTCATTCAAGATGGTCACCCATCCACGGATTGACCGCGCCAAGCGCTGCTTAACCTTATGATCGAACGCGGCTGCTGCTTAGCCACGAGCTCCTCTCTCCCTCTGGAGGGATTCTGTTCTCATTAAAATTGAATCTACCATAAATAACACAAGTCTTCATCATCATATCATCTGCCTAGCCTTTTTCCCAAAAAGTTATGGTAGGCTTCAGATCTAACCAGATGCAGCCGAATATCAGTGTAATACATAGACTCAGCGAAGCTTTACATGGCTATTGGACCCGGGAAACCCGATAGATATCTCTTGGTAAGACTGTTTATCAGACTTTCTGGTTCGATTATAAAACATGTTCGGGACCATCAATTTAAAAGCCTTCCGAAACACATAGGAACTTACTACATATGACGAGATGGTCACCGAACCACGGACTGTCCGCGCTGTGTTGTAACCTTATGATGAGTTCTTTATATCACAGCTGTGTCAATTGATTTTAGACCTTACTCCAATAAGGACAATGACGATAATAGTTTGATAATGAAAAATACTTTATAGCATTCCATATGTGGTGTCCGTAAAGAGGTCAGTTGGTATGTAATTAGTATCTACCTTATCTGGAGCTATGGTACTTATTTCGGCAATTATTTGGTAATAAAATGTTATATACAATAGTATGTATAATTGGCTAGTAGTCTTAACTACAATATTATGCTCCTATAAAACCCAATAAATTAACCGACTTCCAAAAAAGGAGGAGTTATCAATTCGGTCGGTATGTTTTTTTTTTTTCATATATAAAAAAAGCACCATGTATCTATTAAAAATATAAGTCATAAATACTATTTAGAAAATCACCCGTAAAACACTTTTAGTTAAAGAAATATTTTTTTAGGGTTCTTACTAAAAAAGGATAAGTAACTAATATTATTTTAGACCCTATTACAGAGCATTTAATATTAAAATCGTTTAAATATCAATGGTGCACTGCAGCGCTGGCCTGAAGTAAATTTTAGAATGGAGCGAGATCCAATTCTGGCGCCTTTTTTGTTTATAAATACATATAGAAAAACAAAAGCTAGCCCTTAGCATTTGGCGCCTGGAGCTGCTGCTCCGTTCGCCGTATAGACGGGCCGACCCTGGTCAATTGTTAAGCAGGCGACAGGTATAACACTGATCATTACCCCCACACACCACGTTAAATTCTAAGTCATCATGCAAAACATCCCTCAAACTATTCAGTACCGACTCAAACTCTATTTCTTTCCACCCAACTGACTGGCCATACTCCATAGCATAGTTAACAAGAGCAATTTTAGCAGGAAAATACATCGGAGGCCTCCTTATCTTACCTACCACTTCACCGTTGCTTTCTTTAGAAAAAACTTCAGGTAGTAACGACTTGGCAAACGATTCAACATTGTCACAACTGTCTTTACAATTTTTTAAGCCTTCCGCACTAACGTAGACACCAGTGTACTTTCCTAATTCCACTAAACCTTTACCTGGGTCTGGATGTTTGAGAACCCAGTTAATCTTTTCTTTTTTAGCGTGACTCTCTTTCTCGGTTACTGGTTCTGATGTGGTTGAAGTTGGGAGTGGCGGTTCCATTTCTTCTAACGTATTATCCGTGCTGGTGACTGGAACCTCAGGTTCAGCTGCCATTTCAATATCCTGAGGACCATCTTCGGTGTTGTCACTTGATGTTTCTGCTTGCTTCTCCTGTCCGGTCACATTGGGTGATGTGGGTCCGTACTTGGTAATAATCTGGCTCAGTGTGTTTTTATTTTCACACACTTTAATGTACATATTTCTGACGTACAACACTAGGAGTTTGATATTGTAAATTGTTTTTCTTTGTTCTGTTTCCAATTTTATAATGAATTCTCGTTCTTCAGGCGTTAGTGATGGGAAAGCTAGACTTGTGGCTATGGATTCGGTGTCGATATCCATTTCTATATTTTCAGCTTCTTGCTGGCCTTTTTTGTTAAGATTGTTTATCGGTATATGTTTTAAAAGACAGTCAGGCAAATAACTTTGAAGCATTTCCTCTATTTTATAGTCAGCAAGTGTTATTTGTGTTTGTGCAGTAGTTTTGTTGACGGTACTCGCTGGAATACACGATTCTGTAGTTGTGTTAGGGTCTTTGGGTTGTGAAGAGTTGTTCTCTGCGTTAACATTATTCTCACTTACCGGTTCTGGGTCACTGTTAGGCGTACGTTCCGTAATGATTTCGTATTTGGAAGATTTAGAAGAACGTGATTTTGATTTTGACTTTTTCTTCTTTTTTTCACTTGGCTTGGGCAGTTTTATGCGAACTTTCAGTGAATCCTTTTGCTCTACAATTGGTTGTTCTGTGAATATAAAATAATTATATAAATTTTAAATAAACTGTTTACTGAAGCGGAGTGGCTACAGCATTCCGTTAATTTACTAGAAACATTTAAGTATATGTGTGATAAGTGTTATTGGGTTTTCACCTGTGTGCCGAAGGAACTACTTCCAAAACTCTATTCACAGATGAAAATATTATGAAGCTGAAGAGTTTGTTTGGTTGAACAAACTACTTTCTATATAATATTTAGCCCACTTATTGGTGCACAAAATAATTCTGGAAGGGACACCATGTAAATCCGCTGGTAGAAGCTCGCTATTAAACTGATAAATCTGTCTGTACTCACCTTTAGGTTTCTTTTCCTTCTGTTTTGTGTTGGTATCTTGATTGGTATCTCTCAGATATTCCTCATAAAGTAATATTGTATGGATAACAGTCATGGCATAATCATATGAGTCTGAAATTAATGAAATTCATTATTTGTCGTCCCATTTTTAAAAGCTTTTATTTAACTTGCTGTGTATGTATGTTATGGTGGATTCTTTGAACTCAATTTTGAAGTAGGTATCTTCAATCAATTGAGCTGAAATTTTGTATACACGTTCAGTTTGTAGGTTTATGAATAACAAATAGCATTAAATAATCTTCTAAATCAGTGAAGTTAGTACTATACTCTGTATTTTTAACGAACAAGTACCACTAGTTTTAACTGTGTATATATTGGTTCATGTAAATAACATGAAGTTCGTTCCACACAAACCCTGTAGTTATATGTATATATACATTCAGTTGACTATTGGTCATTGACTACCCGCGTGTCACACATGTTTTAAACTCTTTTACGATTATGATGATTTCTTGGTCAGTGGGTTGTCTTAGGGGTGGAGTGTAGGAGTTGGAGTACATATATGCTTAGGTGTACCATGAGCAGCAAAATACCAAAAAAAACAGGCTGATAGTTCTACTCTGATAGTTCTAAGGTTTTAACCTAATAGGTAGGTAGAACATAAGGCATTCATCAATTTTATGAAATGTGAATGTGAATGAAACTGAAAACCCAACCAAAATGAAAACCTCATCCTTTTTGTGGATGTCGGTTAAAAATAATAAGTTAAGTTTCTCTACAGTAAATAGAAGTAAATAATATGAATGTGCCTTAACAATTTCAAAACAAGAACAAAGACATTGGCCTCGCTCTGACTAATCACCCATCTCTTTCTGTCAATACAAAAAATATGAGAGAGAAATACCCAGACAGAGTTTATCAAAGGATCTGCAAAGGTTTGATCTCTTTTATAAAAAAAAAAAACAGTCTATTGTCATTCATAATTGATTTATACAAGAAAAAATTTGTATTTCACATTAATTAGGTACTGTTGCACAGTTTTCTCCAGATACACCAATTTAGATAAGACTTAGTAACACAGAATGCTTTTTAAATGAACTAACAGAGCCTAATTTTGATTTAAGAAAAATAGTTCTGGCCGCAAATGGCGCGGGAAGCAATTTTAAAATAAGAATTAGATCAAATTACTAACTTGTTTCACATTTGATGTCCCCAATATAATAGTTCCAGCTATCGTCACCTTTTGCCTTGTTCTTCACTCGGGCAGCGGTGAACGCGTCGTCCTCGCAAGGATAAACTATGGCCACTCTGCCTTCGCCCATTTCGCATCTAATCCAAGATCTTGGCACACAAACATGACTTTCTTTACCATTGGGCGCCTTTTGGCAATTAACAACTATATAATCGGATAGACCAGACTGCGGCATCTTGAAATTGAATAAAAACACACATATATTTATACAACAACTAAGTTATGCCAATTTTTTACACATCTTGATATTCCAATTTGATTAAGCCGTGAGTGAACTTGAATTTTTTATTTGACAATTTGACAATACCAATAAGATTTTTGACAGGGGAAAACCTTGACCACAAATCAGAGCATAATAATGTTGCCATGTTATGTAATAGATAGCGACGTTCTAAAAACAAATGCGTATCATTTTCTTTGACAATAAATTCTTAAATAAAATGAAATGAGTGAACTGCATCACATTATTTAATTTGTTTAGGAAATAAAACATAAATATAACGAGAAGCATAGCATGTCGTACGTAGCATGAACACAAGTAACATTGCAAACAATTGACTAACGTTCCTTTGTCTATTGTCCATCGTAATTTGTTAAAATAAAAGCAAGTGTGTGGAATAAATATTTTAATTTAAACTATAACCTTGACTTTTATTATCTTGAAGAAGAAATAATGTTTACTGCACATACAATATAGAATTATGTCAGATGCCTATTTACAAAATAGCTATTGAATACCTACTTAACCAAAAACTCAACAACTCATAATATTAAATTAGCGAAATGCAGGAGACGCCCTTCGGAATTTACTTTAAAACGCTACAAAAATTCGACTATTTATTTTCCTGTACGTAGGTAGGTACGCAACACTACCTAAAATAGCAATTTAACATTGCAATCGTGCAATAAATAGGTATTATTATGTCTCCACGAAAAATAAAAATAACTTTTCGAACGTTGCTCCACACATTGCATGCTTAGGGAAGGTGTTGTTCCGGATTAGACCTTGATAGACACATCCTTCATAGGTTAGCTTGTCTTTGTCTACAATTATTTTCTACATAGAACCATTGCTAACACTTCCATACATAACGTTGTAGTCAATTCTACAAAATACACATTTTTGATACTTAGTTTATTTATCGAGGACACAAAATCTTTAAGAAATATGTGCGTTAGGACTTTAATTAAATAATTAAATATAGAATCAAATCACAGATTATTATTATTAAGTATCTAGTTAAAACGCGTATCAAATAAAATTAACGTTTAGTTCCTATCCGTAGCACGAATAACTACCGAAAAAACATGCAAAGGACAATAACTGCGCATAAAGTTCAGGTATGTCATCATCGCTTGCCCTTATCTTTTATATTTTCGAAACTCCAGAAGACATTTCCTAAGATTTTCTTGTTTCCAAATATCACTACTGATCTTCAGAAAAATACTTTAAATGGCGCTAGGTTTTTACAATAATAGACTCGATGTACAATTGAAGCTCCAAGTTCAATGACCTTATCAAATTAATTAACAAAACCACTACCAACCGAAACACAAAAACAATTTGTATTACATTACAATATTATATAAACAAAAACATTATAAAGGAAGAATAAAAATTTACTTACGGCGCCACAACCGACAATATATCGTTTTTTTTTCACAGGAATAAAAATATTTTTATTGGATATTCCGAGCACACGAAAACGACTTTTCGCGGGGAATGATGTACTCAAAATGATGTTTTGATTTCTGTTTCACCCAACTGGTTTGAAGCCGACGATATACTTATACACATATACGTATGCTAGTATCTAGATATAATAATATAATACGTTATGTCTAGAGCATATCTATACCTACTTCCCGACGTGTTAAAGAGAACTGACCTCCAAAATGCGGTAGGTATTGAAGAGGTCAGTGATACAGTGATGCAAATTCTTCGACGCGACGTAAGAATTTCGATTTTCTTTTATTTCTTGTCTGCTCGCGTATAGGATATTATTATGTAGGTATACGTATACTCTATGGGTACTTATGCAAGATGTCTGTGTGAGTCATAGTTACAGTATTTTTGTGAGAGAATAACAGAGTTTTATTATATATCGGCTGGAGTTGATTCATCAATAGTGTTTTGAACAGACCATTGTGCGTTGTAACTTTAGCGAGGTCAAAATTCTTAATGAGTAAACAATGCTAATCCTTACGAAATAAATGCGAAACTCCAACTCGAAATAATTTATTCAAACTTGGCTGCAAAACAGCACTTTTTGAACGTCAAAATTTACAAAAGACAGTCCCCAAAACGCCCACCCTTCACCACTTCCTATGTGTTTTTGCTGCAAGAAGAATTGGCGCAACAAACTCCCCAGCAAGCAACTATTACATCGATAATTGCTTTTGTAAAATCAATTTGGCAAAATCAATTATGGTTTTATATCCAGGAATAACTAGTTGTAATAGGTAAAAGAAGGCTGTTTATCCTTGACTTAACTGAATATTTACGTACAAACATTGGTGATTACAATATTTATGGCTGGCCAAACCTTAGTAGCGGTGAGTTGCACCGTATAACATCCGATTAGGCTAATTGGCGGTTATTTTGACGGTTGTTTATGGTTTGGCTATCGTTCTAGTTAAGTTCAGCCAGCACATAAACCTACCAAGCAATAGTGAAATTTTTCTAATGGATTTTCAATACAAAGGGTATTTTCAACCTTATCACAATAGGTAACGGAAGGTATTCTGATTTTGCAACACGCCCTAAAAATTAAATAAGTACCTAATTAAAAATTAAACAAGTACCTAGGTAATTAGAATTTGCAAAACCCCACGTGCCAACGTAGTAGCTTCTAAGGCTTAGTCGCAAAATGTCCACTTTTCAAAATGGCCCTTTCGTAGACTGTCATTTTCGCAAAATGACCTCTTTCTCAAAAATGCATTTATTCCATTCATTAGAATAAAAATGGCCAAGTGTATCCTTCTTGCGAAAGTGAGTTTGTTTTTACGCTTTCGTTATAAAATGGTTGTACCGATCGAGTTGAAGGTCATGGACATAGATGGGGCACTGGAAATGGTTATGGCTTTTATCAGGGTGCAGAAAAACTTCGCAGGGCCTGTTCGTGATAGACAGAGTTCAAGTGAAGCTCTTGTGTCCAGTGAAGCATGACCTCCTGGATACTAATTCTGGATGTGACACTGGGGGCACTGAAGGCGCTGAGGGCACTGAGGGCATTAAGGGTACTGGGGGCTTAATAGTTCCGGGCTCCACAAATCAAATAGGGTGGGAGATCATTCACGATGCATGGAGTATGTAACCCCTTTTTGATACGCGCTTATCGCGTAGGACTAGTTATTACCAGGGGATTCCTTTTTTGTCAGGGACTCAGGCCGTCAGGCAGGCAATCGCTGCACGTAAAACACTGGAACTCAGCTGCATCCAATTAAGACTAGAAGCTGACTGACATCAACGTAGCTTGGGAAAAGGCTAGGCAAATAATGTGAGCTACAGAAACAAATTTGCAAGAAAGTTTAAATACGATCTAGACGGATGTTTTGTACCTAGAATGTTATTTTCGTAACGCTACATAGTCAACCATCTTTGTATTGCGATGCTAAATAAACATTTATTTATTCAGCCTTGGCCATGATCTACGTCTGACCTTTTTTTCGTAGATTAGTAGAGGCTAATGACCTGTTTTGCGATTGCACTTGTCTTGGAAGTAAAAGAGCTTATGTCTCGAACTGCATCGATGTAATGCGTCGCGATTCTGTTAATAAACTGGCCTTGATGGTATATACAATACATATCCCGCGGTTTCACATTTGAATAAATAATCTTATAAAGCTTGAAATCTCTGAAACTGTTCTAGGGTCCCACATGATCCCGTTGACGCAATGGGCACCATGCTGGACAGCTAAACAGAGGATCCCAAGTCTTTGTGTGATGAGTATTTTTGTTAGCTGTGGTTTTTCTGTGGTTTGTTTATATATGTAAATGTATACGTAGTTTATCAGTTGTGTTGCTACCCATAACACAAGCTAATGAATAGCTTCCTTTGGGTCTAATTTAACCGACCGTATGTGAAAAGTATTATACAAAATATATTTCTATACCAAATCGCTCAAAGACTTCATCGGTTACGGACGTCAGCAAAAAACGCACATCCGTAGTTACATACATATGTGACCAGGGAACTAGGTACTTCATATTCGATGCACGAACGTAAAAAGTCTATACAAAACAGTCTCTAGGCTCCCATTGGTATGTACTAGACAATCAAGCTTAAGTTTAGCAATGTACAGACGCCAGCACATCAAGCTACCCAAAACTGAAAAATTTTCCCAATCAACTTTGAACTGATAAATTTGACTGTAGTAGCTTGATGTGCTGTTTGTTGTTGTTGTCTTGTCTGTACAGACGCCAGCACATCAACCTACCGGAATCTGTCAAATTTGTCAGATTGAGGTAGGTTGATGTGTCTATACCTAATAAACCAAAGTTGTTGCTGTATTTAGGCTTTAGGGCCCCATTATCACCTACCATCGCCTAGCACGGAATCCACCTTCTATTTAAATAATTCAGTACCTATTTTTGAAGGTGTCTGTAGATCGTCCTAGGCCCTTGATAGGACGTGCCCTCATGCCCTGCGTCATTCGGTATCGGAATAAATATAGTGCAACTAGCTTAAGCCAGCGGCTTCACCCGCATCCCATTGGAACTACTCCAGGCCTGTAACAAGTTCTGCCGGGTCTGCGGGTTGTTCGCAAGAGTTGCGGTGGCACTGACACACAGGGATATAGTGGGTTTTAGTCAGTTAGAGTCTGACACTCCTTCCAGCTGCACCCTCAGGGTGGGGTCATTTGATGATTTCCTACGATAAAAAGGGCTGTTACTAGTGGGAACTACTTCCTTAAAAAATGAGCTATCCAACACCACAGAATACTAAATAGTAAGTCCAACACTAAAATAAATTTTCAAAAAGACAACGGGACATTTGTTCCTGATCATCGCGGTTAATTAAATAGACAAACAAACTCGTCAACATTATAATATTAGAACATATGGATTTAAAATTTTCCACTCTTGCCAACACGGCTGTCCAATTTAGCTGTAGGTACATAGTTCTATGAAAAAAAACATAGATATTATAAATATACTAGCGACCCGCCCCGGCTTCGCACGGCTGATACTAAATACACTACAAAAAAACTCAAACTCAAAAATAACAGTACTTCTCCACTATTTAATGGTTGTTATTATACATATAAACCTTCCTCTTGAATCACTCTATCTATTAAAAAAACGGCATCAAAATCCGTTGCGTAGTTTCAAAGATTTAAGCATACAAAGGGACATAGGGACAGAGAAAGCGACATTGTTTTATACTATGTAGTGAAAATGTAAATCCTACTACTATTATAATCCTACTATCCTACTACTATTTATAAAGGCGAAAGTTTGTAAGTATGGATGTATGGATGTATGGATGTTTGTTACTCTTTCACGTAAAAACTACTGAACGGATTTGAATGAAACTTTACCACGATATAGCTTATACATCAGAATAACACATAGGCTATATATTATAACGCTATTAACTAAGGGGGACGAGCAATAAAGCATTTTTGGTCAGTTTTAACTAGACGCCATCTATATCTTTTTAATTACAACACATTTAGCAAATTTGACTGTACCAGCTGGGTAAATAGTTATTACCTACTGTCATAGATGGTGTTAAGCTTTTCATACAATTAAACCGGGCTAAAAAAATTTAAATTTATTTTTCAGTTCAAAGTATATACCTAAACATGCTACATATGTTATTTCGACAGATAAAAATAATTTAAAGACAAAAGTATTAAGGCAAGTTTCAACCTAACGCCATCTTTAGCTTTTCAAAACAATCTAATTTGACAATCTGACATTGTTAGTAATTATAGCTGATCATAGATGGAGTTCATAGTTTTATTTTCATAAAATTAAATTATACTGGGGTGTCTTCCAGTCTACAATCGTAGTCACAAGTATTAATTTTGATTATTCAAGTTCCAAGATAACACTCAAAATCGGGGACAGAGGATGAGAGAAAAAAATCTGTCTTTAGGTAAGTTAGTCATTTAAGATCAAAGAAGGAGTGCTGTACTTTCTTTATACAATATCAGTCTGGGGTAATGTTAGCTAAGCTTCCAGTATACCACACGTAACAAAGCAGCATGGCTTGGATACCAGCATGGAGGAAGTGTCACTCTTACTGATTAAAACCTACCATGTGCCTTCTGGAGATCCCTGTATGCCAGGGCCACGGTAACTAAGAGGCCCATGTTGCTGACATATCTTCGAGGAGCGCGTGGAATAGAACGCGCAGCCGACACGGGCTGTCGTCCTTAGACGTACGGACGGTGAACCAACCAAAACCCACCGCCCACAGACCCACGCCTACGGTGGTCGGGAGTCATAGATTAAACACTAACACTGGAAGTCATCCCTCGACACTCGGCGCCCGCGGTGTCGACCAGTACCAGCTTTTCCGCTTCGGCTGGAATGAGCGGTGCTGTTTCTAAACCACTCCGCCGCCTCCTTCGCTAGCATAATTGCTTCGCGAGAAGGAGGCGGCCGCTCCCATTCTTTCATGCTCCGGACTACGGCCTGGACCAGGGCCGAATGCGAAAGCTCGCCGCTGTAAGGACACGTTGGTGCTCCGCCCAAGCAGAGCGCATCCCCACCGTTTGCTTCACCGTATCCTTTACCAACTTCCAGTCCCCGGGCTGCTTTTTCAGTTTCCTAACACTCACAAAGCGATTTTGGTCCGACCTGGTTCGACCGAATCGAACCCGATACCACGTCGTGCACAGCAATTATTATGTTATGTTATACTTAGTGCCTAAACCAACTTTATCGACCTCGACGTGATCGACCTGCAATGTAAGTTCGAAGTGACTACAATATTATTTGAAGTAGTGACGACATATAATATGCACATTATTATATACGAGCATAGATTCAGAATGTATTCCGCAACAATATACACATTTTGTACCTTCGAAGTTCAGTTCAATCTAAGACAAAGACCAGAGCGAGAAGCAGCGGGAGGCCACACCTACATGTCCAGTCTTAGTAACCGACGCGTGTGTATTGTTGTGATATGAAAACATAAGTCAAATGTCCGCCAAACTTTGCAAAGTAAAATCAGCCCCAGAACTCTAATGACCACGCGGACGACGTCGCGGGTAGCAGCTAGTACCTACATATATGTGGGTAAATGCGAAAGTGAATCTGTTTA
Source organism: Heliothis peltigera (assembly GCA_958496145.1). Classification (NCBI taxonomy): domain Eukaryota; kingdom Metazoa; phylum Arthropoda; class Insecta; order Lepidoptera; family Noctuidae; genus Heliothis; species Heliothis peltigera. Next base: position 412,652 of record OY292348.1, on the reverse strand, counting down.
TTACGCATTCACGCTAAAACTGCTGGATTAATCATTGAGATTGCAGACGTAGGTAGGTAGATGATTAGATATACTGGTGATGCGGAGACACCTCGGATGTCAGAAGTAGATCCAGCGCTGGCCCGAAGTAAATTTTAGAGTGGAACGAGATCCACCTATGGCGCCTCTTGTTTGTGAATCATCTGGGAAAAACTACTAACTATATTTTTCATTGCCATTTTGGCGCCCCCTAGGATTCGGCGCCTGAAGCGGCTGCTCCGTTCCCCGTATGGATGGGCCGGCCCTGGTAGTGAGTTCGGAATTATATTGATTGAAACTGACCATTAATTTTAAACTTTAAAGGTCTGTCATGTAGTCGTGACAGTGGCGTGCTGGGCACTTTATGGCTCGTCATTATGGCGGTCAAAAGGTGTCGAATGTTGTCAGGTGGCGAGTGTCAGTGTCAAGTGTCAAAGGTGTCGAGTGATGAGTGTCAGGTGTCGAGTGGTGTTTATTTTAGTAGACTGTCAGTGTCAAAGGTTGAGTGTCGGGTGTCAAAGTTTGAGTGTCAAGAGTGTCGAGTGTCAAGTGTCGAGATTGTCAAGTGTCAGAAGTGTCGAGTGTCAAGTGTCAGAAGTGTCGAGTGTCAAGTGTCGAGAGTGTCGAGTGTCAAGTGTCGAGAGTGTCAAGTGTCAGAAGTGTCGAGTGTCAAGTGTCGAGAGTGTCAAGTGTCGAGAGTGTCAAGTGTCAGAAGTGTCGAGAGTGTCAAGTGTCAGAAGTGTCGAGTGTCAGAAGTGTCTAGTGTCAAGTGTCGAGAGTGTCAAGTGTCAGAAGTGTCGAGTGTCAAGTGTCGAGAGTGTCAAGTGTCGAGAGTGTCAAGTGTCAGAAGTGTCGAGAGTGTCAAGTGTCAGAAGTGTCGAGTGTCAGAAGTGTCTAGTGTCAAGTGTCGAGAGTGTCAAGTGTCAGAAGTGTCGAGTGTCAAGTGTCGGGAGTGTCATGTGTCAGAAGTGTCGAGTGTCAAGTGTCAAGATCGTCGAATGTTGTGTCAAATGTCGAGTGTAAGATGTCGAGTTTTGAGTGTCAGGTGGCGAGTGTCAGTGTCAAGTGTCAAAGGTGTCAAGTGATGAGTGTTGAGTGGCGAGTTCGGAGTGTCAAGAGTCAGGTGGCGAGTGTCAGTGTCAAGTGTGTCGAGTGATGAGTGTCAGGTGTCGAGTGGTGTTTATTTTAGCAGACTGTCAGTGTCCAAGGTTGAGTGTCGGGTGTCAAAGTTTGAATGTCAAGTGTCGAGAGTGTCAAGTGTCGAGAGTGTCAAGTGTCGAGAGTGTCAAGTGTCGAGAGTGTCAAGTGTCGAGAGTGTCAAGTGTCAGAAGTGTCGAGTGTCAAGTGTCGAGACTGTCAAGTGTCGAGTGTCAAGTGTCAGAAGTGTCGAGAGTGTTAAGTGGCGAGAGTGTCAAGTGTCAGAAGTGTCAGTGTCAAGTGTCAAAGGTGTCGAGTGATGAGTGTCAGGTGTCGAGTGGTGTTTATTTTAGTAGACTGTCAGTGTCCAAGGTTGAGTGTCGGGTGTCAAAGTTTGAGTGTCAAGTGTCGAGAGTGTCAAGAGTGTCGAGTGTCAAGTGTCGGGAGTGTCGAGTGTCGAGAGTGTCGAGTGTCAAGTGTCAGAAGTGTCGAGTGTCAAGTGTCGAGAGTGTCGAGTGTCAAGTGTCGAGAGTGTCAAGTGTCAGAAGTGTCGAGAGGTCTCAAAGTTTGAGTGTCAAGTGTCGAGAGTGTCGAGAGTGTCGAGTGTCAAGTGTCAGAAGTGTCGAGTGTCAAGTGTCAGAAGTGTCGAGTGTCAAGTGTCGAGAGTGTCAAGTGTCAGAAGTGTCGAGAGTGTCAAGTGTCAGAAGTGTCGAGTGTCAAGTGTCGAGAGTGTCAAGTGTCGAGAGTGTCAAGTGTCAGAAGTGTCGAGAGTGTCAAGTGTCAGAAGTGTCGAGTGTCAAGTGTCGGGAGTGTCATGTGTCAGAAGTGTCGAGTGTCAAGTGTCAAGATCGTCGAATGTTGTGTCAAATGTCGAGTGTAGGATGTCGAGTTTTGAGTGTCAGGTGGCGAGTGTCAGTGTCAAGTGTCAAAGGTGTCAAGTGATGAGTGTCTAGTGGCGAGTTCGGAGTGTCAAGAGTCAGGTGGCGAGTGTCAGTGTCAAGTGTGTCGAGTGATGAGTGTCAGGTGTCGAGTGGTGTTTATTTTAGCAGACTGTCAGTGTCCAAGGTTGAGTGTCGGGTGTCAAATATTGAGTGTCAAGTGTCGAGAGTGTCGAGAGTGTCGAGTGTCAAGTGTCAGAAGTGTCGAGTGTCAAGTGTCAGAAGTGTCGAGTGTCAAGTGTCGAGAGTGTCGAGAGTGTCGAGAGTGTCAAGTGTCAGAAGTGTCGAGAGTGTCAAGTGTCGAGAGTGTCAAGTGTCAGAAGTGTTGAGAGTGTCAAGTGTCAGAAGTGTCGAGTGTCAAGTGTCGGGAGTGTCATGTGTCAGAAGTGTCGAGTGTCAAGTGTCAAGATCGTCGAATGTTGTGTCAAATGTCGAGTGTAGGATGTCGAGTTTTGAGTGTCAGGTGGCGAGTGTCAGTGTCAAGTGTCAAAGGTGTCAAGTGATGAGTGTCTAGTGGCGAGTTCGGAGTGTCAAGAGTCAGGTGGCGAGTGTCAGTGTCAAGTGTCAAAGGTGTCGAGTGATGAGTGTCAGGTGTCGAGTGGTGTTTATTTTAGTAGACTGTCAGTGTCAAAGGTTGAGTGTCGGGTGTCAAAGTTTGAGTGTCAAGTGTCGAGAGTGTCAAGTGTCGAGAGTGTCAAGTGTCAGAAGTGTCGAGTGTCAAGTGTCGAGACTGTCAAGTGTCGAGTGTCAAGTGTCAGAAGTGTCGAGAGTGTCAAGTGTCAGAAGTGTTGAGTGTCAAGTGTCGAGAGTGTCAAGTGTCAGGAGTGTCGAGTGTCAAGTGTCGAGAGTGTCAGGAGTGTCGAGTGTCAAGTGTCGAGTGTCAAGTGTCAGAAGTGTCGAGTGTCAAGTGTCGAGATCGTCGAATGTTGTGTCAAATGTCGAGTGTAGGATGTCGAGTTTTGAGTGTCAGGTGGCGAGTGTCAGTGTCAAGTGTCAAAGGTGTCGAGTGATGAGTGTCAGGTGTCGAGTGGTGTTTATTTTAGTAGACTGTCAGTGTCAAAGGTTGAGTGTCGGGTGTCAAAGTTTGAGTGTCAAGTGTCGAGAGTGTCGAGAGTGTCGAGTGTCAAGTGTCAGAAGTGTCGAGTGTCAAGTGTCAGAAGTGTCGAGTGTCAAGTGTCGAGAGTGTCAAGTGTCGAGAGTGTCAAGTGTCAGAAGTGTCGAGAGTGTCAAGTGTCAGAAGTGTCGAGTGTCAAGTGTCGAGAGTGTCAAGTGTCGAGAGTGTCAAGTGTCAGAAGTGTCGAGAGTGTCAAGTATCAGAAGTGTCGAGTGTCAAGTGTCGGGAGTGTCATGTGTCAGAAGTGTCGAGTGTCAAGTGTCAAGATCGTCGAATGTTGTGTCAAATGTCGAGTGTAGGATGTCGAGTTTTGAGTGTCAGGTGGCGAGTGTCAGTGTCAAGTGTCAAAGGTGTCAAGTGATGAGTGTCTAGTGGCGAGTTCGGAGTGTCAAGAGTCAGGTGGCGAGTGTCAGTGTCAAGTGTGTCGAGTGATGAGTGTCAGGTGTCGAGTGGTGTTTATTTTAGCAGACTGTCAGTGTCCAAGGTTGAGTGTCGGGTGTCAAAGTTTGAGTGTCAAGTGTCGAGAGTGTCGAGTGTCAAGTGTCAGAAGTGTCGAGTGTCAAGTGTCAGAAGTGTCGAGTGTCAAGTGTCGAGAGTGTCAAGTGTCGAGAGTGTCAAGTGTCGAGAGTGTCAAGTGTCAGAAGTGTCGAGAGTGTCAAGTGTCAGAAGTGTCGAGTGTCAAGTGTCGAGAGTGTCAAGTGTCGAGAGTGTCAAGTGTCAGAAGTGTCGAGAGTGTCAAGTGTCAGAAGTGTCGAGTGTCAAGTGTCGGGAGTGTCATGTGTCAGAAGTGTCGAGTGTCAAGATCGTCGAATGTTGTGTCAAATGTCGAGTGTAGGATGTCGAGTTTTGAGTGTCAGGTGGCGAGTGTCAGTGTCAAGTGTCAAAGGTGTCGAGTGATGAGTGTCAGGTGTCGAGTGGTGTTTATTTTAGTAGACTGTCAGTGTCAAAGGTTGAGTGTCGGGTGTCAAAGTTTGAGTGTCAAGTGTCGAGAGTGTCAAGAGTGTCGAGTGTCAAGTGTCAGAAGTGTCGAGTGTCAAGTGTCAGAAGTGTCGAGTGTCAAGTGTCAGAAGTGTCGAGTGTCAAGTGTCGAGAGTGTCAAGTGTCAGAAGTGTCGAGAGGTCTCAAAGTTTGAGTGTCAAGTGTCGAGAGTGTCGAGTGTCAAGTGTCGAGAGTGTCAAGTGTCAGAAATGTCGAGTGTCAAGTGTCAGAAGTGTCGAGCGTCAGAAGTGTCTAGTGTCAAGTGTCGAGAGTGTCAAGTGTCAGAAGTGTCGAGTGTCAAGTGTCAAGATCGTCGAATGTTGTGTCAAATGTCGAGTGTAGGATGTCGAGTTTTGAGTGTCAGGTGGCGAGTGTCAGTGTCAAGTGTCAAGTGTCAGAAGTGTCTAGTGTCAAGTGTCGAGAGTGTCAAGTGTCGGGAGTGTCATGTGTCAGAAGTGTCGAGTGTCAAGTGTCAAGATCGTCGAATGTTGTGTCAAATGTCGAGTGTAGGATGTCGAGTTTTGAGTGTCAGGTGGCGAGTGTCAGTGTCAAGTGTCAAAGGTGTCAAGTGATGAGTGTCTAGTGGCGAGTTCGGAGTGTCAAGAGTCAGGTGGCGAGTGTCAGTGTCAAGTGTCAAAGGTGTCGAGTGATGAGTGTCAGGTGTCGAGTGGTGTTTATTTTAGTAGACTGTCAGTGTCCAAGGTTGAGTGTCGGGTGTCAAAGTTTGAGTGTCAAGTGTCGAGAGTGTCAAGTGTCGAGAGTGTCAAGTGTCAGAAGTGTCGAGTGTCAAGTGTCGAGAGTGTCAAGTGTCGAGTGTCAAGTGTCAGAAGTGTCGAGTGTCAAGTGTCGAGACTGTCAAGTGTCGAGTGTCAAGTGTCAGAAGTGTCGAGAGTGTTAAGTGTCGAGAGTGTCAAGTGTCAGAAGTGTTGAGTGTCAAGTGTCGAGAGTGTCAAGTGTCAGGAGTGTCGAGTGTCAAGTGTCGAGAGTGTCAGGAGTGTCGAGTGTCAAGTGTCGAGTGTCAAGTGTCGAGTGTCAAGTGTCAGAAGTGTCGAGTGTCAAGTGTCGAGATCGTCGAATGTTGTGTCAAATGTCGAGTGTAGGATGTCGAGTTTTGAGTGTCAGGTGGCGAGTGTCAGTGTCAAGTGTCAAAGGTGTCGAGTGGTGTTTATTTTAGTAGACTGTTAGTGTCAAAGGTTGAGTGTCGGGTGTCAAAGTTTGAGTGTCAAGTGTCGAGAGTGTCAAGAGTGTCGAGTGTCAAGTGTCAGAAGTGTCGAGTGTCAAGTGTCAGAAGTGTCGAGTGTCAAGTGTCAGAAGTGTCGAGTGTCAAGTGTCGAGAGTGTCGAGTGTCAAGTGTCGAGAGTGTCAAGTGTCAGAAGTGTCGAGAGGTCTCAAAGTTTGAGTGTCAAGTGTCGAAAGTGTCGAGTGTCAAGTGTCGAGAGTGTCAAGTGTCAGAAGTGTCAAGTGTCAGAAGTGTCGAGTGTCAAGTGTCGAGACTGTCAAGTGTCGAGTGTCAAGTGTCAGAAGTGTCGAGAGTGTCAAGTGTCAGAAGTGTTGAGTGTCAAGTGTCGAGAGTGTCAAGTGTCAGGAGTGTCGAGTGTCAAGTGTCGAGAGTGTCAGGAGTGTCGAGTGTCAAGTGTCGAGAGTGTCAAGTGTCAGAAGTGTCGAGTGTCAAGTGTCGAGAGTGTCAAGTGTCGAGAGTGTCAAGTGTCAGAAGTGTCGAGAGTGTCAAGTGTCAGAAGTGTCGAGTGTCAAGTGTCGAGAGTGTCAAGTGTCGAGAGTGTCAAGTGTCAGAAGTGTCGAGAGTGTCAAGTGTCAGAAGTGTCGAGTGTCAAGTGTCGGGAGTGTCATGTGTCAGAAGTGTCGAGTGTCAAGATCGTCGAATGTTGTGTCAAATGTCGAGTGTAGGATGTCGAGTTTTGAGTGTCAGGTGGCGAGTGTTAGTGTCAAGTGTCAAAGGTGTCAAGTGATGAGTGTCTAGTGGCGAGTTCGGAGTGTCAAGAGTCAGGTGGCGAGTGTCAGTGTCAAGTGTCAAAGGTGTCGAGTGATGAGTGTCAGGTGTCGAGTGGTGTTTATTTTAGTAGACTGTCAGTGTCCAAGGTTGAGTGTCGGGTGTCAAAGTTTGAGTGTCAAGTGTCGAGAGTGTCAAGTGTCGAGAGTGTCAAGTGTCAGAAGTGTCGAGTGTCAAGTGTCGAGACTGTCAAGTGTCGAGTGTCAAGTGTCAGAAGTGTCGAGAGTGTTAAGTGTCGAGATCGTCGAATGTTGTGTCAAATGACGAGTGTAGGATGTCGAGTTTTGAGTGTCAGGTGGCGAGTGTCAGTGTCAAGTGTCAAGTGTCAGAAGTGTCGAGTGTCAAGTGTCGAGTGTCAAGTGTCAGAAGTGTCGAGTGTCAAGTGTCGAGATCGTCGAATGTTGTGTCAAATGTCGAGTGTAGGATGTCGAGTTTTGAGTGTCAGGTGGCGAGTGTCAGTGTCAAGTGTCAAAGGTGTCGAGTGATGAGTGTCAGGTGTCGAGTGGTGTTTATTTTAGTAGACTGTCAGTGTCAAAGGTTGAGTGTCGGGTGTCAAAGTTTGAGTGTCAAGTGTCGAGAGTGTCAAGAGTGTCGAGTGTCAAGTGTCAGAAGTGTCGAGTGTCAAGTGTCAGAAGTGTCGAGTGTCAAGTGTCAGAAGTGTCGAGTGTCAAGTGTCGAGAGTGTCAAGTGTCAAGTGTCGAGAGTGTCAAGTGTCAGAAGTGTCGAGAGGTCTCAAAGTTTGAGTGTCAAGTGTCGAGAGTGTCGAGTGTCAAGTGTCGAGAGTGTCAAGTGTCAGAAATGTCGAGTGTCAAGTGTCAGAAGTGTCGAGCGTCAGAAGTGTCTAGTGTCAAGTGTCGAGAGTGTCAAGTGTCAGAAGTGTCGAGTGTCAAGTGTCAAGATCGTCGAATGTTGTGTCAAATGTCGAGTGTAGGATGTCGAGTTTTGAGTGTCAGGTGGCGAGTGTCAGTGTCAAGTGTCAAGTGTCAGAAGTGTCTAGTGTCAAGTGTCGAGAGTGTCAAGTGTCGAGAGTGTCAAGTGTCAGAAGTGTCGAGTGTCAAGTGTCAGAAGTGTCGAGTGTCAAGTGTCGAGAGTGTCAAGTGTCGAGAGTGTCAAGTGTCAGAAGTGTCGAGAGTGTCAAGTGTCAGAAGTGTCGAGTGTCAAGTGTCGAGAGTGTCAAGTGTCGAGAGTGTCAAGTGTCAGAAGTGTCGAGAGTGTCAAGTGTCAGAAGTGTCGAGTGTCAAGTGTCGGGAGTGTCATGTGTCAGAAGTGTCGAGTGTCAAGTGTCAAGATCGTCGAATGTTGTGTCAAATGACGAGTGTAGGATGTCGAGTTTTGAGTGTCAGGTGGCGAGTGTCAGTGTCAAGTGTCAAAGGTGTCAAGTGATGAGTGTCTAGTGGCGAGTTCGGAGTGTCAAGAGTCAGGTGGCGAGTGTCAGTGTCAAGTGTCAAAGGTGTCGAGTGATGAGTGTCAGGTGTCGAGTGGTGTTTATTTTAGTAGACTGTCAGTGTCCAAGGTTGAGTGTCGGGTGTCAAAGTTTGAGTGTCAAGTGTCGAGAGTGTCAAGTGTCGAGAGTGTCAAGTGTCAGAAGTGTCGAGTGTGTTAAGTGTCGAGAGTGTCAAGTGTCAGAAGTGTTGAGTGTCAAGTGTCGAGAGTGTCAAGTGTCAGGAGTGTCGAGTGTCAAGTGTCGAGAGTGTCAGGAGTGTCGAGTGTCAAGTGTCGAGTGTCAAGTGTCGAGTGTCAAGTGTCAGAAGTGTCGAGTGTCAAGTGTCGAGATCGTCGAATGTTGTGTCAAATGTCGAGTGTAGGATGTCGAGTTTTGAGTGTCAGGTGGCGAGTGTCAGTGTCAAGTGTCAAAGGTGTCGAGTGATGAGTGTCAGGTGTCGAGTGGTGTTTATTTTAGTAGACTGTCAGTGTCAAAGGTTGAGTGTCGGGTGTCAAAGTTTGAGTGTCAAGTGTCGAGAGTGTCAAGAGTGTCGAGTGTCAAGTGTCAGAAGTGTCGAGTTTCAAGTGTCAGAAGTGTCGAGTGTCAAGTGTCAGAAGTGTCGAGTGTCAAGTGTCGAGAGTGTCGAGTGTCAAGTGTCGAGAGTGTCAAGTGTCAGAAGTGTCGAGTGTCAAGTGTCAGAAGTGTCGAGTGTCAGAAGTGTCTAGTGTCAAGTGTCGAGAGTGTCAAGTGTCAGAAGTGTCGAGTGTCAAGTGTCAAGATCGTCGAATGTTGTGTCAAATGTCGAGTGTAGGATGTCGAGTTTTGAGTGTCATGTGGCGAGTGTCAGTGTCAAGTGTCAAAGGTGTCGAGTGATGAGTGTCAGGTGTCGAGTGGTGTTTATTTTAGTAGACTGTCAGTGTCAAAGGTTGAGTGTCGGGGCTCAAAGTTTGAGTGTCAAGTGTCGAGAGTGTCAAAGTTTGAGTGTCAAGTGTCGAGAGTGTTAAGAGTGTCGAGTGTCAAGTGTCGAGAGTGTCAAGTGTCAGAAGTGTCTAGTGTCAAGTGTCGAGAGTGTCAAGTGTCGAGAGTGTCAAGTGTCAGAAGTGTCGAGAGTGTCAAGTGTCGAGAGTGTCAAGTGTCAGGAGTGTCGAGTGTCAAGTGTCGAGAGTGTCAGGAGTGTCGAGTGTCAAGTGTCGAGTGTCAAGTGTCAGAAGTGTCGAGTGTCAAGTGTCGAGATCGTCGAATGTTGTGTCAAATGTCGAGTGTAGGATGTCGAGTTTTGAGTGTCAGGTGGCGAGTGTCAGTGTCAAGTGTCAAAGGTGTCGAGTGATGAGTGTCAGGTGTCGAGTGGTGTTTATTTTAGTAGACTGTCAGTGTCAAAGGTTGAGTGTCGGGTGTCAAAGTTTGAGTGTCAAGTGTCGAGAGTGTCAAGAGTGTCGAGTGTCAAGTGTCAGAAGTGTCGAGTGTCAAGTGTCAGAAGTGTCGAGTGTCAAGTGTCAGAAGTGTCGAGTGTCAAGTGTCGAGAGTGTCAAGTGTCAAGTGTCGAGAGTGTCAAGTGTCAGAAGTGTCGAGAGGTCTCAAAGTTTGAGTGTCAAGTGTCGAGAGTGTCGAGTGTCAAGTGTCGAGAGTGTCAAGTGTCAGAAGTGTCGAGTGTCAAGTGTCAGAAGTGTCGAGTGTCAAGTGTCGAGAGTGTCAAGTGTCAGAAGTGTCGAGTGTCAAGTGTCAAGATCGTCGAATGTTGTGTCAAATGTCGAGTGTAGGATGTCGAGTTTTGAGTGTCAGGTGGCGAGTGTCAGTGTCAAGTGTCAAGTGTCAGAAGTGTCTAGTGTCAAGTGTCGAGAGTGTCAAGTGTCAAGTGTCGAGACTGTCAAGTGTCGAGTGTCAAGTGTCAGAAGTGTCAGTGTCAAGTGTCAAAGGTGTCGAGTGATGAGTGTCAGGTGTCGAGTGGTGTTTATTTTAGTAGACTGTCAGTGTCCAAGGTTGAGTGTCGGGTGTCAAAGTTTGAGTGTCAAGTGTCGAGAGTGTCAAGAGTGTCGAGTGTCAAGTGTCGAGAGTGTCGAGTGTCAAGTGTCAGAAGTGTCGAGTGTCAAGTGTCGGGAGTGTCATGTGTCAGAAGTGTCGAGTGTCAAGTGTCAAGATCGTCGAATGTTGTGTCAAATGTCGAGTGTAGGATGTCGAGTTTTGAGTGTCAGGTGGCGAGTGTCAGTGTCAAAGGTGTCGAGTGATGAGTGTCAGGTGTCGAGTGGTGTTTATTTTAGTAGACTGTCAGTGTCAAAGGTTGAGTGTCGGGTGTCAAAGTTTGAGTGTCAAGTGTCGAGAGTGTCAAGAGTGTCGAGTGTCAAGTGTCAGAAGTGTCGAGTGTCAAGTGTCGAGAGTGTCGAGTGTCAAGTGTCGAGAGTGTCAAGTGTCAGAAGTGTCGAGAGGTCTCAAAGTTTGAGTGTCAAGTGTCGAGAGTGTCGAGTGTCAAGTGTCGAGAGTGTCAAGTGTCAGAAGTGTCGAGTGTCAAGTGTCAGAAGTGTCGAGTGTCAGAAGTGTCTAGTGTCAAGTGTCGGGAGTGTCGAGTGTCAAGTGTCGAGAGTGTCAAGTGTCAGAAGTGTCGAGTGTCAAGTGTCAAGATCGTCGAATGTTGTGTCAAATGTCGAGTGTAGGATGTCGAGTTTTGAGTGTCAGGTGGCGAGTGTCAGTGTCAAGTGTCAAAGGTGTCGAGTGATGAGTGTCAGGTGTCGAGTGGTGTTTATTTTAGTAGACTGTCAGTGTCCAAGGTTGAGTGTCGGGTGTCAAAGTTTGAGTGTCAAGTGTCAGAAGTGTCGAGTGTCAAGTGTCAAGATCGTCGAATGTTGTGTCAAATGTCGAGTGTAGGATGTCGAGTTTTGAGTGTCAGGTGGCGAGTGTCAGTGTCAAGTGTCAGAGGTGTCAAGTGATGAGTGTCTAGTGGCGAGTTCGGAGTGTCAAGAGTCAGGTGGCGAGTGTCAGTGTCAAGTGTGTCGAGTGATGAGTGTCAGGTGTCGAGTGGTGTTTATTTTAGTAAAGACTGTCAGTGTCCAAGGTTGAGTGTCAAGTGTCGAGAGTGTCGAGTGTCAAGTGTCGAGAGTGTCGATGTCAGTGTCAAGAGTCTCTAATGTTGTGTCAAATGTCGAGTGTTGGATGTCGAGTTTTGAGTGTCAGGTGGCGAGTGTCAGTGTCAAGTGTCAAAGGTTCAGTGTCAAGTGTCAAGAGTGTCGAGTGTCAAATGTCTAGAGTGTCGAGGTCAGTGCCAAAGATTGAATGTCAAGTGTCAAGAGTGTCGAGTGGCGAGTTCGGAGTGTCAAGAGCACGTGGCGAGTGTCAGTGTCAAGTGTCAAAGGTTCAGTGTCAAGCGTCAAGAGTGTCGAGTGTCAAGTGTCAGAAGTGTCGAGTGTCAAGTGTCGAGAGTGTCGAGTGTCAAGAATGTCGAGTGTCAAATGTCTAGAGGGTCGAGGTAAGTGTCAAAGATTGAATGTCAAGAGTGTCGAGTGTCAAGCCTTGTAAGTGTCGAATGTCGAGTTTGTAACATAAGATTATTAATTATTAAATTATAATGAACTAGTATTAATTACTTTGATGTGTATTAAAAACTCAGTTTATCATTTGGAATTGAATATTACCTATATCGAACTTATCAAGACGCGGGTGAAGCCGCTGGAAGCAAATAATTTTGAAAAGAAAGAAAGAAAGAAAATAACTTTTTTGAAAAAATAAAAGAAAATGGATTAGGTATCATAAAATCTGAATCTTATATCGTCGAATGTTTTATTCCGCACATTTTATTCCAAGAAGTAAATATATGTTTTATTCCCTGGTAGCACGTTATGTATTCAAACTACATAATCATGTATAAATTTCATCGAAATCCAAGAAAACATGGTGCAAAAAGTTTAAAACGTTGCGCGCTTTTTCAAATTCAGTGCGCATGTGTTGCATTATAAAAGAGTATTTTAGCGGGAAATCGGTAGGTACTAACATTATCAGATTTGAGACTTGCATTTATGAATTTTGCGAGTGTACTTTGGCTCATTCAAAGAATTTAGTTTTGTCTAGCCTTTTCCCAAGCTATTTTGGGGTCGGCTTCCAGCCTAACCGGATTAAGCTGAGTACCAATGTTTTACAAGGAGCGACTGCCTATCTGACCTCCTCAACCCAGTAACCTTGGTTAGACTGGCGTCAGAATAACTGGCTTCTAACTACCCGTAACGACTGTCAAGGACGTTCAATGATAGCCGGGACCTACAGTTTAACGTGCCTTCCGAAACACAGTCATTGGTGTCCAAGATATAGTTGTATGTACTTTCTGAGTATATCTTGGACAAATGGACACCAATGTGTGTTTCGGATGGCACGTTAAACTGTACTTCGCCTTCTGGTCGTCGTGATAGAAGTAGCCAAGTAGGTAATGTTGATAATTCATAAAACAAAGGTAAGGTAAATAAATAACATTCGCCAGTTTGAATATTTTATTGATTTTCCTCTTTACAAATACACAAAATATCTATTACACTATATATTTACCATATTGCTTCATCCATATTTTATATTTCTTTTTTTCTCAAATAAAAATTAAACTGGAAATTAATATTGAAGGTATAACCCATATCTTATCTAGAATCTTCGGATTTTTTAGTTATTTATTCTTGATATTGCACAACCGTTTTTTGTAATAATCTGTTTAATAATTTTGTTTTCAATGGAAGAAGCGCTTTATAGATATTTTGTAAAATCAACGTATAAGGAATGGTACTTTTATAAGCACCCAGGCAAAGCCAGGGTAGGTCACTAACTATATAGACTAACATCAAGAAAAATAGATATTAATCACCTAATTTTTCTAAACGAAAATCCCAAAACGGCTGAACACATTTCGATGACATATTTAAACCAAATAGAGGGATTTTTAAATTCGAGTAGGTATATGGCTTATATCCGGATCCTGCCTCCCGGAATACAATTGGTATCCAAAGTGTATGAACGAAATTCTACAGCGCAAGCGCGACGCGTCCGATGGCTGACTTCAGAGCAGCAAACTTATTTGAGGCGGACTTCAGATCCATCACAAAACAGGTACAAGACGCCAGCATGTCAACCCACCCGAATGAGTCAAATGTTACCTATCAAATATTAACCTTCCAATATTTTGATAAGGTTGAAAATCTATTAAAGAAATTTGACAGATTGAGGTAGGTTGATGTGCTGGCGTCAGTATATACGCAAATATGACAGCAATGACATGTCATAAGAATTTATAATGCCCTTCTAAACGCCTAATTATACGATTAAATAATATCGTAAAGTAACTTCACTTGTCCGAAGTTAGTCACTAGTGACTGCGCAAGTCAAAATGTATGAACAAAATGCTATTTGCGCTTGCGTGAAGTAGCTGACTTGCTGAGGGGCAAATTTATTTGATGAGGCTTACAGTTCATACAATGCGAAAGTCTAGTTGCGAAAAAGTGATGGTGCTATACATTCTATAGCTTTGTCTCACTTTAACATTGGCACTTTTATTTTTAACCCTTATCATCTCCCGAGCCTTTTTCCCAACTATATAATATTGGGGTCGGCTACCAGTCTAACCGGATTTAGCCGAGTACCAGTATTTTACAAGGAGCGACTGCCTATCTGACCTCCTCAGCCCAGTTACCTGGGCAACTCTACTTTTATTATTAACCAATACGATGTAATTAACTAATCTGCTAAACCACATTTTTAACCTGAACTAGTGTATTTTGTCTTTATCATTAAAATCAAGTTCATATTCAAAGCACCTGAAAATCTCATAAATATATTTAGAAAAAAATAAAATAATAACAAGGAAGTTTTTCTATACAATTAAATAACTTACGATTAGATGTATGAGTTATACCTTTCTTGTCTGTATAGAATGTCTAGTAGTTGAATACGGTAGATGACAACTAGTCAAATTCATTACTTTTATTGAACTGTCAAAAACGGTTACTTTGTATGCAATTTGTATGAAAGTACCATACTAAGTTATGACGTCACATAAAACCATGTACAGACGCCAGCACATCTAGCTAACCGAAACTGTCAAATTTCCCCATTCAATTTTGAACCATAATGCTTTAGCGATAAAGTTGAAAATCTATTAATAAAAGAAATTTGACAGATAGTAGTAGCCGAATGTGCTGGCATCTGTACTTATGTATTTCGATGAAATTATCGATATATTTTTTTAACATATTTTAATTTAAAACGATAAATTAAACTGACATTATTTTAAAATGTTTTACAAATTAAATACGATGAAGTATTTTATTTTTGACCTAGTCATCATCTCAATAACAAATATTTGTAACTTCTCACTTTCAGAAGGCCGTAATGGCGTATAAATTACATTTCTAGCTACAATCAAACGCTGACTAATCATAGCATGTTTTACTTATTTTTATTTCAAATCTTTTACAGTTGGTGCCTGCAAAATTTTCAATTTGCACGTGGGGTGGGTGTGGGGGCTATGCGGGGGCGGGGTGCGGACTGCCCAGCAGCCCGGCCCCCGACGGCGCGCTGGGGGCCGAGCTAGGGGACGGCTCCTTGTTGGGCCGACCGTGACGTTCCACCTTGATTTTCTCTCCGTTCATTATGGCTTTGATATCGTCTGCATCTAGGGTTTCGTATCTGTGGATTAATTTGTAGATTATATTATTATATGGCAACACCACCATGTGTCAAGAACAGCAAAGTTTCCCGTTGATGCTAATGTCATTCGATGACCTTCAGCATTCGACAATGATGCAAAAAAGTCGAAGAAGTGTCGAAGGGGTAATATACTACATATCTGGGTTCTGGCTGTTGAAAAACAATTGTTTTATAACAAGTACCCTTGATGCACAATTATTATTTAAATATCAATTGAGAAAACAAATTGCTCCTCCAAAATTAAGCTATTTGCAAATCTAGTTGTTGTTGAAGTGGAAGCAATAACAATTTGGAATATAGATTTGACGAATATTTCCACAATCACATTAAAGATTTATTAATTTCGTCCAGACATGGGCATATTACAGTTCACGCACATTCGCGCAGACACAGGTGCACTCTCTATTCCCTCACTCTCATAGTCCTCAGGAACGGCATCCTGACACCACCGGAGAGGGATCACAGGCATCGACCGATATTTACGTGCTCTCCGATGCACGACGATCAATCACCAACTTCCATACTATAGGCTGCTTTATGAAAGTCTCTTTACAATCTACAAAGCGATTTCGGCCTTATCCGGGAATCGAACCCCGTGCACATTAGTCGTGCTATGCGATACTAGACAAACGGAAGATTTTAATTATACTAACTTGAGTAACGCCTCTGCTAACGCCTTATGCTCCTTCGCGTGGTTGCGCAGGATCGCCTTGGCGCGGTCGTAGCTATCTGACAGGATCTTCTTGATTTCTCCATCCACCTTCACACAGATCAACATCACTACATAGTATAAAACAAAGTCGCTTTCTCTGTCCCTATGTCCCTTTGTATGCTTAATTCTTTGAAACTACGCAACGGATTTTGATGTGGCTTTTTTTAATAGATAGAGTGATTCAAGAGGAAGGTTTATATGTATAATTTTAGTATTAGCATTGCACCCGTGCGAAGCCGGGGCGGGTCGCTAGTGTTATATAAACTGTTAAGGGTCAGTTTCACAGGTTGCTGATAGCCACTATCTACCAGATAAATTAAAAAATGGAACAGAATTATTATCTACCAGATAAACTATCTGGAACTTATCAGCAACCTGTGAAACTGGCCCTAAATGTCGTGGTGGGCTAGTGGTTAAAGCACCATCACCAAGTTATTTGGTATCGGCGTAATATGTTTTCCGCTTCCATTCGTTTCTGTTAGCCGTCATACTACTATTCCACTACGTTCTTAATCATGTCGTATTTCAGGCAATCAATCCATCTTTTCCTTGGTCTACCTCTACCTCTCTATCCATTCACATTCATACTTGAGACACGCTTTGAAGCTTGCATTTCACATTTATCATTTCCTACTCAAACAAAAAAAGGGTAAGAAATAAAAAAAGGGTGAAGAAATAAAAAAAAGGGGAAGATAGAAATGAAAAAAGGGGGAAAAATTAAAAAAAAGGGGAAGATTGAAATGAAATAAAAAGGGGAAAGAAATAAAAAATGGGGGAAGTTAATAGATAATGTCTCGTTATAAAAAGTGTATATATATTTATTGAGTAGTGTGTCTGTGTGTTTACCAGCTCGTTGGTGTAGGGGCCGAGCTGCTCGTGCTGCTGCAGCGCGGTGCGCGAGGGCTCCATGGTGCGCAGCCCCACCTTCTCGCTCATGCCCCACTCGCGCACCATGTGGCACGCGATCGACGTCGCCTGCTTCAGGTCCGACGACGCGCCTGCCACAACACATTGTAGCGATATTACAAGCAGTAACTTGTGGTGGCTTTGCCACGAGGGTTCGATTCCAGGTCAGGCAAGTACCAATGTAACTTAAAGGTGAAGGAAAACATCTCGAGGAAACCTGGACTATAAAGTCTGAAATCACCAACCCGCATTGAGCAAGCGTGGTGATTAACGCTCAATCCTTCTCCGTGGGAGAGGAGGCCTGTGCCCAGCAGTGGGACGATATAAAAGGCTGAAATGATGATGACTACAAGCAGCGCCATCTATGTAATCCTACATCAATGTAATCTGCACATATACAATCTAACAATACTAGTGCACCATATTTTTACAGGTCATCTAGTACATGCTAAGGATTATGTTTACCACAAAAAAAGTTGAATGACCTAGGGGACAACGATCGAGCGCGTTCATAGAGACCGGCGTTATGTGTAAGAACACAATTACGAATGTGATTTAATAAAATATTGCTGGCATTATTTTTTTGCGGTAAACATGATCCTCCTCAGCATATACTAGACGACCTGTAAAAATATGGTGCACTAGTTTTGTTGGACCTTTTAATTTAATTTTGTTTTTTTTTTTAATACCTAAGTGGTATACATTCCACGCAGAAAGAAATTGTTCGCGCGGTTTCAAGCGTCATCTGACAATTGCTTGTAGTCGCACATATACGCTCGTACGTGCAGAGCGTTGCCAACCGGAAAATCTTTTAGTTAGAAAGCACTATATAGGTTGAATATTCCACTGACCGGAGGTGATCTTCTCCGGTCCGAAGACGAGCTCCTCAGCAGCGCGGCCTCCCATCATGGTGTCCATCATGGCGAGCAGCTGCTGCTTCGTCACGTGGTATCTGGTAACAAACCACTACGGTTTTACTACATAAATAGATTAATTAATTATATTGTTTGGTGTTTTGTTGTAAAACTAGCTTTTACTCGCGGCTTCGTTCGCGTTCAGAAGTATTATTATTGATTCGGTATAGTTTTTTTCCCTTATTTTATACCCCTTTTTTTCGTGGGAAATCATCAAATGACCCATCCCGCTGAGGGTGCAGCTGTAGGGAGTTTCAGACTCTTACTGACTAAAACCCACTATGTTCCTTCTGGAGGTCCCTGTGTGCCAGGGCCACGGTATCTCTTACGAACAACCCGCAGCCCAGGCAGGTTATTTTATCCCCTATAGGGGTGGAATTTGACAAATTAATTCTTAAGGGATGCTTTCGTCATAGTAGCTTTATATAGGCAAAGTCTCAGCTCGAACGGGTCAAAATTCAAGAATTAATCATCTCCTATTTTATCCCCTTGGGGATAGAATTGATCAAAATCCTTTCTTAGCAGATGCCTAAGTCATAACATCTACCTACATGACAAATTTCAGCCCGATCTGGCCAGTGGTTTGGGCTGTGCGTTGATAGATCACTATGTTAGTCAGTCAGTCACCTTTGAGTTATATACTTGGATTAGATAGATGTATGTATGTATATCTCTATAGTTACCTCTCTTTAGCAGGTATGTAGGCGGTGTGCCCGAGCGAGGGGCCGCGCGGGATGATGGTCACCTTGTGCAGCGGATGTGAGTCCTGATTACAAACAAATATTTTTTTATCAATCATTTGCAAATTTTCCCTTTATAACAAATGTCAAGACAAAGTCAAGTTATAATAAAGAAAATATAGTAAAAAAAAAGCTTTTATACTACACTAGCTGTCCCCAGCGGTTTTACCCGCATCTTTGGTTACTGCTCCGCTCCCGTGTGTCTTAGCGTGATGGTATATAGCCTATAGCCTTCCTCGATAAATGGGCTATCTAACACTGAAAGAATTTTTCAAATCGAACCAGTACTTCCTGAGATTAGCGCGTTCAAACAAACAAACTCTTCAGCTTTATAATATTAGTATAGATTGAATATTCTTCTTTTGTTAATAATAATACATAATATCTTTTCAGTTCAATTTACTATAGAGGTTATTTTTCATTAGCATATTTTTATGTAATTGTTTTTATGGTCGTTGACGGTATAAGAATCCGCTATCGGTGAATTTAAGAGTTTTCGTCGGCGTAGATCCGCGACACTTTCATTTAATCCAAATTAAACTTACTTGCAGACATACAAACAGATAGGTAAATCTAATAAAAGCGTGTAAAAAATATGTTAATTTAATGCGTTTAGTCGATTTTTTAGAAGAACTTGACTTCGTATTTTGGTCAAAATTGTCCTCTCGCCCGATACAGTTCTAAACTAAAAGTAGATTCGCAAATAAGGTTTGCGCACGCGCACGCGACGTAGTACAGTTAATGAGGAAGTGGGGTAGCACCTTGGTGAAGTAAGCGACGATGGCATGTCCGCCCTCGTGGTAGGCGGTGATGGTGTTGGCCTCCTCGTCGGGCAGCCGCGAGCGCCGCTCCGGCCCCATCAGCACCTTGTCGCGCGCGTCCTCCAGGTACTTCATCGTTACCGTCTTAGCGCCGTCTATCGCCGCCCTGGAGACGACAAACACTATTTCTAACCGACTTCCCAAAATAGGAGGAGGTTCTCAATTTGGGACGTATATAAGGTCTAACAAAAATAAGCAGTCGCTCCTTGTAAAACACTCAGCTAAATCCGGTTAGACTGGAAGCCGACCCCAACATAGTTGGGAAAAGGCTCGAGAGATGATGATGATAAGGTCTAACAAAACTAGTGCATCATATTTTTACAGGTCATCTAGTACATGCTTAGGATCATGTTTACCACAAAAAAGTCGTAGAATAAAATATTTTATTAAATTTATCATCTTACACGTAATGGCGTTCTTACGCATAACGCCGGTCTCTATGAAGACACTCGATCGTTGACCCCTAGGTCATTCAACTTTTTTTGTAGTAAACATGATCCTTAGCATGTACTAGACGGTGCACTAGTTTTGTTAGACCTTAATACGGCTAATTTAGAGACTTTTATTTTGTTTCAAATGAAGGTTTCTGATTAAAGTACAGTCAGCCAAAAAATCTGGTTAACCACTTTACGTGTGAGATGAATGAATATGTAAATGATGATGTAATAAAGTAACAATTTTAAGATCCATGTTCTCGGGCTCCGCGCTTCTAGGTTCAGTCACGGTTATCGATTTAACTGGGTGAAGCCGGTGGTCCCCCGCGCTAGTACGTCACAGCCCACGTGGGGGTACAATATATAGCATATAGTTACTTGAGCGCGGCCTGGTTGACCATGTTCTCGAGGTCGGCGCCGGTGAAGCCGGTGGTCCCCCGCGCTAGTACGTCACAGCCCACGTGGGGGTACAATATATAGCATATAGTTACTTGAGCGCGGCCTGGTTGACCATGTTCTCGAGGTCGGCGCCGGTGAAGCCGGTGGTCCCCCGCGCTAGTACGTCGCAGTCCACGTCGGGGTGCGCGCGTACTCGAGCGAGGTACAGCTCGAGGATTTCTCGCCGTCCACCATAGTCTGGTGTCGGTACGTTCACCTACAAAAATAAAATATATTTTAAACTACATACATATTGCCTCGTAACAGTCGTGGTGGCCTAGTGGTTAAAGTACCAGCCTTTCGAGTATGATTCCAGGTCAGGCAAATACCAATGTAACTTTTCTAAGTTATGTGTTCTTTCTAAGTTCACCAACGACTGTTGACGGTGAAGGAAAACATCTTGAGGAAACCTGGACTATAAAGTCTGAAATCACTAACCCGCATTGAGCAAGCGTGGTGATTAATTCTCAATCCTTGTCCTACTGAGAGGAGGCCTGTGCCCAGCAGTGGGACGATAAAAAGGCTGTGATGATGATGATGATGATGACATATTGCCTATGCTTCTGAGCTCGTGGTCGAAGGTTTGTCACGACTGATGGTCATGGTAGAGGTAGCTAGGATAGCTAGGGTACCTCGACGTCGAAGCGTCCGGGCCGCAGCAGCGCCTGGTCCAAGTCGTCGCGCCGGTTGGTGGCGCCGAGGACTATTACGCCCTCGTTCTGGTGGAAGCCGTCCATCTCTGATAGCAGCTGGTTTATTGTCTGTAAACAAATTTAATCAATACAATATAAAATAAAGCTTATGTGGCAAAATATACTACAGCCATTTTTACATATAATATAAATGACCGATTAAGTAAGACTGCTATGTTTCATAAATTAAACCACATTATAAAAACATGGTCTTAATAAAGTACCAGCTTTGGTGCCAAGATTTAACCATTATCTTGAACAACTAAAACTAACACTAAATCAAGTATTTCTAAAAGCACGTTTTATAATAAGGTGGATTACCTCCAAAGTGATGAAGGGCGGGCATTTTCGGGGGCTGTCTTTTGTAAAATTTACCTTCAGAAAGTGCTAATTTTCAGCCTTATTTGAATATTTTTTTTCTATTAGGTTTCTAATATTAACCCTTGTAAAGTAAGGTTGGAGAAGAATTAGGTCTCACGAAAATTCTAACTTGATATTGAAAAAAATAGTCTTTTAACCAACCGATTACGTTATCGGCTGACAGTGAAACCAGCAATAGGTGTGTTAGGTCTGACCTGGTTGGCATATGGGTGCAGTACACTGTTGGTCCGCTTGGCACCCACGGAGTCTATCTCGTCTATGAATATCACGCACGGAGCGCGCTCTTTCGCCGCCTCTGTAACCAAAATACTAATGTTAACATTCTCACTAATATAGATCCATCGTGTATAACAGTCGTGCTGTTAAAAACCAGCCTCTGCACGAGGGTGCAGGTTCGATTCCAGTTCAGGTAACTGTTAATAAAGTGTTTTTTTTTTGAGTGGGCATCTCGCAGTTCAGCCTAAGGAGGCTGTTTACTGCTTAACCGGGCAAATCCCTGTGGATGCCTAGAATTTAAGGCCTCCAGCCAGGGGCGTTAATAAAGTGTATTAATGACTGAGTACAGGTGAAGGAAAACAAAATTTGGACTTAAAAATTCATTAAAATTAACTACTTCGCCATTTTGTGTGGCCCGCCATATTGGATTTAGAATGACGTCATATAACATATCGTGCCTTGTCATCCAAACTAAACGTGTATACAAAATTTCAGGTCAATCGGTTGAAGATATCTCCTTAAAAATTGAGATCATAGAAACCGCCGTAACATACATACATACATTGCAAGTTAAAAAAAGCTTTAAAAAAGGCTGAAATTGTCTTGGGTAACCGTGGTGATTAACGCTCATTCTTTCTCTGTACGATATGAAGCCTGTGCCTAACAGTGATACGGTTAAAAGGCTGATGATGAAGTTGAAGGCATAGTTATTTGCGGAGTGGTATGGTAAGGTAGGTCCGTACTGAAGAGGTCCCGCACGCGGCGGGCGCCCTGGCCGACGAGGATCTCGTCGAACTCGGGGCCGGCGGCGTGGAAGAAGGGCACGCGCGCCTCGCCCGCCACGGCGCGCGCCAGCAGCGTCTTGCCCGTGCCCGGCGGGCCCACCAGCAGCACGCCCTTCGGCAGCTTGCCGCCCAGCGACGAGAACTTCTCCGGAGACTTCAGGAACTCCACCTGCAACCAGATGGCGTGGTGGTTAGTGAACCGGCATTTTTTTTTTGGCGCTGGGAAAAAATGCTATTACGCATCCCCTCCTCATCGGGAGACGGGAGAGGGGTATGTAGGACTCCCCGGTAAAGTCACCGGTATACCCACTAAAAATACCCAGCGGCACTCTGACCTCGTCTGAGTGAAGCCTGAGAGTCTATGGCGTCCAGTCCCCCGCCGGCGAATGCCCGCCTTACGGCAGGCCCCTCACGTTCCCTCCCAATAGGAAGGAGCCGGAGTACAGGGGGTGGATCCTGTGATGCAGACGAAGGCGCCCCCGCGCCTGTCGCCCGCTGATCACCCCCAGGGGCGGATAATGACGGGCGATGTATTCGCCGTCTTCCGCTAGTGAACCTGCCTGCCACGCTATAGGTCGCGGGTTCGATTCCTACATAAGTCAAACATTAAAATTTGTGTGCATGAACATGAATGTTTGACTTAGTCTGGGTGGTTCTATGTATAATATGTATGTATTTACAAAAGAAAAGTATACAACATTATTTTTTGTTTGTGCGAAACCTGAATATAGTTTGTTCAGAATCAGTAACTGAATCGATTCCAATAGTTTTTACACCATGTTATATTTTTTCCCAAAATTATCTAAAAAACTTTGAATGTTGGACACCACAAAGAGGTATTTATTCTCGCACAACAAAGGTCACGGCGAGTTCATAGCGGGCGCGAGCGCACAGTGCTGTCGCGTTGCGCGGACTTTTTATACCTACGCTACGCTCGGCGGCAGGTTATTATGTACCTACATTAACTTCCGTTGGTACCTATTTTGTGACATGACCATGACAGCACGTGTGCGTTTTGTGGTGATTATGTATTTTTACGGACAGTCCCGTAACTTAACAAGCTTATAACTTTGTGATTTTTTATGATACGGTTTTGAAATTTCGTACATAGATTCTTTACATAAAAATACTAGGTAGGTGTATCAGGTTTCGCATAAACAAAAAATAACGGTGTATAAGTATGTTTATCAGTTGTCTAGTACCAATAGTACAAGCTCTGCTTAGTTTGGGAATAGATTCCGTTGTGTGAATGTGTGAGGGATATTATATTATATTATTGTCCTGGAGTTGGCTTCCAGTCTAACGGAATGCAGCTCAGTACCAACCTGACACTAGGAGCAACTGCCTGTCTGGCTTCCTCAACCCAGTTACCCGGGAAATCTTGAAAGACTGGTCGACTAACTTTCTGGCTTCTGACTACCGAGTGACAATGATGTTCTTGACCCTCAAATTTAATGGGCCTTACGAAACACGGAGGAAATCAGGATGACAGGACGATAACCCATCCGCGGACCGAATTTATGATCGTCCCTTGCGACTGTTACTAGCCACGATCTCCACAATGTGGTCATTTATAAGTTGCAATGTTAAATCATATTTAACCCCTCGACTTTCTAAAGAACACCATGTAAACATAAGAAAAAAAAAGAAAAAATCTCCACTAAAAAAACTTAAGTATTTAGGTAATTTTAATTTGAAAATGTGAATATTTTCAAATTAAATTGGGAAATGTCATATCTCATTTGTTTTTTATTACTTAAGACATTTGAGGGGTTAAAATGCAAACAGAAGCTAGTTAAAATATTTAAAAAATATTCTGGCTTCAAAACTGAAACCAACTCGAACCCCACACCCTAACAATACTCACAACATCCTTAAGCTCCTGTTTCGCTTCGTCTGCGCCCTTGACATCCTCGAAAGTGACGGAGATGTCCTCCGGGTCTACCTCCACCTGGTTGCCCAGCTGGATCCTGGAATGGAAACCAGAAGTAATAATAGCGTCCAGACCTATTGTCGGCCATCATATTATAATGCACGCACATTCGCGCAGATACAGGTGCACTCTCTATTCCCTCACTCTCATAGTCTGATGGGACGGCAATCCGACACGACCGGAGCGAGATCACAAGCAGGATCGAAATTAACCTGCTCACTCCACTACTTTGTGAAATGACTTAAAACCCCACAAAGCGATTTCAGCCCGACCCGGGTGTCGAACCAGAGAACCTGGCACAGCAGTCGCGCTATGCGACTACTTGACCAACGAGGCAGTATAAGAGGCAGTTGTTGTATACCTGAACACGGTGCCGCTAACGGAAGCCATGAGGCTGACGAAGATGGCCAGGAACAGGACTATGGTGAGCAGCTGCTGTACCAGTTTGAGATACTTGGATGCTTTTGTACCGCGGACGTTGTCGGGATGTGATCCTGGGTGAGGGGAATAAAAGCGTTGATTAAAAATTGTTGTGCAAATTCGACAGTGACACTTCCATGGTCCACGCGGATTGTATATTGACACACGTCGTATATTGTGCCAATATAATTGACGACAACATGCATAACCTATAAAATAGCGGCATGTACAGTACAGACGCCAGCACATCAAGCTACTCGAGACTGTCAAATGTTCCCAATCAGCTTCGAACCATATGCTTCAGCGATAAAGTTGAAAATCTATTAAGGAAATTTGTCAGATTGTATTTGCTAATTTGGTTGAAAAAGGCAGTCGCTCGCCGCTCGTACTCGTTTTGCATGTCGTTTCCAACCGTATGTCATAGGAGTTAAGGTCTACTTTACATTACTTATACTCAGTATCTTCACCGCACCCCCGCCGGGTTTCATTGCGTCAAATACTCTCAATAACCTCAAGTACCTTCAAGAAGTGAGTTCTAGCAGCTAGTTGAGGATCATACCTGCGAGATAGCCCTCAGCGAAGGCAATCTTGATCTTGTCCTTCTGTTGGTGCGTGAGATGTGCCGAGTCTTCGTTGAGGAGTTTCTCTAGACGTGGAGCCACTTCTGGACATTGCTGCTGCTTTTCTGTCTCTTGGGCGCTCAAGCCTGGAGGTGAAGGGTAAATATAAGAATTCTATGAGTTACTAGCTTTTCTGAGCGCTTTTACTCCACGCAACTAGATTAACAGTATCCTATAGCCTTCCTATTACAAATGGGCTGCCCGACTGCTATGCACGGGGCCTCGGGTTCGATTCCCTGGTCGGGCAGAAATTCTTTTGTGGGTTTTAAGAAACTTTCATAAAGCAGCCTGAAGTCTGGAAGCTGGTGATTGATTCACCCGTGCATCGGAGAGCACGTAAATGTCGGTCCTGCGCCTGATCTCTCTCTGGTCGTGTCGGATTGCCGTCCCTGAGGACTATGAGAGTGAGGGAATAGAGAGTGCACCTGTGTCCGCGCAAATGTTTGTATACTACAATATGTCCTGCGCAGCTGGCTGATCTCCTTAGAGAGAACACCATCTGTGGCCGACAATTGATGATGAACCCAGTGTATACGGCCTATTCGAAATAATTTAAATAATACTCAAACAGAATAACAAAAAGAGGTCATCAATTTGACTTAAAACGGACTTTCGGAAAAAAGGTGATCAATTTGTTGATGATTTTGTAATTTAATACAACTCACGGAGCCTGTTGATTAGATTAGGATTCCGCTTGAGGTCGGCGTGTATGCCGCGCTCGGTCTTGAAGCCGCGCACCTGCACCGCGTACTTGAACGTGCTGCTGTCCAAGCTACTGGCTAGCAGGCTCGCGAAGTTCTCCGTTAAACTGAATCTGTTGATATAACATGGGTTAAGCAACGCTTGCTACGGTCAGATCGTAAAAAGAAGCATTATTTACTGTTACTGTAATATCTTATTACTAGCTGTCCCCAGCGGTTTCACCCGCATCTTTGGTTACTGCTCCGCTCCCGTGTGTCTTAGCGTGATGGTATATAGCCTATAGCCTTCCTCGATAAATGGGCTATCTAACACTGAAAGAATTTTTCAAATCGAACCAGTAGTTTCGGAGATTAGCGCTTTCAAACAAACAAACAAACTCTTCAGCTTTATAGTATTAGTATAGATACAAGGTCTAACAATACTACTGCCGTCCACTAACTAAAAGGCAGCTAACTGCAAAAAGTAGTTTTCGAGAAAACGCAAAAATAAGTGGGAATTGATGTCTCTTGAAAAGTATGCTTCCTGGGAATTTAGAAAAAAATGATACTTCAATTTGCCGTTAAAGTATATGTTAACGTCTTTCTAGAGAAGTAATGTGGCTTAGCCGCTTTTTAATTAAGGGAGTAACGAAATTTATGTGGTTTAATTGCTCAGTAATGTTCTCGAGATACAGCTGTATCTCTAAAACTATAAATCGTAGAAAAATGATTCTTACAGCAAAAGGTAGAGCATCGAAAGTTGTATAAGACTACATTACAAAGTGAAAAACGACCAATTGTGGCTTAGCGGCCTTTTAGTTAGTGGACGGCAGACTAGTGCACCATATTTCTACAGGTCATCTAGAACATGCTAAGGATCATGTTTACCACAAAAAGTCATCAAAACAACAACATATTTTATTAAATTTATCATCACAGTCGCCAAATTGTACGCATAACGCCGGTCTCTATGAACGTGCTCGATCGTTGACCCCTAGGTCATTCAACTTTTTAGTAGTAAACATAATCCTTAGCGTGTACTAGATGACCTGTATAAATATGGTGCATTAGTATTGTTAAACCCCTTCTTTTTTAAATAAAATGATTTGATTTGACCAGTTTATGCAAGAAACTGGTACCGGTACCACATCTGGTGAGTAAAGCCGACCCCGACATCATCTCCCGAGCCTTTTCCCAATTATGTTTGGGTCGGCTTCCAGTCTAACCGGTTTCGGCTGAGTACCAGTGTTTTACAAGGTGCGACTGCCTATCTGACCTCCTCAACCCAATACCCCTTGGTTAGACTGGCGTCAGACTTACTGGTAAAGCCGACCCCGACATAGTAAGGAAACGGCTAGGCAAATGATGATTACCTATGACACTCACAGAGTACGTTTGCCAGTAAAGTCGACGGTAACCGTTGGTATATGATGCCAGCCATTCTTGTTCTGATCGAAGGTGTTAGCGGAGATGTGGGACACCTTGCGTGTTGAGGCCAGGTCTCGCAGCCTCGGACGACAGGCCCTTGTCGCCAGGGTACGAAACTCTATGGTTTTCATCTCACTGGAATTAAAAACATGGATATTTGACTAAATTTTTGTGTATTTCTCCCGTTGAATGACTTTGTGTCTACAAAATTTGCCTTTGGACAAGTCACACAAGCTCTGTATAGTGAAATATTTACATTTTGATTAGTGCGAACTTATTGCTTAACTAAGCTTCGAACTTCGAACTGTTTGAGCGAGAATTTTCTGTTTTTTTATTTATATACAATGTGTAATGTTAAATGCGCAAAACCAGTAAATACCATGTATTAGTTAAAGTGAACAATATATTTTTCTCTGGAATAGGTCAATTACATTAAAAATCAGTTGGGGTGTCTGAAGTTTTTACGTATTTAACATATAGTTGTATATCTAGAAATTGTTATATGCCAATACAGACCCCTTAATAGTATAATAATATCGGGACACCTTTTTCACACACAGTCTATTAGGTCCGTCATAAGCTATTGATTCCCTCTCGTTATAGGTGCCAACACAACATGTTGAAGTAAACTTTGAATATATTCTTAATACTTACATACATTAATTTCTTCAGCTTACATAAAAGTTGTTTTTTTTTTGGAAAATTATGTGATAAGCTAGTCATTCGCAATAATTGTATTGTATACATAGTTAAGTTATTATTGTAAGTAAATTGAGACTCTAGAAAGTAAATAAGTTGCCGTTAGCAATGTTATTATAATTATTAGTGGCATTTTATTATCTCTCTCACTTTATGAGGTCATAAGATAAACTTAATATTACAAGTACTTATTTACCATAAATACTATAATAAAAATAAATAAGTGTTATAGAAACCATATACGTATTTAGATTTTGACTGCCCATCTGACCTCCATAACCCAGTTACCGCTTAGACCTAGGTAAAACTGGTTGTCTACTGATTAAGAATTTAAAAATTCTCTAAATCAAACCTTTGTTTTTTTATTAGTAACAATGTGAGACTGGTAATTTCATTTTGAAAATACTTAACAATTTTTTTTACTTCTTTAACATAAGAGCCTAGCTCTTGTCAATGCAGCTCCTTCCATTTCTGCCTATTGTGTGCCAACTCTTGAACTTTTTATATATCCTAACTTTCACCTTCTCTTGTATTTGACTAATGTAGCTATATATAATATCTCAGCCAACCCCTTCCCCTCTTTCCTTTGACTTTCCCTTTTTTGACTTTTTCTATGAAGGTAATTTTTTATTTACTTTTTTTTCCTTCAAAGTTGATCAGCAATCAGTAATACTATAAGCAGATGTCTTGTACGACAATGTTTCGATGTTTTTTTTTACTAAAATATATTTATTGATGAGTAGGTAGCTACTATATTCATATAAGGTCAATACCCTTTTCACCTTTCTTTAAATCAGTATTTAAATAGCCATTGTCATTGTTAATTTCAATGACAGCCCAAAATTTAAATTTCCACAATGAAAGTGACTCACAGCTAGGTAACTGGATAGAAACTCCGGTCATAAGTCTGGCTAAAAATTGATCTTTGGCGGGTAGTTGGAAAGCTTGACCACCACCAGTCTTACCAAGGGATATTGGGTTTACCTGAGGTCAGACAGACAGTTATGCTATGTAAAACATTGGCAATCAGCTACGTCTAATCAAGATTGGAAGCCGACACCATCATAGAACTATGCGGGAGTTTTAATTTTTTTTTTGTGGGAAATCATCAAATGACCCCTCACTGATGGTGCAGCTGGAGAGTGTCAGACTCTTACTAACTAAAACCCACTATGTTTCTTCTGGAGGTCCCTGTGTGCCAGGCTAACTGTAGCTCTTACGAACAACCCACAGCCCCGGCAGATAACATTTTGGAATTAAAATTGTATTAAAAGCAAGATACAAGCTCCCTTTTTAGCTGAAGTTCAAAATAAACAAAATATATCACTGTCCAAGAGGACAATACACAGACAGAATTAAATATTCTCAATTTATTTAAATTTCAACCTTATGCCATAGACGAGAATGTTGACATTCATTTGTCTGGCCTCTTGTATTGCTGTTGGCAAACATTAAACTGTTTTTATGTGATATTTATATGTGTTTTTTTTATATGATTAAAAAGCTTATAGCGTGCATAGATTGACATGTTTTCATTTAGAAGTATTATTATTTCATACCAAGTCTTACACACAAGTCTAAGGGCTATTTTCACAATGTCCAAATAGCCACTGTATACCATATAAATAAAAAATGGTACATAATTTGTATGAAATTATCTACCAAATAAACTAACTGGAACTCATTTGTAGGTGGTAAAACAGGCCAAAAGATATTTAAATAATAGACAAGAATTTTTGACTTACATCCAATTATTATTTTCAAGAACATTTTTGAAGGGTATGACTATCACCTCTATGGTATTTGAGTGACTATAAGAATGGCTATTCTGCTTGGAACAATGTTATAGCATTGTAATTGAGAACTAGCTAACAATAGACTGTTTACACATTAACACCATCTCAAAAGTAAACATTACAGTGTTTATGCTTATAACAAACCTTTCTTACATATAACTAAGGCTATTCTTTCATTTAAATTATAATGTAACTTAAAAAATATCTCAAGGCAATATTTAAATTTAGATTCATTATATACCATCAACAATATCTAGAGGTGGTTTACTTTTAAGCAAAAGCATAGCCTTATTCAGACTTGTCGGCCAACCGTACATACCTTAAGACATTCTTATCAAAGTTCCTGATAGTTTCGTCGAGACTTTCCTGACAAACTATTGCGTCATTTATTGCTATAGAACCCTCTTGCCCCCTCACATTTTTATTTTTCCCGCTGTTTTGCTTACGATGACGAAAAACACTTGAATATCTTGAAGATAATTGGCTAAAACTAACTAAAATCTGCAATGACAAAAGGTTATATTTAGTGACAAAACAGTTTTAGTTTTTGCACAAGAAATTATTGTTTCACTACGTTAGGCGGTCGCCTATGATTGTTTACCTGGTTTTGGGTGTTTAAAGAATTCAATGAGAACATGTTACATGTAGATGGTTATTGAGTGTTTTTTTCTATATTGAAGTGCACTCGAAAATTTTGTAGGCTCTCACGTCAAACCTAATTTTCGCAGTGAAAAAAAAATGGCTTTAGTGTTGTGTACGTGACTAACATCAGTCTCATAAAATTACTAATTAGAATTTTTCAAATGTCAAAATTCTTATTGAATACTGCACTGCTTTTGGATTAGAGTAGCAATACTCATTTAACAGATTTAAATCTAGAATACAGGATTGAAAGGCAACGCAATTTAAAATAAAAAGTAACCTAAAATGGAAGGAAAAATATAAAAATCTCTGTTCTGTACCTAAGCAGCAAAACTCTGTTTGTTTATCATTTTATCATTATTTCTGTATATGGAAACTGCAGTAATTACTATAGTGATTTGATAGTAGATTATTAGTTGAATGCAAGTCGAGTAAGTAGGTATTCGTCTTACAACGAAAACAACATCACTATATAGTTGTCGATGGATGTTTTTTTGAATGAGGTCACTTGGCAAAAATAAAACTTTTTGATTATGTGTTTAACATAATTTAAACACTTTACATAGCTGAAACTTAAGAAAACTTAAGGAATTTAATACAAGATGTTAAATGTGATAAATATTTTAATCGATTTCCACTTCAATACGTTTTGACAATTTCGTATTAAAACTATACACACGTATACACACAAGTATAGTTTTAATACGAAATTGTGAATGAGAAAGCAGTTAAAGCTTCTTATGTAGTTAAAAAAATATTCTTATATTTTATTACTATATAATTTTTTATATTATAGATATATAAAATTCCATATTTTATTATGTTTTATAGTTTTCGAACAGTCAGTCATTTAATTTGTGCTCTATATTGTCAATGCTTTATTTGGACAGTAGAATCCAAAATGGCGACGAGCGATGACGAGCCTATGCATTTATATGAAGTTTTTCAAAACTGTTTCAATAAAATAGCTAATAAACAACAAGGTGAGTGAGAAAATGCATACCGTGGCTCGTCTCGCGTTCCTCGAACAAACTTTCGCGGTTCAGTGAAGTGTTTCATTGTGAAAATCAGTCATAGTGTTTGCGTGTTATGCCATTACTGTGTTGAAAAGCAACAGCATTTTTTCAAAATACATTC
Source organism: Heliothis peltigera (assembly GCA_958496145.1). Classification (NCBI taxonomy): domain Eukaryota; kingdom Metazoa; phylum Arthropoda; class Insecta; order Lepidoptera; family Noctuidae; genus Heliothis; species Heliothis peltigera. The sequence goes on along the minus strand of OY292348.1, from coordinate 381,976 downwards.
GAAAAATCCAACCTACGCGTACCAAAAGCAGTTGTTAACCTTCTGCAATCATTAACGTATACGTTTTAATTATGTAGGATGCCTGAGGGACGCGTTTTAAGCGTACAAAGGCTATGTTTTGATCGTATACGACGACATCAAATGTGCCTGAACCATTGTGCTACAACGATTTCAGTGCGAATCTGAATTGTTTCACGAGATTTATTTACATTGGGGCCTTCATTTACGGTCCGGTAAGGTAAACCTATCGTGTTTGACACGTAAAAGGGTAATTTTAGGAGATTTTACTTAAGGAAAAGGTGGTCTTGCCGTGTGCAAGTTGCTTGATGCATTTTTTTTTCTCGTTCGCAAGTATCAATGGAGACAACGTTGTCAGCCTGCTCCGATTAGGTGTACATGGGTATTTAGTTCGCGAATCGTTGTTTTTATGTTCCCTTTGTGCCAATGTTTACAGCGTATTTTTTTTGTTTATTTACACACGTAAGGCGCGAGCATCGAGCGTCTATGGAATCGACTATGCGTGCTAGGCATGCACTATTTAAAAAAGAATTGCCTTAGTGAATACCACATTAGGAATTTTCTATATTAGAAAAATGTTGATGGATGATTATACCCACTCAATATGTCAGTAACAATTTATTTTTCTAATTCATTTGATATTGCTCTAAATCCATAATGCAATGATTCAATTTTACATTGTTGCAACAGATCAAAATGAATCATAAGTACTTTGTATTTGCTATTAAAGGTCTTTGTTGTTATTTAAATAATTTCTAATGTATTTTAAAATGCTTATTTGATGATATGCTTGGCAATTTATTACATGGAATGTTGTAACCACTACTTTTTCCAAATAAATATCTATCTTAGGATTTCCATTCATTTTAGATGAACATTATTTTTAGATATCATTAAACAATTTGTCTTGAATTGATCTTATTTCCTGGTTTTGCATTATTTACCATTTCTGTTTAAATGCCAATGTACTACAATTTGCATGTTTAAGAAATTAATGTTTTAAAAGTTAGTTAATAGCTTTCAAAGTTTTATTTATTAATAATACAAACCATTGAGTTGCCTAATTCAGTCAGTATCAGGTCTGCTCTGTAAAATGATTGATTGATGCTTTATTTGTTCTTTTATTTTGTCTTTTCCCAACTAAATTGGGATTGACATCCAGTCTAGCTTGATATAGCTGAGTAGCAATGTGCCACTAGGACTGATTGCTAATCTGACCTCCTATAATAACCCTCAGAAAGACTGGTTCTCAAACTAGCTGGCTTCAGACTGAATCAAATCTGTATTTATTTTGAGTTTAAACTCCTTTTGAAAGATTTCTGGCTGAATAATACATAATTTCAGCCTAATGACACAAAAAAGACAACAATTCAAAAACATTTGCTATGTTATCCACTTGGAAATTTGACAGAAATCCTATAAATATTTCAAAGACATTGTTTTCCGATTGCCTACAATCTATAAACTTGATTACAGCCCTGTACCTGACCATTGTTTCTACAATATTTGTAAACACTCATTATGCATAAAGTATGTAGTTACCGATCAGTAAAATAATGTACAATGAAGATTTAATGTAGGATTTATGCTACTATTCCATAGATATTTTGTCATAAAAAATGGCGCCTGTTTGAAATTCCCGCCACTTTCAACATTTTAGTACATTGTCAAATTTCCCACTACAAGGGCACTTTGTATATCAGCATCAATTTTTGAAAATGCTTAAACGTTGATAAATGGTGCTCTCCCAATATTGTATTACATTATATTACATAGACAACAGAACCATAAACCAATATGCTTTTTTCTATGCATAATTACTTAGGGCCCGTTTCACAATGTCCGAATATCCACTATTTACTGAATAAATTAAAAAAATGAAAGAGAATTTGTATGAAATTATCTACCAAATAACCTAACTGCAACTTATTCATATGTGATGATACAGGCCCTTAATGTCATAAAACCAACTTAATGAAGCCATCCTTGGCTATGATCGAATGTAATAAATATGTAGCAAAATTTCAGTATACAATACTGCCCTGATAACAAAGAATGCAGTAATCGACATTTTTGAGATTTTCACTTTTTTCCAGAAATGGTATCCCAAGAGGTTCATGTACATGAAAAAAAATTATTTTCATAAAAAAATTCACTCGAAGTATGTTTTTTATGTAATGATTTTCGCCGTACTTGCATAAAAACTGCTTCAATGATAAGAAAAAACGCAGTATTAAACATGACCTAAGAAAGAATGCAGTACTTGCAAGAATACCCTAAAACAGAATGCAGTAATATCCACTACTTCATCATTTTGTTTTAAATTTAATAGACAAATTGCTAAATTAAAACGCAGTACTCTTAACATTACTGCATTTAAGTGTAGTAAACTTAGTTCCGAGCATAATAATAATGGCAATAATTACTAAAAAATAATGCAGTAATCGACTTGTGCTAAGACATAATGCAGTATACGCGCAAGTGCTGCATTTAGTTTTAGTATCCTGTGACTCGAAAACGACCTGATACTAAATCGAAACGCTGTAATACGTATTATAATTGCATATATTAGTAAATTAAATAAGGGAAAATTATATTGTAAAAGCTTGATTTTTTTCCCAATTTTTAAATATATATTATGACCAATAAAATACAAACAACTTGCTCAGACGATATGAAATATGTTTTTTGCGTTTTTCTCGTAACCGCCATTTTGCGATTACTGCATTCTTAGTTATGACGGCAGAATACCGGTCCATTTTATTCCATACATATAATACTTACTATAGTTGTTTCTCTTTATATGGGCCAAATACTTATATAAAACCCCATCTGTAAATCATTGTGGATTTTGAATTTGTTATTAGCATAAAACACTTGAATAAATAATAATTCTTAGTACAATATAAATAACTGGACCGTGACATGTGAACATGTGTGTTAAAGTAATGAGCAGAAGGTTGAAAATTCAATGCAGGCTAGGTAGATTATTCTAGCAGGCTTTGTCTATGTACGGTTTTTGAATGTCTGTAAAATAGTTGTTAGGTTACACTAAATGTACCTATTAAAGTATGATGTTTCATAAAATTCTTATTGAAACTTCAAAATTGGGTTGGTTTAGCATTTTTTCTAAGATGGGCCATCTTAAATGACGTCAGTAGACCTAATATTTATTACTCGTGTTTTGTTTATTCCCCTTAGACAACCACATGCTCCAAACACTTTACATGAGTTGATGAAACCCCTAAATTTTACTGGTTTTACCAACTCCAAATAATATTGTATGTATGCCTTATCCTAAAAATGATCTCTAGTCGTTTGGACTGCTTTATTATAAATCGGTGTTGCCAAATTTCTGCGGGGCCAATTCCAAACAATAATAATTAAAAAAAAACCTGTTTTTATATTTATATTTTTATACACTTTTGAGCTTTTATTGTTTGACTTGATAAATTATTATTATTATAAAATTGGTATCAACAACCAATGACTCTCAAAAAAGGTGGAGGGATGGTGATGACTTAAATGTAAAAAAAAAGTATTTCCCAACTACATTCCCGCTAAAGAACTAACGACATAATATCATGTAGGTACATGTCCCATCAGTTCGCGAGTTTTGTTTGTGCTCACAAACACATCGATAGCAATAAAATGTTTGAATCGTCCGAGCGACCTAGAAACGCCTATTAGCTATATTTTTAGTGTGACTGACGCGTCAACGATCATATTATATCAATTAATACGATTCACACAGTTATGTCTGTCTATTGAGATATAAGGATTTGATCACATGTAACATTATTTTGTAAGAAAATATACTTATCATATCAGTGCCTGTCTGACAATATATCCTTCATACTCAAGAAAATATTATTTAAGCTTTTCTCAAACAGGGAAGTCTTGAGTATCGATGGGGCTTGCTTGAAAAGCATAGAAGAGAGAGACTTAAACTTTCCATGTTAATAACTTGGTCTCCCTTTAGCATTGGTTGTGTCCAAGAAAAACTTGGCTGGGGGTAACTTGTAAGTCATACAGGCATTTTGTTACTGATCAACTCTCACAACCAATTGTTTTATACGAGAAAGTGTCTAGAAGTCCTAAAATCGTAGATAAACCGCATGGCATGCGCTCGCTATCGCCAATTGACGATTGGATGTGAAACTGTCCACAAAGTGACAACGACAGCCTAAGGCGACGTATTTGCAAAGGCCCAAAGATTTAGAAGGCTTCAAATCTTGTCAAATATTTTTGCCGCGCCGAAGGTCCGAATTCAAAATGGCAAAGTTATTTAAGCGAACTGTAGCGATATTTATTCGAGGAAACAACAATACTTTCGAGTCTGAGTATTACTGCATAGGAGAAGTACCCACGATACAGGAGAAATGAAACCATGGACCAAAAATGAAAGGTTTCGACGTCAATGGCCGTCAATTATCTACCACGCTTGTTACATCCATCTTTCTTTATCCTCAAGAAAACCGGTATCAGACAAAAGGCTGGCTAAAAAAAAGTTATAATTTATGGCCATAACCAGGTTAGTCGATTTTCAAATTGAAATCGACTTCCTGCAATCGAGCAGATGTTATTGTTTACCGTTTAGCACGTTATAATCTGCCGCATCCTGACTAAGTCATACAGGTTTTGTTTTTGTTAAATTAGATGTTTGGCGTGTGTTCTCCCATTTACTTAATTTAATTTGAAATACGAATTAGTTCGCCTCTTCATTAAAAAAAAAAAAACTAGACAATCAACGTAAAGATTTCAAACGACAAATATTTAAAGCCTGGAATGTCGAATTAGGGATGTCAATTCAATTAATGGATCTTGCGCTTAACAAATGAGGCTAAAATGCATTAAACTGCATACCTCCATTGCGCTGTAAAATGCGTATGTCACTACTTTTAAGACCATAACCTGCTTTTTAAAAAACCCACGGATTTTTTCTCAAAAATATTCACAAATATTTGTGTTGTATTAAACTATATTGCATAATCGCCGAATCGATCGCACCTTAGTCGATATATCGATATATATTTTTTCTGCCGGCACAATTTTACGTGCGCCGTGTCCCGTTAAATTGATTTACTATCTACAGACTACATCTATTTTGGTTCGGCATAATATTGGTTTTTGTATTTTTGTAAATTGTAACTTTTTCGTACAATATGTTTGAGATATTATGGTATGTTTGCCTTTGGTTGAAACCTAATTAGTATTTATTATCTCAATCTAAAACATTAGTGTCTAGGTGCATCCGGCGAAACTAGAAGCTGACCCCAGTATACCTGGATAAAGGCTAGGAAGATGTTCTTTCGTTTTAATACTTAACATATCGGTATATGTTAAGTATTAAAACGAAAGACCACTTCCAAGTGTTGCCTAGACTAGGCGTAACAATGCGCGTATTTGCAATGCTTCGAGAGGCTGGAGTCGGCGCGCGTTCTCAAATTGTATCATACGCGTACGCAACGCCTAGATTGTACAAGGCTCAGCGAACTCCTCGAAGCAGTTACCTTACAGTAAATAAGCGTAGATTTTCCTCAAAAAATCTTGCTCAATTCCCACGGCTTATAAAGAAATCTATACGTAGAACATGCAGTGTACTCAGTCTAATCAATCAAATGCTTCGGACAATCGTCATTGAACTATCTCGCCGTATTAGGCGTAAGATTATGATTGTACCCGATACGTAGCGGTTGTTTAAGGTATAGGAGGGAGCGGAAGCGATTACGGGAAAATAAGGACTGATTAAGAATTTTGATAATTTAGTTTAAATATACTCGCACAATGATAAGACGTGTTTGTTATTTTTAATATAGCATTATCTACCTTATCTATTTTCAACCACCGCGAACTTCGAGCGCCCCTCTATCTCACAATCATCAATACTTATAAGCAATCTGCTTTTCAAAACGAATTTTAGTAAAATAAGTTCTGGGCTTTGGTGGCACTTGTAGTTCAAAGTATAAAAACTAGCGATTGTATCCCTTTCATAACACTACTCGCACTATCCTCATTGTACTGTAAAGACCAAAGGCTACTGTTAGCTATACTCGTATGTTATTTTTCGTCAGCTCTTATTAATCGCTTCCGCTCATGAATTAAGCCAGGTAACTTTGTATAATGCAGTATTCAGTACCTGTATGAATTAATGTACCGCATTACTATGTTACATTGAGTTAGTTGTGTACCACTCATGACATATACAGGGTGTTCACTAACGTAAAAAAATCATAACATCTAGTTGTATTCCTATTTAGGCTCCCACTTCTGATAAAAGGTATACACAGAAGGCATGAATATTGCGCTACCACTGATAATCAAGATGGATAATCAATGATTATCTAATACTTGCTTCCGCTACCGCTATCACCCGGGTCCCGTAGGAAAAAGTAGCCTAGTCTTCAAAGATAATGTGGCTCAATCTAATACTGAAATATTTTTTCCAAATCCGACCTGTAGTTTCTAGGATAAGCACGTTCAAGCAAGCAAGCAAACAGAAAAACGACCTCTTTAGCTTTATAACATAAAGATTCAGATTAAGAGATCTTTAATATTGTTTGAGCCTATTTTATCGATTGATTCAAGTATTATGTACCTAGAGAATCAATATTGAGTCAGCGTCTGCCGTACATACCTGAGGCTAGTAGGTGAAGAATTCAAGTCACGCTCTAGGTATACCTAATGCATATGCCAGGCTCACATTTGCATATTATTATATGCCCATGTATTTGCCTGCGCAATTATCATCGTATTTTTCCATGTTCGGTAGGAAAATTGATATTTTATGTGATGTTTGAATTGCATCAGTCATTGTGAATGGATTGTGTATGGGGATGAACAGTTTTCTAGCCCTTAAAAGGTATTCGTGGACTATATCTTTTACGCATTGTATCATCATCAGCCTTTTTATTGTCCCACTGCTGGGCATAGGCCTCCTCTCATATAGAGAACGATTGAGCGTTAATCACCACGCTTGCTCAATGCGGGTTGGTGATTTCTGACTTTATAGTCCAGGTTTCATCGAGATGTTTTCATTCACCTTTGATTAGAGTGCCAAAATTGTATTGTATGCAACAAATTTCCAACTCTAAGTTGGTCAATTTTTCTTCTCCTCGTGTTGTCTTGACGCTGCAATATATGATGCGTCAAAAAACTCAACAGATAAGTAGGTATTTTGGAAACTGGTCTTACGGTGCATATAAGCCGTAACCTTTATGATCATTTCTAAGTAATTGTCTCACGTGAAAGCAGTTTTTATTGCAGCCATCATAGGGCTTGACTTCAGCTCTAGCTCGAAGGTTAATCACGCGCTATGGACATAAAACATGAAGAAGAGCATTCAGGAACAGTACAAATATATGAGTGAGAGATCTTTAGAATCGTAGTATCAGTTTTTGAGTTATCCCCTTTACATAGAAACTTCACTTTCATCTATACTAATATTATAAAGCCGATGAGTTTGTTTGTTCGTATGCTCGAACGCTCTCATTTCAGGAACTACTGGTCCAAGTTGAAAAAATCTTTCAGTATTAGATAACCCATGTATTGAGGAAGGTCCTGGTAATATTGGCCTGCCTCTAGTTCCCACGGTTGTATTTTAGCAACGATAAGACTAGACCATAACATCATCCTATAGAATAAACCCGACCAAATAAGGAGTGTCACGTATGATACGGCAAAGTGTTACATGGAGGGTATTAATCATTTTTGGACGGCTGTCGTGCGTTTGCCGTGAGCGTTGGTCAGGTTATTGAGAAGCCTGTTTGGTCTGATTGTAAATGAGGCTTTATTCTTTGGCACAATAAGCCAAAAACGACAATCTTCAGTGTTGAAGAAAGTAAGACCTAATAACAAGTATGTTTGCCATTTTTGACCGTGTGAGCCAAATCTACAAGAGTGGAGACGACTTTAAACTCATTAATGGCCCGAACGTGGCAAGCTCTTGATATTCTTTATCCTGCATTGCTTTTATTGCGTCAGGATTAGCTTGTATAATCACTATAATATGTCTTCTCGATCTCAATCAACTCATGTTTATCTAATATTGAACCATTTCATGCTTATCACAATTTATAGATCTTTCTATTTCTTCTAGAAGTCTAGACTACTCAGAACCTTCAATGGATATTTCGGAAATTTTTGGAACACACGCCCAAAATTCCGTCTCTTACTTATCTTTGTTTTTAATAAATAAAATGTCAAGTTCGCAATTAAATATAATCACGATAAAATGGAATAAAGTGTTGTGTAATTGAATTGTTATCGAGCGAGCTTCGAACCCGCTATCTCTTATTTACTAGTGACACTTGACTTTGTATTGTTTGTTATTAAAATACGCTTACTAATTTGTATTCTTAATCTACGTCGTAATCATATTTTTGCACCTCTTTGGGAATCTGATGGAACGCGCCTGATACATCATTATTTATAATTCAAAAGACCCTATTTGAGCTTGTAAATGAAAAGAAAAATTTGCTACAAACTGTCAAATGACATAATTTATTTAAATAATTTATTTCCTCTGATAGCCGTATTTTGTGGAAGCATGGCACTTATAATTTCTCAGAGATTGCCACACTGCATCCTGCCAGAGAATGACCATATTTTTGTCTATTGTCTTGTCTGCAGCTTCTTCAAACCTCATCACATAGCGTCTCCTCAATGTCATCTGGTTGACGCACTTTAGTATTTTCTTCTTTCCTAAACCACTGTCAGTCCTTATTTTAATCCATAACCAATGAAACCTCTCCATAATTCTCCCAAAAATCTTTGTATTCAAATTACCAAATATCTAAAAATAAATTCGCCAAACAACGTTATCGCAGTTCAAAACAATATCCTTCGATCTACAAAGACAAAGGAAATAACCACGCGTTCCTTATCTCTGACTCCTGACTCTTGACTCCTGACTCGCTGCGTAGTCAGGTTATCATCGGCGTGTAAGTCAGGCAGTAATTATGATTTATATGCTAAGATACCGGTTATTGTTTTAGAACTTTAGTCACGCCAGCTTGTCTGAGTATGTCGTGGAAGACTGCAAGAAGGACTGCAAATAAAACCTTGTTAGTTAGAGCCAGTAAGAGTTTATTTCACATCGGTGGTAATGTTAGACATAAGCCTTCCCTATAGTGTGCCATGATGACTCAATTTACAGCTCGATGCATACAACCTTTTCGTGCAATATTACGCTGATCTTCGGTTGATCTTGCAGTACGGCAAATATATCTTAGACATTAGTTAAATAAATGTAAAGCGGCATCTATTGGACAGGGAACGGACAAAAGAGTGCCACACTGCAGTAATTCTAATCCTTAACTAACTTTTTATGCTACTAGAATGCTGGTTTTCAAAAGGTTTTTAAATCCAGTAATCCAGTATTAATTTAAATCTAGTAGTTATTATATCATGTGACTAAACAGACTCCTTCATGATAAACAACATTTTCTAGGTATAAATTTAACAATCCAATTTACTTATTAATCAAAATAAAAATTTCGAAATTCGAACTTTCCGCGATTGGCAGTCGCGCGGGCCAATAGGGGCTCGGCGCAAGCGCAGCTGAGCAAATACACGTACGCGATATGAATTAGGTTGTAATGACGCGAGAAATGTATGTAAGTAGTTATATTTGTTATTGGGACGAATTTTTATATACTTTTTGTTTTTGTTTTAATGGGGTAGTTGATACAATTTTCTTTGCGGAAGCCGACCCCAATATAGTCGGAAAAGGTTAGGCAAATAATGAATAAAGGATTGACATCTTTTTTACGAAAAATATATTTGCCCGTTGACTTATCATTAAGTCATCAACCTATACAGTTACAGTCGCTACGTGATATAGATTTACAAAAACATTTTTTTATTTTAAGTAGTTTCAAATATTGAAGGCTTATTTTTATGACGGAGAATTATACATTTTTATGGATAAGATACAAGGCGTGTCGTCGCCGCTATTGGTGACTATAAATGATCAATTTAAAAATACTGATCAATAAAGCTTCATCATGGTGACATATCCGTAAATGTAGTTATCATGAATACCAGATCAATGACAAAATTGTAACTGGATACAAATGATTGGGCGTCCCCTTTACGATAAAAGTGTTTGTTTATGGATTGATTGAGTGCCATCGTTAATGGGTCATATTTTAGAAGGCCGACTCATATTGAAATGTTTGGTTCTTAATTTGTGATAATAGATGGCGCTATGTGTTCTGATAAAATAAACGAATTCATGATTGAATCAAAGTTACCAATTTCCGTTGCAAAATGTATAATGTTGAATCACAACGTACAGATGCCAGCAGGTCAACCTGCCTGAATCTGTCAAAATTTACCAATTGCATATTAATGTGATATGATTGAAAATCTATGAAATAATACACAGATAAGGGTAGTTTTAATTTCTTTAAAGGAACTCAGCGACTCAAGATAATCCTATAGTTGTGTGCTTGATTAACATAAAGGTAGTGATTGATACTTAGGTTTTAATTAAATGAAATCATGCCGTAACTCTATACAGAAGGAGATCTATCTACTCCCTAGTTATTCAATATTATACCACTAACAAGCCTCAAGCTAATATATTATGAAAACGTCAAACGTTTTTTTACTAGACAATTAACTCGGATCCCCCGATATGGTGAACGTCACTTGTTCTCGCACATACGATTAATTACGTCTAAATCTAAGGTCTCTCTGTTGGCGGGATCTGTACTGCTCTATGAGATATGATCTCTTATATATGACCGGCGTCCCGTGGACACTACTACGCGCACCTGGATAAAAAGCCTAATAGCCTATAGCCTTCTTCTATAAATTGGCTATCCGACTCTGAAAGAATTTTTTAAATCGGTATTGTAGTTCCTGAGATTAGCTCGGTTAAGCAAATACAAAAAGTACTTAGTTTTTTATTATTAGTATAGGCGAGTCTTTTCTGTTCATATTGTTAGTAATTTTAAGCAAACTTCTGATACCAATGCGGAATGTAGCCGTTTTTTTTTATACTTAAATCCCAGTGACCAATAGTTAGAGCTCAGCCAAATTCTATATTTCATTTTCAGAACTATTCTTTGGGCGGTTTAAGTCTTCTTGATTAATTCACAAGAAGCTAGAAGACTTCAAAAATATTAAATTTGTATTTCGCTATTCACAAGAGCATATAGGAATAAACTACACCATTTAAAACTCACAAATACATATCCTTTAATTTCAACCCTATTGCTATATAAATAAGATTTAAAACTGCATAAAAAACGGCGCCATTAGCAATACCATCGCAGCCTTTCGCACGACGATACAAGATGCGCAAGCGGCGATTTTTTATCCCATTAACATAGATGTTTGGCTTGGAACTAATACTTATTTACTTGATCCTACTGTTTAATGGCATATTAAAGTAAATTATTGTCCTTTTCGATGAGAATTGTAAGTGATACTGAGAAATACAGGTTCTTGTTAAATACTGCGCGATTTGAGAGGTCTAAACTTTACGTCTAGTGATAACAACTGGTATTGAATTGCTGTAGGGGTAATTTTTAAGATATACATATTTTTTCTGTTTCTACAAGTTTGTTTCTAACACAGTCCAAACTCTAAAATTCCTGTTTTTTTTTTCTATTTTATATTCATTATTTCATATTTATCATTAAATACAATTTTATCATAAACTTGGACGCATGCGTTCCTTTTTTACCGACACAGACTTACCTCTGGCTGAGCAGAAGGCGCTATGTCTCTGGTTGGTTAAATTCTGTAAGAGAGACGAAAGCCCTGTTTGTGAAATTGTTCAATTTTTGACGCACATTCTTTATTTCCATGACCATCTTGTATTGACGAGTTCATCCATATTTCGGAAGGCACGTTAAATTGGTTGGTCCCATCTGTCATTTGTACATCAAGTCGTTACGGGTAATCAGAAGCCAGAAAGTCTTACCAAGGGGTATAAGATTGACCAGGTAACTAGTTGTGGAGGATAGACAGTCGCTCCACGTAAATTACTGATACTCAGCTTCATCCGGTTAAGACTGGAAGCCGATCCCAAAACAGCTTGGGAAAAGGCTAGGTAGGTGATGATTCATTATGTCCCCAATTAAATCAAAAATCGATTAAACCCCACTTCTAAAACCTAAACACACACGGGCCGCATTTAAAGCGTCTCGTCCAAGCAAACACTGCAAGCCACTGGAAAAGCCACACTCCCTCTATTTGTTGCTCAAACATAGTACCCCACGCGTGTTTGCTTGTCACATGTAGAGGGTTTAATTGAGCAATGGCTGATATTTACTTTGAGGAGACTTGATGAATCTATCTTAGGGTAGTCGGTTTTTTTATCGTTTGCCTCCGTTTAATTTGTTTTGATAAATGGATTTTCATGTTATTTGAATTAAACCTTAAGTTTCCCATATTTAAAAAGACGTGATCTGTGATCTGTTTTCTTCAGTTTGGAAGTTTGACCTGTAATCAGTTTTCTTTAAATTGATCCAAAGTTAGCTTTTACTGAACTCAAAATAATCCAAAATGTATGACCAAAACACTATGTACTTGTGTTTTGTTAATACTTACTATTTTGCAAGCGAAAGTAGTTGAAATGAGAGGCATAGTTACGATCTGCCTATTTCTTCATTTATTTTCATCAATAGTTTCTAGTGGTCGAACCTTCCAAAATATAGAATCAATATTAAAAAGTATTTTTTCGTCGTCTTGGTAATAGTAATTTTTCCAAGGCGCCTTTGTATGTTCTGTCTAGTTAGACAGTGAAAATGTAATTTGGCGTGTATTTTGCCGTCGAAAAGTGTTTATCTAGATACAGGATATAAATTCTATAAAAGTCCCTCCACTATGCATTACTAAAAAAATAATTTCAAAGAACACTTGAGCGTTTGAGTGTACTGCCTAACAAAAGTGCATAAAATCCGAGCATGGTTCTCGATGAGTATGAGAGCGTTAAATTTTAGCGATTAATCACATTAGACTCAGGAGGGAAGTTGTCGTATTCATAGTCGGGACATTCTGTTGGAGTATTAAAAAAAATAACTTCTATAAATTTAAAGAATATCATAAACTGTATAATAGAAACTCGTTTAAAACGCAGCATTAAAAAAATGTAATTACTTCATTAAATTTTTTAACCTAATTCAGGAATGTTCTGAGTAAAAATCGGCGGCTAACATAAATATACGAAAAAAATGACAGTAACATCGAGACATCGACTTCTAATCTAGACAGAAGGGATGTCAAAATACTTTTTTATTTTTTCAATGTTTTTGGGAGCTGGTTAAAAATTAATAGAGTATCGGTCGTTGTGATCAAAATAACTATCATGTAATATCAACTGTTTACCATTTGTCATTAATCATTATTTTTAATTGCCTAAGGGTGAGGTGATCGAGTGTTGATGTGTGTGATCTAGCCGTTAATTATAATAGGTACATACATACATTCCTAAGTCATTACAATTATCTTCGTAGAAATAGTAAATTGTAATATTCATTCTAGAAAATAAGTATTTAAACACAACATTATCTTACAATCGAGTACGTAGAAAGTCTCCGAAGAAAACAAGGTTTTTTTCCGCCAAGTAACTCTGCCTGGCTGATGGTGAATTCACGGTAATCAAAAGGTACGAACAAAACAATAGAGATCCCTTCAGATAACTTTACTGTTCTGAAAGTCTTCGCACATATGTATAAGCTTCATACATGTCGGTAGCTCACTTCGGAGCAGTGTTATTAAATGTTCTTGTTTTGTCTTGATTAAAACATATTTTTCTTCTAACAACTTTTTCCCTTGACTGTATGGAAAGCTAAAATTAAAACTAAAAATAATTATTATTTTTCATAATATTCTCATAAACAGCCCTATGAATAAGGCTCCGCGGACCCTCTAAATTGGTCCAGTTCACGGTTGACAATATTTGTTACATTAACGACAAAAACACGCCGACTGTACGCCGAGGGGACGCTAGCTTTTTACTATTACCCCCATTTTAACCGCCAGAGAAGGCAGAAGTTCCACTGAGTAAAAATTCTGATTTCAAACATTTGACAACTTGCGTATGCGCATTGGGTGTTCGTACATTAAAATCAGAAAATATAAAAAGGTTCTGTAGTCCTCGCCAGTCAGGTCTTATTATTATAGTTCTGTATTGGGGTCTTATACAATGTAGGGTATAAGATAAGTTTTATTAAAAAATGCTTACCTGTGTTCATGCTATAAAATGAAAAATTTAGATTCCTTGTACACTAGCTTAAAGTGACTAGCCTTTTGATTTAGAAGACTGGGTTTATGTAAGTTTTAACAGACTTCAAAAGATTAAAATATGATTTTGTAGTCATTTATATACCAGTGATATTGGACATTTTTACACTCCATGTCTGGATTTTACCATCTTAGGTTCGTTTCAAAATGCAACTTCTGAAATGTCTTGAATGCATCAATCATACCACGCGTGACACGGCGTCAGTTTAACGCACTCGAAGCGTGCACCCTCGTTGCACATGGATTTGCGTGTAGTAGGTATTTATTGCAATATGTATTTTTGGTGATTACTTCGTAGCTTTCTAAGGAGCTCGTGGCTAAGTAACAGCCGCACGGATCGAGCGATTGAACGTTAAGCAATTACGTGGTCTATGGATGGCTGATTATCTATGTCATTGACAGTTCCACTGTGTCTCAGCACATCAAGCTACCCAAAACTAAAATTTTCCCAATCAATTTTGAACCATATCCTTCAGCGATTAAGTTGAAAATCTATTAATGAAATTTGACAAATTATTGTAGCTTGATACTTAGTACTTTAAATTGTGAGTCTCGACTGTCATTTGTAACTATTTGGGAGTCTGGTAGAGAGATGATATAAAGTTTGATAAACAGTTTATAAAATATTGGTAGTCTGGAAGCCGATGTTACCTATGTTACTGTTGAGTTCAACGAAGACCGACAAATGCGTACCAGCTGATTGGACAGATCCATTCAAACTTGTATGACACTTTCTTCAAAAGGTCATTTCAGACACAAGCCTACATTGCTCATCCATACTTTAGTATGTAATTACTTTTTATGTCTGGACTTTAACAGAGACTGTGACCCTTGAGTTTGTTTCGGCGTTTCTTCTCAAGGCAGTCAGTTAGGAAATGCCGACCTCATCTCGTTATTTTATAAAAAATGTGGTGACGTGTAAAAGTGTTGATCTCAACCTATTTGCAAAATAAATATCATTTATCATTTATAATCCCAATATACTTGGGAAAAGGACAGACAGACTGGACAGACCACATCAGAACTTTTTCAAATCCCCCAGTAATTTCAAAGTCTAGCTTATTAAAAACACCCTATAACTAGCATTCACCGTAAAATGTAATATCATTACCCCCGAAGTAATAAATAAAGGGGTGTCTTGTAATAAACCAGATTCTTTCCTGACCAATCCACCGTGAAACTATGGGGATGAGGGGATGATGTACGAGCGCTATAGATTCATATCTGTTCTCAGGGGATGATTTAGTTCAGGGGTGAATGGGTGAGTAGGTACGTGTTTTTATTGGGTGGTTATTTTTAGTTCAAATCACTGTTACGAGTGATAGGATATAGATTTTGATTTCTGGTTGCGGTAAGTTCTCTAGCTGTTGAAGAAACATAGAGAACAGCTTAACATTTTGACCACCACAGTCACGTATAGATGACATGACTAAAAGTGCCCAGCATGCCTCGATGACGACTACATGACAGACTTTGAAAGCTTAATAGTCAGTTTCAATCGATATAATTCCGAACTCACTAGTATATTATACGTATTTATGGATGAATTCTTGGCTTGGCGCTGAGGGCTCCTCTTTCTTTTTTTAACATGGTGGTCAAAAGGTTAATATTATCAAAACGTTTGATATTTACAGGAGTTCCCATATACATTTAAATCTGAACGTACCTAATTATACCTATACAATTTATTGACAGTAGAGACTTCGAAATAATTATGAATGCTGAATCAACAATTGGATGTAAACAGCTCAGTTACGAAGTCTGTTTCATACGCCATCAAAGTTTAAATCCCTAATACAATTCAATTATAATTTACTTTGAAGTGAAACAATTATATTTCGGCGTTCATACACAAATTCTACCAAGATAATATTAATAGTTATTTTTTAATACGCAGAGTTTGACGTCATAGAGAATAAAAAAACTTATTTAATAAGTATGTCCCAGGTAAAGAAGTTTTCTTGATGTTTCAAAATTGATTTCTTTTGCTTATTTCTGAAATGTCATTGGCCGCAGATAAGTAATAGCTAAGTAGCCGTTTATTAGGTTAAGTGACCATATTTTTGTGACTTTAATATTCTAATAAAAAATAGTTTCTTTTGTTGCATTCAGTTTGATTTATTTGTAGTATATTTTTAGTTCTTTTGCCTTTTTACCAGTCAAAAACTGTTTTTTTTTTTTTTTTATATAAAGGCACAAAATCGGAACACAGCCTACATATTGGAGTCTACTAATACAAGCATTATTGCTTAAAAGTAGGCTGCAATCACAAACTGATTGTAAACCACCAATTTGAAGAAATAAATAATTTTGTAATTGTAATATTGGATCTCACAAGAGCAGGACCTTCCCACCAAAAACCCACAAAAAGTTGGGCAAAAGCCTTGTTCAACAACTAATGTGACATATTGACAATTAGCACTGCCAGCGTATTAACCGCGGCCACGTGTCGGTCGCGTGCCATCCCAAGAGTACGTATGTCACATTAATTTGTTAAGTATCTAATTTTGAGGGTACTTGTCAATTTGTCTGATGTAGTGTGAATTGTAGCGGATGTTTGATAAAAAAAAAGAAAAAAGTCATTTATTCAAAATAGGCTGAAAATCAGCAGCATCTTTTTGAAGGTCAATTTTACAAAAGACAGCCCCCAAAATCCCTTCAATACTTCTATGTGTTATCGCTGGGAAGAAGAAGTGGTGGGACAAACTCCCCAGCAACACAATTTTGTCTGTATGGTTTGAAGAGCCAGTTTTACACAAATAATAATTGTCTTCAATGCCGTGTATTTTGAGAAGATAATTTTAATAGGTGATCTTCAATTGATTTATTGGAATAATTGATGGATTTCCCCGCTCGGTTTTACCGCGTGGATCTTACGGGTGTTGTAAACAGTTTCATGATTATATAGTCATTTAGAAGCTAAGACCAGAATACCTGAGTTTCTAGAACTTACAAATATGAAAATCATTTAATTAGAAACTGGATAAAATCTATAGCATTCAGGGTTAAATGGGCTATCTAATAGAGAAATATTTTTTCTAATCGGAGAAGTAGTTTCTAAGATTAACGCATTCAACCAAACAAACAAACGCTTCTGCTTTATAATCATCATCATCATGCCTTTTTATCGTCCCACTGCTGGGCACAGGCCTCTTCTTGCACGGAGAAAGATGCTTTATAATATTAGTATAGATTATAGGCAAGATAAAGTTCTGAGCTTGCCTCAAATACCTACCCAAAACTGTCCATCAGTTCTCCAGCTATAAAATTTCATCCCTGCAACACAAAATATAATAATTAGCGTGTCGTCTGATTCACCCTATATTCACTACCGTATAATTTGTAGCGACAGTATACGGACCCCCCAATGTAACCCATGCGTAAAGTTGGCACGAGTTACGCTCACCAAGCTAGTATTATTTATTTGCGACTTATATCGTCAAATGATTTTGCTGCTCTGAAGAAAGCTATAAGATGCCACCCACAAGCGCAGTAGTGTTTTGTTCATATGTTTTGACCGTTGCGCAGACAACTTTATAGACGCAAAGTTAACTGAAGAGATGTAAATAATACTTCACTTTTCTGTGTAGTTCCAATTATTTGAAGAAAATCACAAGTGAAACATTCACTCAAAAATTCTTATATGCATTTTTTTTTCTATTCTTTATATACTTTGATATAGTATGCGAAAATAACCCATTTATTCTGAAGGAAAAATCTTTCATATTCGTTCCTCAATGAGTTACCTATGTTATGTACAGAGGCCAGCACATCAAGCTACTACTACTACCATCTGTCTTTGGTTCAAAATTTATTGGAAAAATTTGTCAGTTTCGGATAGCTTGATGCGCTGGCGACTGTACAATTAGGACAGTATGTTTTCACAAAGTATTAATTTAATTATCCAAATAAAGATTGTACCTACTTTCAAAAACTTTTATCTACTGAATATAGCTTATCTACATCTCCCCTATCAGCTTAATTAATTGTGATATACCAGTTATTTTCTAACTAAAGCTATAAATACATGATTAAAAGACTCCCCTCTCTCCAAAAAGATCGATAAACAAAAAAAAAACTTGATCGCCGAACAGTGACTGACAATCAGAGCACTCGTTCTGCTTACCCCCTGTTCGGTCACTGTATAATTTGGATTAAGCATTCGCATTGTAACTTAGGGTACTATTGTGTCGCAGAAATTACTTCGTGGGGGTAGGTGACAGCTATTCAAAATGATAGTGTTATAAAAATATATATGGGGGTTCAGAAAGGAAGAGAAAACAATTTTTGGTACTTATTTTGCGCTTGGTGCCGGAGAAAATTGAAAATTATCATCATTATTGTCCTATTTTGATTTAAACAAATTACATATACCTAGCCCCCCATTTTTTGACCAGGTAAGAAAATGCGTAGAGACGAGTGCGCTGACTTGTATATTCTACGACAGGAAAATTGTCAAAGAAACATTAATATTAACAATGCTTCGAATTAAGCTGTTCCCATGATTATCATCGCAATTCATTATTCCTTTTGATTTAACAACGCTTGTACTTTAACGAATTTGGTCGTGCGTTCGATTTTTCTTGTGCGCGAAACACACCAAGCGGCAGCAATTTTTTTTTTTTGGTGAACTACTTTATTTTTTGTAGGTATCTCGCTGATATCTCTATTTTTTTGGCCTAATAACACGTATAACTTTACAAAATTGTGTCTCCAACGATTCACTTGAAGCGCTACTAAAAGCTTGTTATCTTAACATTCCTTCAGCGCGAGTCCATTCAGCCCGAAGATTGTCATTACGCGCAAAGCTTTAAGTAAACAAAGGCTGATGATCGCAATAACTGTAATTAATGAGTTTTGTTTAATAATATCTACCCTCACTGTAGGCGTTAACGCTCCACAATTATAGAATTAATTTGAATAATTTTGAGCAACGACTTTGCTTAATTTTGAGGGTAGATGGGACCAGACTTTGTTTTTGAGGTTATTTTTTTCTGGATTAATTAAAGTTTTATCATATTTCGCTAGTGTCTCTAAAAATATCATAAGAAATCTATAGTGTTGTTTTCAATTAGAAAGCTAAGGTATTATAGCGGAATAATAAGCTCGCTAACAACAATATATCATTGACCAACCAACCAACTCCACAGCTTAACCCCTTTTTAACCAACTGACAACATGAACGCGGTACCCCATTAAAATAGGATTTACAGTAGATTTTTTTTAACGGGCTTATCAAAATGGTACGATTTTTAATTCGTATTTTATTGTGTTAGGATTAGTGAAGAGTTTTTATTATTGTAATGTCATTGTTGTGTTTGAAGTAATACGATTATATTGGTGAAATTGCTTTCCGAACTATTAATTTTCAATACGTGACAAAATCTGCGGTCCCATGTTGGTCGCCAATTTTTTTTAATGAAGTCGTTGTTGGATTTTTGAATGAAATACTAAATAGTAGTGATAAATATAGTAAAAAGGATTGAAAAATGGCATAACACGTATTCAGAAACACTTCGCTGCAGTCGGTCGAGGAACGCCGTGGAGGCCTCTAAGTAATATTGTAAGAATAAATATAAGTATGTAAAAATAACTTGAATAAATGTTTCTTGCAGTCACAGAAAAGGCGGGATACCAATCGCCATATGGGGGAATGGACAATGGAATGGTGAGTTTTTTTTTTAAGTTCTTTATGCAATCTTATCATTATTTGTGTTCGGAACATTTTGATGCTTTCATTTTCGATATACATATTTTCAAGACACTTGTTTAATTTGTTCTTAGTTTTAGGTAAACTAAGGTTTATGTTTTGTATAACGATATTTTTTATACACTGTCTTTCGCATATCATAAACGTACATATGTATATTCTATAATACTTAGTATTTTTATTGTTTCATTAATAGTATTTACAAAATTATATGTTATGTGTGATTTTAATGTTTTTATAACAAAAATGCTACTTTGCTCTTTGTACAGACGCTAGCACATCAAACTACTACAATCTGTCAAATTTCTTAAATAGATTTTCAACTTAATCGTTGAAGCATAAGGTTCAAAGTTGACTGGGAAAATTTGAAAGTTTCAGGTAGCTAGATGTGCTGGCGTCAGTACAATCTAAAGAAAACTAAATTAAAAACTGCTCCTTTAATTTACAAGCCTAATGTTATGGTTTATACAGTAATTTATTCTTTTACTTGTGGTTATTTAAGCAAAAAGACTTTCAGCTGCTTATTGCTTCCATTGAAGACTTGTATGTATAGCCTAAGGCGATCACATATACTAAGATACTTGTCATTAGCCCTCGTGTTTAAAACCAAGGAACAAAGACCAACATAATTTTATGGTAAATTGATGACATTAGGGCACTTTTTAATTGTAAAAAACGCATGCTATAAGGAGTTTGTTAAGTATGAATGTGGATGGATGGAGAGGTAGAGGAAGATCTTTTTTTTCGTGGGATATCATCAAATTACTCCTCCCGCTTAGGGTACTGGAGGGACTGTCATACTCTTACTGACTAAAACCCATTATCGTCAAATGACCCCTCCCGCTGAGGGTGCATTTGGAGGGATCGTCAGACTTACTAACCAATACCCATTATTTACCTTCTGGAGTACCCTGTGTGCCAGGGGCACGCTATCTCTTGCAACTCGCAGCCCCGGCAGAGGTAGCATTAGACCAAGGAATTGATTGCCTGAAAGACGACATGGATGAGAAGGGAATGGATGTTAGTACGATGGGTGATAGAGAAGAATGGAAACAGAAAACATATCCGGCAATAAATAACTTGGGAACTGGGCAGGGTGAAGAAAAGTTTACTTTTTAATTAACAGATTTTATAGAAGAAGACATATACGCCGACTCGTAAAGAAGGGGAGTGAATAAACTCCATTGATCTCCAAGATAAAGACATTCATTTGAAATTAGTTTCAGAAACTATGTTAATATTGGTAATGGAACCATAGCGTGATGTGATGTAAGCTAAAATTGTGCAACGCCATTTAGTGTCGATTAAATGTTATTAAAAATAATAATGACGGTATTTAGACTTGGGATCACTTTTTTAAGTATTTTTTCTAGATTGGTATTTGATAATCCAGTTCATTATTATTTATGAACTTGAAGGTAGTCTAGTTTTTAAGTTTGTAATTAAAATGTTAAATACCATATAAAAATATAAACCCAAGCTATGACATAAAAATAAACTATTCAGTACACAAAAAAGTATCAAAACTATAATATTTATAACTTCACATACGTCAGCAAAAAAAGGATACAAATGCAAATCCAAGACATTGAGGTTACGCTTCGTGTTTTGCTGACGGTACAGCAAAAAGGGCTCTATCGAATCGAATAAATCAGATACTGTGTACGTTTCAGGGTGTATTTACATTTGAGGGTTGCAGAAAAATCTTCAAGAATTTGTACGTAGTTTTTGAATTTTATACTTACTCAAAATTTTCGAAAACTACTTGAGAAAACTTATGAGATGTCAGTTGATCTATGTCGCATTGATCAAACGTGATTTGATGATCAATCATCGCGCCTTGTATAGTTCTTGTCAGATAACTTTTCCGCTCTGAAGTTTGAAGCCCTTTAAGATCTAGAGCATGCGGAGTAGCGTTTTACTCGTACCTTTTAAGTGACTTGATGTAACTTGTAGCCAACTTCTGTCTAGCAGAAAAAATTGTCAGTCAGCTGTATAATAAATAAATGATGAGGATATTGAGGATAAAAAGATAATTAAGAAGACAGCATTTTTGAATGCAAACTATTACCACAAAACTGTTTTTATTTTTAAAACAGGTGGCTATGGAATAGAAATATGATACCCTAATTAACTATTCAGTTAAAATTACTAATTCGATGAGTCAGTCGCCATTTACAATGAAATACGAAACTTTTCGATAATATCTTGAGAACTTTTATATAAACAATACGTAATAATTCGATAATGATACAATAACTAATTTGCTCGAACGACAACCGCTTATGTTTAACAAGTTTACTACGATGGACATGTCAATATTTTTATGTAGTATTTTTAACGGATTAGTTAGTAAATGGAGTACGATCTCGTACAATTTTTTTTGTCATATCTGTCGTACTAGACTTGATTGTCAAATGACATGAGAATATAGCTCAATTCATAATTTATGTAATGTCTATAACATAATAATTTATTAATAATATTTATTAAAAAATATGTAATTTACATAATATGTGTGAACTGATTTTATCACGGCGAAGTCATATTTGACGTTTTCCTTGAATTTGTCACTAATAGATTTGAAATGAACTGGGAATTAAGTTTCGGCAAAAAATACACGCATATTAAGACCTTGGTCTTGATTTCATTAGCAGGATTCTTGGTTCAGCTCCTAACCTATTTATAGACATAAAAATTGTATAAAATCAACATAAACTCCTACTTTATTTGGGCTCTTGACCTCACACCACAATATAGATCGACAATTTAATTGTAAATGTAAATATTCTATCCGGGTTCAGATATTCGCGCTCCATTTACTACATATTCCGTCAGGTTTGTACGGAACCGGTCTCAATAGTCCGGACGATCGGACAGGTGGGCTGAAGATGGTGACGTACACATAGAAACCCGTATTTTTACTTTATCATATGACATTAGGAGGCTGGCTGAGGTGCTGTGACCTCCTGCCTGCAATGGCGTCAGTTTAGTCTGGTTCTGAGGTCGTGACTTTCAGGCTAGATTGTATTTTCCATATTTATTTATATACGCAGTTACTAAGTTCCCACGGAGATTATGATTATAGAATTAATTCTGATTAGGCAGTTTTGTAAGCCGAACCTAAATGTATCATCCGATATTAAAACGCTTAAGAGTTTGTTGGTTGAACGCGCTAATCTCAGGAACTTACTACTAGGTCTCACTATGTTCCTTCTGGAGGTCCCTGTGTGCCAGTGCCACGGTAACTCTTACGAAAAACCCGCAGCCTCCCCGAACAAGTAGCCTTCCTCGAAGAACAAGATATCTAACATTGAAAGATTTTTTCAAATCGATCCAGTAGTTCCTGAGATTAGCGCGTTCAAGCATACTGTCAAACAAACTCTTAAGCTTTAGTATTGATAGTATTATCTTTAAGTTTCGTGTATTATTATTAAAAAGGCAAGGGAAAGACCGGGCAAATTATTATTGAATATATCGCATTTGACCAGATGTGTTACTATATGGGCTTAATATATGCAGAAAATAAAATAAAAATTAACATACAGACTTCATTATTTTCTCATTTATTTTTGTATCACTTTGCATACAGGAAAATACCTGTGTACAAAATACGTAACATTTAAAAAATTGTTTTTAATTCAGCTATAAAATTTATCATACAGTAAAAAAAACACATTTCAAGTTCTTATCTTGGTATTCAGGATTTATTCAATTATTATACAGGTTAATTAATATGTTGACGCTAAAATGTCTAGGCCAAATAGGCAGGCCAGACTTTGAGACGACATGCCATTGCTAAGGTAATGCTGAAACTTAGTTGTTTAACCTAGTTCGTTTTGTTGCGCATAGATGGCGTTGTTTTCAATTAGCAGCAATTACAAGATATTTTTGCGGTATATATATTATTAGATTGTGATTCAAAATACATGTTTATCTTATTTAATCCGCACAAGATTATTCAAATTTTTCACAATATTTTTAATTTACAGATTAGATAGGAGTTGCACCAATCAGAAGCTTGTCTTGCAAAAATAATTATTTTATACGAATTGAGCCTCCTCCTCCTTCTTCAGAAATCTCTTTTTAAATATTCTTAGAATTAAAAAAAAAATAGGTATTCAAAATATGACACACATCATGACATCCAAATAAATGATTTTTACCTTGATGACCACCCCCTGCCGGGTCATAGCGTGAATATACAACTAATTAACATATTCTACCATCTTAAGTATTAATTAAGGAAAGATATTAATGGCTACTTAAGGCTAATAAGCATAATTTATAGTTTACTGGTTGGATCTTTATGATTTTCACATACTAGTTACAACTTTTGGCTATGCTTGAGGCATTTTCGATATACAGCGAAAATATGAAATTAGCGAAGTAATTTTTTTGACACTATAAAAAGATGTTATTTGATCTTATGATTGCAAAAATATATTTTAAATTAAAACGACGTTACTCGAATTTAAGATTTTTTGTAACTACAATAGTCTTCATCATCATCATCAGCCTTTTTATCGTCCCACTGCTGGGCACAGGCCTCCTCTCCCATGGAGAAGGATTGAGCGTTAATCGCCACGCTTGCTCAATGCGTGTTGATGACTTCAGACTTTATAGTCCAGGTTTCCTCGAGATGTTTTCCTTCACCTTTAATCAGTCATTGGTGTCCAAGACAAACTTAGAAAGTACAGATATCTTAGAAAAGTTACATTGGTACCTGCCTGGAATCGAACGCACCTTCATACTCGAAAGGCTGGTGCTTTAACCACTAGGCCACCACGATTTTAGTCTTCAACCTAGTTGAAATATCTCAAAGGCTGTTCCCAAAACCCCGAGTTATTCCCGTAGCGAGATAGTGGCATCAGAAAGCGTACCAAACATTTGTAAGTGTACGGCGGAACATCTGCTGGTCACACGACATTCTTACAACAGGTTATATTATGTACTCGTATGCTATAGTGTAGCGAGTACGTCATAATTACATGGTCTTTCTGTATTGTGATCATTTGGGTATGGGGTAAGAGAGAGAAGTGGAGTAATGTGGAGATGGACGGAAAATCAATGATATTTGTAGTAGAGAGACAACTTCTATTGTTTGTTTTTTAACCGACTTGCGAAAAAGGAGGGGTTTCTCAAAAAGGAGACGCCAGCACATCAAGCTTTCATCAATCGAAACTGTGAAATTTTCTCAATTAACTTTGAATCATACGCTTCGGCGATAAAGTTGAAAATCCGTTAAAGAAATTTGACAGATTGTAGTAGCTTGATGTGCTGGTGTCTGTACCTGTATTTCTGCTTACCCCTAGACAGTGGAGCGAGATACAGCCTCTACTCGCCGTATATTACAGTACGTATCTATTTATATCCACGGTGAAAGGCAATAAAAGGGGATGAAACTTGGGGCGGGGATAAATAGGGAGGGGGAGGGGGTAAGTTGCTTTTAATTCGCCGCATTGTCTTTGTTGCCTCTTAGTTTGAAGA
Source organism: Heliothis peltigera (assembly GCA_958496145.1). Taxonomy (NCBI): domain Eukaryota; kingdom Metazoa; phylum Arthropoda; class Insecta; order Lepidoptera; family Noctuidae; genus Heliothis; species Heliothis peltigera. The sequence continues at coordinate 356,496 of OY292348.1, read as the reverse complement.
CGGACAGTCGCTTGCAAAAGTGTTTTTTTTTTTAATTTGTTTAATGCTGTTATCACGGATTTGTATTACGTCACAAACTTTTTTTTTATTTCGTGATTTATCAAAAAATATGTAAACATAAAAAATAGTAGTTTTCAACTTTATTTTCAGTACAAAGATGTTGAATATAAATATTCATTATTTTTCTGTACAAGTGAAAAAACATTATGTTGTGTCTAGCTACGAACACTGGGATAAAAAGAAAGAACACGAATAATTTTATTTATAGTTCCTGATAATAGCTCGTTCAAACACACAAACTCTATAGCTTTATAATATTTCTAGCTTCCTCCAGTGATTTCAGCCGCATCACGTAGTTCTTGATAGAACATAAAGATTTTTTCACATCGGTCCAGTAATTCTTTAGATTAGCAAATAAACAAAAACTTCAGCTTTATAATATAAGTATAGACAAATTTATGGATTTGGTCGTAAGACAAAATATGGTCACTTCTGTACTCGACTGTACCCTAAGACAGTCGTTCGGCTATAAAAGTGAAGCGACTCGGCCGAGTGGCTCGCTGCTACATATGTTTATAGACGTGTGTAGGAGTATACTGCTACCTGATAGCCACGCTCGAAGATACGGAATTTGTCGCGAATTTTGCCCGTTTTCGGGGTAAGTTAGGACTTGACAATGAGAAAGCATATTGCAATCTCACTATCGCCTTACTATTCCGATATTAGGTTTCTTATCATACGTAAATTGTTGATCATCATGCTTGTTCAAGGTCACCAAAATTTTAATATTTCAATTCCGGGTTTAATAATTTTTTTATTATTATTATTCTGTCATCTCCCGAGCCTTTTTCCCAACTATATTGGGGTCAGCTTCCAGTCTAACCGGTTTCGGCTGAGTACCAGTGTTTTACAAGGAGCGACTGCCTATCTGACCTCCTCAACCCAGTTACCTGGGTAACCCAATACCCCTTGGTTAGACTGGCGTCAGACTTACTGGCTTCTGACTACCCCGTAACGACTGCCAAGGATGTTCAATGACAGCCTGGACCTACAGTTTAACGTGCCATCCGAAACACAGTCATTGGTGTCCAAGATATACTTAGAAAGTACATACAAACTTAGAAAAGTTGCATTGGTACTTGCCCGACCTGGAATCGAACCCACGCCCTCACACTTGAGAGGTTGGCTCTTTAACCACTAGGCCACCACGACTTTTATTATTATTCTGTGACAAGTAAAAATAAACTTAGGCCACATTATTTAAAAACATAGTTTTAAAATAGTACTTGCTTGGAGATAATCATGATGGTATTTTTTATGCCTCTATGTGTGATATTATGACACTTTGAACATTTAAAATAATGAAATAATATTCAGTTGTTATCTTATTTTAAAACCAATGATTTATTATAGGATTAAGGAAATGTTTTCTTAGTATGACAAGCCTATTGTAACGTTACAGGTTATATTGTGTCTAGTATACGTAGCATATTTTAAATTAACTTAATTTCATTTTTGACGTTTGTTTTTGTATCATACAATACTTTTTTGTTTTGTTTTTATTTATGGTTTAATTTTAACTGTACAGTTTCTTTAATGTATTCATCACTGTGTAATCATCATTGTCCAATTTGCGTATCAATGTATTTTTCTCCTCACCAAATGTAGTCCGCTTAAGCTCTATCTTTAATATCCCGTGTTTGACCAAATAATCAATACCAACATTTTGGAAGCTTGAGTGATCAACACAAGAATTTTTGAGTATGACTTTAGAACCAACCTGTGTTGACGTTTATTTCTAAATAACTTAAATGGAAAATCATTTTTGAGAACACCCATAAATGGTCCTCATCTTTCTGTTCAGCCATACCCAAAACAGAAAATCTACTAACTCAACGAAACGAAAAAATGTGAAAAGACGATTAAAAACCAAGTGACTGAGTTGACAAATCTGCACCAATTTATACTGCACCTAAATAATAATCGTAATTGATTTTTCGTTGAGCATAGACCTGTACGTTTCTTAACATGTATCTCCATCCCCACCCACTTCACCCACTATTTCTGCACCAGTACGGTGTGGCGGCGACCTCCTGCGCAGCGTCGAACGGCCACCACCAGCCGGATCGTCGTCACCACCACCACCACCAACACCATCAGCACGCAGACGTGCCCCCACAATGGGTGAGACGGCAGTAGTAACTGTGTTGTTGGCTTTTGTACTTGTTGCTAGGGATCTTAGAGCTCCCACAGACTGCAGAAGAAACTATCGGCCCATATATAAGTTATTATGGTAAGCATTCCGAGAGAGGCGGTTCGCGACACCCACACAAACGAAGAATTGGTCGCGAGGCGTTGTCGTGAGCCGTCTCTCCTCGAAGGGTATAGTTTGAAACTACAGACCCCCGCAACATCAAGCTACTGCAATCTGTCAAATTTCCCTAATAGATTTTCAACTTTATCGCTACAACATATGGTTCAAAGTTGATTGGGAATATTTGCCAGTTTCGGGTAGCTTGATATGCTGGCGTCTGTACATGTCCTCGTATTTTTGGTCTTTGAAATGTGTTAGCTATGGGCCGATTGTAAATATGCAGTCTGCGGAGTTTCTTAGGCCCAGATTCCAACAAAGCGAAGGAGACGTTTTGAACCGCTAATAGACCACTGAATAGACAGAGACAAGATGTTTGAATGACGAAGTTCTATTGGCGGTTTAAAAACTGTCTACTCTGCTCCTAGCTTCGGTGTAGCCTGGGCCTTATTCTCCGTTCCTATAAACTAGAAAGAATTCGTTTTGCTTATAGACAGCTTGACTTGTGTCCTACGAGTGTCAAACTGACTACTATTCGTAAGCTAAACGAATCTTTTCTCGTTTTTAGGCATAGGTATTAGTTGTTGCTCATGTTGTGTTTTGTTTTGTGTTAGTGTTGTTGTTTTGTGTTAGTTCTTGTTTTAATGCTTCTGTCATTTGATCATTGGACTTCGTTCACATAATTCCTTAACCTTGTAAATTTATTTTTGGTCCATTTGCATTTTTTTTTATATTGTGATTTGTCTTCTGCTCAAATGGTTTTTATTTTAGTTGTGTGTACTGTGTTAATTGGTGTTTATTCTTTGTAGATTAAGTGTTTAGTCTTAGTTGTGTTATTGTCATCTGTATTTTTGTCATTAACATGTTATTGGTTTTTAATAAGCACGTGTGAAGTTGGCTTTAGCACCGTTTGTTTTTTGTTTTATTGAAAGCTGTTTGTTTGTAGCATTGTAATGGTTTAGTTAGTAATAATAACTTTATCTATGACTAGCTTGCTACAACGGTATCAGTCGCGTCTCGTGAGATATAATTCGCTAAATGCGCTATGTAAAATAGAAGGATGTTTCAAAAAGGTCTAGTATGGTGTGTTCAGGCAAACAAACAAACAAATTCTTCAGCTTTAGAATATTAGTATACATATTTGACGAATAACGATGACACTAAAAAGTTCGTATCTAAATAACAATCATACAGACCATGTTACACTTTTATATTGCTAGCAATTCAGATAAGAATAATAATTTGTATTGAGTTGTGTCGTGTGGACGTCCAGTGTTGAGATGATGATGATGATAATTATGATCATATTAGGAGAAATTCAGCTGCTTTTGCAGAGGTCTATGTTGCCATAGGAGCCAATATAAAAATACCTTTCATAAAAATCTTCCCGGATACGGCTAAAACCGGATTGCTTATCAATATTTCAGTCTAGGCTCTAATGTAAACTGCTTAGCTATTTAATGGTGTTTATGACAGCGATAACGTTACGATTCTGATTTTTATGATTATGATGGCGTCCACACTGTTGTCGGCTACGGCGGCCGTTCTCTCTAAGGAGATAAGCCGGCTATGCATGACATATTATAGTGCATAAGCATGTGCGCAGATACAGATCCACTCTCTATTCCCTCACTCTCATAGTCCGATGGGACGGCAATCCGACACGACCGGAGAGAGATCAGGCGCAGGACCAACATTTACGTGCTCACCGATGTACGGGTGTATTAATCACCAACTTCCACAGACTCCGGGCTGCTTTATGAAAGTTTCTCAAAACCCACAAAACGGTTTCGGCCCAATCCCGTGCACAGCAGTCGCGCTGTGCGACTACTAAACCATCGAGGTAGTTTTTGTTACAAATTATTCGACTTGATACGACGAGGATCCCTTTGCTATTATCTTCTTGTTCAGTTTTCTCAAATTCGCCTGACGACTGATGATGATGTCTTTTATAAATCGTGGGTTTGTACGTGTCATTGAACACGTGCAATGGTGTGGTCTACCGTATTTTCCAATAATACTGTTTATAGTTTTATCAAACTCGCTTTGACGCAAGCTGTATCTTTAGTTGTTTTGCATTGATTTATTTAGTCAAGTTTTATTATTGTTCTTCTCATCTAAAGTGGTTTTTGGATTTTAGATTTTTATATTATTAGCTTAAGATGCACCTTGATTATGCATATAAGTTGGGGTCTTAGGTCTGGCCATGCTGTAACTTAATATATAGTACTAGCTTCTTCACTCGTGTCCCATGGGAATTGAAAATCAGTTCTAACAGAGTCCACTGCTTGCGGCAACTGTTGATTCATCATCTGTCTTATCTGCCTAGCTTTTTCCCAAGCTATGTTGGGAGTGCCAGTCTTAACCGGATGCAGCTGAGTGCCAGGGTTTTATGTGGAGCGACTGCCTATCTGGCCTCCTCGCCTCCTCAACCCAGTCACCTGTGCAACCCGATACCCCTTGGTAAGACTGGTTGTCAGACTTTCTGGCTTCTGACTACTCTGGTAACGACTGCCAAAGATTTACAAACAGCCGGGATCAACCAACTTAACGTGCCTTCCCAAACACGGAGAAACTCGTCATGACAAAATAGTCACCCATCCACAAGCCAATCTCGCCAAGCGTTGCTTAACCTTATGATCGAACGTCCCGTGTGGCTGTTCCGTAGCCATGAGCTCAGATGATTCTAATAAAAAATTAAGAGTATTTAATTTGAACAAATAAAAACGTGCTAAAATGGCAAATAGAGGACTGGACCTCCGAAACTGTCGAAGTTCGAAGGCCAAAAGTCACACGTGTAAAATATTAATCACGGTTCACACAAAGTGCATTAATTGAAGTGATGCACTCATATCATACGTACGTGCCTTATCGGGACCAAAGTAATATAGGGTATTGCTAAACTGTTGGTCATATTTTTATGCAGTCTCTGAAGAGGAATTATTTTGAGGTTTTGTAGCTTATGTAGGTCAGGTGATGTTTGGATCGGTAGTCATTGGATGCGGTTAAAAGTCAGTTGGATTGGACATTGTAGGAACGGGCTAGGTAGACTGACAATAAAAGTGCCAAGTAAAGCATTTTTTTAAACTTAAAAGTAGATAGGCATAGAAACAAAAATGTGTTCGGCGCAAGTCCACAGATAGCCCGATTTCGCAAGTTGCAAGTTTTAGGATATTTTGGAAATAATCACACGCAATTTGTTACTGTTTGTTAGACCAAGTAGACCAGACGAATCATTTGCGTGCGTCCGAGGATTGCACAGTGACGCACGTGGTGGAATCGCGCCTTTAGATATTCTTCTGAAAAATGGAGTAACATTTTGAAATGTTGAGTAGTTACTCAAACTATTATTTAAAGATACTAATACGTGTTTCGCGTACCCTTAAACGCAGATTCAAAACGTGACTCCCCTCCAAGTGCAATCAATGAATTTCGTGGTGCTGCAGTCTATTGGTGCAATATTTCGTAACGTATGATGTCAACGTGTGCCTGCATGTACCGATGCACGTGACCTTGTTTGTAAATATTTGTTGATATATCGTCGTCGTCGTTTCAGCCGAAAGATGTCCACTGATGGACGAAGGCCTCCCCCAAGGTTCGCAACTTTTTTTTTCGTGAGTAATCATCAAATGATCCCTCCGGCTGAGGGTGCAGCTGGAGGGAGTGTCAGATTTTTACTAACTAAAACCCACATGTTCCTTCTGGAGGTCCCTGTGTACCAGGGCCACGGTAACTCTTCCGCACAACCCGCAGCCCAGGAACGCTCGTCACCTTGCGCGATATTCAGCAACTCGCATCCATAGCTTCCCGGCGACCTTGACTATATCGTCCGTCCACCTAGTGCGCCGCGTCTTCCGGGTCGTGGTCGCCACTCAAGAACTTTTTTGATATATTGCTCTTAGGTATTCTTATTGGAGGTGACGATTGGCTTAATCCTGTTGGAGCCGAAAAAATTGCTACAGCTTCCTGAAACTCAAGGAGAAACATGAGAACATAAGGAAGACTGACACTGTCCCGTAGTCCTGTTGCACCTACATTTGTTGTTCTAGCGATTGACAAGTCCGACTGACGGAGTCTCCTGTTTGATTTGAAGAAATAGTTGGTGATTGATACACCCGTGCAATTAAATAGCACGTAAATGCTATCTTTTTATCTCAAGGCATCATTCAAATATTCTATAAAAACTAATTTGATTTTTCTAAGATTGTTCATATCTGGTATCAGTTTCTAGTTGTAGTCTATTCAAGTCTATGGTCCTACTGAACTGATTTTGATTTCTAACCTATAGATACCTAAGTTACTTGTGAGTGGGCCAAGTACTAAGCTATATTTTCTTCTTTGGATGGGAAGTGTCTCACTCGAGGAGCGGGAGGAACCACAGCTATCGGCTAGTTTTTGATATTACCACGTGTTTTTACACCGTTAACAGAAAACAGTGTGAGCATCATAATTCTATAGAAATGTCGATAATAATCTATATCCACCTATTTTTGTCATCTATACCTGTGGCTATGGGCACGTACCATTTTTTTATAGTGCTAGGGATGGGGGTAGTATCGATGAATTTTGGTATCGATAGTATTTTTTTTCGCTGCGTCTGTCAGATTAAAGAGAAGGTGAAACTTGGGACGTATGAGAAGGTTCAATAGTTGGAGTTGCACTGACAAGAGCCAGGGTCTTAAGTTAAAGAAGAAGAATATATTGATTGATTGAAATTCGTACAGACGCCAGGACATCAATTTACTACAATCTATCAAATTCCCTTAATAGATTTTCAACTTTATCGCTGAAGCATGTGGTTCAAAGTTGATAGGAAAAATTTGACCGTTTCGGGTAGCTTTATGTGCTGGCGTCTGTACAAACCTGAAGCTGTTATAGTTGAAGGATACTTTAGGATTCTGCGTGTCTTATCTGACAGTTAATCAGATGTAGGTATGTATGATAATTTCCTCGAAAACCAGGTGTTGTTCTTGTAATTTAAATTCATGTATTAGTAGTTAGATTGCATTTTTCTGCTTTAATCAGCCGTGATGAATTACAAATTCGTGATTTAATAAACGGATGTAGATTTTAAATAATTATTATGCTAAAATCTACATTTGAAGGATCCTGTATTTATCTTTTCCTTCAGCCCAGCTGTGGAGTTGTTTCGACAGCATGTTTTTTTTTATTAAGCTTTCAAGTTAATCTTGAGAAACAAATTATGAATATGCATGATGAAGTATATAATTCAATTAAGTTTTTCTGTGTGTGAGGTCTTGACACGGTGAAACATATTTGTATATTTCTGATAGTCAGAAATTCGTTTTTATCTAATTTTGAGTCTGTTTTGGTTTGTAGTCCGATTAAGCCATCAGCTTAGTATTTGTCGACTAGATCTTAATTTCTCTATTTCTCTCTTTGCCTAGCCTTATCCCATATCAATTGGGGTCGGCTCTTCTCGTCATTCTTCGCCTATTCTGGGTCATTGATTCATTATTTTGGGCTTTCTTTAGGTCGTTGTTAAAGACAGACATCCAAGTTTGGAGGGTTTCGACTAGATCTTAATTATCATTTTTTTACCAGCTTACCTATTATTTAATTTTCTGTATTGGCAAATCTTTAAATGGGCATTGTTTTGTTAAGTATTATCAAATTGTAAAATAAACAACTAAGAGCCGGTTTCGTAATGTCTAAATAGCCACTATGAAAGAATATAAAATAAAAATGTAAGAGAATTTGTATGAAATTATCTACAGAATAAATTAACTGGAACTTATTCGTAGGTATTGAAAGAGGCCCTAAATATATTTAAGTTGGGTTAAAATCGCTGCAAGTTTTGTCCCACTTTCCTTACCGTTGCGAATCCTAGCGTTGTCTATTTTTAGCTTATTTCAAGCCAAGTAGTACTTGCATCAATTGATAATTGAACTGTCCGTCAGTAAATGGGACACGTTAAGTTGATATGACCTCGTTGTACGCTTAAACATTTATAACAAGTAATAGTCGGTCTCGTATACTTTAAATCCCAAAAATTTAGACCTAAGGGGACGTTACATTAAAGCTACAGTGTATACTATCATTGACAAATTCACACATTTTTTTTATCATTTAGCAGACTTGCAGACAAACAAAATTAATAGTTTATCGATATTTTACACAACCAGTGCACCCCATCCCTAACTATCGTAAAATCCCATTTCCCTCAACGCGGGGCTGCAACGGGGGCCGGGGTGTAAGGGCCCGACCTACCGACTCCCGCGCACCTGGCGCGTGCGACGCCAATCGCGCGCGCCCGCGCACCCTGGCGTTATAACCGCGCTTGTATCTATGTGTGCGTGCATGAGTACAACTTAAATGTTGTGTAGATATAGGAATGTTGAGTTAATCCGTAAGAATTATTGTAGAAGGAAATTATAAAAGTAAAGTTTTATTATTTAAGCAATAAGCTTTTAATGTTATTTTTGCTATGAGGAAGAAGCAAACACATGTTTCTCTTTTACTTACCTACATACATATTATTGTTGTATGTTTGTAGGTAATTTCTTTCCTTCATGTTACTGATGATTAATTAATACAAACGATATGTTAGTGTTTACAGTCGAGAATTTGTCAGCAGCTGCAAAAGATTAAGTCCTGTCTTTCTGCAATTTGAACAAGATATCATACTTACGAGTTACATGAAGATAAGCTCTTCAAGAGGCATGAAAGGTCAACGATATCATTATCCAAATATGCTCCTATGGAGGCGGTCTGGAAAGACACTCCGTGTTCTAACCTTCTTAGGTCAAGCTAGGCTGTTTTGCTAATCAATCCCATTCATAGGAATGAGGAATCAATATTCAGAACACAGAAAACTGTAGACAATTACGCTTCATTTACTAGCGACCGATTTATTTTTCAAATCGGACCTAACGTTTCCAAGATAAGCGGGTTTTAACAAAATCTTTGGAATATTCTATATAGTCCTCTTCATCGTCTTCTCTTTCATGAGCCTTCTGATGATTAGCAAAACGAAACTTGGACCTGAAGATACGGTCTCACTGTGAGTAGATACTAAGATAGGTTTTCTTCATAAAGTCCTCTATAAGACCTAATATCTTGCAGCATCTAACAAGTCCCACTACCCCCCACTAGAGTACTTACAAGTCCACAATCAGCTGTAAATTGCATCCGGCAATAAAAGGACCATACTCATTGTATGCAAACCTTATCTTTAGATTAACGACAGGTGCTGACCGAGCTAGTTTCATTCTATTCGCCATCAGACTAATTGTTTTTGTAATCTAGTTTCGACGAGCAATTAATTAATATTAGTAGTATTTATCTTAAAGTCTTTGATAGATTAGGTCTTGTTTTTTGTTTTGGCTACAAGTATTGCTTGTGGTTATTAATTTATATTAGGTTGTTGATTGGAATTTAAATTTCCGAGATCTCTAGCTGTCTTTTTCCATTAATAGGCTTGATTTAATTTATAATCGACTTCGTTATCTCTACTAATGGTTCCTTTTATCAAATCTTTATCTTTGACATCTCCGTATCTATAACGCGTTTGAATATTACATGTTCGTTATTATTCTGAGCAATGATTTTGAATATTAATGTTAGACTTCGACCTTACTATATACTATGACATATAATGAACATTTCCTAAGCTCGTGGATATTTATGACCTGACATCTCAAGTTAATAAGAGTTCGTTTCATGCCCCAAAACCACCAAAACAAAAATACATAACTGTTAACAAAAAAAAAAAGAACATTACTAGTACCTAACGCCATGACCGAGCGAGATGACGATATACAACTGTATTGAAAAACAGGGAGAGGGATACGAGGGTGCGTCTGCGACCCTTTCCGTTGCAGGGTAATGCACCGTGGCTGGGGTGCAATGCATGGTGTATTCTATGGTGTTATTGTAATGACCTTGCTGACTTGTTGGAGATTGGTAATGCAATTTTATGTTTCTACCAGCTTATACGGTTTTGAATTCATCACCAAAATGATATAAGCTGGATAATTTGAGAGGTTGACGTTTTAATTTATTGAATCAGGCGTTACTTTGCGGAAATCCATTGCAATAAATGTTAGAAAAGAATAATATCTAGCTTTAATTCCGCGAGACAAAAAACCAGCATTGGGTGCAGGATGCACATGTAATACCGCCCTCTAGGTTGGCGTTTTGTAATTGAAATAATCGTGTGGTTTTTTCACGGGGTTTCATAAGCTCTGATGGAGCTCTCTTCTCATTATCCACTGTCTCTGGGATCTGGGGATAGATATCTTCTTCTTCCTGCCCTGTTCCCAACTTACTTGGGATCAGCGCAATATGTTTTCTTCTTCAATTCGTCTCTATTAGCCATCATACTACTATCCACTCCCTTCTTAATCATATCGTCTATCATGAAATCTATCCATCAGGGGATATCAATCTATAATAACAAAATAAAACCTAATTTAAAGTAACGCAGAATTCTGAAAGCCTGTCCAGCTTTCACATAGTCCATGTCTTTGCTTTAGATTTGGTTACTAAGGAAGGATAAACCAGGCTAATAAATATATTAGGAAACTATTAAAACTATCTTTACGTTGTGTGTGTACCAGTAACCCAATGATCTTTGAAATCTGGACATGACTCTCGCAAAATTCAGGTTGTCTACCTGCCAACTTAGAGACAGAGATAGCAATACGTTATTTTGTGACGACAGAGAGGGATGGAAGACGCCCCCTATACTGACAGATGTTCAGAAAGTATTCGCTTTGTATGCGGGAGAGTTTTTTTTTTGAGCGGGGGCGTAGTGTAAGCGGCTGATAAGCTTATGGAGGAAGCGTATTAATGTTTGGTTAGTAACGGGTTTATCTAGTGTTTAGGTGTTAGAAGGAAAATTCTTTATTGTAAACTAGGATTTATCTAGTGTTTTTTGCACACTAAAAAGAAGAATATACACAAATTAGTTTTAATGGTACTTATGCAATGTGGATGGTGGTATGGTGTATCGCAATTTCTTTTAGACAACCTTTGAATTAACAGCAAAAGTTACTTTAGCACATGACATAACTGGACTTCTAAGTTTTCAAATGCTTGATTTAAGATTTTTACAAGTTGAAAATAACTTGACGATCTAAAACCTGTGCCGGTTTGATACTTCTAATTGGTACGTACACATCTATACTGATATTGTAAAGCTGAAAACTTTGATTACGCGCCAATCTAAGCACCGATATATTGATCATGGCGCATGCAACAGTGCCAATCTCGAAATAAGTAATTCAACCATACCAATATGAAAAACTTCACCGTTTCTCCAAAGACCAAGCTACCGTTCCACCATCACATTCCCGCTTCCACAGGCACCACACCTCGCACTCTCTACCCATCACTTCCTGCCCGTGGGAACTATCTCCTCGCTATCGCTCCGTGACGTTCCTCCATAGCATACCTATCACTATTTATGGGTTATCAAGGTTTGGAAAACACACAGGTCCAGAAAAGTTTTAGGGAGACACAGTATCACACGCTTCCCTTGGAAACTGCTCCGCTCACTCTAATGAAGTAGCCTATAAGCCTTCCTTGATAAATGGAGGATTATGTGGTACCGAAATAGTTTTTCTGATCCGTCCAGTATTAGTTCTTCAAATAAATAAACAAAACTTTTAGCTTTATTATACAAGTATAGAGTTTCCGCTACCAGTCATCACTTCAGCTTAATGGGGAGGTCAGAAATTGTAGACTTTAGTTAGACTATACATTATTAAAGTAAGAATTTCCCACTTATCCACCTAATAAAACAGGCCATTTTTTGTTCGTGGGAAATTATCAAATGGCACCTCCCGCTGAGGGTGTAGCTAGAGGATGTATCAGACCCTTACTGACTATAGACCACTATGTTCCTTCTGGACGTCCCTGTGTGTCAGGGGCACGCTAACTCTTGCGAACAATCCGCAGCCCAAGACCTTTGCCATAAAGGCCTCCTGTTGGATAAAACAGTACCATGAAAATGTCACAATCCGTGGGAATATTCTCCCGACAATCAGTTTATTGCTTATTTACATTTAGCACGGCACAATAGCAACAGATGTTTTCACCGATTGTTGGTGGTATTGACGTCTATTGCCGCTTACAGCTTATGACGGTAAAGGTAGTTAAGATATGACAAGGTATCTTTGTTTGAACTTATTAGCAAAATTGGCTTTAATTGTATTTTAATTGTTTGTTTTGCTAAGTTTTAAGAATTGAGGAATGCAATTGTTTTATATTCTACTAGCGACCCGCCCCGACTTCGCACGGGTGCAATGCTGATACTAAAATTATACATATAAACCTTCCTCTTGATCGCTCTATCTATTAAAAAAAACCGCATCAAAATCCGTTGCGTAGTTTCAAAGATTTAAGCATACAAAGGGACATAGGGACAGAGAAAGCGACTTTGTTTTATACTATGTAGTGATTCTATCTTTAGTAACAACGTGTTTGATGAAAATATTATAATCTATTACTACACTCCTTTCAGTCCATCGAGATGCGATACCTTAAAGAAGGCTCCGAAACTGCATATGAATAAAAAAAACAATCTCCCCTACTCATTATCCAAGCGAAAATATGAAATTCAAAAAATTAAATAACAGCCGATATAAAATCGGAGGAAAAAATAGAATATTTCGCCTATCAATTCATACCTGTTCTTCGGCCATATGCTCAAATCTCAAGCTTGCCCCCATTGTTATACCCTTAAAGAAAAAAAAAACAAGAATCTTCGAAACATCTGGCGCTCAACACCCTCTATACCCACCCCCGACTTGAGATAGCAATATGTGGAAAGCCCAAAGAAGAGCGGGACACAACACACAAAGCGCCCTAGAATTGGAAAAAAAATCAAATGCGCCCGCGCCGTTTTCGTTCCGTTTCCGAATTCAAATATTAGAAATTTCTTTAGTTGTGTGAGATTGTATTTAAAAAAAAGAGTCTTATAATGGTCATTCTATTAATTAATTGCATAACTGAAAAAAAAAATTACATACTTAGTTATAGCCCGGAGCCCTACTCTTAGCTGTTCTAATCCGTCGTCAGCTTGACAAGATTATATTAAAATGTATCATGGCGATTTTTGATTGATAGTTAAAGTTGCAATCTTACTATGCCAAATCTATGGAGACTAATGTGTTTCTGGTTTTCAATAACGCAAGTTGTGACGATCATCATCATCATCCTCCCATTATTATTATCTGATGATCAAGTATTTGATTTCTAAGTAAAACTGTAATCAAGAAAGCTGAAGAGGGTGTTTATTGGTTTGTTTGTTTGAACGCGCTAATCTCTAGGACTGATTATTAGAAATAAATATTTTAGTGTTAGACAGCCCATTTATCAAGGAAGACTATAGGCTAAGTGACGCGGGTGAAGCCTCTGGCGGAAGCTATTTATTTTAAAACAAAAAAAATGAACCTCAGATTTGGCATCAATAGAAAGCTGATCACGTTATTCACGATATCCAAGACAGGTTGGTTAACAAAAGAAGTTCACTCGAGACTACAGCAATTTAAAACAATTAGGGTATCGAGCTAAACTCTGAACACGCAATGTCTGGCATTAACATTCTTGAAGAAGAACGGGAGATTTTAGATTTAAACCTACACTTGTAAGAGGGAGTTTAGCAGTAGATCTAAAATTGTGTCCCATTGCAACTCTGGGAAAGCCAGAAATGACAGGGACGACAATTAAGTGTTGATACGATTAAATAGAAATAGTTCCTACAGGGACTACAACTATTGAAACACGCAATTGATTTAATTACCTAAAGAAAAATGTTTTGATAGATAATAACGAAGTATTGTTTTGTGCATGAGGTATTTTAGAAATTAGTAGTCTTTTAGTTTCCTAGCTTTCGCCCGCGTTCTGACGGAAATCTTTTCACACATGGATAAAAATAATAGCCTATATGTATGTTATTCTGATATATAAGCTATATTATGCCAAAGTATTATTATAATCCATTCGGTTCTTTTCGTGAGAGGGTCACAAACATCCATTTTGCTTTTATAATATTAGTAGGTCCCTACTAATACGCGCATGGATATGGAGGCAAGAGACGACCAAAAGAAACGATGGGATTGTGTGAATGATGATAAAAACTGGAAAATATGTCAATTGTCTGGTGACAGAGAAGTATGGAAGAAGACGGAATGCAGTATAAACTACAAATAAAACATTTCTATGAGAGCTGGATGATGAGGCTTGGCATAATAGTTTCAGAGGATACCCCTGCATAGAATTTCTCTGTTTCAATGTAGATGAATATTGTTCTAATAATGCGTTTTTTTTATATTTTTCAGGTAAGTTACAAACGCAAAATTCCTTAAGGTATAGTATCGTCACGCTACGTAAGGATACGGGCAAGCATCGCGATACTGTTAACACGTCCGGTGATGAGGTGTAAGTTATAAGAGGTAGCGGATTTTCGAAGACAGAGGAATCTCCACATGGCCGGTTTCTGACCACCTTCGTCGGTGGTTCACGTATGTTTTATATTTCCCCTTAAAGATGGAAAGACAAAGGTACTCAAAAACCGGCCGCTAGACTTCTAAAATTAAAGAATCTTTGAAACTTGCTGAGCGATAATATCCTAATAAGTTTAAAACATATCCAATTCTGTTAGTTAGCGAACGATTATGTCCTTTTAAATGTAGTTATCAATCGCTTGAGGTAATTGCAGTAATTAATATTAATGTACGCACAAGCTACTACATTTGTCAAATTTCCAAAATAGATTTCAAACCTTATCGCTGAGACTTATGGTTCAAATTTAATTGGTAAATTTGACAGTTTCGAGTAGCTTGATGCGAAAACATTTATACAAATAGTATGTGCTAAATCGAAGACACTACTACCTCTAATTTCATTAATTGTACAGACGCCAGCACATCAAGCTATCCGAAACTCTCACAATCAACTTCGAACCATATGCATTCGATATAGTTGAAAATCCTAAGGGAATTTGACAGATTGTCGCACTTTTATGTGCTGCCGTTTGTACTAATAAATATAAACAACTAAAAAAAACCTTCATGATACACCTATTCTTGCCGTTTGGCTTGATCCGAAGGCGCTGTTTATTGGTCATTCGCAATAGATGCGAACAGATGTCCTATGACTTAAATGCTGGATGTACTTAACATATCCGGTGAGTACACACAAGGCACAGCCGGCAGCGATTTTCTAATTCGTGGTAGTATTTTCCTTGTGTAAAAAAAAAAAACATTTTCTCTCTTTAAGAGGACTAGGAGAGAAGAACTTGGCTTGATACAATATTAATGATTTGCCTATTTTTTTTATGTATACACTGAACAAATTCTGAAGACACAATATTATATATATTATAGTATTTAAGATATAAAGGTTAAAAAAGAAAAAAATCTCGTAGCCTCTTTTTTCTAGAAATCGTTGGAAATCATCAAAACTCCTCCGAGGTAGCAGCTGGAGGGAATGTCAGACTCTTACTGACTAAAACTTGCTATGTTCCTTCTGGAAGTCCCTGTTGCCAAGGCCGCGGTAACTCGCAACCCGTTCAGTAGTCTCAGAGAACCCCTTGTTACAAGAAACAGATTTTTAAACTATGTATTAGTAAATAATCTCGTCAATATTTATACTGTCTAGAAAGCTTACATCATGCTTGTTTTAGTTATGAACTGTTAGACAGAATTTGATAAAACGCTTAACTTTAGCTTTTCTCAAGTGATTAAACTTTCAATCCACTGGGTAGGAAAAATAAGTCTCAATATATGTATATGCTATTAATTTTTTTGACACAAACCCGCTATCGCGTATGCCTTGAACTACAATTCCGATACACACTGGCGCTCGGGGCGATAAAACGCCGTTTCGATTCCCTGTGCCGGAAATAGCCCCGGTCAAGAACCTGCGCGAAAAATTCGCTCACTCGCTGCGTGTGCGCATACTGCAGTGGTGTGCGTGGGCGCTTTGTTGTGGCTTTGTAGGCGAGTAAAAGTAGTCCTGCTGATGATTGCAGTATGATAGGTTTGTGTAAGAGTGTTTAATTCATATTTCTTAGTTATGACTCTATGGCTTATAATGATTTTTATTTTGAAGTCGTAATATTTGGCCACAACACACAGACTTCGATCTTGCCAAGCTACTGTTATAGATTCCTAGGGTTCCGGGATTGTTCGAAAGACGAAGGTTTTTGTCAAGTGTGACACACTGTCAGACTCCGTCCATAACGAGACGTAGGCATCTGGTTCTTGAGTAAATGCTCCTTGCCGGTTCTTCTCCCTAGACCTTTGAATCTACTAATTAGCAACAACTTTCTAAACGGACCACTTCTTAACCATTAAAAAGTGCCTGAGGGATCTTTAATTAAAATAAATTAAATCCTTAAGAAGCTGTGGTGTAATGATGATTCTAATTAATAAACTGGATTTAATCATCAATCTAAGGGGCAACTAGTCAACTAAAAAGCTAGACATTTAGAAAATTCAGGTGCAATAACAGTAGAATGCAATAGAAGAGTTTGCTTGCTTGAATCGTCGGAACTTTTGGACCGATTTGAAAAATGATTTTAGTATAACAAGCCCACTTCATTAAAATCAGATTTTTCAGCTGCACACAAACATGAAACTATAACTCCATCGCGTTGCTACACCTTTCTTTCGACATTACAAACTTGATTGTTTACGAAACGATCAGCGAGTTGCGTGTGTGCGTGCGATACGACACTTGCGCTCACACACTTGCGCACGGGCACGCGATTCGAATGAATGGCGAGATCTCTTTGTTTTTAGTGGTGCGCCTGACTTGCGCATGGTGTTGCTTACGTAAAGTTATTGCAGGATATATATGGAGTACCTATACTTGAAGACTTAGGAGGCGAAAAATTCCTTAGATGGGGGAGAGGGGTTAAGATTGTAGTTAAAAAAATTGTGCAGTTGCTTAGTTGTTATCTCGTTTCCATAAAACTATCTTGTATTCTTCTCCATGTTGCGCTTATGCTTGGAACATCTTTGGCGTCATTCTTTGATAAACTAGCGAATAGTAAGGTTATTTGTCTACATTAAAATCAGCTTTTGATGAGTCGCTATTCCTTAGAAATGTATTTAACCAGGAACCTTTTGATATCAAACCCCCATTTATGTAGTCCGTGAGTAATAAAATCAGACAAACAAGAAGCCCAAATATTGACTGTGACTCAGTCGGCACGTGTTGGATAAGATTAACGTTTATCACCTCCCAGTAGTTACCTTATTTAATTTTCGCTGTGTTTAAATATCTCAACCAATGGGTTAATATAGCCATTTAATAAAATAGCTAGCCGTTTGAATGAACAGCGCTTTTTGATGGCATACGTCTATACATAAATTTTATCATCAGTCGCTCCATGTAACACACTTTTTCATTTTACAAATCTTCTCCCATAAGTTTCGCTGTATCGATCAGTGTTTTGGTCCAACGCTGGGTTTTCTTTACCTCTTTGCCAGGGCCACGGTAACTCTTATGCACAACCGCAACCCAGGCAGACCTTGACCCTAAGCGGAGGTCCCTCAGGTCCTGAGGCCCTGAGGTCCCATGAACTTTCATCCTCAATTGAACTTTAATATACCGATTGTCAGCTGATTGACGCTACAAGTCTTGACACTATCATTACCTCCGTCATATCATCATTCATGCAATCTATCTCTTTATTTTAGACTTTATTCTTCTCCGATATTATCTGATACCTTCACAAAATTATTGGCTGTCATAATGAACCGACATATTTAGAACCTATGACAAATATTGTATGATTACTATTAGATTAAATCCTTCAATAAAAAATCGTCATGTGCACTTTAGGTATTTATTTATTTAGTATGTTATAAGTTAACAGATAGTCCAAAGCACTTATAAACATCAAAAAATACGAAAGGCCTTATCTAGAATTAATTTAAATTTATTGTATAAGTGTACCAATCCGTCGGCAAATAGGTCTAATTCATTGTGCTGAGCAAGTATGTCCCCAATAGTGCGGAGTGCACAGTTGGTGGGCGCTTGGCGCGCTCGCTCGGTACGTGTGCAAGGGGACTCCAAAAAGTAATTATAGTTCAAATGCAAGAAGCAATTGACTCTTTAAGTATTATTCCTCTGTTCTGTGTGTCTCATGGCTAAAGCCTGGCCTGGCGGATCGAATGATCCTTTACTTTTTGGGTGCAACAAACGGCGTAAAACAGGTAGCTTAATGTATGGAAAATAAATTACCTTTCGTTAAGGAAAAATCGAGACTAGAGATGACACGATACCTTGAACTTCAGCATCGAAGTTCAACAAAGTATATAGCGATTATATAATGTCACACGCACCGCCGACTTGTAACATAATACCCCGATACCTGGAGATGGAATATAAATGTCCCTATTATAATAGCTGACCGAATAAATTGCTTGACAATGATCTTCTTGCCTTACTAGCTATTCTCGATACTAATGCAGAGTTTAAACATGAGAAATGAGACGAGTTGCTTAATAACCTCATTGTTATGTCGATTTCAAATAGTGTAGCCGTTACAGAATCTGTAGGTGATACCACTGTGAGTTCAAATCATGATGGGAAAAGGTATGAAGTAATTAGACAGATCAATAAACATCATGTTTTCTCGTATAGAAAATAAGACCTTACCCAATTTAATAGTCCAATTATGATGTTTTGATAGACTTTTTTTGGAAGTGAATAAAACACCCATTAGTCTCATACACAAACACATGGTAGTGGTTAAAAGCACGAAATTGTGTGGACAACGGTATCGATATGCAAATATTTCGGCCAGGTGTCTCGCCGTGACTGGCAGCCTGGCTAATTATACCGGTCACGTGGAGACGCGTCTTCTGCTTACCCATGAGCAGTTCCAGCTTTTGCAAAATCTATCAAAATTTTGGATTGCAGGGTTATTGGTGATCGTTATACTTCCATCTTAGTTATCCCTTGTTAATTGCATAGGTCTAGTATGTATGTATTATAATCATATCGCGAAGTATAGTGTACGATGTGAACTAGATAAAGGCTGATAGATATTTGGTGCAGACCGTCATCTACCTTCAGCAGTTTAAGAACCGGATTTAAGTGACACAAATCCTTGTCACTGAAATCAGAAAACTGCTGCTTTCGAAAGACCTCAAGTAAACACATTAATATTATTTACTAATCAAAGTAATAACCAGATACATAATATTGACCTCGCATCTAGGCCGTGGCTTGCTTCAGATGTCAAAATTAAAATAATATTTATACAAATGAGGCAGAAAATTTCATATATCAGCGAAGATAAGACAGCCCCCAAACGCCCCACGTTGCAATCTATGATTTTGATTGGCTGAAGAAATTGTGCAACATCCTTCTCAATATTTTATATCGGTCTGTAATCTTACAAAAACATACTGGCCTTATACTTTGATTTATCAACCTCGATATTTTATCAGTCCGCAGATTTGCCGATCGCTAAAATTTTATGTACTTGATCGACTCCTTCAAGTTGAAATAACATTAAGCGCTTCTGATTATCTGTAATTACTCCAAGATCTATCTAAGATAACTGTCTGGTCCAACAGTTTGTGTAATACTAATATGTTTTTGTAATTAAAAGTATTTTGTATATTTTCCTATTTGTATGGCTTTTGTGGCGGATTACGGCATGAACGCATTTTATTAAACACTTATAATATCTACCCTATCACAAATAAAGGTCGGCAGAAATAGAGGTAGCGTACATGCCTTTATAAAAAAAATCATCGCGAGTAGGACCCGTGTGTTGTGTCTAATATAGATTTGGTTTGAGTTTAACGTGGTCTTAAATATCTTATTATCTAACGTGATTTTAAACAGCCTCAAGATTTGCAATACCAAATGTAAAAACATTTTCCCAAATCTCACGGGTCTCAGCGAAATCAATTTAGCAATATTCAGCTCTGTAGATAAGTGTTATAATTTTACTAAGTCTTACCAATAAATACCAGGTCATATGAGTATCGTAGCAGATGTTACAATACCTGACAATCCCGATTGAGATGTACCGGCAAGTTCAATGTTGTTATTGAAACAATGTGTTCAGCTTGGCAACCGAACCTGGAATGTTGGTATCCTTTGGAATGTGGCTGGTCCCTACAGAGGGTAGGGAGCAATTACCAGGAGTTATTTTGGTATAGTTGCTAGGCTAATATAGCTTGATGAATGAGTAAATTTATTCAGGTCCGATGTAGGTTTTTAGAATACCATTACAAAAATGGAAAACATTTTGGAATGTTAGGGGAATAGATTTTTGCCATCGCATGAGTTAAATATATTGGAGCTCGAAATTTTGGTAATTTTGGAATTGAAGCGAATATCTAGAATCGAGTATAATTTTAAGAAACCCTAAAAATGGTTCTTTTCAGAAGTAATAACCGTTAACAAGCTACTGATAAAATTGTCACAAATAATTCAGTAACGAAAATAACAGCTGGTTCAGGAAGAAATTTTGAACAAAAGATGTGTTTGTCAAATAAAATCGAGGACTTGCAAATACGTAGCTGTAGTTTATAGCCGAAGTCCAGATGCGCGGGAGATGACAAAAAAATAATCTAAATGCATCTTTTTTCCCGTCTAATCATTTAAATTTTTATTCAGAATCACTGATTTGCACTTTTAAGCCATTTGTCTTGGGTTTTCTTGAGTCAACCTCTGTTCCGAAATGTCGACTTGGACAGGTTGACCGTTCATTTTATACTTTTTAATTTTTGTGGATATATTGACATCTAGTTTATTAATGTTGTTTTTTTTTGTTTTTCTAGAATGATCTACTGTTTTGTTTTATTTTCTGAGATCGTGTGTAACTTTTAAATGGTCCTTTTAGATTTGGACTTACGTTTTTCGGTCGTCTACAGTAACTTTGACTGTGACTACAGTGTTAGTCACTTTTTTGGAAATGACTTAGGTAGACAGGAAACCCCAAATTTGACGCTCGATTTATATAAATAACTATATAATGGAGTAATTTCAAAATCTTTACTGTAGTTTTGTTGAAAATTTCTGATTCTTTAGGTCTTTTAGCTGTTTAGATCATGTCCTATGGAATTTCTTAATATAACAAGTGATTTTAAATTGTGTGGACGTTATAAATTTTCTAGTTATATCTTAACTTACGTTCTGCTACTTAAAAAAATAAAATTGGTCTATAGTTTAAAGCTCGCAATAATGTGTGTTGCTGCATTATCACTCTCCTGAAGTCACTGGTAGAAAATTTCGGAGCGGTAAAATTATTTGACGAGAACTGTGCATCTATTTATTATTTTTCCTTCCCCCACCCTCTAAAGCGCACACAATAACATGTAAAACCGTGCGTCTTAATCCACTCCCGCGCAGCTACGGAACAGGATTCGTTGCGCACCTGCCGTCGTAACCAATCACCGTGTTCAGCCTTTTATTTAGTTTCACTTATTTAACATCACGCTTGTTAGCTTTCTAGAGGTGGCAGGGCGCTAGAGTATCTTTAGCAGCGCGCCCTGCCTTTACACGTTTCTTATGAATTAGTCTTGAAATGATGCTGAAAATCGCATGAAAACCTCTGGGGTAGTATTTGAGTTTATCGCGAACATAGGGATGGGTGGATGGGTTTTGATTTTATAATATGGACTGATAGAACGCGACAGCCTTAGATATTGAAATTGACAGCAGGTATCGTTTTGCCAGCACATTTAGCTCCTCTGTGTTTCGGAAGGCTCTCTCGGCTGTCTTTTGCCAGCCGTTATGGTTTCTAAGTAGCCAAAAAGTCTGTATATCAGTCCAGGACCAATCCGGATAACTGGGTTAAGGAGGTCAGATGGGAAGTCACTCCATATAAAATACTGGTACTCAGCTGTGTATGGTTAGATTCGAAGCTGCTTAGGTAAAAGCTAGGTAGATGACAAGATGATAGTATGAGTAGATAGTTGATTCTGTAGGTACTTACATCACATTTGATAGGGCACATAATATAACATGAGGTGGTACTTCACATTCTAATTGAGAGCGTGCACAAAGAAAACCCTAGAGCAGATGAAAATGTTCCTTAAGTCTTACCGTTTAAGGTACACATTATATTGTCATTAGATTTTAATTTTGAATCGTAATCCAACCCTTTGGTATTTGAATTTTATTGTATTAGGTTCCGTATAGTTAAAAAAGGATGCATATAAATTACAATGAGTAGTTTAAAATTTTTAAAATGATCTTCGATTTTTATAGGTTTTGTTTAGAACGTAGTTTGACTCATTTGGTTATTGTTATTTTCTTGATCGAGTTTATAATAATTTTAAAATGCTTCTAAAAGGATATTCATTTGTTTTAATTTTGTGGGTTTTGCCCCATATTCATGGGAAAATCTTTTAGCGTCACAGAAGTCTATGTTTAGTCTTAACAATATTACGTCACAGATGTTTAAATACTGACTTCATAGCAACAGGTTCTTCAAGCAGTAGAAAATTTCCTATTACTGTAATAGCCTACCCCTTTGCGAAAGCAAGCGCTGCAGGCTAAAATGTGCCTAATTGTACAGAACTGAACGATTTAAATTGTCCAACGTGCACTTGTGAAAACTACACTGAATTTGGTCCGCAAACGGCCCGTAGGTATTTATAGCGCGCAAGTACAGATGACAGCACATCAAGCTACCCCAAAGTGACAAATTTTCCTAATCAACTTTGAAACATGTACTTCTGCGAAAATCTATTAAGGAAATTGAACAAATTGTAGTAGCTGGATGTGCTGGCATGTATGTTGGTTTACAACCAACCCCACGGATCCCCAACGCCGTAATTTTAATGTAAATCCCATCAAAAGCCCAGGTTGAACGACCGTGACACAAAAAGGCGCGAGGGGTCCGTTTGTATGGCGAATAGTACCGACCTCTGCGCATACGCAGACAACCACTATACCGCTTTGTAGGGGGACAGGGCTATTGGTAGCATGTATTTGAAGTTGGTATGTTCTTATGTGAAGGGGCTGGCTCAGTTGAAGATGAGGTGTTCTTGTTGCGGTCTGCGTATGGATGGGTGATCATTTTTTTTGGACGTATAAATATGTTATTAAGTGATGAGCTTATAATAAAGGAAAGAATGGGTTACGTTAAAACAATAATTTTTAAGGGTTTTTAAACACACATGTATATATTACATCATAATATTAAGTAGTTTCCTAATGTGTTTATAACAGAAACGGGTTCCACAGCCTCCCACGCATTCTTATATTTTAGCCTATTTATAATTTACGCAACGTCACTTTTCTACTTATGTGCACTACTTACTAAATTTTAAGTATCACATTTTATTTAAGCTATATTGTAGGGGCGTTCACAAGCGGGCACTAAGCAAGAAAAAAAATGTCCTACTACAAAAAAACCTGAAGCTTATGTGTCATTAAAATTAAATTGTTTCATCCATTTCTCTTTTTTATGTGAATTAAATAACATATAACACTTTGCAAGACCTATTACATAATACCAATTAATCCTTCAAAAACAAACTGAAATAACTGCCCCACTTTGAACCACAACTTTCCAACAAAAACACCCTTAAATTCCTTTAATGGCAAACCCGAAGCCACCCGAAGTCTTCCGAAGTTACCCGAACGCGCACATCTGTCGTTCGATCGGCGCGTGCGTCGGCTAACCTGTATGTCCGAAGATTTGTACAGGTGGTGTGCAGGGTAGGTAAGGGGGGATATGTAATGGAATTTATATATGTTTGTATGTGTCGATGACCTTACGAACTGTTGCTACGATTATGATAAGATTTTTTTCTTGTGTATCAACGGTATTTTTGTATTTTTCGCTTTAAAGTTGACGGGTTGTTGAGCTTTTGACATGGGGTCGTGAATTTATGTTTTTTATGCAAATAGTAACCACGTGTTCACTTGATATTATTAACCAGGGTTTGTCAAAATTTGCAAAATCTTCTTCCACAAAATGATCCCCATTCCTTTAAGCTTGTAGTCTATTCTGCAGGACAAAAAAATATAAGCTACAATTTTATTGTAAAAAATAAAACCATGGTCTATTACAAGTTTTCTTCCGTTCATTTATTTCCAATGCATTACGACAATTTTATATCAATCACCCCTCACCCCTCCACTTACAGGCCATATAGCCTGAAATAGGCATAACGAGCCAGTGATAGACATAAAACTTAGTTAGCCGTGCGTGTTACTGCATTTCCTTTGAATTTTCTGATTATAGGCTAGGCTGAAATTGTTAAACTATAGCCTAGGACTGAATTGATGTGGTGCTCAAAGATTTTTATTCTTATTTTTTGCTTATACTACATTTACAGCAGTTAGGTATTTTTTTTTTGACTGTACCCTTAAGTGTAAGTTTGATATTTTGATATTGTTTATGTATAATATGAATCATTCCGATGGTATTTGTACCGTAAGTAGAACATTCGTGTTTTTACCTTAAACGTGGGCGCACAAAAATCCGGATTAAGAATTCTCTCATGAGAGGACCAAAAAATAATACTGGGAGCAGGACTGAATCTCATACTGAAGTGCCATTACTGTCGAATATGCAAGAGTCTATCAGTGACGAAGCGAGTTAGGATAATGATTTTTGCGTTCACGATATGCATCATAATTTTGTACCATACAAAATAATGTCCCACTGGTATTTAGAATATGGTTCAAGCTACCTACTACTGGGGGTCAGGGCTCAACAGAGAGAATCCTTCTGACGATGCGTGTCGTATCCAGAAGTACTGTTTTCTGCATCCAATGCGTGATCCTACCATCTGACGAGAGCCTCTTTAGGTATAAATTGAGGCTCTTGGCTATTATGGGCCAATGCAGGTTGAAAATAAAGGTATTTTGATTAAGGCATTGCCTGAATTATTATTAGCGAATTGATCAACCTTAAGAAATGACTTTTAAACACGGATAATACTATAGTTTCTTGTATATTATTGTTGTATACATTATTGGAAATGTTCCCTCGTGCAACACTTTGAGCACCGCAGAACTTCAGTAACAGAATAACAGATAATTAATAGTCGGAGCCGACCTTGGTGCACTTATAAACTTTAAGTTGACACGCTAGCTTTATACAATGAATAATATGCAACCGTTTTTTATTGTAATCACTAAGAATGCTTGATTAGGCTGGTTTCTAAAATAAATTATTGATCATAGAAAAATTACTCGCCAAAATGACTTCAATGCAATTGACGAACCCATTTTCGCAATTCTTTGGAATTAACAAATGTACGAGTTGTGGTGGCCTATTGGTTAAAGAGCCAACCTCTCAAGTGTGAGGGCGTGGGTTCGATTCCAGGTCGGGCAAGTACCAATGCAACTTACTAAGTTTGTATGTACTTTCTAAGTATATCTTGGACATCAACGACTGTGTTAGGATGGCACGTTAAACTGTAGGTCCCGGCTGTCATTGAACATCCTTGGCAGTCATTACGGGTAGTCAGAAGCCAGTAAGTCTGAAGCCAGTCTAACCAAGGGGTATTGGGTTGCCCAGGTAACTGGGTTGAGGAGGTCAGATAGGCAGTCGCTCCTTGTAAAACACTGGTACTCAGCTAAATCCGGTTAGACTGGAAGCCGACCCCAACATAGTTGGGAAAAAGGCTCGGGAGATGATGAACAAATCTATATTTTTGTACGTAGAACATCACTGTAGTTCAAGAATACAAGATATTGATCATAGAAACCCAGATAACTGATTAGAACAAATTGTTTTCTTTTACCAATTCATTAAAGTGTACTTCGGCGTAATTTCTACGTTCTTTAGGATTACCGATCCCTTCAGACACATTATCCTGTTCCTCCGACTTCATCCCCGTCATTATATTATCCAAATCGTGCCATACATCACGGGTCACAATGGCAGGACCCTCTGTGACGTCACCCACCCCGTCGGTACTACGTTTAGAGCATTTAACCATCAGCAGCCGCCATGAGGACAAATAAGCAAAAAAGTCTTCCAATATAAGAAGTTGTGAACTCATGCATTTTCCTTCTCATAGTTACGCACGCACACAAAATTGACAAACGCACACACAAATGCCAAATGCACACACGAGTATGAGCGGCGGTCTCATACTTTTAGTCTAGGGGAAAAGACAGCAATGACGAGTCCAGTTGTTTTAATTCTCCAAGGTACTACATATAACTGCGTTAGATTTATTGTCTTGATTCTCTTAGGTGAGCCGTGGCTAATTGTTTGTGAAAGCATTAGAAAAATTGATTGTTGAAGTCTATCAAACGCTTTGGTTAGATCTGTGCTTTTTTTATTGGGCTGATTTGGTCTTAGTGTCATCATATCATCATCGAAATGTACTTTGTACTGTAGTTTTTAATTAATACCTATCCCGTTGGTGCTAATATCACATCCCTGACTTCGGGTTCTGTCTTCTGATTCCCGGCGCGGTCGATATTTTTGCGAAGAATGCTTTTTGGCTGTGTCTGGGTGTTATGTAAATAAACTACATGAAGTTTTTCAGTCCTAGTGTTAGTACCTATAACACAAGCTAATCAATAGCTTACCTTGGGGCTAACAGACCGTGTGTGTAAGGTGACCCAACATTAATTATTATTATATTATCAAAGCTTTTGTTCTTTTACGGGGTAACCAGAAATATAATAACAATCAAAATAATTGTTTAAAAATCTATGTGTATCATATACGACACACAGACAATGCAAGGCAAACAAATTTGAGACTGAAAAAAATTCTTCTATAAAATTTAACCCAACTTGATATAGAAGTGGAATGCCTTAAAGTAAATATGATAAAACAACAGACAAACCGATTTTCTTTGTACAAGAGCTCACTAATTGAATTCCGATCGGCTCAGGAGCCAATCAAAGAACTAAATATCACGGTGCATCGTTAATTTTGTGGCGGGTTCACACTTGCTTATGAGCCATCTTTCTTGAACAGTTTTACATGTGGGGTACTTCATCTAACGCTTACCGTTTCTTCTGTCTGAAGAAAGAGGTCCTTGTTTACCAGTGAGATAATAAAAAGACTAATGATGATCCCATATTCGGAAGTAAAAAAGACCAAGTTGCTGAAACAGGTCATCCTGGGGAAATAACGATTTAACTTGAATTTAAGTAATGGTTTTCAAGGATGATGATTTTAGAGTAATACTGGATGATAATTTTTGGATAGACAATAACAAAAGAAACAATAAACAAGAAAAAACAATAATAAAAGAAGAAGAGGATCAAAGCACCAGCCTCTCAAGTATGTATGAGTGTGCGGATTACAAGTCAAGAATGAACCAACGTAACTTTTCTAAGGTATATGTACTTTCTAAATGTATCTTTTATGATTATACCCAATGACTGATTAAAGGCGAAGGTTTTTCTTCACCTCGAGGATACCTGGACTACGAAGTTGGAAGTCACCAACCCGCATTGCGCAAGCGTAGTTTTAATGCTCAGTCTCTCTCTGTGCGAGAGGAGGCTTGTTGCCAGCAGTGGAATTATAAAACAGGCTAATGATAAGCTTCGCCCATGCAAGTAGAATCTTCAATTTCTTGGGAGCAGTTTCTTTACAAGAACTGCTGTTTAAACTGAACTTTTGAAGTCAGTTTTTACCTCAAGAGCTGAATTCCACTATCCTCGTGTGAACTGCCCTTATCCATGCCGTGGAATGGCTAATACAGTTAGAATGGCGCTGTAATTGTTACCTGAATATTTAATACGGCTCGAAGGTTTTTAGATCGACGAACTCCCGCGTCTGTTATTGTTGGGGACCAAAAGGGGATGGGATCATCATCTGATACTGATGCTGTTTTGACAACCTGAAAATATGGATGGAATTTTAGTGAGGTCTATTCAACTTGGTACTGATCAAACGCCAGCACATCAAGCTAAACTGCCAAATTTCCCCAATCAACTTTGAACCATATACTTCAGTGATAAAGTTGAAAATCTATTAAGGAAATTTCACAGATTGTAGTAGCTTGATGTTCTGTCTGTACAACGACTTAAAATGAATTTATATTCAGTTTGTGTCTATCGTTATTGAGGGGATTGATTATGCTATTTTCGTGACCTGCTGGCTAGTCCTTATAAATCCATGAAGTTATACCTATCTTCTGCCAGTGACTTCACCCGCGTCCACTAGGAACTACTCCCGCATTTAGCCTTCTTCGATAATTGGGCTATCAACACTAAAATATTTTTTCAAATCAGTCCAGAAGTTACTGAGATTAGCGCGTTCGAGCAACCAAAAAGCCTTCAGCTAAATAATATTAGGATAGACTCCTGAAGGAGGAAGGTGTTTGATAAGAACCCAAGAAATCGACCATAGAATTCAACCAGTTTTAATATTTTCACGCCTTCAAAATTCTCACTCTGTTCTCAAATACCTTTGCCTTTAAAATTGGCTACCAGTCACTGGGGAACAGTCTTTAGACTTCAAAGCGTCAAAATTATTTCATGAAAACTGTACTCGCAAATTTTTTAGACAATGTTGCTAATTACCTCCCAAAAGTCTCATAGGTAGTTTATCTACACCTAATTTATTAAAATCTCCCAATTTACACGGCACATGTAGAGCCTACTAAATGAAAAGTAATAAAACTCGTATAGCACGGGGCTGAGGCAGTTTGGAACTCAGTTACACCACTTAGCGAGTTCAATCGGTGTTACCAACTACGGTTTCAGAGGTCGTATTAAGTATCGCGATGGAGATTTGTATTGTCACTTTCACGTTGACATGTAAAGAACATTATGATGTTCTGCAGACCCTTGCACATTAGAAAAAATACATGATGATTTTGAGGTATTGCTGGTATTTATTTATGTACGACTAGCTGTCCCCAGCGGTTTCACCCGCATCTTTGGTTACCACTCCGCTCCCGTGTGTCTTAGCGTGATGGTATATAGCCTATAGCCTTCCTCGATAAATGGGCTATCTAACACTGAAAGAATTTTTCAAATCGAACGAGTAGTTCCTGAGATTAGCGCGATCAAACAAACAAACAAATTCTTCAGCTTTATAATATTAGTATAGATAATAATACCTATTGACATAATCTCAGATTATCTATGTGTAATTGTTATTTTTTTGATTGATGACAAATTAGCAACAAAGTCCAGCGTTATATTGTATTATCAGTTTTTTTTTATGTTTGATTGAATATTTTATATAGAAAACGTTGTCTCATACTTTAAATAGACTAAGCTCATATTTTGTGTGGGTACTACTTTCGTATTGTATATTATAAATACGAAAGTACCTCTGTCTGTCCATCGCGCGTTTCACGTTAAACCTGAACCGATTTCAATTAAATATTGTACACAGATAGTCTAGAGCCAGAGAAAGAACATATTTTATTTTTAGTTTTTACTCGACTTGGGGAAGTGATTCTTTCTCTGAAATGACTGCAAGGAGCAGCAAGTCATTGATTTGATAATTAAGTTATTGTAGGTGTATCAGTTCATTATGGCGATAGACGCTATTAGAGATTACCATAATGTTTCCAATGAAACTGTTCCATCAAAGCACACGATATAACAATAGCAAATCCCATATAGCATCAAATTGCTATCGCCACACGTAATAGCAAGCGCTTAGCTTCATATGTTACGAAGTTGGTACGCGAAAGTTTTCAAGTCGGCTGGCCCTATGCAACATGATAGCTCCTGCATTTTTTATTACTACCTAACATTCACGACACGTTACGGTTTTCGTGTAGGCAGGGGAATTACAGGCAAGGGTCCACAATTATTTTTCTTTCAGTAAATTATCAATCAATTACAATTTATCTGATATGAACTGTTTCTCGTGATTTCATCTGCCTTCTAAAGGAACTTATCCCTGTCCTCCTTCATCATGATCATCAGCCTTGTTTTATTCTCTCACTGCTGGGCCCAGGCCTCTTTTCACACAGAGAAGGATTGAGCGATAATCACCTCGCTTGCTCAATTTGGTATGGTGATTTTAGACTTTATTATTTAGTCCAGGTTTCCTAGAGATGTTTTCCCATCACCTTTAAGGAGCCCTTGTCTTTCATTCCCAAATTCCCATAACTATTATAAAATACTAGCTATACCTCGTGATTTTACTCTCATTATTATATTCTCATGTATGAGCTTTAGTTCTGTAAAGATTTAACAAACATCCACACATCCATAGTAACACGTTTATGACTGAAAGCCATTGGTAGTTTTATTTACATTAATTTGGTGAGCTTTCTTCTTTCATAAATGAATTTAAAATACGATGTTTTATTTTCTTTATCAGTTCTGAACATATCACCACTTCAAAACAACTTTTCGTAAATTCCCAACTTGGTTTCAATAAGTAATCTGACATTTAAAAGTCGCAGTAACTTAGCCGTTTGTTTGACGTCATCAGCTGATATTAATTTTATCAATTTAATGTGTATAGAATGTAGATTTTACTATTAAAATGTTGATATTGATATCAGTATTCTAAGTAGAGCCACTTTCAAACACATTTAAATATGCTCATCAATTTACGAACTAAACTTTTTCTTACATTATCGTCAGTAATCGTAAAGCTCCCTTACTCCTTGCGCTGTCTCTTTCTAATATCGCTGACTCTGTCTACAAAGCGGGGGGAGCGGTTTGGCAACGTCGCGTCGTGACTCAAGCTCGTAATACGCGATTAAGTTCAGAAGTCATTCCGCCATTGTAGGTTACGCACGTTTGTTGTATCTGTAATTTGTTCGCGTTAACTTTTATATAGACAATAGACGCGTAATGGCCAATAATCCACTTGAATATTATTTTTTTTATATTGTAAACAATTTTGTTGGTCGAGATTCTTAGTAATGATCGCTTGTATAATGTTGTGATGTCGTAAGAATCGGTTTTAACTTTGGGATTCTATACATTGTATCATGATGTAAACACAAATCTTATAGGAATAGACGAACGAGGAATCTTTATCAGATCGACACCCGTCCTATGTACTCTTGAACTAGCTTCTGCCAATGTGACAACTACTCCGATAGACTAGACTTCTTCGGTAAATGGGCTATCTAAACACCGAAGTAATTTTTCAAAACTTTCCTGTAGTTTCTGAGATAAGCTCGTTCAATCAAACAAACTCTTCAGCTTTTACGTGCATTCTGATGCACAGGTGCATCGATAGCCAACTTTCAGACTCCGAGCTGCCTTATAGAAATCTCTTAAAAGTCCTCAAAGCGATTTCGGCCCGACACCGGGACCCCGTGCACAGCAGTCGCGCTACGCGACTACTAGACCAATGAGGCAGCCAGATCATTTTGTCTATCATTTCAAACCAGTATCATGACGAATATAAAATTGCAATTTCAGCATGAAAAACAAAAACCCAAAATCGGAAAGTTACATTTCTAATTGACTGCAAAACCGATTAATTATTCGTCACTAAAACATTCATATCTTAATCTCCTCGCATGATATCCAAGGGTGATAGATACGGGATACCATTTCAGCAATACGGAACATAAACGAAAATCGTTCCGAAACATTGATAGCTTATCAGCTAATACGAATAATTAGAAATATCTGCTAGATACCAATGGTGACATCACAGTTATAATCTGAGAGATAGCGCCTTTAGTTTTATTTAATTTTGTTATTGACGGAACAGGATACTTAGGTACTGATAATGCTGAAATTTGGGTTGGATTAAACGATTTTCGCTAAGTTAAATTTAGTTCAGAGAAGGATCATGTACCTTAGTTTACAACGGTTTGGTGGTCTATGTGTAATGGTCTAACATCCTCAATGATAGGAAAGTTTTAGAATTTTCCTATTCTTCTTTATTATCAGCTGTTTAGCTTGGTGTACAATGTAGTGTCATCATCGCAGGCCCTGTCCGAGAGATTGACATCAAGCACAATTAGATTCTGTTATGTCGTGATGTGGAAACTATATTTACGTTAGGTGTGGGATTCCCTGCTAGTATCTGTTTTCTATAGCTACAACTAGGGATTGTTTGGACAGATTTAGAAAATCGGCATCTTTAGGGAATTGGGCTGGAAGTACAGGGTGTTTTAAGTCAATAACATCACTTGGGAGAAGACTTGTTCCCTTGAAATATTATTAGTAAGTCTTCATTGCCATGTTTAGTTAGTCAATCAATCGATTTCAACTAATATTAAAACCGGGTACGCTTGTAAAGTTCCTAGACTGGATCTAATTTTTGGATAGGTACTATAGCAAAGATCTCCTCTCCCGGATTTTTTATCATTACCAAACAGTTACGATAACAAAATCATAACTCCTACATAATCGAGAGACAAACCTATTTTTGAATTAAAATATACACGTATTTAACTGCCGTCTCCGTCATGTACGAGGCAGATATGGGTCCAGGAGACTGTCGGACACACGTGACAGAATGACGTAATTTATACAGGGAATTAGGTTAAGGTAGCCTGACACTGGGGAGTAACAGGTAAGAGGATCGGGAATATTGTGGTGATTTTGATAAAACATATCTACGTTAAAGTGAACATAATGCGCTTGACAATAATGTATGAACTGTTCTTAAAAATGGTCTTAAAAATGTTTTTAAAAATCTATGAATGGTGATATTGAAAGTAGTTTATTCAAATATGGCTTTGCTTTGTATTAGTATGTAAAATTGAAATGTGGAAATAAAATTCGGCGTTTCTTCTCAAGGTAGTCAGTTAGGAAATGCCGACCTCATCTCGTTTTTATAAAAAATGTGTTGACCTGTAAAAGAGTTGAGTGTTCAACCTATTTGCAAAATAAATATCATTTATCATTTAAAAGTAGTGACCTTGATAAATAAGAATATTATCTCAGAGTAACAATGCCAGGTAAAAAGTAGCTAAGTCCTTTCTCAGGCAGACTATTTGTTTATCAATTTTCGTTTAAATCGGTTCAGTACTTTTGGCGTGAAAGCATATTGAGTTACTTTAGTATTCATAGAATTAGTAATGTTTTCTAGAAATAATTGCGTCACATGTTATCCTTTGATATAATATCAACTGCTATAACTTAACTACATATGTATATCGTGCTATTGCTTTTTTATCTGAACTTAATCGAACTAATTCGGTTATTCCAAAACGCCCCCTTATAAGATATTTGGTTTTTTCCAATGTGTTATTTTAAACCTGAATATTTAATTAAATTTGAATTTTCCTGCTTCGACTACGGTTTTTTGCCAAAAAGCCTTATTTTTTGAACATCAGATAAAATTAAATCACCTCTTTAGTAGTTAGCTACCTTATTTTTTGTCTGACCGTCTATCGTTGCGTAGGAAATGTTTTATGTAGACGTAACTTTTCAAAGTAACTCAAAATTTATCAATTTTCAATGTATTTTTAACTTAATTAACAGGCTTCGTTTATATGGACGACCTTTCTTTAGTTTTTGAAAATCGATTTCAATTCATTATCACGACCCTCTTCAAGATGATATTTATGTGTTGGAACATAACTATGTACTGCCTAAGCATCAAT
The DNA here is from genome assembly GCA_958496145.1 of Heliothis peltigera. Taxonomy (NCBI): domain Eukaryota; kingdom Metazoa; phylum Arthropoda; class Insecta; order Lepidoptera; family Noctuidae; genus Heliothis; species Heliothis peltigera. Next base: position 322,749 of record OY292348.1, on the reverse strand, counting down.
AAATGATTCTACACAATCTCAGTCTAGCGGATTCCTACGTTCCTAGAAATATCGTCCGTTAATTATAACCTTTCTTCATATGACTGTGTCTTTGAATGTAGACTCTCGAGTTTAATCAGGAACAAAATCATTCAATTCTTTCTTCTTGTGTTAAATCATTCAAGTCTATTAGCAGTCCTGTTAGTTTAGAAGACATCACCTACATTGTTGGGAAACGGCTAGTCAGATGATGATGTATTTTATTTCACACAATCAATAATTTTGGAGTTTTCTGCACACTTGCAAGTCCTCAGCTAAGTGTTTTCCTATCCTCATTTCGATGATGGGAAAAACAAAAGTTAATATCGGAAAAGTACTTAAAGACAAATTCGGTTTGTTTATTTACTGTCTGGATACCGTGGAGATTAAACGGCTATCTAATTCCATCAGTTTTATTGTCTGCTGAACGACTGTAAACTATTGTTATTTATGGTTTGATGACCCAGTGTTGTGGAGCCACTTCACAGCATCTTATAATTTTTAGTCTTTTAACACATTTTTAAATGCCGTTCTCAACTAGTCTAGACTATCGCTTAAGATCTGATGTTCCTCGGATTGTTCAGTTATATTACCATATACACGATTTGTAAGTAGGTACATCGTCTACGTTTTCTTTAGTTTTGAATTTTGTCAACGACTACTTCACATCTTTTCTTCTTGGTTGGCTAATTTTTATTGAATCAACGTTAGTTTGAGGCTTGCTCCTGGTCCCTCTAATGTTCAGCCGTTAATTTCCTTGGGAATATAATACTACGCCAAATCTAAAATTATCCTTGACCGATGTTTTTAAATAATCGTCAAGTAGTGATCGATAAGCCAGCATGGAAATGTTTATCTTATAAATAGTTCGTTATCACCCTGAACTGGCTGGCGATTTAATTATCAATTTCGTTTTAATCATGGGTCTTAGCAACCGTAATTTAAAAAGCGTCATATCTAATGTTATCAAGATTTGCTATATCAAGACCTATGCCTATAGTTTTGTCTGTAGTTTATCAGGAATTTTATTTGGTTTAAAGTGTAATGTCATCGGCGCAGGCGCTGTCCGAGTGATTGACAACAAGCATAGCTTGATTCTGTTGTGACGTGATGTAGGAACCTTATATACCTACAGTTAAGGTATGGAATTCTCTGCTAGTATCTGTATCCTGGTAGCTACATCCTGGAGGTGTTTATGTCAAGGGTCAAGTCAATAGGTTACTTCAGCATCAGCTGAGACAGCGGTCAAATAATCGTTCCTATGCCTGTGTATGTAAGTCCATCTACGATATAGTGTTGCATAAAGAATGCTTCTGCAGTAGTTTAGGCTGACAATTATCTGTTTTGACATTTTATTTAGAAAGCAATTTCTTCGGGTACAGACGCCAGCACATCTAGCTAACCGAAACTGTAAAATTTTCCCATTCAACTTTGAACCATAATGCTCTAGCGATAAAGTTGAAAATCTATGAAGGAAATTTGACAGATTGTAGTAGCCTGATGAGCTGGCGTCTGTACGTTAATATTGTGCAATGTCACTAAGTTATCTGTCAAAACTATGAGCTGGAATGGCTAAGGCTAGGCTGATTAAATACTATTACTAACTGTAGGTACCTATTTTTAATTTAAGGGTTTTAATAAAATCACATCTTCCTACGTTTTTCAACATTTGCTATGTATCCTGTGAGCCATATTAATATACCCTGGCTTAGAAAGTTATGGGGTGTACAACATTCTATAGACACACACATACCATGTGACGATGACTGGGTAGAAAAACGATAATATAATACTTGAACAATTTACCTAACTCCCGTGACTAGTTTTAACTTATTCACAAGAACAGCTTTCGATAAAATGACCTCCGAAACTTTAACAAAAGTTTTTTTTTTTTTAATAAAACTTAGAAATTTGTACTAAACAACAAGAAAATAAAAACTCAAGTTAATTTTGAATGAACGAAACCGTTTTTCGACTTTGAATTTCGAAAAAAGTATACTCTTGTAAAGTTGTAGTCGGAAACTTTAACCTCATTTATTGTTACGTTTGCTCCCCGCGCCCCCCTAGAGAATTGGCAACGTCGCTTTTTGTACTGGGTTGCCACACCGGCCGGAGCTTTCGTTGCTAGCTTTTGGGGAGATTTGAGTGGACTTTCGGGCTTGGTTTTAGAAGTTTTCTTGGTGAAATAAGTATCGATTTATTGAGGTACATACCCTAGAGGATCGTCTGTCTGATACTATGTTGAACTGACAGCAAATTAAAAAAGAAAACAATTAGAGTGCATTTTTTTAGCTTGTGACCTATTGATTCTTGATAAAAAGTCATGTAAAATAAAATAAAATCAAGTTTGGTCCATCACTGTTACAGTCTCCCTTGCTATTAACTGAATCCTTTTGATTGCTTATTGTTTTTAGGACCAGTTTCACGATTTCCCAATTACCTACTGAATAAATTCGATATTGAAACAGGATTTGTATGAAATTATCTACCATATTCACTAACTGGAACTTATTCGTAAGTGGTGAAGCAGGCTCTTAAGATTATATTTATTTATTGGCAATTTTAAACATGCGACGCATACACAAACCAGACTTACACAACTTTTAATGACTTAAAAATCAAACAAAATGCTGCCTCAGTCAGGGAAGCCAATCATTCGCGTCTAGCAACACCGGCCACTAAGTGAGCGGCAATCGGCCATGGCGATTCAGTAGTAGCCGCGCCGCCACGCCGCGCGCACGTCCGGCGCCCCGCGTCGCAACACGTACAAAGTTCGTGTGATGTAACAAAGTGCCCGTGTTATCTTGTGTTGACGTTAGTGCCAGCATTGTCTCGCGTGTTTACGTTTCCATATGATTGTTCTAACCACGGTGAGAGAACCGATAGTGCTTTATTCCCCCCCGTCCCTTCCTAATACAATTTCCTCGATGATTTTCTTCGAGGCGTGCGGATCTATTCGAAATTTAAAATTTGAATTCTGTGCTTTTTTTTTCTTCTAAAATAGTGGTGTTGCGAAGTTTTAAATTCGATTGGTGACAAAGGAGTTTTTGTTCGATGGTTGAAAGTTGTGTAAAAAGGACGGGAATTTTTTTTTTGTGTGATCTTTTGAATGGTGATATATACAATGGATTTTTGGATAAAGATGGAGTTCCAAAAGTTTTGTAGTCTGCAAAGTTATTTTCTAGTTTTATTAATATTGAGTTACTTGGACGATATCATCGTTATTACCGAACGAAGGTTTCTTAAAAGTTAAGACAATTTAAGTTTGGAGTAAAGTTTTATGTTATGTTGCTCAGCGAGTTTAAGTTAATTTATTAGACACAGAAACTTTGTATAATTTAGAAGTTTTACTTGAGTATGTAAAATGTTATTATTATTTAAAAGCTTCTTATTAAAAGTTGAAATTATATACTCTTTGCTAAGTCATGTCTTGATAAAAAATTTAGTACAATAATTTTGGATTTTACGAGTTCAGTACAAGTTTCTAAATTATTATTTTTGCCTTAATTAGGCTGATGATAAGTTTTAAAATACACTTTATATCCTTGATGAGGACTTTGTATATCTTAAGCAGACTCCCACCGTCCCACAGTCAAAACCGCGCATTTTATGGGCCGCCTCTATCAAATAATAGAAGGGGCCCCATCGGGTTCACAGACGTGGGGTGAACCACTAAGATCTATACTTAATAATAAAAAGATCTTTTTTTCTGTTTGTTTGTAACCTAAAGGCTTCCGAAACTACTGAACTGTTTGAAAAAATATTTTTGTGTTGAGAAGCTGTGCTGATCCCGGGTGACATAGGCTATTTATCCTTGCGTTTTATCCTTGTACGGGAATTTGTTTCCATGGGACGCGCGTGACATCCCGTGAAGCAGCTATATCTACCAGATAAATTCAAAAATGGATCAGAATGTTGCAAATAAACTATCTGGAACTTATCAGCAACCGGTGAAACAGGCCCTTAGTATTTAATTATGAAGTTGAAGAGTTTTTTTAGTTTAAACATGCTAAGCTCTAGAATTACTTGTTAAAAAAAAATCGGTGTTGGAGTGCCCAGTCGTGTGTTGTGAGTCGTGGTGGCCTAGTGGTTAAAGTACCAGCCTCTCAAGTTTGAGTGTGGGTTCGATTTTAGGTAAGGCAAGTACCAAAGTAACTTTTTTAATTAAGTTATTATATGTACTTTCTTAGTATAATTTAGACACCAATGACTGAATAAAGATGAAGGGAAACATCCCAATGAAATCTGGACTCATAAACCTCAATCCTCAATCCTTTTCTGTGTGAGAGGAGGTCCGTGCCCAGCAGTAGGACGATAAAAAGGCTGATGATGAGAGAGTCCAGGTTATTTATCGAGGAGTGATCTGTTTATGAGTAGTGTACGCGAGACGCGAGCGAAACCACGGGCACTAGTCACTACAATATAGGACCGGTTATGGTAGTTATTATACAGAAATTAGGACGCCACGCTTTGAGTAGATTCAATGTTTAGTAATGGGAATAATTTATTGTTTGATCTAAATTTTAAAAAGAGGTGATTCGACTGGACATCTGATGACTCTTTCTATTGTTCCGTCTGTAGAAATATTTTTTATTTTTGAGAATAATGCTTACTTGCTAACTATCCTTGTATGAATAAAATGGGCCCACGAGGTTTTTTTTAACACAAAGAAGAAAGAAAGAAAATAACTTTTATTACGTGCTTGTAACACAAAATACAGAAGGACAAATTGTACAAAATTGAGAAGTTAAGGGAAAAATAAATATAAGAAGCTTGGCATAAGCTGTTTAATTTTTGCGTTATTCTGGACTATTTAAGTCTTAAATCAGTTTTTCACATAGAAGAGGAGCTCGTGGCTAAGTAACAGCCGCACGGGTTGATCGTTCATAAGGTTAAGCAACGCTTGGCGCGGTCGGTTCTTGGATGGGTGACCAACTTGTCACGCGTTCCTCTGTATTTCGGAAACCAATTTAAATTGCTGGGTCCCGGCTGTTATTTCTACATCATTCGTAATCATTACGGGTAGTCTTACTTGCGTTACCGGGGGGTAATGGGTTGCCCAGGTAACTGGGTTGAGGAGGTCAGATAGGCAGTCGCTCCGCGTAAAACACTGATACTCAGCTGCATCCGGTTAAGACTGGAAGCCGACTTCAACATTAAATAGTGTTTTCTTTATGTCCTAATGTGCCCAGGGCCTCAAATAGTTTAAAGACGGCCCTGTTTAAAAATGGGAAATTATAGATCACAACGAAAAAGTGATAATATTCGCACTTGCGATTAAATATAAACGACATAACCCTCGCCTGGTAACACATAACCCTGACGATGCACGCGTGGCCTCCCCCGCGTGACTAACGTGTAACACAATAACAATTATGTCATATTGCATTGCACTAGTTTTTACATTACTCCAGCAGGCTTAGCATGGCGATTTTATATCTATTCTGTCAAGAAAAGACAAAGCTCTTTCTGTCAATGTCAACATGTCTTCTGCCCGAGCATGGCGCGACCTGTCAACTCGCATATAATCACTTGTAGCCTTATGACAATCGAAGAAAAGAAAAATTACTTAAAAAAAATGTCAAAAGAAATCTTACGTCAATCTGTCACTTTTCTGTCATTATATCCAATCTCCGGTAGACAAAACTTGTTTCTATGGTTGCCATGCTAAGCCTGCAGTTGTATCTCGAGCCTTCTTATCTTCTCTGAGCCTTGTAATCCACGTGACGAGTTTTAAGTCCTAAGAATTTGTAGTTTTTCGTCGGGGAGCTTGGCCATTGTGTGTAGTTGGCAAAACACTACTGCGCATGTGCGATGAAATGGCTAACTTCGTAGATGCAAAACTATTTGATGAGAACTATAACTTATTAATTAACATGACTGACCTTGTTTCAATTTGACATGAGGACAATATTTTAACTGAAACAAAAGTTCTTGTTAATGATTAGTTTTTGATTTGTCGATCCAACGGTCACCCTGTATAGTGTCCTTTTTTTGCAATATTTGAAATATTTTAATTTATCGGATAAAAAGTAGCCTATATGTTATTCTGATGTATAAGCCATATTGCTGTTAAGTTTCATCATAATCCGTTGTGCCGTTTAGGGCGGAAAGAAGTAACAAACACACACACAAATTTTCGCCTTTATGTATTAGTATGGTTCTTTCTTAAAACCTGCTCAACCAACGGTAGCAATACGGTACGGTAACGGTAGAAAAACTTATTTAAAACAGATTAACGCATTTTAAATTCCCATAAACTGTCTTTAATTTGTATTGTATCGATTTTTGCGTACACCTCTTTTCAATAAATTGCCTGGGTAACTGGGTTGAGGAGGTCAAATAGGCAGTCGCTCCATGTAAGACACTGGTACTCAGCTGAATGCGGTTAGACTGGAAGCCGACCCCAACATAGTTGGGAAAAGGCTCGGGAGATGATGACCTCTTTTAAATAAATAACTTCATCAAATGATAGTCGGCGCAATAAAATTTTCATTCCCGCTAAAATAAAGTTGTTGTAAACAATGGCTGTTCCACAAGCTTTAGCCACCACAAAACCACCTCCGTACCTCACAGCCCTAATTAAGTCGTCTATAATACTAGAAAATGACTAGTTTCAGAACAATTTTCCAGGACTGGGCTACTCGTGAACCACCACGTCATCTTTCCTTGCAATTGAATATTTGATGTGATGTCGCAAATAAAATCGATGCCAGTTTGTTATGACATAATTAGAGGACGCTTCCATTGGTATGCATTTTTTATGCACTAAGTGGTGGTGGTGAAGAAATAAGGTCGATTTTTTTTGCTGGATTAGACATTTTCTAGAATTACCTACGATTCTTGTAAGCTGTACTTACAGGGTTAGGTAAGTCGTGCTTTCTGAGCAATGTTTTTATTGTGTAGTGAGCTTTTAGAAGCTTCGCGTATTACGTTTGATTAAACAATTTTTTTGACACTTTTCACACGACAAATGATAAATGATATTTATTTTGCAAATAGGTTGAAATCAACACTTTTACACGTCAACATATTGTTTTTGTAAAAAACGAGATGAGGTCGGCATTTCCTAACTGACTACCTTGAGAAGAAACGCCGAAAAAAACTCAAGGGTCACAGTCTCTTAGAGTCCAGACATAAAAAGAGATTACATACTAAAGTATGGATGAGCAACGACGTCGACCGTACCTGGAATCGAACTCGAGACCTACAGTTCGGCAGTCCGGCATGGTTATACTCAACTTCGAAAGATATTGACACTAACACCTGGTTTCCAAAAACTCTTCAGCATTACCATATCCTAATACCAAACCCACGGGGCCTCCGTATCTTAGCCACCCACCACAGGTCACAAACGCATCATAAATATTCAGAGCGCGTCCCAACGTCCGCTAACTCGATCATACGACGGAACATAATAAAAATATTGATACAACGTTCATCTGGGATGTACAGAATAACATCTAAGGTACACGAGATGCTAGGGCGTATTGTTTAGTGAATGACAAAGAATTGTATAGATGAAAACTTGAAAACAATGTGGAGATGAAGTCGTCTATATAAATTTAAAATTGTCCTGACCATACAGCTAGGTGTCACCAACCGTGAGACCCTTCCTAGCATCTCTGTATCTATACTAATATTATAAAGCTGAAGAGTTTGTTTGTTTGTTTGTTTGAACGCGCTAATCTCAGCAACTACTGGTTCGATTTGAAAAATTCTTTCAGTGTTAGATAGCCCATTTATCTAGGAAGGCTATAGGCTATATACCATCACGCTAAGACACACGGGAGCGGAGCAGTAACCAAAGATGCGGGTGAAACCGCTAGGGACAGCTAGTAAGAAATAGTCTTAGTCTAGAAACCATTATATTGTATAGTTCATTATTGTTTTGTGATCCGCTTCGATAGGGATCGGCCATTATGCCAAATGGAGCAACTGCCTATCTGAACTCCTCAACCCAGTTGACGGATCTGGATAACCAGTAATTACTGTCAAAGATGTTCAAATGACAGCCAGGACCCACGAATTTAACGTGCCTTCGTTGTAAGACGCCAGCACATTAAGCTAACGGAATCTGTCAAATTTTCCCAATCAACTTTGAACCATAATGCTTAAGACATAAAGTTGAAAATCTATTAAAGATATTTGACAGACTGTAGTAGCTTGATGTGCTGGCGTCTGTACAAAGAACTTAGGAATCTTTTAAATTACCTTTTGGCATTCACGAAGACCTTCCGTCTACAGGTAATGTTACCATCTCCATAATTCTCACGCCTCCCGATATCGCTTATAATAAAAAGAGGCCGAATATCGCTACAATCAATAAAGTTGAACCGGACGTGAAAGCTAAAGGAAGCAGTTCCCCGCGTGTCACGTTACCGGGACTCGAACCTGACACCTTGACGAGAGTGCTAACTCACAACATTGTAAAAACAAATAGTCTTTTGTGTAGAAAGAATTCGCTTGATTTTCTTGGGTGTCTTTTGCGCGGTTCCTAGGAACGTTAAACGATTTGCTTTGCTTGCTGTAGTTTCTCTTATTTATACAAACCGGTCATGAAATGATGCGTCGATGTCTTGAAATTTTACAACCTTTTGGATCATTGTCTGAAATCAAGTTCAGCATCTTGTTTCAGTGAGAGAATTATATTTAAATGTTTGACTGTCCTCTTGTAGATTTTTAGTGTTTGTTTTTTTACAACAGAGTAGGAAAATAATCAGCGATCATAATTTAATTTCTTAAATTGTTTTGAACAATCAAATATAAAATCTTCTATCTTTAATCATATCAGTCTAAATTCTAAATCAATCCCTAAGCTTCCTAGAACTACATCTAAAACTAGATTGGTTGGACAGCAATCTACCGACCTAAATGAAGCAGCAATCTGACTATATCAGCATACATTATAGCACATCCGTACTACGTCAGCCGGCGGCGCGCGGTCTGCGCGCGCGCATGCATGCGTGATTTTATGCGCAGTACCTTCGATAGGGAAAACGTTTGGTAGATAGTTATTATGTCAAGTGATGCGTACTGAGGTTAAATGCTATCAATGCGTTTGTAGTGGTTAAAGGGTGATCAGTAATATTTGCTTTATGTTTGTGTTATTGTGGAAAAGTGTGTTATACATGTCATCATAATCAGCCTCTTTTTATCGTCCCACTGCTGGGCACAGGTCTCCTCTTACACAGAGAAGGATTGAGCGTTAAACACCACGCTTGCTCAATTCGGGTTGGTTTATAGTCCAGGTTTTCTCGAGATGTTTTCCTTCGCCCTTAATCAGTCCAAGATATACTTAGAAAGGACATATTAACTTATAAAAATTACATTGGTGACCTGGAATCGAACCCGCGCACTCATACTTAAGAGGCTAATGCTTTAACCACTAGGCCACCACGTCTTTTTATGTATGGTAGTGACAATTCTAATTGATTTGTGTACTTCAAATACTTATGCGTTCATTTAATAAAATGTAATTTCAGTTAGGAAAATCAATATCTAAGCTTTCATAGTTCAACGTTATCACACCACCAAAGTACATGACGAATTTAGAAAAGCTCCCAAAAATGTCTTGTAAGCGGGTCAAAATAATCGTAAAGTTAGGTGCGCCCGCGCCGACCGGTCTGCTGATAGGCAGGTGTTGTTCGTTCGAATACAAGTAACGGTGGAAGCTATGTAGCATGGAAGGAGAACTTTAAAAAAAAAGAAAGAAAAAATCAACACCTTCAGGACACGTTCCTGGTACAAATATATTGATATTAGTCAATGCTGAGCTGTAAAATCTTACTTTATACAGTATCAAGAAAACGCAAGACATATAATATATAACCACGCTGGTCTGCCAAGCTTGAGGGTCCCGGATTCGATTCCCGGCGACATTTGTGTGATGAGCATTCTTGTTGGCTGTGGTCCGGGTGTTATAATATGTATTTATAAATATATGTGTGTAAAGTATATGTAGTTTATCAGTTGTGTTGACGACCCCGATGGCGCAATGGTTACCACGCCGGACTGCCGAGCTAAGGTTCCCAGGTTCGATTCCCGGCATGGTCGACATTTGTGTGATGATCATGTTTGTTGGCTGTTGTCTGGGTGTTATAATATGTATTTATAAATATATGTGTGTAAAGTATATGTAGTCTATCAGTTGTGTTGGCACCCATAACACAAGCGAATCAATAGCTTACCTTGGGAGAAGGTGTCCCGATATATGTACTATATTTTCAAGGTCTAAAAGAAAGCCTCCTATTTCAAAATAAGGCCAAAAGACCCCTTTCAGAGCGCACGTTTCTTCGACAATTAGCACTAAAAGACCAGACTGGTCAAGTTTATGAAATCGCTCCTTTTGTACGAATGCAACAGGTGTGTTCTCAATGCCCTGTAATGGGGGGTAATTATTGCATCAAGTGTGTATTTGGGTACGGAAAGGTTTTAACTTAAATATAGGTCGTAGGATTCCTGTGGTGGAAAGTTGGGACTGACTTTTGCTTGTGGAAGGGATCTTGTGTCAAATATGATTTTAATGGCTTCCGAATGATACAAATTGATGTTGATTAAACTATGTATATTTGACTAGCTGTACCCCGCGGTTCCGGCCGCCTGAAGGAATCACTTCCCAGGATAAAAAGTAGCCGACAGACAGAATAAACTCTCGTATTTATAACTAAGGATCCAAAAAAAATGTATAAGAACCAACAACATCATCTGCCTAGCCTTTTCCCAAGCTGTGTTGGGGTCGGCTTTCAGTCATAACCGGATCCAGTTGAGTACCAGTGTTTTACGTGGAGCGACTGTCTATTTGACCTCAACCCAGTTACCCCTTGGTAAGACTGAATAGGAACCTCCCAATAACGAAGTAGTAAATATCGCTTTTCAACCTCTTATAAATAATAATAATGTATTACAGATACATAATTATTCTACAATTAAATTATTTAATTCCCCTTTTTTCTGATAACACTTTTTATCTTTTTAAATATTCAACCCTTTCAATATTTACAAGACACGTCAGTGTCAACCTAGCCTTCTATGGAGCACCACGTCACACCATAACCCCATACTTATGTATGGCACACACCCCTCCAGTTGTTCTATTGAAATAATAAAATTATACGTTGTCCGACATTTTTCAATATTCGTAATAAGGTGTAATGAGGTAGGCGTGGATCAAATAAATATTGTTTTTGTTGAATTGAAAATGGTTGTAACGCTAGTACATCAAGCTATAACAATCTGTCAAATTTCCTTAACAGATTTTCAACTTTGTCTCTAAATACATGTGGTTCAAAGTTTATTTGGAAAATTTGTCAATTTCGTTCTTGATGTCTGTAAATTATTTTGTAAATCTTTAAGAAACACCCGTAGCCTGCCATCGTTCACCATGTATCTGACTGGTCCTTTCTGCTTCCAATTAGTTTGTTAATATTCTTCATACAGTCGGATATCTTTATACTTCTTTCACTATGAGTAATTAAGATATACATACATAATTGAGTGTGAAACGCATCCTACATCCTAGAGTATGTTAAAAATGAATGTGAATGGATGGAGATGAGATGGATTGATTGCCTGAAAGACGACATGATTAAAAAGGAAGTGGATAGTAGTATGACGGCTAACAGAGAAGAAGCGGAAATTGCGCCGACCCCAAATGACTTGGGAACAGGGCTAGACGAAGACATGATTGAAGAATCTTAAATTCTGTCATAGGATTTTAAATCAACATCGGCATTTGTTCCAATATTCGTAGTAAACAATATCCACAAGTGTGGTATGTGTGAGTATCGTCACGGCAGCTGACAGGTGGGTCGCCAGATGTGGAAGGTCAAGGACTAAGGTTCGGCCAGGACGATGCGTTTTTATTGCTAACTGTGAAATACTAATGTCTGTATCTATGTATGTTGTTGAATTACTTTTGTTACGCAATGTTTGCTAGGTTTGGTCTATTTAGAAATACAGTAAACAAGTTCTTAAATGTTTATACACTTGGCAAAATTTTTGACGATTTTACTCTTTTTTTCAAAACATGTCCCTTAGGGTCGGTATAATCGGTAAGCACAAATATTGCTTGGATTGATATATTTTCATGACAAAATGGTCACTCACCCAAGAACCGACCGCGCCTAGCGCTCCTTAACGCGTTATGGTTGATCGATCCGTGCGGCTGTTACTTAGCCACGACACTCGATCAAATAACCTAGCTTAGTATTGAAAATTATTCTCCCATTCAAAATCCTCCACAATCTTACGCGCACTCATTCATGGAATTGCCAGAAATATATCTAACCCTATTTCAATACTACCCGCGTCATATTTGAAGGGTTGTGACGTAATGATTACGCTTGGGGTAGTCGACGTCGCGGGGTGAAGTGAATGAATGGAAATGTTCTTGATGAAATGTTATTCTTCTAAAGATTTTTGTATGTCTTACGTAATTTGTTTGAGGAGGCAAAAAATGACTGTATTAGCCTATCTCATGTATTAGGGGTTTGTGAGGTTCTCGATTTCGGTTGATTTTAAGATGAAATCCAAGACTTGGAATGAAATGATGGATAAAATGAGCTTGGATGGCAGTTCTATTTCAGGATTATGCAGTGGCATTGTCGATACTTCTATGTGCTATATCGAAATGATTATATTTAAAGAGCATGGCATGCAAGATATGGCCTCTCATTCCAATAGAAAAATTTGTAGCCTAAAATAATAGACTCGGATTATTTTTGAAGGAATTTAAAGTGGCTTAGCTCGACTACGAATGGTTTGGATTTTCTTTTAGATTTAAAACTTGAGAGGAGAGCTTAGTTGTAAAACTGTAAGTCTTAAAACGAAAACTTTGATAGAGTTATCCTTGGTCATATTTTTCTTGCACACGCTTCTATGAATAACATTAGGTTCAAGACCAAGTTACTTTCACACATAATCAGACTTCATAACTAGATACAAAAAACAGCAAAATGGTCTAAACATATCTTAAGATGGATCCGAGCATATATCAATTGCTATCATCATGACCTTAAAAGGATGACTTCTCATACTCCAAAACTTTGTTCAATAACTCCCTTAATATAATCAGCCCGTATTTCGCGACAACACGCCACTATACAAGAGGATGTGCATTGTACATACACACATACTACGTGGGAATCAGCTGATCGGGCGGTGTAGGGTTACCTGACTTGGTGGCGACCACCCGCGTGCTGAAGGGTTATGCGATGCAGCCGACGGGTTAGGTGGCAAGATTTGCATGTTTGCTTAGGGTTAGGCAACATTGTCGAGTTGGCCGTGGGTGGCTTGTATTTTAATTATTACATACTGTATTTCGTTATGGACTGGTTATACGAAAGTTTTATTATATTGATACCTTTACCAGATTCCAACAATGTTTAGAGGTTTTCGTTTTTAGAGTCGAAAAAGACTACGGGACCTGAGCTTGGGGTCATTATGGACCCACTAGATTTGCAAGAGGATACAATTGAAATTACTTTGCAAAGTTTTCGTAATACTCCTAAATTTTTAAGTGATAATGATGTAAGACAACGTCATCAGGACCATGAAAAGAAGCCATATTCATAAAACAACAATGTCATCTGGTCAGCTTAAAGTTCACAATACCAAGAGATGTGGAAACCTTAGATTGTATCAAATCAGCTGTGTTATGTCCGCAAAAACTATATCATATGGTGAATAATTACGGGGAGATTGTTCTCAGAGATGGACAAAAAATATGCGTTTCATTTCTGAGGTTTCTGACCTCGGATAATGTTTTTCAGTAATCGAGAGTTTTTCATACGAGCAGATGTGGAGCTTTAAGAATCTTGGAGCGAAATATCGAAATTAATAGATCAAAATGGAAATCCAAATGTTACCATTGTTGCTGATCAAATAATATCTTACAAGTTAGGTTACAGCTTTAGAAAAATCAGTCAATAATTCTTACGTTAAGTTTCGGAGAACAATGAGCATAGCGTGGTTGCCGCCAAAATAACCACGCTTACCCTTCCAATCGGTGATCGATGAAACGACAACCAACAATGACCACACCTTGCCACTTTGTCATACCGACACATTGAATGCACTTGTCAAAAATATGACAATTGGCGAACCCTTTCACCCAACAAACAAGCAAACTCTACCTGGTCATTTTATCCAAAAGAAATTTCACCGACCGGTCTTTTGCTCTCTCGGGCCGTTCCCAGGGGATTTAATGCAAGGTGTTAAATACAATTCTATGGGATCACAGACCGTGGATAATTTCGTTTTTTTTTCTAACATTTTGGACCTTTTTGTCAATTTCGGTTTTGCGGTTAGATTAGCTCTTTGGGGTGGTCGGTTAAGTGTTGATAATTTGCCAAAATTTAGTCATGTTGAAAATTGTTTTTTTTTTTTATATATTATACGTTTTTGTCTTTGAAAGGAAATGGTTTTGTTATAGATTTTTGGGTTGTACAGAATGGAGATGTATGATTTTTTAAAAGAATGAACAAAGCTTAAGTTTGTAATACAAAGGTTTCTCGTTTAAATTTTGATTTAATCCGCACGAATCGATAGTTCAACTCATTCGATATTCTAACTCCAATTAATTTTATTTATGTAGATCAAAGAGGTCGAAACATAAACACACTTACATAATCTATTATAAACAGAAGTGAACATTAAAATTAAACAAGTGAGAAACAAAACAAACGTTACAGTGATTCAAACAAACCAAAGTGATGCGTCCAAACAAATGCAAGAAATTCAAATTCAAATAAGTCCATGACGTCGTGATGGCCCTCAGGCATGACGTCACCAACATGGAGACCACATACCTCCCAGCAGAACCCCCACCTATCGCAGAAATCATCTACGAGCCACGTGACCTAGCGTCTGAATACTTCAACACCTTCAATCAGATCTGTGAAAACTACCGCAGTGATTCCGATGTGAACCTTCGGCAAACCTCGGACAGTCTTCGGCTATCCTCGGAGATTCTGGACGGTGTTCGCTCTGAATATGTTAGTACAGACTTTACCGGTAAAGACTATGATGTGAACGCTCAGAAAGTGTTTTCGAGTGCGAAGGAGGACCATGTGTTTCAATTTGGACAGCCTGATGCCTCGGCGTTGTTGAGGCATAGAGCGAGGAGAAGATATAACGAGGAGCATGGTCTCCAGCCTCCAGCTACTACTAGTCAAGAGAGTGGGGTAAGTTTGACAGGATCTCAACCTGAAAATTAAAGCTAGGGACATTCTGTGTTCTAGAACAATCCTTTAGCTATAGTGTTCGTAATTTGATTGGTTGATCATATTTTGAGAAATGCTTTAGTCAGGTCCAGGTTATTAAAACTTAAAGAGAAGTTATTAATCAGATAGATAAACAAAACGTTCATTCAGCTCAAAGAAAACAAGACACGACGATTTTGATAAGAAGAAAGAAAATAAAAGTACAAACAACAGTAGGTGTAGCCACCATATTAACGTAACATAATGTTTAAATCATTCAGAACAACAGCCTTCACCATATTACTATACTACGAGTGTAATCTAATTGTGGTTACACTACCTTGGTCTTTATTGAAGGTCCATACATCAAGATCTGAGCAATCCTCTAGTCTAATGCACTTTAATACAAAATAATCCAGCTCTTTTGTAATTACTGCTGCCTACAGATTTGTACACAAAATAGATTCTTCAGCCAATACTTTACATCACGCTAAAGAAACCAGCAATACATCTGCCAATTAACGTGGTGAATACACTACAACTTGGCAGTGAGAAAATGACAAAAACTAAATTATTTCAACAGCAATTAGTCATATTTTGGTCCATGCTCTCGCGTCCATCATCTGTTGCCCATAGCATGCACGGGCTTGTACTCGTACTATCTCTAGTACTATTAGATAATCGTGCTTCGTCCCACGCAGTGTATATTTAGTGGCAGTCAATTATACTGGTCACAAACACACAAACAACGCTGCGTAAATAAAACGTAATGAAATTATGTGTCTGATAGATGAAAGAGAAAGAACGTGTTTCGAAGACTTTAAGGAAATTACAAAATAGTAGTAGCGGAGAGAAACATTTAAAAGTTTGGTACTTAGATAAATATTATGAAGCAATTTTGAGATGGTAAAAATAATTTTATGAGAGGAGAAAGGTTTGAAGTCTAATGTCAAAGACTCTCTTATTTTATATAGGGTGATACATAAAAAAACAATGTGTTGGCCTCATAATAAAATCATCTAAAAACAAAAAGCTTCCATTCACAACCTAAGTCCCGTTGCCAAGGTCCTTAACTAACAAACTTCAAACTCTCAAACAAGAGCCTACAATCAGTTTTTTTTTTTTTGTAAGACTCCATTTAGAAATTCTATATCCTATGCCTTTGACATTGGTTAATGGATTTCTGTTATGTGATATACCGCCGCCATCTTGATTCAATATATTGTGTACGTGTCTTAGGGTGGAATGGTTTTCGAAATTGTTTCAAAAAACTGCTCAGGAGTGTTCTAAAAAATTGGCATCTGCTATTTGTTTGAGCAAAATCACCCGGTGATCTAAATGGTGATCATCGTTCTTTTGTTGTTTAATGCGTTTCAGTGAATCATTATAGGGAAGAGATTTGAGTACGTTGCGTAGGCGGATGTTAATTTAAATGAATAATACTTTTGAGTCCTGGCGCTGGTATTTTAGTTAGTGGGTGTAACTTTATTGAAAGTCATTTTTTGTCCCATGGATAAGGTTCTGTCCAGAAGCTCGCGCGAGTTTGCCGCGTATTGGGGTACATTGCTTCTTCTCGTTTCGGCGTAGTCTTATGAAGGGTGACAAATGCAGCAATGAATCGTAAAACCCCTTCAAAATCGCGGCGAATTCGCCCTTTCAAGACAGGACCTAAGAATCTCAAGTTTAAAAGGGACCAAAAAGTATTGGGCTTTTCGGAGTTCTGCAAATATGCGTAGTAGTCCACCGAGTTTAGAAGCTTCCTATTTTCATTTGGTTCATTTCAACTTAAACTCAAACTTGGCTCTAAAAAAGCACTTTTTCAACTTCAAATATTACAAAAGACAGTACCCAAAACGCCCACCCTTCACGATATCCTATGTGTTTTTGCTGGGAAGAAGAAGAGGCGCAACAAACTCCCCAGCAACTGTTTCAGATACTAAGTATATTCCTTAATTACAAGTATGTGATAATTCCTACCTACAACAATGCACTCAGCCAGTGGGAACGGATCATCCGAATCGAATGATGACTCATTAAAAACATTGCTAAGAGTATAAAGTCTACTCTAAATCTGTTCCCGGGCTTATAATGAAAAATGATTTCATATGAATTACGTTCTGATATTATATTTTATGCAAGCTAGGAGTGGGAGCGTTTGGAAGTAAGCTGTAGTGTTAATAACACATCGGATTCCCCTCCAGAAGAACCTATATTGCTGGATTTTAGTACACATGTGGTGACATAGTAAAAGTAATCTGAACAGGTATTAATTGGAATTAATAAAAGAGTATTGCAGGTTGGATTGGTGATTCAGAATTAAAAAAAAATCCTGATCATGCAAGAGGCAGGCTGCCTAGTGACATATCCTATATTGAATGTAGACAACGTAACTGATTATTGACTCCTAATATTAAAAGTGAAATTAAATTTTAGTTAGGCATGTCCCTCTGTCTTCAATATGAAACAAATTATCGCAATTATTATTTTTAAAGTGGCTACTATACATACAGATAGATATAAAAAACCCTATATCTGTTTCCAGGTTCTAAGCTTTCCACCAGTTTTTAGCCTATTAATATACACGACTTTCTTGTATTATTGAAATTGTCGATATCCTTAATATAAATCGCTTATGCCTTGCCCCACAGTGTTAGCGTACGAAACAGGAAGCCAACGACGTTGTGGGAACAATGATTTAACATTGACTCATCGTCTGAACTGTTAATTAATTAGTTTATTTTTATAAGTTATGTTAGTTATGCGGATGTGGGCACTGTCGGAGTGAGTGCATTGTCTTGGGAAGTTATGTTCACTTGTGCATGTCCTTTGGATTTTCTCCTTCATCCTTTGATGTTATGAGATCATTATCATCATCATTACCCTCACTGATTATTTTTATTTGATGTTCAATTTGATTTTTATTAAACTGTATCTTTTGTAGGCTTTCTTTTGTCTAGTGTTAAGATTTGTCTCTCATTTTGTCACAAAACATTATAGTTTCCGTAGGTTAGTGATGCGAAGGGCGATGGCGAATATTACTCAAAAAAGAAAACCACAAAACTCCACCCTTTGAGGGAATGTGAAAGTCCTGATCGTGTTCGTAATGAACGCATGGCTTCAGTCCAACATTCTTATTAGCCGTTGCATTATTAATTACCTGTGAACAGTTACCAACGGGCCCAGGACGATTGTCTTGTGTACGGTACTTGAGACGCATGATCTTTGTCAAGGAGTTGGCATCTTAATTAAAGAGCTTCGCGAATCAGCTTTGCTAGATCTAAATGGTGGTGATCTTGTAACTGTGTACATGTAAGCTTCAGGTGGATAGATCGCTAATAATAGAATGAACAGTTCCAACGCTATGTTTGAGAAAAAAGATTTAAAGGAGCCTAGGTTTGAGCTACTTCAAACATTTCACCTCATTCTTGATTGTGACATATTTGCCGCGTAAAATAACAAACACAGTTTCGTAAGTAGCCTAGTAAGATAACCAAAATATCATCTACCTATAGCAAAACCAAAATCTACTAACGATCACATTTACCATAGTCAATTCGCCTAGTTTTCACCCCATTGTTGCGTATCTACAAGCGCTCCGTAACAGACCCGCCACCATAAGAGTCCATCAACAATAGCGAACGCAAGTGCGCGCTCTGCCATATTTGTGGGAGATGTCGAAAGCTCGTGTCGTTTCTAATTGCGATTATTGTACGATTAGTAAGTCGTGTGTTTGCGGTTATGCTTCTTATGTGTGTCTGTGTGTTTGTTTATTGACTTTAAATTTGGTTAGGTTAGTTTTGACGAGGTCTGCTTCATTTAGTTTGATAAGACAATATTCTAAGGCTAGTGGAGCCTTCATAGTATGAAGAGCTACACAGACAATAGTCCTGCAAACAGATACTATACTACTGTCAGCTTATCAGTTCTTCTCCATAAGATATGAACCCGTGCAACTAGTAATTCACTTTTCATAAGAGACTGCAGAGAACTTTAACAATCCTCTTAACCAAAAAAACTTAACGCTGACTACACACACACGACAGTATACCAATAATGGTAATCACAAAGCTTTTCTGTCGCAATTTTGCAGATACGGCGCACTCTTGCGTTTCATTGTTGAGAGGACCTATATGGTATGCACTTGCAATTAGAACGGTTTCATACTATTTAGAAATAGTTAACGGGAAAGATAACACCATGAGAAAACTTAGTCTGTAGCTATCTGAAATCACTAATCCGCATATCAAAATCGAGCGAGCGTCGCGACATTCCAGCAGTTTTCCTATCAAAACACACCTAAAAATACCAGATTGACAATATTGATACAATGACATTGAGAGTTATCTATAATTTGATGCACCTGCGAATCCATATCAATATCCTGTTCATTTGTCTAATCTAAGAGAATGACTTATTGACCTACAAGATTTTTACTACGTATTTGTTATTAAGTCCTCCCACGATGAATTTAAGTGAAACCTTCCGGTTGCCCAAAGCGTTGTGGTAATTTTTAGTTGTATCATTGGTTTCTGGTTCTTTATCAACTGCCTCGTTATTCTATTAGTAGACTAGCGCGACTGCTGTCCATAGGGTCTCGGGTTCAATTTCTAGGTGAAGCTTAAATCGCTGTTTTACTATTGTGTGTGTTATCTTTTTTCAATTATGTTGTGTTTATTATGTATGCGTTCAGTTACGCAATTAAACACTTCTTTCTTTTCTTTCTTTCTTTGTTTGTAAGTTTTGAGATAATTTGCAGAACAGGCACTGAGTCTGAAAGTTGGTGATCGGTGCCTCGGTGAGCACTTAAATGTCGGTTCTGCGTCTGATCTCTCTCCGGTCGTACAACAAGTAACATTCTAACCATATCGTCTTTCATACTCAAGGTCTCATTATTAAGGTCTTTTGCAATTTGCCAAATAGACCAGTTGACAATACTTAAAGTCCGCTTTTTGAAGAATGTCCCAGGCCGAAAATTGATCTTTTAAGATGCCCAAATACTTCCTCAGGCTATGTACTCATTGACGCTTACCGTGCATTACATTTTCCTCAGCACTTCTAGTAGCGTTGCTAAATATCTCTACGACGTATAAGGTACCGAGGTCGCGCCACTATTGTTCTATACCTCTATAGCCAGTTACTCAGCGCTGCTCGAAATAATTCGCTGATTACAGTGACTAATAGCACTTATTGGAATTAGATGTATATTCGGTTTTGCTTCGGTTAAGGAAATATTTTGTTGTCATGAGTTATGAAATTCCTATGAAGTGAAACTTTTAAGGATTAACTTATGAGGTCTTTCCTTCTTTCCTATTGTATCGTTTACTTTGAAAAATACTTCGTTGTTGAAACCACAAACTTGTTAATACTAAACTACTTAATCCGTAACTACTCACAGTTGCGTAAGAATAGACAGTAGAAATGAGTTTCCTTAAGTAATACGCTTCCAAAAGATTTTCCTGTACCTTTCAATATTTGTATTCCTGCTCACAGTTATATTATAAACAAAATCTTACCTCTAACAAACTAATATCTTGGACAGCATTGACTGAGTAAAGGTGAAGGAAAACATACACATAAATTCTAAAATCATCAACCCGCAGCAACGCACTTGCGACTACGCAGATTTAGCGGGTGTCCATATGGGCGACGACAATCGCTTGTCTACTGCTTGTTTGCCACCTATATAAAAGGATACTTGCTCACCCTAAATCACGCCTCAAACTATAGCTAATCTTTAATTTCTTTCTTGTTACAGTACGGCAGCGATGAATTCGGCCACGACTCGCCGAGTCGGTACGCCTCGCCAAAGGGCGCGGGCGCAGGAGCTCCCTACCAAGAGGCGTATTACGCGGGCGGAGAGTGGGGCGCGCCATACTACCAGCCGCCGCCGGCGTACCAGCATGACCCCTATGCCACTTCTCCAGGTAAGGAACTTCATAGGCCAGGTTATGTGTTAGATAGCTTGGTACTTGATGATAATGTAATAACTTTTTATACTCTTGAAATACTATGGGTATCTTTATCGTATATCTGATCGCTTTCATTAATAGTCAGTAAGTTAATGGACACAAGGAAACCACGGATGGTCTAGCAGTCAAGACTGCACTAAATAAATATACAATTATTACTGTTAAGCAAAAGGTTTTGGGTTCGATTCCAGTATTGTTTCACGTAAAATTGCATTTCCCACAGTAATTTTTGTTCCCGCTATAAGCATAAGTCTAGATTTTCAAGCTAGCGATGCACATATGAAAACAATGATTGCTAGAGAGTTTGTTGGAATTTTTGTTTTAAAAGACACTTTTGATCGAAAAGACAACGTATTAGAAGATAGCTTAGAGGATTTTTAGACTACTTTGATTAATAAAGTTCCGAATATTACTTATCCATATAACTTCTGTTTCCAGGCATAGCGGGCGCTCCGGTGGGCGAGGCGGGCGGTGGCGCGGAGCTGCCCCTGCCGCCCATGTCGTCGTTCCGCGCGGCCGCGCCGCACCACTCGCCCACAGACCCCATGCTCGTCGCCAAGCCGCCGCTACAGCCTGTAAGTTAGGAATTTATATTCATTCAACGAGCGTAGAGAGATCACAAACAGGGCCGGCATTTACGTGGTGTCCGAGGCACTGAGTATAATCAGTTTTGAGTGGCATCATTCATCCTTTTCGGTCCAGATCCTGAATTTGGCACAAATTCATTCATCACTTCAAAAAATCCTCGTGCAGTGTTCTTTGTGAAATGATTGGCCTCTTCGCAGTTTTTTGTCAATTTCTAGAATAATCACTAATATTCCACATTTTTGATCATGTTCCTCGCACTGAATACAACCAGTAGAATAGCATCAATCGTCCTTGGCGTTCCAGACCTTGACCTTGGCACGAACTCTTTCATACCTCATCCCATTCTTAACACTGCTTATCTTCTTGTTCCTCATGTTCATGTTCGTCGCACAGATGTACGGCGGCTCGGGCAGTACGCCAGTAGGCGCGGCGGAGGCCGGCAGCCTGTCGTCGTACGGCTCGTCGCCCTCCACGCCGGTGCACTCGCCGCCGCCGCTGCACGCGCGCCTCTACCCGCCGCTCAAGCACTCGCCGCACCCGCACGCGCATCATGTTATACACCATAACGGACAGGTAGGTCACATTAGCGACACTACATACATCGCCATCTCGTTCAACATGGAAGTACTAACTGTGACAATCCTGCATCACACAAGCAGAGTTTTCAACGTCATTCAACATGTATAGAAAAACCTGGCAACAAACGCGAGGCAGTAGCGCCAGAAAAAACACCCGTCTAGTCAGAGGATCCACCCTTCACTGCGGGATATGCCTTCACTCCCTGGACATCCCTGGACAGTGTCATTATTTTTACTGTCATACTCTTGGAAGAAGTTCTCTACTTAGTGGAAGACACTGACCATCACTCGCATCCTCACAATGATGTAAACATCATAAGGAAGATGTATACAGAGGAATATGTAGATGAAAAATTCTGTAGCCTATAACAATGGTCTTGAAACGCTTGCTAAAGGTAGATTAGCCAAAAAACGAACTTGTAGCCCTAAAATCAAAAATCTACGAATGCAGTACCAGCTACGTCTACTTAGTATTAATTACTCCACCTATAAAGAACAACTCAACGTTATTCGATCTGCCTGTGGGAATATTAATAAGCTTTCCAAATTTAATTGCAATAATATACTAATCCACAAGCTATTCTGGCTAAGTAACAGCCATATGTGAATAGAAGGGGTCAAATAGACACTCAGCTGTACTCTAACTGGATGGGAGCCGAAGATAGCATCAGCAGAACTCAAACTCAAAACTCAAACTCAAAATCATTTATTCAAACTTGGCTGTAAAACAGCACTTTTTGAACGTCAAATATTACAAAGAAAGCCTCCAAAACGCCCACCCTTCACCACTTCCTTTGTGTTTTTGCTGGGAAGAAGTGGCGCAACAAACTCCCCAGCAACTGATAGATAATGAACAGATGATAACTTATCCTTTTTCTCTCCCTTCCAGCAATCAAACTGGGTATCAACAGGCGTATCGTCCCCCCCTTCAGCGTCGACGCCGCACGCGCCGCTGCCGGCGCCGGTGCTGGCGAACGGCCACCACCAGACCATGGGAGTGTTCCCGCCCTCCGCCATGGTGAGTGTACGTGTTTATACTGTGTTACTATGGGATTTTGTTGACTAGGGTGACATTTGATGCAGGCTGTCGCACACTGATTCAACTTGCAAGTTTTTGTCAGAGTCTTACTTTTAGGGGATGGATTAAAGCCATCTCCGGGGGCTGCTGTTACTGTACTACTGTTAATTTGTACAAAAACATTTCAAAAAGTTTAATTATGTTTATAGTTTAAGAATCATTGTCATTCGTAGAAGTCTCTAAGGTTCTCGAAATTTTCGATATGTTTCAAGACACGGATGTACAATTTCCTTTGGAATGACTTCGAGTTGAATTTGTGTGCTATGTGTATAGTCTTACTAGATGTTAATTGTGATGACAATTTTAGTGTTTCTTAGACACTTGTAACTTGATGTTATTGGATTTTACCAAAAACGGTCGCAACTCGGCTGTTTTTGTGGGCTGTCATATCATTATACTTAATATTTCCACTCTCCAGTAATTCTTAATATTCCCTCGTACAGGTAAATACATGTGTTGTTTGTAATTTAGACCAGTTGTCGTCACAATTACCATCTGCCCCTGTAAATACGATACTGATTTGAAACATTTGCTCGCGACTGTACATTTAGCCGGCATTTTACACTAGCCCAACAAAAACTATGGAGATCAAGGATGTCAGAGAAGTACTGTTGTATTACGTTTGAACTGCTTAAAGCCACGTTTTCTCTAGGGCACATGTCGCGGAGACAAGTCGCCCGACATTGGTCGTTTTTCCACTCACCGGCCCGGCACAGGCACCGGCACCGGCACGGTGTAAGCAAAAATGTACAGAAAAGTATGGCGGCCGGATCGGCGCCGGCGCCGGCAAGTGAAAAAACGAACCATTATTTTCTGTACATTTTTGCTTCCCCGGTGCCGATGCCCGGGCCGGTGAGTGGAAAAACGCCCATTCAGTAGTTTGTCTCTGCAACTTTGTCCCTCGACATATGACTTGTTCACACTAGCTACTAGTGAACAGTAGTGTTGTTGTGTGCCATTATCAAACACAAAGCGACACGCTCTTCACTGCTCAAGGGCTGTCGGGTGATTGGCGAGGGACATGATGACCGCGCGTGTCGACGCTTGCGAAGACTTCTAGCGACAAGTCCAGCAACCCGTAAATGTCGCAAGCGACGTCGGTAGACGCGACATGTTCCCTAGTGAAAACGGGGCTTGAAACTTGTAGACAATGCAATATGTATCAACCGGGAACATCACTATGTTTGTGTCTGTTCTGCGAAACCGCAGGGAACAGTTCCTTGATGTTGATATTTTTCACGAATTAAGTAATATTTGCAAAGTCTATAAGCTTTTGATAGCAAATGTTGATGATTAGTAATATACAATACAGAACTGGTTTTTTCAAAGCAAGTTTTATCTCAAAAAATATTAAGGGCCAGTTTCACAGGTTGCTGATGATAAGTTCCAGACATTTATCTGGCAGCTAATTTCTTACGAATTCTGTTCCATTTTTTTAATTTATCTGGTAGATAGTGGCTATTCTTAACCTGTGAAATTGGCCCTAAATATGACCCGGTAAAATAGCGAGATATAGGAAAATCTCTTTTACATATTCTTTATATTATTGGTGAAAATTTATGAAAGCTTTGAAAATCCAGGTTTGTATTGTACGAAAAATAAATAGGTATATAAATATCTAAGCATGACCCTCCCTTTTCCGCATGATTCGTAACTAATTTTACATTTTTCCCCAATAATTTTTATATTGAATTGTTTTTTTTTCTGAATAATTGAAGCTTTGGAGTTTTCTTTTTTTTCTGAATTAATATTCCGATATGTAATACGAACTCTTTGGTAATTTTATACTTTGTAAATTTTTAAAATTCGAATTGGATTAACGGATATTTTTGCTATTGCCAGAATGAAAATAATTGGATGTTGCCAGAATAAAACATGTTCGTATTACATTATCTGTGTACATTTTTGTGTTTTATGTTGTGTTAATAGTCAGCGAGAAGTGAGGACTCGTGCCATAGACTTTTTCTTTGTTTTTATTTAGAACTAGTGTTGTGTAGTTTGGTAGTTAAATATTGTTGCATTGGTAGTTTTTACAATTGGCTGTTGAATGAATAGATTTTTCCTAAATACTAGAAACGTGGAATACGGTTTGTAAATATTAAATTTATCGTCTGTGAAATTCGCGCGTTTTTTCATAGTTTTTTATAACATACTGCAAAATTAAAATGCAATTTTATTTATTGATATTGGGAATATCAATTTTGTCACTAAAACGATTGTAAATTCGAAAAAAAAATACAAAAACTTTTCATCCTTCGTTGTAAGTTTTTGCTATTATAACGAAAGCCTTTCCAAACCATTAATGGTTTCTTTCAATAAATGCCGTATTTCAACTGCATAAAGTGCGTTATCCTGTGCCATCAATTCCTCGAATATATTTGGCAGTATCAAAAGCGTCTTTCAACTTCATAAACGCTGACTTTCAACTCCGTAAATATCGTCTTTCCATACAATATAAAGTCTATGAGTGTCCCTGCTGCTCGCTGTAACGTGCGGTTGGTTAGGGCGCGCCGGCCGAGCAGCGCCAGCTCGACGAGGCGATGGTGTTCCTGCGCGATCACAATGACTGCGTGAGTATCTACTGGTCTTGTATAGCTTATGTGCTGTAGATGTCATGATGAAGTGATGTAGATTACAATTTATGGTCGTATATGACTTTTTATGATGTTGAAAGTTAAATATATTTTGATATTGTATTAAGGTTAAATTAAATCATTTGCAGCACATAAACAACAATTATTAATAGTTTTACTAAGTGTTACTGTTATCATATTTAGTAACTGTATCAAAAGCTAGAATATTAGGAATAGTATTTTACGGCATCTTTGAAGCCGATTCTCATACACAGTTATTTCTTACGATGATAAGGACCAGATAAACTAACTGATTATGTAAGAATGTACCTCACACGTCAAATCTTCAACTTTTGGCGGTAGAATGATAGTAACACTTAGTATTATATATGTATATATATTATGTAATGTATGTATATTAGAGTAAATATGTATGTATTCAAGTACTGTGGCATGGGTTTATGCTGTATGTTTCTTTATTTGCGTTTGTTTGTCTATCTTGCATTTGATATTTGCTCTATTGTGATTCTCATTAAAAATATAAATTTTCTACTAAAAATGTGTATTAACGTGTAGATTGAAATATTTAAACTGACTTTTCTAAAATTTCCAGCATTACTGTCAATTAGCTACAAATCTCTCTTTCTTAAATACAATTTATTGTAATATTTTTATCTGCTTACAAAGCGAGGAAGACGCTGTATCAGTGTATAATCTAAAAGTGTATATTAATAGGGCAGCATTCGTAGATAATGTAATGTGCCAATGACCGTGTGCACAGGGGGCGCGTATGGAGGAGCGGCTGGACGACGCCATCAACGTGCTGCGCAACCACGCCGAGGCGCCCGACCTGTTCCCGCACGACCTGCCGCCGCACCCGCACGCCGCGCACCAGCCGCCGCCCGGTCAGTGCCGCCTCACTTGCCTTACGAGCCCTACTGCCATTCTCGTTAACACCTTTTCACGACACAGATGACTTAACGCCATAAGCACTTCTAACTTCTTAGAGAGAACATAATTAAGTCATAATCAGTACCTAGTTAGAAATATTAGGTCATAGTAATAAATATCCGTCTATCCGTACAGTGTCGCGACTGGGCGTGGGCGGTGCGTTGCCGCAGCTACACTCGGAACCGCCCATCAAGATGGAGCGACATGTCCTGCCCAATACCAGTGAGTATATAGCTTTTTTACTCTTTTTACAAAGACTTTTTAAACCCACACAGTTATATGAATATCAATATTCTAAATTGCAGAGAAACGCAAAGAGCCCCCGGACTCAGGCGTGGAGTCCAAGCCCTCGTCGTCGGGGTCGGCCGACGCGCTCGCCAACAAGCCGCCCAACAGCAAGCGCTCCAGGCGATAGTGAGTCTTATTGCTTTGTCACAACTACTAGTTTTGTTCAATGATGGAAAATACTTTTTAATCTTATTGACTTCTACATTTTGTATAACTGGCAAGGGTAATTTTTTCATGTCTATATTTTGCAATGTTTTCATTGAAACTAAGCTCCAATAGCATAAAAAAGCAAATAGTTACACATGCTGTTGGTTTTATATGTAGAATTCCATTTCATTAAGACATTTCTTACAAAAGTATTTTCTATATCACTAAAAAGTAATCAATTTATTATATCTATTTACATAAAATCATGTATAATCCCTCAATATTCTCATAAATTCAATAAAAGGCACAACGCCTTACTAAAGTATTAATTTATGATTGTTCTAACATTTGAGATGTCTACTTGCATCACTTATTTTAGACTAATCTACAATTAATCTAGCCCCCCATAAGAATCGTTAAATACAGGGCTGATGAAATTATTCCAATATTTTGTTTTACTTTCAGTCACTAATTAAAGTCAACGTTCTTGTTATCTATGCAATAAAAAACAGTAGTCTTAAAATATATGTCAAATATAAAAAATATTACCCTGTATTTAACCATTCTCCTCTTAGACGGTTACGAAAATCGGTTGTTCCGTTTAATAATACCTTCAAACCGATTTCCGTGGGCCGGTCATAAGGTTCATAAAAATCTAAAAAGTCGTAAGAATCATGAGTCGTGTAAGTGATACAAGTGGATCTCTCAAAGCTCGACCAACCCCGCCATGCCCAGCTGCTCGTCGGCCGACGAGGACGACATGGACCCCGACACGAAGGCCGCGCGCGAGAGAGAGAGGCGACAGGCCAACAATGTTAGAGAAAGGTGCGGATAGGATGGCTTATCACGTGTTGTCAATTTATGTGGGACAATTTTGGATGCTTAAGACCTAGAGTTTTATGTTAAAAAAGTTAATAATGCCGTGGAATTAACAGCTGATCCAACTTGCAGTTGGTTCAAATCGTGGTTGGTCCGATTGGTATTTAGTGGGGAATTCTTTGAAAACCTTGAAGTTTTGAATACCTTTTAAGATTTTTTACTGTATATATAAATTGACAACACACTCTTTTTGTATATTTTATACACTTTCTTTACTGTCAATTCCAAAATTAATGAACTTACGTTTTCAAAATTATTTTTGGCATTGACAGTTTCTTGTTCAAAAAAAAACAAATATAATTGCTATAATGTATTTGTTTTTTTTTTTTTTTAATGATACATTCACATATTTCATTATTTTCTGTTACAAATATTGCACATGTGATTTTACCATGATAAACTACCGTATCATGTTTAGTCATATATCACATCCCTTTTTTATATTCTCACATTTTCATTCTAAATTGGGTGTCTTTATCGACCTCTATTTATCGTTTACCATGGTTTTGCAGACGGAAATAAAAGGGCTTATCAGATTAACTTGATAGTAGTTACTGATAGATTAGTTACTATTTTTTAGAAATTTCTAAAATTTTCAACGATTTTTTGTTCATCTGTTAAGCCTTAAACTGTGTCAATATAGCATATTTCCGTCTATTCGCACATACACAAATCACATTATACAGGATGAATAATTTGATCCATATTGATTTATATAATAGTGTCACTAATTGCTAATCATCATGCACGACATTAAATTTCAACTTTTATAAGCAAGTTAAAGATAAATGTTCACCCTGTATATGTAAATAAATACTAACATTGTGTTAAAGTTTCAGCCGCACGCCATTCTAACCGGGTCACAGTGTGTACAATGTCCTTATTTTGTATCTTATTGTCTTTGTATTAAAGCTCATTTCTGTGTGGCATCCCAAGGTAGGCGGAAGGTGAGTCCTAGTGAAACTAAATTTTATGAAATTAATCTTTGATTTTGCAGAAAATTCGTAAAGTATACAACAGTGATAAAATGTTGTATCATACTTAGATATTGTAATTGGTTGTGTTTTCTTCTAGGATTGGCAACAAATACTAATAATATTTTTTTGTTTTTTAGTAACATCAAATAGTTTGCTCTAATACAATTCGGAATAATAATATTTCCTTTTTTTTTAATACAAAATAATCAAGAATTACGGCTGAAAGCAAAAATCATTAAAATTGTGAGCGTTGAACTATTTTTTTAACCGACTTCGCAAAAAGAAGGAGGTTGAAAAAGATATGGGTTGAAGGTAGGTAGCACAATGTAGGCCCAAATATAAAACTTAATGTGTACATATACTCCCTATCTCCTATACTTTAGGCCTTCATCACATGTCATGATCCAGAGAACATATTAACAATGCATACATTCATCTGCTTATTAATGGAGGAATTCACGGCTTCGACACAGCGAAGGCACTTGAGTTTTGTGTGAACACGTTTTTGTACGAGTTTGAAATTTTTTTTCGCTTTAAAGCTGAGATATTTTGAATTTTATGATATTCCTCGGTTACTACCTCCAATCTAATTTTATTTAACCAACATAGCTTGCATGATGATACAAAAAAAAAAGCTTTTCGGATTCATTGAACTTTCCACTTAGTCTTTCATTTTAACTTATTAATTTCCCAAATAAAACCTACAAAACTCATTCACGTCCCACACACACAAACCTCAAGGGCATTCGTCTTGTATAGTATAATGTCTCTAGATATAAGTGAACAGGAGGTCGGCAGAACTCTCTCGCGCGCTGCCTTCGTCGTCACCAGGGAACAGGTTATGTTTTATTGTTTATTTTTATGGAAATAGGGTACAAGTCAGTTTGGTCGGATTTTGAGATTCAGATAGTCGAGATGTTGAAAATTCGGACGTATATCTGTTTTTTTTTTAATGAAAATGTGTGATTGATGACACATGGCCACACAAAAAAACTAATGGAGGCCTTCTGGAAATCTTACTTCTTCTTATCGAATGGACTGAAGATTTCTCAAAGCTTAACATACCTATCACAGAAAAGTAACATTTGTAATCGTAATACCCTGAATTTTCAACACTCCCCGATGAAATATCGACATTCAAACCGTCGACACAAAGCTCATTATCTAAGCTGGATATCTGGATGTCAGTTGTTCCTCCGCGGACGAAGGGGACGACGAGGCAGACCCACAAGCCAAGGCGCTAAGGGAGAAAGAGAGGCGGCAGGCTAACAACGCCAGGGAAAGGTAAGACAGAGATAGCGATAGGAGCTTAGGTTATACTTAGAATAGGAGTAAGGGAGGAAGAGAACATGCAGTATAAAATTAATGTGTAGTATTGTTAACTATGTCTTACAATATGTTATTGGTAAACCGAACAGAAAAGCTCTGTTGAAAAACCTTTTTATGGAGTTGAAAGTTCTGTATACGGAGTTGAAAGTCTTGTTAATGGGATTGAAAGTCCTGTTTATCAAATTGAAAGTTGCTATTACCCACCGTATTGAAAGTATAATCACTTTCCAAAAATTATAAAACTCGTATTATTTCTTCTATTAATGTTATCAAATTGGAGTTTCGAGATTTGTTGTTTGTCGAAATTAATCGTTTTTATTTCAGGGATACTACACACTGTGACCCATTACCTATTACATCATGCTTTGAAGTTTTGTTTTTATAATCAATTGATAATTTCATATCAAGTCAATCAATAAATCTTTATCGATCTTCGCAACTAAATCGCTGTAAAAAATTTCACGCATATTTAGAAAAATTGCATTGCATTATTTTTAATACTTGAGGTCAATGATGCCGTATAGGTACATGCACATTTAATATAAGACTACATTCAAATACTAAAATACTATAAAATTATAGAATAACTAGCTGTTGCCCGCGACGTCGTCCGCGTTATGATTAAACATTCAACCCCCTTCCCCGCGTAGTGCGACCACTTTGTTATATTCATGCCAAATTTGAAGCAAAACCATGCAGTACTTTTTGAGATTATCCCGGACATACATACAGACAAACAGACTAAAATTCTAAAAACTATATTTCTGACAATTGTTTTTAAACAATAAATATATTGATAATCAAAAAAGAAATGTCTTTTTTGCCAAGCTTCACTTGTAACTATGTATGTATGAAAATCTTGGAATCTTAATTTGACCCACTGCCCGGTCTTCGATTAGGATGAAATTCTGTACACGCTCTTGCGTTTATCATTATTGATTGACTTGGCATATTAAACTATTTTCAAAAAAATTAGGAGTGCATATCGATGGTAAACTTCATGGCATTCATATTATTTGATATTTATATTAAAAATTATATCATAAGTCATTTTATTGAAAATTAGCTCAAGAAAAATTTCATTTTATCAGAAAAAGCACCGATCAATATGCGCTTATTTCGAGTTTTAATGAGATGATGCCATTAAAACTTGAAACACATAAACATTCTATGATTTTAACCTTTTGACCGCCACCGTCACGTACAGATGACGAGCCAAACAGTGCCCAGCACGCCACGGTCACGACTACATGACAGACTTTTGAAATTAAAAATTAATAGTCAGTTTCAATCGATATAATTGTAGGTATTTATGGATTAATTCTTAGCTTGGCGCTGAGGGCACGTCTTTCTTTTTTGACGTGACGGTCAAGACGTTATATATTAAGTACAGCTTAGAATAATGACGTAATATTTCTATAATCTGATTTCAATATGAAATGATGTTCAGGATAAGAATACGAGATATAAACGAGGCTCTGAAGGAGTTGGGCAGGATGTGCATGACGCACCTCAAGAGCGACAAGCCACAGACCAAGCTTGGCATACTCAACATGGCCGTCGAGGTCATCATGACGCTGGAGCAGCAAGTTAGAGGTCAGTTATGCCGTAATATTCTCTTGTCGTCAAACGTGTGACGGCTGAGCGTGGATTTATTGGACAGGGTGTAATATGCAGTTAAGTGCTGGACTCTGGACTAGTCTAGAGCAAGAGGTCTCGGGTTCGATTCCCGGGTTAATGCGAAATTGCTTTGTAGGTTTTAAGAAACTTCAAAAGCAGTCTGGAGTCTGGAAGTCACTGGTGTACACCCGTGCATCGTGGAGCATATAAATGTCAAAAAAAAAGATTTTAATAATTTCCGCCAGCAGCCCTGAACTGCATAAGTATTACTTAGCAATGAAGAATGTTACTAGGTACGCCAAATCGCTTGATTTTTTTTCTCAGCAAAGCCTGTATGTATACAAATACACTAGTTTTTGTTGTAGTCAAAAATACCTAGTAGTTTTGATTTTATAGGCGTTCAAAGTTTCGAAAAATATCGAGTCCCGCTAACAGTCACGTGACCGCTTGTGACGTCATGTCACAACGCGCCGTGCGGGCCGCGGCCCGCTTAGTATCAAGTCGCCACTCGCCAGCGGTTATAGTAGGTTTAATAGCTTACGCAGTATTTTGTTGTTTTCGTTATTAGTCTAATAATAGTAAATATTATTCGATTAATAATATGGATGAAGGATTCGAAAAAGGGCAATCGGATAATCTACCTAAAATAGATGGATTAATGGTTGCGCATTATTTATCAACAAATAGTGATTTCATTGCCGCCGAAATGCGAGGAATAAAAATGCAAAGATAAGTAAACTTTCCTTGCTACTACTTATGCTTAATAGTTTATGTTCTAAATGGTTTTATCAAAACAAAATACCCAACTAATGTCGTAATGGAAGAATGCAACTCAAATAGTAGAAGTATAAGAAAGAACAGAACCTACCTACCATTAAATTTTCACGTTAAAGACAACAAATATGTATTATAGTTTTGTAGCTAAAGGTAGGTACGTATGTATATATAGGTAGGTAGCGCTGTTCTTAGTAAATTTAAATGAATACATACATTTATTTATTGCAAACTAGCTTCCGCCAGCAGCTTCGCCCCCTGTTTCCCTCGGAAACTGTACATTTACCCAGGATTAACAGTAGCCTATGTGTTATTCCAGACTTCGTCCAGATCCTATCAGTAGTTTTAGCGTGAAAGATAACAAACACACACAAACTTTCGCATTTATAATATTAGTAGGAAGTAGGATAGGTTCTTAGGATGTAGGTGTAGTGGGTTGAACGTTACAGATGTACTAAACCTTTTTTATTTGTATTTTTTTTTGCTAACAAAATACGTAAGGCCATTCATTTTCAATCTAAAACGAAAAAAACTTATTAGCCATCTACACCTAGCCTACGCGAGCAGAGCAGTAGGCACAGTCTAGTATAGATGTATAGAAAACAAAGGATAACGCAAAACAGCTGCATTGTTCTCAAGATATTATAATATGTAATACTATGTAAAAACATAACGGAAAGTTCTGCCTCCAAAGGTTTTGCACCTCTGACCAGATTTTATGTTTATAGGTATTAAATAAATGTAAACTATAAAAGATTATAATAGTAATGTCTTAGGTATTCACGATCACTGTATTTTATAATGAAACTATTTTTAACCGGATTAATCGCGTACTTATTGCTTTTACATTTTTCCTGCCAGTGTAAAATCAATCAATAAAAAAATTATCCATTTTTTTTGCATTTTAACGTCCTTTGGAACTATAAAAAACAACTTTACCGGCGAATTGGTAGTTGTATTTTTACATTTAGGCAAAACACATGATTTCATAGTATTTGGATTGGACATTTTTAAAAGTATTTAGGTATAATTTCGACGGCCCGGTGCGCAACCGCGAGCGGACTGAGTGAGCCAGACTGAGCGTGTTGTACGATGACGTCACACCGTCACCGGCAGCTCGCGTCGTGCGGTTACAACTTGTTTTACTTCTAAATCGGAAACTAATTGACGTATCGAAGTAATTTTTTCACTAGTAATTTTTATTTTTGACAGAGAATATGGAGTGCTAATAATCAAAATTAGTTAACATTCTTCATTCCAGACGCCAGCACATCAAGCTACTACAATATATCTTCTTTAATAGACTCTCAACTTTATCGCTGAAGCATTATGGTTCAATGGTGATTGCATATGTGCTGGCGTCTGTATTTGTAATCTGTTTATATAGTGATTGTGGACAGGTGGAATTGTCCTGAAGGCCAGTATGATAGTATGTGTTTGTCCTGCAGAACGTAACCTGAACCCGAAGGCGGCGTGCCTCAAGCGGCGCGAGGAGGAGAAGGCGGAGGAGGCGCCCAAGCTGCTGCCCGCGCCGCTGCAGCACTACCAGCCCATGCCGGTCTGTACGCTATAACGCACACTGTTCCCATATGTAGCTTATCTGTCCGAATATCATGCCAAGTTTCATCAAATTCCATCTAGTAGTTTTACGGTGATAGAGTAACAAACATACCCAATACCTATATATGTACATACATCCGTACAAACGTTAGCAAACTACGATTGGCACACACAGTACCTTACTATTAGACATGGACATCGTCAGGCACACTGGTGCTCCACGCTGTTCTGTATATTTTATATTACATTATAAAATAATATAGAATCAATAACTCATAGTATGCTTACTGTTATATGAAGTTAGGAAAAACTAGACTTGGACACATTATGTCACAGACACATGAAAGAATAGACAGGAATACACTACGAATATGATTTTAAAGTAGAGTTATTAATGCATAGACAATATTACACTACCAAAGACAGTTACGAAAAAATATATTAGTTATTTTGACATATGTCATAAATGCATTGTTTTAACTGATATTTATTAATTTATTTTACAATTTATTCACATTTTAAAATAATATTGTGTATGTTATTAACCAAGCATTGTGTTCCACAGGGAATGGGCCAGTTGCCCGGGCAGCCACCTTCGGGTCCGCCCCCGCAATAGCGACGCGCCGCGCGCTAGCTACGCACTGCGACACGCGACATCACGCGCGACATGACGCGCGACAGCCGCGACACGCGACACGCTCTCCCCGCGTTACGTTCACGTGCACGTGAGACTGTTCTAACTATTGAGTAACAACTGTTCATATTTCTAACTATATACAAGATTTTTTAACAAAATTGTTTTGAAATTTTAACCAGTATTGGGCAGAAATATGATCGTATATTTTTTATATTTATTGTGATTATTGAAAATTGGATATTTATAAAATTTCCAAACTTATTTTTTTCTGCCGTAATTTGCAGAGTAAATATACAGGCTGTTGTTTTTTTTTCGTCAAAGTAATCAAATCTAATTGATTTTTAATTATTGTAAAAAGATCTGAATCTTGCATGAAATTGAATTGTGCATGACAGTCGATTATTTAAAAAAATAATAAACAGAAAATTTTCAGCCTGTATATTTAGACTACCTTAATTTTACTTTGTCTCTTATAACAAGTACTACAAGCTGTCGACGTCAGCACATCAAGCTACTACAAGCTGTCAAATTTCCTTGATCGATTTTCAACCTATAGCTGAAGCATATGGTTCAAAGTCGTTTGGGAAAAATTGACAGTTTAGGTAGCTTGATGTGCTCTGTACATGAACAGTTGTTACTCACTATTTTTTAATACTCGATATTAAAAAGTAACAGAGAGATATTTTTTGTAAACAAATCTCGCG
Source organism: Heliothis peltigera (assembly GCA_958496145.1). NCBI lineage: Eukaryota > Metazoa > Arthropoda > Insecta > Lepidoptera > Noctuidae > Heliothis > Heliothis peltigera. The sequence goes on along the minus strand of OY292348.1, from coordinate 286,876 downwards.
GGTGCGCGTGAGCCGATATCGTTGCATTTTATTTTTCTTTTTAATTATTTTTTTTAAATCCCGTTGAACGGGAGTGGGATACTGTCTTCCCAATGGAAGAATGCCATAAGTAAACGTTAACATTTTACTTAATTAAGTAAGTTTTTATTTTATTATAAGTACACACTACATTAGCAGGTTTTTAACGAAAAAAAAAAAACAATTTTATTTGCCCAGTGACTGTTGGGTTTGGGTTGAAAATTGCCAGTGTTTGATAATTTTTTGGCTCTCTATTTTTTCATAATCTCCTGGAACTTGACTCTTGGTCTGTTTCAGAATAAACTTTCATTTTTCTCTTTTGCCCTATTACAGCTAAATTATTGCAAAATAACGAATTTAAAATCATGACAATGAACATTTAAAAAGTTTAAAAATTACTCAGACGGCAATACCATCGCTAAACACTTACATAAACATTTGTATCTTTTTCTACCCATCTATTACTCTGGCAACACCAGAGTCCGCCTTAAACAATGGGTACTAACTAACATTGCCGTCTGACGTCATCACAATTACGTCATCGCCGGTTATATTCAACTCAAGCTCAACTAAAAGCCTACATCGGACAGGAGTTCCAAAGAGTTATTTAAATAAAACTAAAATTTAACTAAAATTAACTAAAAAAATGTAAACAGCAGTGCGTAGTGACTTATATTTCGGACTCTTTAGTACATAAGTGTGTATATTACTAGTATAGAGAATAGTTTTATAAAAAAAACTTAACATCAGACGACAGAGAAGATTTTTTATGTCTTTGATCCAAAGACATAATCCATGTAAAATATTAACTTAGTATATATGTATAGGTATATGTTAGGTATAATGAGATGAGAAAATAATGAAACATATTTTTAATTACGATTTTCTTTTTGTATTTTTTTCTCAATTTCGCTGCCATAGACACCACTTCACCGCTTTCTGCTGAGTTTAAGAAGCTAGACAATAAATAAAACAGTATGTTGTTTTTTTATCCTTTCTCGAAAACAAGTGGTGTATATTGTCTCGATATTTTTTTTGTAAATTTGTAGAAAAAATGATTAAAAATGAAGTGATTGTGCTTGATAAATAATGAAAGAATTACTTATGAAATAGTACTTATTGTATAATATTTTAATGGAGGAATATAGATTGGTGGTCTACAGATTTACAAAAAGAATATGATTAGTTAAAATGAAAGTATGGCTGCTAACTTAAGTTTGTACTTAGGGACACTTTTGTACCGGAGCTCCAGTGGGTCGTTGACACAAAGCTGTTTTTTGACATTATTTTGGATAATAATCGCGGTCCATAGCTACGAGCTGAACGTAGTATTATATTATTATCATTATTATTTTTTTATATTATAAATAACTTCTTTTTTTTTAGAATATATTCGGTAGCTCTTCGCCTTGAGATAGTGAACTTATGCAGTTTTTTGTGTAAGTTTGTTTTTTTTTTTATTATTATATTTTGTTTTATATTTGTCATTTGCTATTTTTTCTTAGAAAGAGAATCAGTGACTTTACGAAATGGAAGAATGGCAAATGAGATAAATTTAATTCCGTTATCAAGATGTACTATTTTAATTTTTTCAAACTTGCAATTTTGGTGATTAATTTATTTAAAATTTGAATGTAATTAATATGTCTAATATGAAATAAAAACTGAAACTGATAGATCGAATTCTGTATTTATTACAAAAAAAAAAAATATAAATATTATCAACGCGCACAAAATAACAATAAAACGTCGTCAAAATTGCAAGTTTGATCATCAAAATCACACTATTTGATTACACCCTGTATATATTTTATGAAACCCGCTCATTGGTTCAGTAACAAATCGATATCAGACTATTTTGATACTAAATTATGATTGTTATTATATTTTATGACATAATTATGTTTTCCGAAACGACTATAATACGTACTTTCACAGTTGCTCACGTAATGAGTATAGTATAGTATCTTTAGTTGTTTCGATTAATGACGGGTTTAGTCGATTTTTGACGATTATCGAGTTTCATCACATCACTACACATTTTCGCGGTAACATAAAAGGATAAAAAAAATAAGAAATTGCATTTTTGTATTTATTTCGTATTATTAATTTTATGAAGATAAAAAGTGCTATATATAATTTTTAATATATAATTGGAATAAAAAATACCAGTGATATGCTCGTCAACCAAGAAATCTGATTAAATGTTCAACAAAATCATAGAATTTGAACGAATGTTAAAATTCGGGAGTTAACATTTCGTTAGAGTTCTATAGTTTTGTAGAACTACCCGCAAATCTATCCATCGTTTAGTTGATAGACTAAATAGTACTCTGTATTATATAGGTTTAAGGTTGATTTCGTCTTGAATCATTGATTAATATCAATCGTGTATATTTTGTAGAGACCGTCTTAGTTATAATTTTCTAAAAAAAAACTACCAAGTACTAAAAAGTATTTGATTATTATTTTTTAAAGAAAAATAAGTTTTTTTTTTATTATTCGTATTTTAAAAAGCTAGATTTGCTATTTTTTTTAGAAAATTATAACTAATTTGGGCTTTTAAAATCCTTGATTATTCCAAATATTTTGCTTGAACATAATTCTGTTAGTCTGCCCGTGAACTGTCAAAACGTTTTCAAAATGCAAGTCCTGATAATTTAATGCTGGTCATACTAACACATTTGAACAAATAAGTGTAACACATAGAAATGGGCTGTTCTTGTCGACAATTTAATATCGTTGTTTAGTCTAACAACTCCTTCTGTGGCCTGTAATTTAACACATATTGTCGGTGAAGTCGTTTAGAACGGCCCAGATGTGAAAAACGAAGAAAAATGTTTCATATCAAGCTTAAAAGTATCAAAACTGCTTATCAAAAGTCCAAAGTACGTACTTCACGTAATGTAAAGAACGCGTGTAACTTAGTTTTGGTTGAAGATACAGAAATGAAATAATTATTACAAAATGAATTCGCTTTGTGCCGAGAGTTGCATATGTTTATGAGTGATTACTACTTAATATAAAACTGGAATGTGTCATCTTCTACCAAAACTAAGTTATCAAATTCACAAAAACTTGCTACAAAAGGACGTAATGATCTTACAAAGTTCAAAATATCTTTTTAGTATTGTACATTAGTTGTAAGCCTTACTATCGCCCTTTTAGTTTAGTTTAGTTGATTCCTCTTCCATTTAGCGATAATTACGTTTTTTATTATTATTAATTATCTGTAATTTGTTGTCTATGCGTACTATGTAGGTCTATTTTAAGATTTTTTTAAAAAGGTACGCACTCACCTGTAATTTATTCGCATCGATGCTCACTACCTATGAATGGTTCGATTAGACACTGAAATGTAACTATCCTGGAGATTGTGTACAAAATGAGGCTTTTTGTTATTTTATTTTTTGTTTTTGTCAATGGCAACCCCAGCAGCCTATGTAACATAGAGCATTTGTTTTCTTTTCCTGTTCAAATGCATAGATTAAAATATAACTACAAGAAAGGTCTAATTATAAAAATGAATAATATTAATTAAATATAAATGTGCCATTCATTTTGCTAATTTTGTGTTTTATTTTACTATAGCTGATTTAACAATATGAACACTGTTAAATACCTACCTGCGTCTCGAGATACTACACACTACAGACACACCTCAATCATCACAAGTGGCTAACACCACAATGATCGAAAAATTAATATATGCGCAACTGCTAGCGAGAGGATAAATCACAACTAAATATATTACGGCTGGTTTTTTTTTTAAATATATATTCCCAATAGAAAAATATTGCTCCTAATAAAGTTATAATGATCTTATGATTCACATTCTTTTCCTTTTTTTTAATCTCGAAATTCTTAAATTCAAATTAAATATACTAATTAAAAGTTCAAACTAAGTAAAAATCATATATTTTGTTCATGTGTAGAAGTTAGCCTAATGCTGTCTGAAGAAACTATTTCAGAAGAAGCTGATGGCGATATCTAGTTAGAAAATAAATAAAACAATATTATTATAATTAGATTATTACTTTTATTCAATTCCAGCTCATATAAAAGTGCTTTGAGCAATTACAGTGACATGTTCCTGGCTTTTATTTATAACAATTAGCCACACTGATAAATATCATCTCCCTTCTCGTACCAGATGGCTCCAGCAGTTCCAACATTTTACTGTTTAAATAGTCTCAGCTCTACGATAAATTGGGCTCAAGAGCTGGCAGTAACTTCATATTCAAAATTAACATACTTCAAGTATAGTATATATTTACATGTTTGTAGTCGTGTGTAGACATTAGGAAAAATATCACAATTAAATAAAAGATACAAATATGCATCAATCATGATAATATGCAATGCTTAAGTTTCCTGAAACTGTATAACAAACAGTAACGAAAAACAAATACATACAGAAACTAATCAAATGAGTATGATAAATATCATCTCAAGAGCTACTAAGTCAAACTTACTATGTTCTTTAGGGCCAGTTTCACAGGTTACGGATAGCCACTATCTACCAGATAGATTCAAAAATGGAACAGAATTTGTATGAAATTATCTGCCAGATAAACTATTTGAAACTTATCAGCAACCTGTGACCCTTTGTCTTGTAATTTTACACAGGATGATAAATGTTGTACACATTTATCATATTATTAATACTTAATGAAAAACCTAAAATTTTTGACAAATATTCTACACACGAGTCCCACAAATACACAAACGTCCTTAAAACACCAGTGTTGCCAGTGTCTACCGTCGGTCGGTCTTGCCAACACCTCGCTTGCCGGCGAACAGATGTTTGGGCATCTTGGTACCGATGAACCTGTCGGCTTCTCCCTTGAGACCCATGCGCTTGGTCTTCTTCGCAATAGCCACGTGAGCGAGCTTCTTGGCTTTCTGTTGCATCTGTGGAAGAAACATTTAGAGGAATTAGCTTGAGTATCATTATACAGGGTTGGTTATAATTTCACTATGAAATGGATTGTACATAATTAATTTATATAAATAAACATTCTATGTGCAGGAAGTTCCCTTGTGAAGCGTAAGATAAAATATATTATATTTTTTTTAGCTTTTAGGGAAAATCTAAGAAGTAAATCCGAGAAGAAGGGATAATTTAAATGAAATGTGAAACAATAAATAGTAATTTACGAATAGAGTGTATGTGAGTGTTCAGATGAATTTTGGTAATTATTACAAATACTAAAATATTTCAGGTCATATTTTTTGTAATATTCCTAATGAAACAAATATGTTTGTAGTTGTCATGGGTAATGCGCGTCACGCACGGCGCATGCGCGCGACCATATGACAACTGTACTGTCGGCCGCGATATGACTGACTCGCAGCAATATATACTACGGACAGCTTCGAACGGGCCAGTTTTGTTTTTTTTTTATGAATTGTGGTATTTTTTATCGAATTTATACAGAGTGAAACGCAAAGGTTGAGGTCAATGTACCAATGAACCAAGATAGTATAATCTGTCAAATTACCTTAAGGGCGCGTATTCCAAAAGCTGGCAACGTCGCAAATAGTTGTCAAATATTTACATGTTATAATGAATTTCTCAATTTTATTTTATGAAAACATAAAATAATGCCCTATAATGCACTAAGAAAGTTAATAGAGAATGCAATTATTAATATATAATAATTGCATTCTCTATTTACACACCGAATATATAGTTTTATATGTAAAAAACGTATTTGGAAACTTTCCAAATGCCTTTTTTACACCTAAAACGTTTAAAACATCAAATTTAGGATTTTAATTGCAATTCCTATTCAATGTTTTTGCGACGTTGCCAACTTTCGGTATACGCGCTCTTAATAGATTTTCAACTTTATTTGACAGCTTCGGGTAGCTTGATATGCTGGCGTCTGTACGTATGGACGTCAGATGGAGAAGTATTGAAGAAAGGACAAGGGAAGGAATAAAGTATAGTGTATGCAACTCACAAGAGGTCCGCCGACGCCGGCGGTGTCGCGCGCGGGGCGGCTGACGGAGCGGCCGGTGTCGGTGCGCACGCGCTTGGCGGCCGGCGCCGACCGCGAGCGAGACCGCGACCGCGTGAAGTGCGCCTGCTGCGTGTCCGACATGTCCACGCCTGGGGGACGGGGGGACATACGTTAGATATACAACACTCTACTGGCATAAACAATTAGTTCTGATCTTTACCCTATATGATAACGTTAATAACATAACAGAAAAGTTGTTTACGGCGATAAGGTTGACTATTGCTTTTACTGATTTTCGAATTAAAACAACGTGTGGACTGTAACGACACAAATTAAGTACATATGAATAGCTATCTATAGACTATCAAACATAGTAAGCTGTGATTTTGGACAAAAGTAATGGGTCAATTTCAATAATTTTGTTTACCATTATGACATGCTAAAGAACGCATTTTGGACATTGCTAAATTAAAAACATCGACTAAAAAGGTCATCAAAATAAACAAAAAAAGGTCATTAAAATAGTCCCTGCCGACATTAAAAATAATAATATATATATATATTTTTTAATATTCCTAATAAAACAAGTGTAGTTGTCATGGGTAATGCGCGTCACGCACGGCGCATGCGCGCGACCATATGACAACTGTACTGTCGGCCGCGATATGACTGACTCGCAGCAATGTGTACTGCGGACAGCTTCGAACGGGCCAAAACATACAATTTTATACTCGGAAAGGGTCAAAATCTTAAGTATGAGTATGCGAGTTCGATACCAGGTCAGGCAAGTACCAATACAACTTTTCTGAGTCAAATGTACTTTTTAAATATATCTTGGACACCAATAACTGATTAAAGGTGAAGGAAAACATCTCGAGGAAACCTGGACCTGAAGTCTGAAATCACCAACCCGCATTGAGCAAGCGTGGTGATTAACGCTCAATCCTTATCAGTGTGAGAGGAGGCTTATGCCCAGTAATGGGACGTTAAAAAGACTTATGATAATGAATTTGACAACCTTTATATGTACTGTACACATCTCAAGAATATCTACAAGACCTAATAAAATTTTGTAACCTATAACTAGCCGGTAGCACCCTAGTTATATGTTCTAAGTTTGTATGTACTTTCTAAGTATATCTTGGACACCAATGACTGTGTTTCGGATGGCACGTTAAACTGTAGGTCCCGGCTGTCATTGAACATCCTTGGCAGTCGTTACGGGTAGTCAGAAGCCAGTAAGTCTGACGCCAGTCTAACCAAGGGGTACTGGGTTGCCTGGTTAACTGGGTTGAGGAGGTCAGATAGGCAGTCGCTCCTTGTAAAACACTGGTACTCAGCTGAATCGGGTTAGACTGGAAGCCGACCCCAACATAGTTGGGAAAAGGCTCGGGAGATGATGAACTAGCCGGTAGCACCCTGTACGTACCAAGTTTCTCCATCTCGTCCCTGAGCTTGTCGGTGGTGCGGTCCTTGGCCCTGGCGCGGCTGGTGCGCGGCATCACCGGCTTCGTGGACTGCTTCACCAGCCGCGACTCGTCCTTCAGGATCGCCTTCTTGTTGCTGCAGAGAATATAAAAACTCGACATCAAGAGATATTGTTAACTATTAACCTTTTCCAAAAATAAAGATATGCCCTCAGCGCCAAGCTAAGAAATCATCCATAAATACCTAGAATATATGTAGTAGTGAGTTCGAAATTATATCGATTAAAACTGACTATTAATTTTGAACTTCAAAAGCCTGTCACGTAGTCGTGACCGTGGCGTGCTGGGCACTTTTTGTCTTGTCATGTATACATGACGGTGACGGTCAAAAGGTTAAAAAGCGTTTCACGAAACGAAAGGTATGCTCAAGATTAGATCTCTGGGTCCAGGGCTAAGGGTACCAGGCCCTTTAGAAAATCTGGAAAGCCTTCAAGTCTAGAATAATGTCTTGCTTGGGTGCTAAGTTATTTATTCGAAGTAGGCTGAAAAGCAGCACTTTTTGAATCATCAATATCGGGCGTTTACCCTCATGGTAAACTTTTGATTGAGGGTCGTCAAAGAATGAGCATTGTAACAAGGTGCAGACAAGCATACCGTATCTGCCTGGCGAGTTCCCTGATCTCCTTCATGGTGTCGTCGAGCTCGATCTTGGGCACGGCGTACATGCCTCCCTCCATGCGGAGTTCCTCTTCCTTCTCCAGCTCAGCCAGTTTCTGCGGACCAAATGAATTATGTTAGTATAAGTCACATTATAATTTAAATATTTTTATTATAATTTGCAAATGTCGCTGCTAGGCAAAGAGAGCGATATTGAAATGTGACGATGCGTGTTTTCTTTAGAAAGAAAATATAAAATGAAACATAGCCTATGTGACTATGATAGCGTAGCTTCCCAATACTTAAAAAAAGAAAACAAATCGGTTCAGAAGTTTAAGAGCTTTTAGGTTACAAAACAAACAACCAAGAAATACACCTATACCTTACAATAAAAATATAGATTAGATAAATGAAAAAGTGTAGTTGTCATGGGTAATGCGCGTCACGCACGGCGCATGCGCGCGACCATATGACAACACTACTGTCGGCCTCAGTATGACTGACTCGCAGGAATGTACTGCGAACAGCTTCGAATGGGCCATTTATTTTAAATAATTAGTAAGTAAAAACTGTAATTTTTTAATTACAATGAATTAAAAAATCTATGGCGATCATTTCTTATAATATATACTACCGGTTTAAAACGCATCCTGTAAGAACTACTGTGCGCACCCGGATAAATAATAGACCATAGCCTTCCTCGATAAAAAGAACAACCCAACTCTAAAATAATTTTTCAAATCGCATCAGTAGTTCCTGAGATTAACGCGTTCAATCCAACAAAGTCTTAAGCTTTTTAATATTAGTATGTAGTTAAAATTATGAGTATGTGGCCCATACGTTCGCGAGCTTCGCCACCCTCTCATGCCTAACAATGTTGTGAACGCAACAACCCGCATAAATTTGAGAGCCGCCATAAAATTCGGCGACAACTATACCTAATCAAGGATATACATATATCTATAAACTTTTATCCTAAACGCCAGAAAAATCACATGAAACTTTTGACGGCCACCGTCGCGTATAGATGACAAGCCAAAGAGTGGCCAGCACGCCACTGTCACGAGTACATGACAGTTAAAGTTCAAAATTAATAATCAGTTTTAATCTATAAAATTCCGAACTCGAAAATACTATATTATAGGTAATTATGGATGAATTTCTTGGCTTGACGCTGAGGGCACGTTTTTCTTTTTTTGACGTGGCAGTCAAAAGGTTAATGTAATACTAACGTCGAAGATGTCGGGGTCGATGTAGTCGGCGATGTTGTGTCCCTCCCAGAACTCGGGGATGGGGTCGTGCCGCTCGTCCTCCGGTATCTCCGCGTAGTTCTTCTGCAGGTCTGCAAGCAACACCAGTTATATTACTATTTGTTAACGCACCAGCCTGTCAAGTGTGAGTATGCGGGATCGATGCCGGGTCAGGTACTAGCTAAGTATATATATGACTGATTAAAGGTGGAAGAAAAAATCTCGAGGAGATCTGGCCTATAAAGTCTGATATCATATCCTATCGAGCGTTTTTTTTTCGTGGATAATCACCAAATGACCCCTCCCGCTGAGGCAGCTGGAGGAATTCTCAGACTCTTACTGACTAAATCCCACTATGTTCCTTCTGGAGGTCCTTGCATGCCAGGGCCATGGTAACTTTTGCGAACAACCCGCAGCCCAGATAGACCCTGGCCCTAACGGGCTCAGATTGCTGACATCTCTTCGAGGAGCGCGTGTAACAGAACGCGCCACCGACACAGACTGACAGTCCTTAGACATACGGACGGTGAGCCACACAAAAGTCACCGCCCACAGACCCGCGCCTACGCCACTCGAGAGTCATCTATCGAACATCCTATTGAGCTTGCGCGGTGATCAATGGTAAAACCTTCTCAGTGTGAGAGGAGGCCTGTGCCCAGCAGTGGGACAGTAAAAAGTCTGATGATGATACATATAACTGTGTACAAGTGTGTATAACTAACCTAGCACATAGTCATCTCCCTCCTCGACCTCTATGTCCCTCTCTAGTTTCCTCTTGCGGCTCAGTTTGTCTGCTTGCTGTTGTTTCTTCAGCGCCACGGCAGGCGGGATGACCGGGGGACGAGCCTTGCCATCCCGGGGGGTTGGGACAGCCACGTGTAGACGGTTTAGGATGCCATCCACCTAGGGGATACGAGAATTAATCTTCAATTGGTCAGATGAAGTGCATAATACTTTTGAAGCCAGCACATCAAGTTACTATAAATCGGTAAAATTGGCTTAATAGATTTTCAACTTTATCGCTGAACCATATTGTAAAATTCGAGTTTCAGGGAGCTTAATGTGCTGGCGTCTGTCCTCGTGATCAACGAGTCAGGTAGGAACATATTTCGGAAATTCAAAATTATTTTAGCGCTAAGGTAAACAGATTCTCTTTAATTTAACCAAAACTTTGTGTGCATGCATTTTATAGGCTGAGACTAAAAATCGATCTAAAAATATTTTTTTATTACCAAGAGAAAGAAACCAAAATAACTCATCACACATGATGCAGAGAAATGGCTAGTCAAATAAAGAGACATTCCTACCTTCTTAGTCCTCATCTTCTCAGTGACCCTGTGTCCGAGCAGGCGCTCGCAGGCCTCGATCTTGACCTCCTGCACGCCCTCCTCCGTGATGGTGGACATGCGCATCACGGGCACCACCGACAGGTCCGAGTTCGGGTCCGCGCTGAGGTAGAAAGGGTCAAGGGTTACATTCTGACATATTGTAACAATGCAATAGTCTACATACATCGCCATCTACACCAGCATGTGGTGGAAGTTCAAGCTTGCCGCAACCCTGCATCAGACATGCACAGTTAACAACATCATTCTGCAGTTTACAGAAGAACCTTGCTGGGGAGTTTGTTCTACCACTTCTTCCACTTGTTCAAACACATAGGAAGTGGTGAACGGTGAGCATTTTGGGGACTGTGACTATCTGTTCGAAGAATGCTGATATATCTGCCTAATTTGGATAAATGATTTTTGATTTTGATATACCCGTCTTGTAGAAAGATCCTCCATTTTCATCAGGGTACGAAGGCCTTCCCTCTCTGGTCTTCACAACCCTAAACCTTGCTGTGTGAAATGTCCCACCTCGTAAAACTAATCAACAAGATAAAAAAGGCAATTCTGTATAAACTCACTTAACAAGATTTCCCTTAGAGCAGGTGGTGACGAGATCGTCGATGAGCTGCCTCTTGGGCGGCGGCAACTCCTCGGGCTTGGTGACGTCCATCTTGTTCAGCACCACTATCAGGGGCTTGTTGCTGAACAACGGCTTTATGCTCTCGAACAGCGATATCTGGAAAATACAATTACATCATTAATGTCACAATACTAGAAAATGTTTCTATTTAATTAATCATAGAATTCTTTTTTATAGGAGTTTATTCACTTCTAAACGGTTGGACAAATGTGGTTGAAAATTTTGTGTACATCATCATCTCCCGAGCTTTTTCCCAACCATGTTGGGGTCGGCTTCCCGTCTAACCGGATTCAGCTGAGTACCATTGTTTTACAAGGAGCGACTGCCTATCTGACCTCCTCAACCCAGTTACCCGGGCAACCCAATACCCCTTGGTTAGAATGGCGTCAGACTTACTGGCTTCTGACTACCTGTAACGACTGCCAAGGATGTTCAATGACAGCCGGGATCTACAGTTTAACGTGCCATCCGAAACACAGTCATTGGTGATAATAGACAGATATACTTAGAAAGTACAAACTTTGAAAAGTTGCATTGGTACTTGCCCGACCTGGAATCGAACCCACGCCCTCATACTTGAGAGGTTGGCTCTTTAACCACTAGGCCACCACGACTTTAATTTTGTGTACCTATTATGCACACAAAACTAATGGATTCCTGGATGCTTTGAAAATACTATTAGACTCGGTAGGTGGCGCTGTATTCAGTTTTCGCTATTAGGTAGATCCTGTTATTTATAATGACTGCATAGACGCACTGACCTGTTCCTCAATGCTGTGCCCGCACTGTTCGCTGGGGTCTATGAAGTAGAGCACGGCGGCTCGGAGATGCGCGAGCGCAGTCACCGCTTGCATCTCGATAACGTTGCGCTCTTCCAGCGGGTGGTCTAAGATACCGGGCGTGTCTATCACCTGAAATTATAATTTTGATGTTTAGACTATAATTACAGGAGATATAAACTCAAGACTTTTTAAGGCAAGTCTGGGTAAGCTCTTACCACTGTAGATCTCATCCTTGCCCTCCGGGCTGGATTGGGAAGAGCGATCCCATCATTAATAAACAAAAGACAAATAATAATAAAAAATTGACAACTACCAACCGCGCGGATGAAAAGGACCTTTTAAACCATACATTGTGGGTCAGCAGGAATTTCTAAATATGCATAATTTGCTTCTCTAAACAATCTTGAAACACAGAAAATAAATTGCTAAAACAAAATTTTATTCTGCTCTCCTTCTAAAATACATCAAATACAAACATACCTGAAATATTTAATACTAGCGGTCGCCCGCGGCTCCGCCCGCGTGGATGTCGGTTTTCGCGAAAAAAAGTAGTCTATGTGTTGTTCTGTTGTATAAGATGCCTATGTGTTATTCTGATGTATAAGCTATATTGTGGTAAAGTTTCATTCAAATCCATTCAGTAGTTTTTACGTGAAAGAGTCCTCAAACATCCATACATCCATACTTACAAACTTTCGCCTTTATAATAGTAGTAGGATTATATAGCCTGTATATCAAAGTAGGAATGGGTTAACTAACCTGCCATCTCAGGTACTTGTAGTCAGTGTGTCCCACGTACAAGCTCTTGGTCGTGAACGCATACGGCTGCACTTCCACGTCGGCGCGAGTTATCTGAAAATAGAGCAATATTGTTAACAAAGCAAAACAAGAAAGACGTGCCCTCAGCGCCAAGCTAGGAATTCATCCTTAAATACGTACAATATAGTAGTGAGTTCGGAATTATATCGATTGAAACTGACTATTAATTTTGAACTTAAAAAGTCTGTCATGTATTCGTGACAGTGGCAGGCTGGGCACTTTTTGGCTTGTCATCTAGACGTGACTGTGGCGATCCAAAGGTTATAAAATAATCCTTATTGTACTGATAAGAATTATATTAATACAGCAGAAACAGTCAAATTTTCCCAATCAACTTTGAACCATATGATTCACCAATAAAGTTGAAAATATATTAAGGAAAGTTGACAGACTGTAGTAGCCTGATATACTGGCATCTATACAAACACATGCAACTACACAGTGTGCAGATTCATCCACCTCCACTTTCTCTGAACGACTGCCTATCTGACCTCCTCAACTCAAATGTCTATATCAGTTTATCAGATTATTGTATGTATTATATTCGTAGTTTTGCTGATAACTACATACCTTGTTGATAAAGCTGGACTTGCCAACGTTAGGGAACCCGCAGATGATGATAGTGCGAGTGTACGGATCGATGGACGGCAGACGCGACAAATGCTGACGGACCTGGAGATAAAAAGTAAAAATATGTAAAAAATACTTGCGTATCATGGGTAGAGTATAGTTATTTCGCTTTTTCTTATCTGTGTAGAAATACCTAGTGGTTAAGCCTCCAGCCTCTCAAACACGAGTGTGCGGGTTTGATTCCAGGTCGGGCAAGTTACAATATGACTTTACTATGTCATATACATATGTACAGACGCCGGCCGGTCAATCCACCCAAATCTGTCAAATTTTAGCATTTGAACATTAACCTTTCAGTATTGTGATAAGATTGAAAATCCAATAAAGAAATTTGACCGATTGAGGTAGGTTGATGTGCTGGCGTCAGTACTTTCGGAAAAAATTTTGGACACCAATTCGCTATATAAAGATGAAGAAAAACATTTTGAGGAAACCTGGACTTAAAAAAGTCTCAAATCACCAATTCGCCGTGTATATGGTGATGAACGCTCCTTCCGTCTCTGTAAAAGCCTGCAGCCTGGACGTGGAAAAATAAAAAGGCTTATAATGATGATTGAAAAACTAATAAAAGGCCTTATGTTAGTACCTGTTCCAAGTAAGTGAGGTTGGCGGCCTGTCTCTTCATGATGGTGGCCATGCGGCCGAGCGCGGCTCGCTTCAGCTGCTTGCATCGGTACAGCGAGTCTCCGTATTTAAGTAGACGCACGTAGTCTTTTGCTACGCTATGAAGAGTAGAATGAGATATGGTCAGTGTTAAACTAGTTGTACTGGTAAAATTGGTGGTCAGATTTAAGTTGTGTTGGCCTAGTGGTCAAAGAGCCAATGCAACTTTTCTAAGTTTGTATGTACTTTCTAAGTATATCTTGGACATCAATGACTGTGTTTCGCATGGCACGTTAAACTATAGTCGTATTTTTATTTAAACGATACAAAATGACGTTTACTGTGTTGTCAGTTTTTGATGAAATAAAAATAGTGTTGCGAAAAAGTGAATGAATGGAAAAGTTCCTGAATTAATGAAATTACTTAGATTGATTAGTGAATAATTAGTGTGCCAACCTACTGATATCGGTAAGGGGTTCGAATTTTAGTGATGCTTAGTACATACCAATGAGTTTTAGACGACTATATGTTTCTATAGTATTCTGAATACTACCTATATTGAATAGATTTTTACAAAATATAATGAAAACAATGCGAGGAAACTTGTAGGATTGTCCTATTTTCAGTAAATCATGTAGTTGAAACAATAGATGTATAAAATATATCAATTATAGGTACTAGGACGGTAATAAAAATAAAAAAAAAACACGGCTTTTTACATAAATTATTTTTAATAAGCTGCGCTTTTTAATAAGCCGACCTAAAACGGATTTTAGTTACATATATACTACTAGTAACTTATATCAGAGCACTTTTTCACTATTTTATTTTACACATAATATTCTTTAAAATTTTCAAATGTATAATTATGGTTCACTCATAGTTCATTCATTTGATTGAACGAGAACTGAACCCATCACTATTACTTTAAATGTGGCCACATTATTTTACAAAGTGACATTAGCTACTGTCATTTTGTATCGTTTAAATAAAAATACGACTATATAGGTCCCGGCTGTCATTGAACATCCTTGGCAGTTGTTACGGGTAGTCAGAAGCCAGTAAGTCTGACGCCAGTCTAACCAAGGGGTATTGGGTTGCCCGGGTAACTTGGTTGAGGAGGTCAGATAGGCAGTCGCTCCTCGTAAAACACTGGTACTCAGCTAAATCCGGTTAGATTGGAAGGCGACCCCAACATACATACAAGTCTTTTTGAAAGTATTGTTTTCTTATGTAAGCTTTTTGCATGTGACTGTTTGTTTCCTAAATAAATAAAATAAATAAAAACAAGGCTCGGGAGACGATGATGCTTTAGAAAACATTTTATAGTAAGTTTAACTTTTTACACTAGTGTTGTGTGTTTTGAAGCAAATTGGTGAACCTGGTTTTTGTTCCAATCAATTCAATGTCATTAACACTTACGTATCAATAAGATGCCTGGCTGTGTTCAGCTGTCCCAGACCCAGCTTGTAGTGGTCCTTATCGTACAGCACATTCATAAGGTCTGCATAGAATGGGTGCACATCATCTAGTTTGGGGAATTCCTGTGGAACAAGCCAAAACGTATGAAAATATTGGTAAAGAAATACAGATGAAGGATTCACATGTAAAAATGTCAAACTCAAAATAATGTCAAAAATAATATCCCTCATATAATATAATATCCCTCACACATTCACACAACGTCATCTAGTCCCAAACTAAGCAGAGCTTGTACTATGGGTACTAGACAACTGATAAACAAACTTATATACTTTTCTTTTGTAAATACATACATATTATATATAGAAACACCCAGACCAAGTCAAACACCCATGTTCATGCACACAAATGTTTGACTTATGCGGGAATCGAACCCGCGACCTATGGCGTGGCAGGCAGGTTCACTAACCACCACGCCATCTGGTCGTCGAAAAATTGCAAAAGACAGCCCTCGAAAATGGAATTTATTTTTGCAGAGATGAAGTAGTATCTGAACAAAGTATGTAGCTAATTAAGCTACTAGATGACTCGGAGGGCACAGTGCATAGTGCAAAATTTAGGTATAGGGGTTTTCTAAATTCAAATGTTTATTTGCAAGAAATACAGTAATATAAAGGTAAGATCTTAAAGCCTAAATCTAATTGTATTCTGCCTGCAAGCAGACATGCAAATTTTTTATACCTACATAATTAAATATTGTGCAATTACTTATTAGCTCTTATAAATTTTCATATTCCATAAATCTATCTGTATAGTTGTATATTGAAAAATGTTTATGTTGTCTCTGACTTTGTAATTCACTTTAAAGTCACATTATATATGTGATAAACTTCATGACATTAAAACTACATATTTATCTCAATTCTATCAGAACTTAATCTGATAGCGTAGGCGCGCACATAAACATTTTTAAACTATGTTGCGCAATTTAAGAAATCTCATCGATATTGCCCTAAACTGTGCTCTAAACTTAGATAATACTATTTATTTACGCTCCTTAAATAATTTTAAATGATTTCGGTATATCTATCACTGTGACTTACCTGAATAATCCTGGAAAGACGATCATGGAAGTTCTGTTGCGTAAATTTCACTTTTCTCATATAAAACCCGCGTATCCGGGATATTTTGTAATGTTTGTGTACAACTGTGGGAGTTTTCCTCTGAGTTTTAGACAAAATAATGTCTATAAAGTCCTGAAATACAAAAAATCAAGCGACATTTGTAAGGTTATAACACATGATGTAAATAAACTAAATAAAAAAGTCAGCAATGATTATTTGTTATATTTACCTTTGCTGTAGGCACTACAGCGATCTTTTTAAAGTTGTATAAACTCATTTTGGCTTATTTTATTACACTTAAAATTAAAAAAGAGCTCGGCATGAGCTCAACACGTAACCACGTGTTTTTAAAAGAAAAAGAAACGTCAACAACGAAGCAATGTCAAAAGTGTTTTTTTAAGCCTCGCGTTGTTGCCGTTTAATAATTAGCTATTAGATAAAATATTTAGCTATTTGTAACCTTTATTCTGTATGTTAAATTATTAAGCCTAAAATTTTATTCTGTTGTCAATGTAATAGTATAATTAATTGAGCAAGTTTTACCTTATAACATCGAAAATCGACTAAAATACAGTGTTATTATTTCACTTGGCAATTATAATAATTTATGTCAAATTCCAATCAAATTCCCCGATAGCAAATGGCAGTGGGAGGTTATGCTGGATTTATAATTCATTAAAAAAATAATGCCGGTTAATCTATTAGAACTACTACAATAACAAGGATATAGCATTTACAAAATATTTCGAATTCCAAACTACACAAGTCTCGACGATACTCAGATTTATCGTAAGTAAGATAATATTGCATCATATTTCATTTGTTTTTCTCATTCAAAATTATATAAAATATAATTGATATACTTGTGACAAACAATTATGATATATTATGAAGTATATGCCTCGCCTGCCCAACCATTTTACCTCTTAATATTTACTAAATAATGTAAATTATACTTTCAAGTTTCACTTCTCTTTTTAATTAATCACATGACAACCAGTCCTAAAAATCTATCGTTAGGCATTTAAAAAACGTAATTTACGATTAGTAAACTGTTCATAAGTAGATGTTTCAATAACATTATAAATAAAACGCGTCATTTACATTTATTTACAACACAGAAATTATTATCATAAAAATAGTGAGTGGTGTATGTCCTTTCAGGATATTTTCAAGAATAGTACAGAACAGAAACATAAAATGTATTCAAGACTTTGCAAGTTCCGGTCCAGCATGAGCCATCGATGGATATCATGCAGCAACATGTACAGCAGCGGCATTCTAAAAAAGAAGGAACCCATCACAAGAGCCGTGCAGCCCGGGAAGACCATACACGGCTTTGTTGTCACCGAAGTCGAACCCATCAAAGAGTATAACATGACAGCATATTATCTTGTACACGAAAAGACAAAAACAGAGTACCTGCATTTAGAACGAGATGATTCCAATAATGTTTTCTCAGTAGGCTTTCGTACAACTCCGCTAGATTCTATGGGCACGCCTCATATTCTTGAACATACAGTATTATGTGGTTCTGAGAAGTATCCAGTCCGAGATCCATTCTTCAAAATGTTGAACCGGTCATTAGCAACTTTCATGAATGCTTTGACGGGCCCTGATTACACATTCTACCCATTCTCATCACAAAATGAGGTTGATTACAGGAATCTGCAAAAAGTCTACTTAGATGCTGTATTTAAACCCAATTTATCTAGGTTAGACTTTTTACAAGAGGGCTGGAGGCTGGAACACACAAATGTGGAGGACAGATTATCCGAACTGACTTTCAAAGGTGTTGTTTACAATGAAATGAAGGGAGCCTTCTCTGAAACCAGTTCATTATTTGGACAAAAGTTCATTAACACTATCTTACCTCAGGGTACTTATGGTCACGTCTCTGGCGGTGACCCACTATGCATTCCACAACTCACACACGAGCATTTAAAAGATTTCCATGCAAGGTACTACCACCCAAGTAATGCTAGAATATACTCCTATGGAAACTTCCCACTGGAAGCTAATTTAAAGTTTGTCAATGAAGCTTACCTGAACCAATATGAATTTTTAGACCCAAAACACACAATAGTACAACGCCAACCGAGATGGAAGGAACCCCAAAGAAGTGAAATAACATGCAGAGTTGATCAGTATGGAGTTCCAATTGAAAGACAAAATCAAATCGCTATAGGGTATGTAATGGCTGACATTACAAGCATTTATGAAACCTTCATGACAATGGCATTGACTGAACTCATGATTATTGGACCAAATTCAGCTTTCTACAAAAGTTTGATAGAGAAAAACATTTCTGGGGGCTACAATTCTCTCACTGGTTATGACAACCAGATTAGAGACACATTATTTGTAGTGGGATTAAGGGATGTCGAGAAATCTAAATTTGAAATGGTTGAAAATATTGTCAATCAGACAATACAAGACATTCGCGATAAAGGTTTCGAGAAGGACCACATTCAAAGTGTCTTGCATGGTTTTGAGTTATCGATCAAGCATCAATCACCAAAGTTTGGTCTGAATTTACTGTTCAATCTTATGCCCCTGTGGAACCATAATGGCCCAATTCTAAGTGCATTAAAAGTCAATCAATTGTTAGATCAACTTAAAGCAAACCTAATGGAACCTGCCTATGTGAAAGAAGTCATTGAAAAATACTTCATTTCAAATAAACACAAGTTAACCATGACTATGGTACCTGACCACAAGTTTGATGATGCATTTAATGAAGCAGAATGCAGACTGTTAGAAAGTAAAGTCAAAGCACTGACGAGTACTGAAAAAGATAAAATATATGAAGAAGGAAAAGAGTTGTCTAAAGCACAGAAGAAAATACAGAATTTGGATCTACTTCCTTGTCTGAAGATTGATGATATTACTCTTACTAAAACAGCTCCACCTCTGAAGCACACGGTTGCTGACATCATTCCTTTACAAATGTGTGTGGCCAACACCAACGGTGTCACGTATTTCAAGGGAGTTGTCGGAACTGACTGCTTGAACGACAGTCAGAGGCCACTCTTGCCATTCTTTGAATATGTCATCAACAAGTTTGACACAAAGAACTACAACTACCGCGACTTTGATAAGTTTGTCAGCAGGTCCACATCCGGACTTGGATTTCTCACCCACATTACGGAACATATTGACCAACCTGGCCAATATGAACAGGGAATACTAATCAGCAGTCATTGCCTGGACGAGAACCTGCCGAAAATGATGGATATATGGGGTGAAATCTTCAGTAAACCTAATTTCAGTAATGGTGATAGAATGAGAATGCTCCTCACAAACTATTGCTCAGCTTTAAGTAACGGTATCATTGACAACGGACACACTTACGCCATGCAGGCAGCCCGGGCTTTGATTACCTCTGTAGACCAGTGCAAAGAGAGTCTAATGGGTCTCAAACACATAGTGACTATGCAAGACCTGCAGAAAAACAAGAAGATAGAGGACATCCAATTAATCGTCGATACAATTGGCAAAAATATCCTTAAAGGCAGCAATTTAAGGACAGCATTCCATTATTCCAACACAAACGTGCAAATTCAGAATGTCGTTGATAAATTCTGCAAACAGCTTTGTGCAAATGTAGAACAAAAGGAAATGAACAGGATTAATTGGACTGATGCCCAGAAAATGCCACAAGAGAACCGTGGCGTGCATATTGTTATGAATATCCCTGTGAACTTCTGCGCCAAAGTCGTCCCCACCGTATCTTACACCGACCCTGATTATGCCAAACTACGAGTGCTCTCGAGATTCATAACGTCAAAGTACTTACACCCAGTGGTCAGAGAGCAGAACGGGGCCTATGGAGGTGGCGCACTTTTGACATTAGATGGCGCCTTTAACTTCTACTCATATAGAGATCCCAATTCCAGAGTGACTATGAATGTTTTTGACAAAACAGCAGATTGGATGTCCAACAATGTTAATCTCGTTGATGACCAAAACCTGTTTGAAGCCAAACTTTCTATCTTACAGCAGATGGATCAGCCTATTGCTGAATACATGAAAGGAATCGACCTGTTCCTTTATGGGCTATCCTACGATATTTGGAAGACTCAGAGGGAAAGAGTATTAGCCGTTAAGAAAGAAGATTTAGCAGAAGTGTGTGAGAAATACTTTAAGGATGACAAATGGAGCGGTAAGTGTGTCATTGGAGAAGGCTCAAAAGACCTCAAAGAAGGTAAAGAGGTTTGGGAGACTATAAGCGGACCTCAACAATAATTTGGAAGAATATTTCGAAACCAATCCTAAGGAAATATCGGAAAGTGTGTAAAGAATTAAAATGTGAATAGCAGTGCAGGTTAGTGAAATAGGTTTGGATTTTGGATCGAGTTACAAGTATCCAGAGCGGTTCTTGCGCTAGCCACCCAAAAAAAATGGTCAGCAAAAAGATGGCGGCCGAAAATTGTTGCCATATTTAACAAGCATTATTAGACTCATTTCGAAAGGTTACTCGAGTAACAATTTACTTTACATTACCTGTGTAAAACATTGTCAGTCGTTTCGTCTGTCGCAGTCGGGTAAGTGTTGTTGGTTTGTTACAAAATGCAAGATATTTTGTGATTGTTACGGTCAGAACAACTTTGTTAATTTATTGCTGAGTATGTGATGTTGAGACTTGTTAATAAATATTATTTTTAAATTCTAACCGATTTTTATTACTATCCTGCGGTACACACGGCTACACATCAAGCTAAAACTAGTATAAGCTGACTCTTCAATTTGTAGAAAGACCATATAAAGCGAATCCTAGATAAACTGGTTTTGTATAGCTTGATATGTAGCCGTTTGTACATTGAATACATTCAAATCTAGAGCGATGCAGATAGTGGTTACATGAAGCGACTGGCTATCTGACCCCCCCCCCACACTCAATCAATTACATACATACAACCTCTAACGACAGCAAAAGACAAAATTAGTGCATGTGGAAACAAGTTGGTACATTTCTCGTCAAACTCACAAATAATTTTCACTTCACCCGCACGCTGACACCTTAAAATGTTTTCTTTGTGCGTCTCCTTAGCGTCTCGCACGATATTCCGAGCTGCCTTATTCTTTGGCGAGAGTGATCATCGATACTTGTAACATATTACAGAAGCGATCTCCGACCCCCGGATCGTCAAACACAAAATGTCACTGCCGCAATGCTTCGACAGCCCAGAAGAATATTTCGAAGAAAGTCTAAAGTTCTTTAATGAATATCAATATCTATTTAACTACCCAAACACAGACATACTCATTCACAAAGTTTTCGATAAAATTACACTAAAAAATGAAGATATAGACATTTTTAATGACAATTTCAACTTAAGCGCAACTGATGATGAATTTTTGAACACATTTCTTGGTAAATTGGAAAAACTACAAGTTTCTTACAAAGATATTGATGTAGACTTGGATAACAATATAAATGTGCCTGTTAGTGCTAAAAAGAAGCATGAGATAATTTATCTGGCGAAAGAAATCCAGGAAATGTGTGACAATGTCGGCTGCGACGTCGTTGTGGACTTCGGATCAGGATTGGTAAGACTTTATTAATTACGACTGTCCTCTATATTATGATGTAAGAAATCTGTAGGTAGGTACTAGAAAGGTCCCGGAATTTATTCTTACTTAGAATTTATTGAATCAAATTTTATGTAATCAGTAGCTTCCGCCAGCGGTCTTACCAGCGTCCCGTGGGAACAACTAAGCGTATTCGGATAAATAGTAGCCTAATAGCCAGATGTGGCGCGTTCGATTCTCGCAAGGGACAAGAACTTTAAGGCGCAGACTCTATCGCATTTAATGCGCAGATACAACTTATAGAATTTATGTGCTATTTAAGTTATTCAGTAAAGTAGATTATGCACTTATTCGATCTGTCTGTTTCCAGGGCTATCTGGACCAACGTTTGTTTGAAACAACAAACTGCAAAATATTAGGACTTGAATGTAACGAAAGCCACTACGTTGGCGCCAAAATACGACAGCGGAAGTACCACTCGAATTCCATAGACAACGTGAAATATATTAAACACACTGTAACCGAAAATTCGCACAAAAATATCGTGAAATTTCTGCAAGACAAGTTTGGGAATCATGGAGGATTTTGTATAACGGGCCTACATGCTTGCGCGGATTTGACTATTGACACGCTTAATTTATTTCTAAAGATGGCTGATGCAAAGGCCATGGTATTGATGCCTTGTTGTTACCACAAAATGGTAGAAAATGGAGGCGTGTTCCAGAACTTTCCCTTAAGTAATTGTTTGAAGAATATATTTAGAAGATTTAAGGCAGAAGAGTTTATGAAAGTGCCCTTCTTGAGGCTGGCAGCTCAGCCGCCGTCCGTGGACGATAAATTAGAAGAGTTGGTGTTTAATTTATTATCAAGAGCTGTGCTACAAATGTTTGCATTCAGACGTAAGTATTCATGTGCGTAGAGTCGTAGATGAATAAAATTGTGTTTCCTACCTGCGCCTGTTGTTGGCAACACAGTACATTTTGCAGCATAAAAGGTACAAGGATAAAGGCACACGCTTTTATAAAAATAATCTGTGTCATCTAAAAATCAAATACAATAATAACATTGCTTAATCATCTAAGCAATAGTTAAAGTAATAGTTTAATTGATTAAAGTTAATTTCAATTGGTTGCTTAAAATCTTCTTTACTCCCCTCCACTTTGGTGGTTTTTGAGCCTTTTGCCTGGCCTTTCTCGCAAAACAAAGCCTAATTGGTAGGTTTATTAAATTTAATAAAGTAATAAGATTATTTCATTTACAGACAACTGCAAATTAAAAAGAAATAAACGGAAAGCGGTGAAAACTAAAACTATGGATAAAAACTTTGAAACTTATATCCAAGATGCATCCACGAATGGATTTACTTTATTGAAGAATGAACCTAAACCCGATAGCAATATGGTTGAGAAACCCCAATTTTGTTTAGAGGAACTTACGACATTGTGGAATGAAATATCGGAATTTACTTTTAAAAAGGCGGGAGTTTTTATTCTTTTACAAAATTATTTGCAACCAGTCATAGAGAATTTAGTTCTATATGATAGAATTGTTTACTTGAAAGAGAAAGGTATACATAATTGTGAATTTAAAAAGATATTGAATGTTAATACATCACCTCGCTGTTTAGCATTATTAGCTTATAAATAAGTTTTATGATCAACTTTATAATTGTTTTATTTTCTAATTTCTAAGTTGGATTAGTTTGATTAGGTAAGACAGAAAATAAACCAAATATTATTGAACTAGTGCATATTTTCTCACTGTAAAAAAACTTGTCTACTATTAGTTTTCGCCGGTGATTATACCCGCGCGCTCAGATATAAAGTACCACCTAGCTTAAATACTTCTTCGACAAATCGGCTATATTTTTAATGTAACAACAAAGAAGTTCCTGTACTGTACTAAATTTTTTTTATAAATCACCATCGTTTGAAGAGATAACCGTAACAAATTGAAAAACCGGTTTTCTTTACAAGCACTACAAATTGTCTTTGGATATAGACATTGTGTCAATTTATGTCCTGCTGTCAGTGCATGTCAGTGTCAGATGTCTGTGATGTTTATTGGCTGTTTTGTTTCCAGTGGTTACGGGAAACGGGAAATTTCTTAATAAATAACAAGAAACCGCTTCCAGATATTTCCACATAAACATGAATGATTTAGACAATTATTGCCGCCTATGCGCCGACTTGAAAGAAGATAGCGAGCTGTTAAACATGGAATTCAACGACGAAAGACGCCGAGAATTCACAAACAAGTTAGCGCGATTCAATATAGCTGTGAATTTTAATAATATTTTGCCTAAAACTGTATGTATTGGGTGTTTGAAGTCGTTAGATTTTGCTTATGACTTCGTGGCCACTGTTGATACAGCTCAAGAGGCTTTTACCGATTATATTTCATCACAAGATATAAAAAAGGAAGAAGATATAAATACTTTTTCAGAGGACGAAGCTGAAGACTATGAGGAGCTTTATACTAGCGCAGACGATGATATCGGTATGACAGACGAACATTTAAATGACGAGGCCTCCGAAAAGATTGAAATTGTATATAAGCCAGAAATAGAAATAAAAACTGACACGAAACCTAAAAAGGACATAGAACCGAAAGTTAATACTTTAAACAAAAATAAAACTAGCTTACACTCTAGGAAAAACATGAAAAGTATCAAAATTGAACAAACAGAGTCATGGAACAGTTACAATTGGTTATGTGCACACTGTGACCGATACTTTCGGTCTCCAAGCGAGTTGAGGGTACATTCTATGCAGTACCACAGTACTTGTAACCCTTACAGATGTTCTGACTGCAAGGCAAGAGGAATACACATAGATAACTTCATTGCACATATTTGTAGACATAGACCTTTTCTCATATTCACTTGTTATATTTGCTCCCTAACATGCACATCTTTTAAAGAATTAAAGAAACATAAAGCTAGCCATATGCTGTCTGATTACAAATGCATCGGATGTAATATGACTTTTCCAAGCCAAGAAGAGTTAGACGAACATGATATAAATTTTTATAAAAACGCAGAAGCAAATAATTTGCTGAAAGTTCCAGAAAACGATAACTTGACTTGTGTATTTTGTCAAAAGACATCTAAAACTAGATTAATGCTTAACAGGCACTTGTTAATCCATACGGACCGCAAACGCGAGCATGTGTGTGATGTCTGCGGTAAAAGCTTTTATCACAAGAAGGAATTAGTACAACATAGTTTTGTACATTCCGATGCGAGACCATTCCAATGCGAAATATGCAAGTTCTCTTTCAAGGTAAAGTCGGAATTGAAGAAGCATGTCACAATTCACTTTGGACCTAAACAGTTTGCTTGTGAACAATGCGGAAGATGTTTCAGACTTAGAAAAATGTTAATCAGCCATCGAGCAGTCCATAGTGATATCCGTCCGTATGTTTGTACCCATTGTAACAAGAGTTTCCGGTTCAGACACTTACTACAACAACACCTTTTATTACATACGGATATCAAACCTTACACATGTGGCATTTGCACACAAAAGTTTAGGAACTGGTCAAATTATAACAAACATTCCAAAGAAGTTCATGGGGTAGACAATTCAAGGAGACGACGGACAGCAGACGGACTGTTCGGTATAGATCCCAAAACTAAAGAGGTGATATACCCCGAAACTGACAAGATACTTGAGTGGAAGAAAAAAATATTGGTAAAGGAAAAGAAAGGCAGGCCTAGGAAAGTGTATTTAGATTGTGACAACGATGATGATTGAGAGCAAAACTTGAGTTTAAAATACTGGCCAAGTGGAGTTGTATTTGAACACAATATGTTCTTCTAACAGTGTTGTGCAAAAAAGTAGATTGTTTTACAGTGTATGGATGTTGTAGGGTGCAAACATTATTCAGAATAAAAACAGACGTGTTGATAACATAACATTTCGCTTATAATTCATAATAAAATGTATTTTTAATTTTTAAACATTATTTTCATTACTGATAGCTAGAGACATCTGCCATTCATCATCATTCCTCCCTGATTTGATACTATATATAAAAAAAAATATACCTATTATTGTGATAAATTTTGTTCCAATATGCTTGATATGTCATGCAAATTACGTTACTAAAGAGTATACAATTGTACGTTACTTACACTACAAATTATGTCATAAATTATAGATAGGAACACGATGAAATAAGGACTTTTGAATACGAAAAACTTGCCATCTATTGGTGAATAGTGGACCTAATTAAACAAAATAGGTATTTTGATATATATTAACATCATCATCATCATCAGCCTATCGCAGTCCACTGCTGGACATAGGCCTCTCCAAGTGCACGCCACTGAGATCGATTTTCGGCTTCTCGCATCCAGCTCCTGCCAGCCGTCTTGCGCAAGTCATCACTCCACCATGCCTGAGGACGTCCTACACTACGTTTGCCAAGGCGTGGTCTCCACTCTAGAACTCGTTTACCCCAACGGTTATCGGTTCTTCGGCTGATATGGCCAGCCCACTGCCACTTCAGCGTGCTGATTCGGTGGGCTATGTCAATGACCTTGGTTCTCTGACGGATTACCTCATTTCTGATGCGATCCCTCAGAGAAATGCCAAGCATAGCTCTTTCCATAGCCCGCTGAGCGACTTTAAACTTGTGGACCAGCAGTAGGTCATGACATATTAACATCAAAGAGTACAGTAATATAATTAACATAATTAACGAAAAAAATCACGTCACAAGCCGTGTAAATAATTATACAATTAATTCCTTTTTTATTTATAATTTTTTTAAGCGTGATTTCATTTCTTTTCAAGAACTTACTATTTTGTAGTCTCAGATCTTATTATTTACAATTTAATTATAAATATAATACTATATACAATTTAATTATAAATATAATACTATATACAAAGAAAATAAAAAAGAGACAAATTAAAATAGTGCATCAAAAAATTCCTCCGCATCGCTGTCAGCGGAGATCGTGCCCAAAAGGCTGGTCGCATTGCCACGTTGAATGGCAATGCTGATTCGTTGGCCAAGGTATTGGCCAGCCCTTTGGTCACGTGTGGACTCCACTAAACGCATGCTTAGGTCTTTGAAAAGTTTGTGGGCACTTGGGCCCCATGGTCCCAGTGTTTCAACCCCAAACGGTTCAAACATGTAATTGCCGATTAGGTTTACATATTTGCGCCGTTTGAGGTTTTCCGCGGTAGCAGCAGCCGCACCGGCACAGCTCGCCGTACTGGGAAGGTGGGAAGGTGCAAGGGTGTCAACGCATGTAGCGTCCCACACCAAAGACCTTCCCATTTTCCATGGCATTATGGACATCTCATCTGGTCTCTTGCCATCGTCACGTGCCAGGCCCTTCGGTTCTAAAACAGCTGGCACTCCGGCGGTGACAAGAGCACGACGGATGATGTCATTAACACTGGCGTGCCGTGCCATGCGACCTGCGCTCTTGCTGCAGGAGAGACCATGGTGCCCAAGGCAGTCCACAGATTCGCCGCATTGACAGCGATGCGGAGCTCCAGTGGGAGCACCTAGGCGAAAGCATGTAGCGAGCCGGAATGTTGTGTCACCCAGCATAGTTCCAATGCTGGGTGAAGGCAGTGCGTGTAGCCATAGCCCTGACTCCCATTCTCCCACAGCCAGTAGGCGGGCACGCTCCGCAGTGTTGATAGCTGTATTTATAAGGTTATTTCTTATCAACCTGCAGAGCGGCTCATCCCACTGTCTCTGGGAAGCCGGGTTGTCAGGGTAGGCTGTGTTTGGGCAAGCCATTTTCCAAGCGTTCATACCATCAGTCAGATACGGCACTTCGAAGTTGACCAGTGAAGGAGCTAAAATTTTCCTGGTCAACTCTTTGGTGCCGCAGACCGAGGATAAGAACGCCGGTAGACTGATGCTGGAAATTTTGCGAACGCCGAGGCCGCCAAATCTAATCGGAAGCGCCAAATCTAAGGGTAGCTTGAAGCCACCCTCGGTCGTCCAAAGCCAAATTAAAGATCTTTAAATTTACTTTACTCTATGTCTCAGACCTAAAAGAAAAGTAATATTTTGTTATAATCTGTCAAACAACAAACAAAGAATTGTCAATGTCAATCGAGTGCTGTAAGTGTAGTCTGTTGTGAGGAAAGGAAATATAAATAAACAAAATATTATTTGATTATATTCCATCATGAATGATAATAAATTTGATCACTGTCGCCTTTGCGCTGATTTGATGCCAAATTACAAACTAATAAACCTTACAACTGAGGAGGGACTTTGCCAAGAAATTGTCAATAGGTTGTCCCGATTCAACGTTCAAATAAACTTAACCGATAATAATTTGCCAAAAATGGCTTGTGTTCTATGTGTGATGTCGTTACAACGAGCGTTTGAGTTCATTTCTACTGTGGAGCGAGCCCAATCCTATCTAAACGATTTAATTTTAGTGCGAGAGGTTAAAAATGAAGAAGAAAATTCTGATGCTGAAAACTTTTTTTACGAGGGCCCGGCGGCAAACGAGGACGATGCCGAGGATATCAAAACCGAACCCATTAATGAAGATACCGCTGCTGAATGTTGTATAGAAAACAATACAGAAAATAATACAGGGTCGGAGTGTAGCAAAGGGTGTGCAAGGTTTTTGGGACTTAGAAAAATTTTCAACAAAAATGAAAATTCTTATAAATGCCTAGTTTTTCATTTCCATCGCATAGAATACCTATTAATAAGGCGAAAAGCATCTGGGCACTTTTTGTCTAGGACTTCAGGTTAGCCTGAAAATGAGCACTGAACGTCATTCGGCAATGTACGCAAAAACACTTAGAAAAATTTTTGAGCCAAATTTTTTTTTTAGAAATTGTTCTTTTTTTCGTTTCTATTGTGTAGGGGGGTAAAAAATAAATACTTTTCACCCTTACCACTTTTTAGCTAGCGTCAGCCGTTCTCCGGTAATAGCGACTGAAAGTTGGATCGCGAAATCCTAAATGTTCCAAAAATCACTTTTTTCAATGCCAATGCATAGAACACGCAAATACAAACATTTTATATTCTGAAGACCTACCCGCTACATGTCACCAATCGAAGGTTATTCCTAGTTAAAGATTAGAAAGGGACCAGGGACTTGTAATTTTTTCGCGATTTGAGGTGGGCCGTTTACTTTAGGGTGTGCAAGGGGCTCAGGACTTAGAAAATTTTTCTATTTTTTTAAGCAATATTTACTTTTCAAATCGTATTTACCGGAGAACGGCTGACGCTAGCTAAAAAGTGGTAAGGGTGAAAAGTATTTCTTTTTTACCCCCCTACACAATAGAAACGAAAAAAAAAACAATTTCTAAAAAAAAAAAATTTTGCTCAAAAATTTTTCTAAGTGTTTTTGCGTACATTGCCGAATGACGTTCAGTGCTCATTTTCAGGCTAACCTGAAGTCCTAGACAAAAAGTGCCTAGATGCTTTTCGCCTTATTAATAGGTATTCTATGCGATGGAAATGAAAAACTAGGCATTAATAAGAATTTTCATTTTTGTTGAAAATTTTTCTAAGTCCTGAGCCACTTGCACACCCTAAAGTAAACGGCCCACCTCAAATCGCGAAAAAATTACAAGTCCCTGGTCCCATTCTAATCTTTAACTAGGAATATCCGTCGATTGGTGACATGTAGCGGGTAGGTCTTCAGAATATAAAATGTTTGTATTTGCGTGTTCTATGCATTGGCATTGAAAAAAGTGATTTTTGGAACATTTAGGATTTCGCGATCCAACTTTCAGTCGCTATTACCGGAGAACGGCTGACGCTAGCTAAAAAGTGGTAAGGGTGAAAAGTATTTATTTTTTACCCCCCTACACAATAGAAACGAAAAAAAGAACAATTTCTAAAAAAAAAATTTTGCTCAAAAATTTTTCTAAGTGTTTTTGCGTACATTGCCGAATGACGTTCAGTGCTCATTTTCAGGCTAACCTGAAGTCCTAGACAAAAAGTGCCCAGATGCTTTTCGCCTTATTAATAGGTATTCTATGCGATGGAAATGAAAAACTAGGCATTTATAAGAATTTTCATTTTTGTTGAAAATTTTTCTAAGTCCCAAAAACCTTGCACACCCTTTGCTACACTCCGACCCTAAGCATGTGGCTGAACATAAAGTATTAGATCATGTTTGCTGCGGGTGCAATGAAAGTTTTAAATGCAAAGAGGAACTGGCTGTCCACACTAATACATACTACAGAGGCACACTTAGGGTACTAGAATCGTCCATGCTCGTGAAGGGTTCCTTAACTTGCGCGGTCTGTAAAAAAACATATAAAAACAAATGTACTTTGAATAAGCATATTATGTCGATCCACACAGACAGGCAAAAGGATCATACATGTGACATTTGTGGCAAATGTTTCTACGGAAACAGAAGCTTAGTCGAGCATATGGCACAGCACACTGATGCAAGGCCATATCAATGTAAAATTTGTAAATCCTCCTTCAAAGTTGAAAGACGGTTACGTGAACATATGGCAACCCATGATGAAGAGAAACAATTCCCTTGTGAACAGTGCGGAAAACGTTTTCGTAAGAAACCTCACCTGAATAGGCACAGCATTATTCACACGGACTCCTTCCCACATGTCTGCAGTTACTGTAGTAAAAGTTTCCGTCATAAAGGGACTCTGGACCAGCACCTGCGCCAGCATACTGGATTTAAGCCATACTCTTGTAATATTTGCCAAAGAGAATTCACAAATTGGCCAAATTACAACAAGCACATGAAAAGACGACATAATACAGATATGGCAAAGAAGAAACATACGCCGCAGGGCCCATTACCCATAGACCCCATCACTGGGGAGGTTATATACCCAGATAAAGGTACTGAAACAAAAAAGATAATTTCAGAACAAAGAAATAGAAGTAGACGCCAGAAAAACATAGTGCCTAGTAAAGAAAAGGACAAAAATAGTAATAGTAATGAATGAACATAGCATTAGTTGATTTTAAATTTGTGTAAAATTGACTTTAGCTTCGTACTCACGGAAAACAAATAATGAGCAGAGATGCCACAAGCAACCAGGCCTTGTCGTATCAACCAGGGCATGGGCAGGGCTTACACGTTACAGTAGGTGTGGCCAAAAATCTCAGTCTCAAGTGATGTTGTTGGCAAAAACTGAGACATGTTGATAACATAAAACTTAACTTATAAGCCATAATAAAATGTATTTTTAATTTTTAAACATTTTCATTGCTGATTTTTTATTTTTAGACTTCCTTTTAATTTCCGCTATCTGTCTTAAACTTGACATTAGAACATTATTCAAGCACAAATTGTATAATTGGCAAAATGCTCCTATTTTTTATTCCACTATATATATGAAACTAAGAATACACCACAAAACTTTGCATGCTATGTACCTGTTGCAAAACATGTAGCGCTATTTTTTTATTACACGTTGTATACGATTCTTTAATATAAATAATGTTGATGGCATCCAGGCCGATTGTCGGCTACGGCGGCCGTTCTCTTTTATGGAGATCAGCCAGCTGCGCAGGACATATTATAGTGCACAAGCAGTCGCGCAGACACAGGTGCACTCTCTATTCTCTCACTCTCATCCGACACCACCGGAGAGAGATCATGCGCAGGACCGACATTTACGAGTTCTCCGATGCACGGGTGAATCAATCACCAACTTCCAGACTCCAGGCTGCTTTATGAAAGTTTCTCAAAGCCCACTGTAGTGTACTATGAGAATAAACGTTGCACGCTAGATGGCGCGACGGTCGTTGGTGTGACGTGACGAGCGAGTCGCTAGGCGCGCGCTGGAAACCTAACCGCCGAGCGATTTAAGTGTGTTACAAATATATTCCTTTATTTTATTTGTCCGTGTACATACAGAGCGAACCGTACACCCACAATGCGATTTCGGCCCGTCCCGGGATTCGAACCCGAGACCCCGTGTCACGCGTGTGAGCAGTCACGCCTTGCGACCACTACATCAACGAGGTAGTCAAGTGTAAGTTAGGTAATATTAAGTCCATGAAATAATGTTATAATGTATGTCACTGTCACTGCACTCGGGACTATGGAGTCTCGGACTTTTGGAAGGATAACGTGCTGAAGTCCTTTTGTGATAACTTTAAAACTATGGGGACTATGGCCCCTGCCGATGACAACGTAAAAATGGCAGCAGGAATCTTGCCAGCTCAATCAAAGTCCATCAAAACCTGTTCAGCTGTATTGGCGTGAAGAAGTGACAAACTGACCCACTCAAAACCATTCGTCTTTATAAATGTGATGCTAGAATGACTAAAATCTATACATAAATATAATAAAATCGTAGTCAAAACTGTACATTGAATATTAAAAAAAATCATAATTGGGGCGTGATCTAACATCGATATCGAACCAAAAAATATAGTTTATAGAATGTTTGTCTGTATGTATGTATGTCCGGGATAATTTCAAAAAATACTGAACGGATTTCCTACAAATTCGGCATGAATATAACTAAAAGTCGGGTCAACATATAGGCTAAAATTATCACGCTATCACTACGAGGGGGAGGGGGGTGAATTCCGCCCACGCGGACGACGTCGCGGGCAAAAGCTAGTGCGATAATAATTTACAAACACATTTTAATAAAAATTTTAATAACACTAATACTGTGTGCTTTACATTTTATATTATGTTATGATAATAAAAATATAATATTGCATTTTCTTACTTGAAAGCAGCTTGTGCAACTTAAAAGTACGTTTGTTGTACAATCATAAATAAGTCACTATTATTCTAATAAACACTGGCAAACGAAATAAGAAATGGATTTACCTAAAATATAGGGTGACTGGTAATTAGTGACCGATATTTAAACACGTGATTGTACTCATGATTACAAAAAACATTCCCGAAGAAACTTTTTTTGTTATTTTATATCATTATAGCAAAACTAGCGGTCGCCCGCGGCTCCGCCCGCGTGGATGTCGGTTTTCGCGACAAAAAGTAGTCTATGTGTTATTCTGATGTATAAGCTATATTGTGGTAAAGTTTCATTCAGTAGTTTTTACGTGAAAGAGTAACAAACATCCATACATACAAAGGTTCGCCTTTATAATAGTAGTAGGATAAAAAATACAATGGTTTCTTCGGGAATGTTGTTAGTAATCATGAGTACAATCACGTGTTTAAATATCGGTCAATAATTACCAGTCACCCTATATAAATACAATGTCTTTCAAAGTGGAATGCGCATCTACACAATTATGATCAAACGCCAGCACATCAAGCTACTACAATCTGTCAAGTTTCCTTTATAGATTTTCAATTTTATCGCTGAAGCTTATGGTTCAAAGTTGACTTGGAAAATTTGACAGTTTAGGGTAGCTTGATGTGCTGGCGTTATTATGGCCCTCAATACAGTATTGTGTGAACAACTAAGAGATAAATAATCAACACCCATTCATATCAGATAAAACCTTTTCTTGTTCCGATTGTACATACAGTGCATAATTGCTTTTCTTTTTGGGGAAATATATTAAAACTAAATTAAACTGACATTATGTATGTCCCTAAATAAATAAATAAAATTAACAAGTTCGGAGGGTCATTGTCTGAATATGAAGTTTTTTTTTTATTATATCAGGTCTAACAACACTATATAGTGCACCATATTTTTACAGGACATCTAGAACATGCTAAGGATCATGTTTACATGATATGATTATGTGTCGTTAGACCTTATAAATGTAACTTAAAATATATATTTTTACTAGTTTTGTACATTAAAAGAAAATTATTGCATGGGAACTCCCTTTTTTACATAAATTAGATATGAACTCTGCCAGTGTCATGTTGTGACTATCAAGCTATGTACTATACAACATATTGTAGCTTTTACTACGAGACCCTCCTTAAAACGGTATTTCTTTGATAAGGTATACTTCTCGGTAACCTTAGGGTTGAACTACATCTGGCAGCACGGAATCGCCTTTTCTCTTTCCGTTGCTTAGAACTGCCATTTTATCTTCTTCTTAGAACGGCGATTCCGTGCTGCCAGATGTAGTTCAACCCTTAATGGCCAGACTTCCGTGCACTGGTACGCTTAAGGTCACAGCTCATCAGAGCCACCCGGCACCCACCTCGTCGTACGGCGTCCACTAGTTGTCGACAGATGAACTCCGCGTGGTCAACGAGTGGACGTCGTTTGAATCACGAATTTTTGAGTAGTCTACTTCGCATCCGCGCGTTGGCGATGCGCAGTCCAAGCAAGGTAAGCATGCGAACAGGGGCCTAATGCTGCTAATTTAGTTTAAAGAACACGCAATTGATATTCAACTGATACTCAATCACGACTCCATGTCGATTGAGACAAATAGGGCATTCTGAAAAAATTTTTTTTCAATCTCAATAAAGTCGTAATTTAATTGTTATGTGAGTCTTAGTTCAATGGTTATCGGTTTTGCTATTCTAATTTCACCAAAAGCTAAGTGATGAATGATATATTATATTGTTTTTAATAAACGTTTTGCGTACCAGTGGCAGTTCAAACGTAGACCATTGGTCTTAAATTAGTAACAGAATACCCCATAAGATAAAAATTGCTATTAAGATCCAATTAAGTTTCAATTGACACAATATTAAATTAGCAGCATCAGGCCCCAGTTAGTTGTCACCGAGTGGCCGAGTGGTCTAATGAGCTGTGACCTTTATGTTGCAATTTCTCGACATCCTAAAATTTCGGTCAAAGCAACTCACGCAATTTTCCAAACCGCCATTAAGTTTGGCACGAATCATAATTATTGTTTTATATGTATGACCTTGCTTCTATCAGCAGAATTAAGTTCATCTATCTTGGGCACTATAATTCATATATTTATAAACAGAACTGAGCCTCAAAAACCAAAAATACATCTTGTAAGTGCATACAATAAACGTATTTTTAGCTCAAACCCAAAAAGTCGACACTTTTTCTAACTTTCATCTAATTTACATAATGTATTTTACAAGGTCTAGCTAAATATCCTCCTGTTTTATACTTTTCTTTTTGCCTCTCTTTCCAGGAATCATGATTTTAGTCTTCCATTCTTCGGTGCCAACTGGATCCTGTACTTGCATGATCTGTCCCGTCTCCGGATTCACTGGAAACACACCTTCTGGTGTAATTTTCTTCTTAGAAGTGTCAGTATTATGTCTCCGTTTCATATGTTTATTATAATTTGACCAGTTTGTGAATTCCATTCCACAGTGCTGGCAAGAATACGGTTTGGCACCGGTGTGCTGTCTCTCATGATTCTTCAATATCTGCTTAAATCTAAAAGCTTTATTACAATAAGAGCATACGTAAGGCATAGAATCCGTATGAATGATTTTGTGGGCATTTAATTGGTATTGCAGTCTAAAACACCTTCCACATTGCTCGCAAGAAAACGGTTTCACCCCTGAATGCATTTCAACATGCCTCCTTAACATGTTAGGGTACAGAAAAGACTTATTGCATATCCTGCAGACATGCGGACGATTCTTATCGTGTGAGAGTATGTGCGATGTGAGCGTACCTTTATTGTAAAACATTTTGCCGCACCGGTCACATGTGTAGTTACGTGTTCGGTCCATCGTGTGCAGCTTCATGTGATCCCGGAGACTGTTGGGGTTCTTATAAATTTTTTTACACAACTTACAAGTCAAATCTTCTATTGTGATTGGAGTTCCCGGTTTTCTTCTGGGCCGTCGTTTCTGTTTCGTAATATTAAAGTCTCGTAGATGCAGTTTTAGAGAGTCCTCGTTTTTAAGTATCTCGCCGCACAGTGGGCAGGGTATTTGTGACTTTAAGAAGTGTTCTTTTATGTGGGAACTCAAGTTTTCTGTTTTGTCCAATACAATGTCACAGTAGTAGCAGTGATTCCTGGAAATGCAGAAATTATTTTATTAGCAACAAAAATAAGTGCTTTCTAGGACTTCCGATGGGAGATATGTGCATTCCACAACTGACTTCTAGAGCAATGTACTTACCTACTTAATTTTTTTACAGTGTATTATTTACATATATTTACAAATAATGGCAAATTAAAATAATGCATCAATATGGTTAATTACGATAAAATATTGTTCAATCATTCAGTCAAAAACTGCCCTAGAGTAGTTGATGTTCTTAAAATATTTTATTAACTTTTACTAATGACATATAATTAAATTGCTACATACCTTAGTATCTTCCTGTGTTTCCGAACATGTTTAGTAAAGCTAGTAAAGTTGTCATGCCGTCCCGCCTTACAGTCAATGCACATGAACGCCGAACATTTGCCATGGACCACTTTGCAATGAGATCGCAACATATCTATATTGAGAAACTCTATGTTACAGTACCCACACACCCAAGGATAGTCCTTCCATGATCTAACAACCTTTTTACTCAAATCTGAAACCTCTTTAGCGTATATTGTGACGTTGGAATTAAAGGATGCGTTACATATCGCCGCGTCTAGAATATCTTGAACGTTTAACGAGTCATCGTACGTTTGGTCATCTAAATCTGGTTCCTCCTTCAATTCTCGTTTAACATCCAGGCTAATCTCAATTTCAGACGGTTCTGAGTACTTGTTCCGTGTATCATTCTCCACTTTAACAGCTGCAGAGTCGTCGTTGCAAAGAAATTCGTCAAATGCAGGTATTCTATCGTCGTCCGAAAGGTCGCATTTGTTTTCATCCGCGCTCGTAAATATGTTGGATAAAACATCTTGTGCGCGTTTCACATTCTCCAGGAACTCGTATGCTTTGTTTAGGTTATCGTAGCAAATGAAACAAACAGTTTTCGGCAACATATCATTGCTACTTACGTTGACATACACAGCGTTTACAAATGCAAGCTTTACGATTATTTCGTTGTGTTTATCGGAGTCACTCTGTAAGTTAAGCAGCTTTTCAGAGCTCCTAGGCTCGGCGCAGAAGCGGCAGTACAAGTTGTCCATGTTTCAGTGCTGATTATCCCATAACTAACATAACATTGGTTTTCGTAAAATAAATAAGGAAAAGTTGCCGTCAAACTCAGGTTTTCGTCCTTTTTGTCAAACAAGACAAACTATAGACAAGCAAGAGTAGCAAACTAGTGCTTGCAGCTGGATGAATCGGTTTTCGATAAAGTTACGGTTATAATGAATTATACTTATAGGTAGTTTTATCAATTATTTATTTTTCTTTATTATTTTTAAGACATAATATAGATATCTTAATATTTACATTCTTCATATAAATATAATATGAATGGTTGTTTTGGATTTTATCACTCGGCAACACTATTACAGAAGCTGGTAACCCTGCTCTTAAAAAATCCCTTTTCCAGAGATAATAAAACTAGCTTGCTACATAAAATAAACTATAACTCCAAAATCTTATAAATTTTAATAATACTTCTGTTTGTGGCATTGCAAAAATAGCGATTTGCCAAAAAAATCGGCTAGAATTTACGGGTAAAAGCCAAGGTTTTACTTTCATATAAGCAATTTATAAATAGACGTTATATTGGATTTTAATTCAGTGTTTACTGACATTGTAAAATGTTTATGATTTCATGGTAAAAAAAATGAATCGATCGAAATAAAATTCGTCTAAGAAATAGGTGCTAGCCAGCCAAAAGATATAGCCAAGTAGGTTCTTGAGAACTATAAACAAATAGTTGAGTATGAAAATGAAAGATCGAGTTAACATTACACATTTATTATACAAGTACATAGGGATACTAAACAGCGTTACACTTTGATGGGAGACAATTTTATTTTAACAATTAGCCCTATTATCTATCACTATAACAATGAGGAAATTGCCTCTCAATCATACAACGCACGAATTGAAAATGCCACTTATTGAAAGCTTAAATCGTTTTATAAATTGCTTATATTTAATTAATTTCTTGCTTCTTTATTATTTTGTAAATACGGATTTAACAATAATTGCGCTACATAAATCCTATAAGCATATTACAGTGAGATGTGCGAGAAACCAGATATTTTTTAACCTTTTTACCGCCACAGACACGTAAGATGACAAGCTAAAACGTGCCCAGCACGCCACTGTCACGCACGACTACATGACAAACTTTTAAAATTTAAAAATTGATAGTGAATTTTAATAGATATAATTCCAATCTCACTACTATATTTTAGATATTTGTGGAATAATTTTTAGCTTGACGCTGAGGTCACGTCTTTCTTTTTTGACATGGCGGTCAAAAGGTTAAGGTACAGACTAATCGTGTTAATTACTATCATTTAAATTGGGTACTTATTTTGAGAGAAATTCTGTTAGCCTCCTACTTTTTTAAGTTTTGGCGCTATGTGCTATAATCGTATAATACTTACAAGATCTAAAAATAGACAAGACAACATTACCACAAGAAAAAAAATTACTTGAACAAAAATATCACAGGATTTTCTAAACATATTAACAACGATTAGGCGATTTCATAAATATGTATTT
Organism: Heliothis peltigera; assembly: GCA_958496145.1. NCBI lineage: Eukaryota > Metazoa > Arthropoda > Insecta > Lepidoptera > Noctuidae > Heliothis > Heliothis peltigera. Next base: position 248,246 of record OY292348.1, on the reverse strand, counting down.
ACACAAAGATAGATACACGTTGCTAAAACACATTTTTATTTTATATTACATATATTTACATACAACATGGTAGATACATTGCCTTTCGACTTCATATTTAAAAAGATTTACATATTTTTTATTGTATTTTAAAATATTGGAAGCACAAATTAGCAGATGCCAGCACATTAAGCTACTGAAACTGACACTTACCCAAAATAAATAGACGACGAATACGAATCCTCGATTTAGTTGCAAATGTATGATGATTGTTAGAAAACAAGTAGGTATTCAAACGGTATAACGGAAAGTACCTATTCAAAACCGCACAAGTTTGGTAATTTAACGGTTTTTTTTAAGTTAATAAACTTCAGTTATGCTTATATGATATTAATATTAATCATTGTAATACAATGATTAACAATGATTACAATGATAATTGTATTACAATGATTAATATTAATCAATGAGCCTTTGTTGGTACTTTAGATACTTTAGGTACTTTTATTGATTATTTTACATTACACAGAACGATATATTTACCTACAACACAGATACAAATACCTACTATATTTGCAAAGATCATTTATTTTATAATTAACGTTAGTTACCTTAACTAGTAAAACGTTGCATATTATTAAAAATGTTGCTTATTGTCTTCACAACAGTTTTGTTGAGTTATTTTGATAATTATTGGCCTTACTAATATTATCTGAATAGAGAATTGTACACTTACCTAATTAAAGATACTCTGCTTTTAAATTTTGCATAATAGATAGGTATGTGCAGATCAATAAAAAAAAAATTGCAATAAAATTCCATTTTTGTTTAACTTCTAGGTTTTAGAGGTGTAATTCAAAATTTTGCAAATCAATAAGTTTAAGGGCCAGTTACATAGGTTACGGATAGCCACTATCTACCAGATAAATTCAAAAGTGGTACTGAATTTGTATAAAATTATCTGCCAGATAAACCATATGGAATTTATCAGCAACCTGTGAAACTGGCCCTTAAAGTGCTAGCTAATCATCACTAGATGGCGCTGTATGCAAAGTAAGTTTTTTTTGTACAGTAACGCCAGGGAGAAAATTTATATTTCAGTAAAATAGGGTTGAAGTGAATAAAGTTATTGAACAAATATGATAATAGAGCAGCTTTAAAAACATTTTGTCCTTACCTAATTTTTAATTTGATATGGCTGTGATAGCACGACTATACTGTACATAATATATTATATTTATAAGTAACAATTTATTATTCCACACATACGAAGATTTCGTATTAAATTTTACGATTTAAACAAAATAATATAATTTCTAATGAGATCTAGTAGGAAACTCTACTTATCCTAAAATTTGAAGACCAAATATTATAACAATTTAAAATAATAATAAGTTGCCGATAGATTTAAACATACAACCGCGACAGTGAATTTTCAAAAAGCAGTAATTTTATTTTTACATATTTTATTTTAAACACTCTCAGATTATTTAAAAATGGCACTCATTCGCTCATTGAAAAAAGTTAATGTGTTTATATGAAGTTCGTACTTAACAGACGAAGTCATTGTGCGTTTATTTCCAATTTCTATGTACATAAAGCGCGCTTTTAATCTATTTTTTATTATTATTTAAGTTTGAATTTTAATAACTTTCAATTGATAAGCAAACGCACCCAAATAATTTAGGTAATGTTCATATAACGGAAATTACCTTTATTTTAAGAAAGGTAACATCCATTATATTGTTACCATGTTAAGGTAAAATACAACAAACGTTTATTATCTTTAAAGTTAATCTAGATTATTTATGCAGTAACGGGGATATCTAAATACCTTTTTATAAAAAAAATAAACATCTTTTCTTTTTACCTATTACCTAAATTATCTTTCTTAATTTTAACACGATTATAATTGATTAATTTACAAGCTTACCCTTACCTAATGGAAGACCTTTGTGATATTGTTTGTTGCGATTATTCTTGGTTGAATTAAAACTAAGCTTTCATACTCACACTCATAGATTTTCGTTCATACACAATTACTTACACACATAATAGGATACTTGTCTACACAATGACCCATGTTCAAAACAGAATCAAAATTAGTTTATAAATTGTAATAAATTAATGGCGACAACTCGCTGTCTCTATTGCAGGTGCTTAATTTAATAACGATGACATCGTGAAGTGTTATTGCATCCTTTCTCCATTTACATATGTTACCTATTTCTCAACAGATTCCAAAAATATTTTTTATTTTTGTAGCACGTCCTTTTGTCTTGCTTATTAAAAAAATGAGTCAAATACCCTATTATTCAGATATACCACATAGTATGACTGACATATCTTAGCGATACTGAAGTTGGACATAACAACGCCATTAAAGATTCCCCTCAAACAACTTTACCCCTTTGAAGTCAGCTATTAGACGCGTCGCGTGTGCAACATGTGCGATGTAGTTTTGTTTTAAAATTTGCACTACCGTGAAGGTGCTTTAGGGTCGGTTCATTTCTAACGGAATATGCGTCGCATGTTATCGGTCGCGTAACGCCAGAACAGACAAATGTAAAGAAAAACACTTGACCGTTCACACTCAACCGATGATACGTTAGTACGATTGATGATACGCTCGGCGTATTTTACGTCAGATATGAACCGACCCTTAGAGCGTCAAATTTATTCGAAGGAAAACTATACAATTTGCCTTGTTAAAATACGCCGGCTATTATCTGTGATTATATCTGATTTCTTTCTCACGCACACACAAAAATACCTATACCGTCATTTTTTCACAACTCGCACACATTTTTTTTTTCAATAAATTTCACATTACTTTCCCATTTATACTTAAATTATATTTTTGCACACAAACATTCAAAATGCAAACACTTCATAAAGATGTAATGATATAAATACAATTGCTTTCACATTCATACCTTAATCTATTTTGGAACTTACTTAATATTTTACGTAAACATACCTATTATATTTCTTAATTAGTTTTAAATACTAAACATTATTTTTATTATCAGAAAAAACGTTAAAATGGTTAAAATTGCATCCCTAATTTGAAAAAGATAACTTTTCTCTTTTAGCTAAAAATGGAGGCGGATAGCGAAATGTGAGAAATTGATAAATGACAATTGTACAAAAAATAATGTAACAAAGATTTTTTACAGCAAAATTTTTGGGTGATACAGGAACTACTTAACCCATTTTATAGAACTGTTTTATGTATAATTATTGTATTTTATATATTATATTTATATTAATTATACAGTGATTATGGTTGCAAGTATTAATAAAAAAATATTGATCTAAGCTTATCTACTTACCAACAATTATACAAAAATCTTTTTCATGAATAGTGACGTAGGATTTCATGAAACAATGAAGATAAGTAATCACTATGAATCACTCCATACAAATGGTTAAAATACCGCAAAACATGATTGAGTCGTTCTAATTAATCAATTTAGAATCCTCTAGACTGTGACACGAATAGACAAAGCATTTAAAATCACACTTTATTAACTTGAAAGAGGGTTTTCACCCATATCTCGAGGTAAATATTAACCACAGCTGGTAAAAAGTAGCCTATGTGTCATTCATCAAAAAACATTTGATTTGTTTTTTTGCCTTGAGTAAAAAACGAGCACAAATCTACACACGCAAAGGTTTTCACGTTTAAAAGGATTCTTAGTGTGAATAAAGATAAAAATGCCCGTTCTATGGTATTAATATGTCTAAGATCAAATCTTTCAGTACTTAGTTTCAGTTATTTATGGAGGTTCATGTTTGTGGCACGGCTTTGAACATTTAAAATGGTGTGATTTGTTAGATTAAATGAAATTGCTAGATTAAAGTGTTAGATATTAATTGTGATTTGATATTCCTTCAATTGTTTGAATAATAAATTCATTTTAATATGTTGACAAATCTGGTCGTGGTGCTTAATTGAAGATATAGCTGTGCATAGGTAAGCAATGTTTGTTAATATTGAATCTTATTTTACTAGTTGTATGAAAGGTTTTTTTTTTTTACAAATCGATATTATGAGTCTTTACTTTTTAATGCGTCAACAAGATGACCTCCAAGTGTCCCAACATGCAGTAGTTTTTCTATTGGGTTTTGGACTGACGGCTTTTAAAGCCTGAAACGTATTTTTAAATGTTATTTTAACATTGATATATGTCAAGTTTTCAGAATTACGACAATTTTTTGAATACATAAGTTTTTAAAATGTTTTTATCTTATCACTATATATTCTTTTTTTTTACTTTAAAATAGGGTTAATATGCAAGAAAGCTGAACGACTTTGACTTAGTAAAATGTAATATTGCATGAATTTTACGAGATCTTTAACATATTTGCAGTTTTGTAAGCATATACCTAATTCTTATGTCTAAATTAGTATTTAAATGTATTATATTAATTAACTTTAGGCTAGTTTTGCTGGCTATTTAAATCTAAAATTACAATGTTATCCTATTTACTGAAAATAACAAAAATATATTTCCAGAATCTTGTTTTAATCACGCCATATCTTTATACTGCAGCTTTACTTTTTATTACGAGTCTGTCCATCGACATGAAGACTCATGATCGTTTTATTAAATGGCTGGGTTCTGGGCCATTGTCGTTTTGACGTCCAAAAACTCCTAACCGTCTAAGCCATTATCATTTCCCAAACGACTTATGGTAGGTACATGTATGTACGTTACATGTATCTATCATCCGTTTTTATGGTGATACCGATTCTAAACCCTTTTGGAGGTGTGATTATCGTTAGGCAGCTATGTATAAAAGATACATTTGGACATGCAGACTTCTGGCCAATGAAATGCCAGGCATACGCCATGATTAAAACACAATTATATAAAAACTACACACATTTTTGACGACACAGACTACACGACGTATTCTACACACCATTTCACTATTTTTAACAACACGAATCATTAAAATTGAAAAATTTAGGGAGTCGAAATCAATAATTGACTGGTAGGTTCAAAATAAAAGGTGAAAAAAATAGTAAAAAAACAAAAATAAATGAAAAATAAACTTTAATAAATGAAATGTAAATCACATTAAATGGTATGTTACATTTAAGAGTTTTAGTTTTAATATTGTCTTTCGCGCAGATTTTTTATTATTTCTAAATTTTATAATTACATACAATTATTTTATAATGATTAAATATAGCTTAAAATATTTCGGTTAAACAGTACTTAGATTAAAATGAATTTCAGAATTAAAAACAATAAAAATCCTTACTGTCTAAATATGATATTTTAATTTATTAAAATATGTTTGATAACAAGCCATGCACTTTTTTAATTTTACGTTAATTCATAAAGTGGTTAATAATGCGGGTAGTATATTGATATAAATACTAATATTTTTGTGTATTATATCGGGTGATACAAAAGGTCGCAAAATCCAGATTTCCAATGCTTAGGGGCACATGAAGATATTGTAGATGTTTTTGTTTTTAAGAATATCTGCCCGAGCCGCGTAAAATTGCGGCATTTTTGTTGTATTTGAGGTTGTGGTTGCTATATGAACCATATAAAATGCTGCAGCATTTTGCTATGTGATAGGCTCCGCACAATTGTTAGCTTTGATAGCATTACATAAGAAGCCGTCGGTAAACGGCATTCAAACGTAGTTGTATTTTTTTAGGTCAGTTTCTTATTACTTAATTATTCTAAAGTCTGACCATTTCATTGTCAAGTTAAAAGAGAAAGAAACAGATTTTCAACACCCACAAAATGTTAACTTCAACCAACAGCTCACACGGGGTATGTTGTCATCACCTTTTGGATCACCCTGTATGTGCATTTACATACTAGATTAACTTATCCAAATTGTCGACAATTAAAAGCTAAAACATGCGGAATGCACATTTCTATAGTTTGTGCGACGGTGCGGGCAAACAATGTGTTATACACACAAATATATACTCTAACAAAATAAAAACTATTCATATTGATGCTACACTACTCAAGTCATCAAAAGATCCCGAAACCATTAATAATATTTAGGGTAAAAACCGTTAATAACGTAATTTACCCTAGACCCTAACGCAAGATTTTAACATAGCTACAGCTTTAAAAGCGATTTTGCGGCTTGGGTAACTTTGATTACGAAGGGTAAGGTGGATTACTGGAAAGGCGCTCGGTCGCAGTTGCAGGCAGCCCCACCCTGACCCTGCCTGCATTGCACGTTGCACCAAGCCGACCAACCCTCGTAGGTGTTGAGAACCCGAGATGACCTGAAGTGTAACGATGCTTCCGTGGTTGTTGTCTCACAGGAAGGGCAGCCTGTAGGGTAAAAATGGTTACATGGATTTATTCTTAACAGGTAAGTGTGCACCCCGACCTAGGCCTGAAAGTTTTAAACTCAAACGGATCGAAAATGTGGCTGTTTGAATGAATGAATGGCTTGCGGAGATTTTAAAAACACACTTATGATGTACTTTTTATTATGTTTTATTATAAATCTGTATTAACATTAATTTATAATGTAATTATAATAAAAGCCAAAAGCGCGCCCCTGGCGTTCGTTACAGAGAAATATTCCCTGTAACCAGTGTTGCCAACTTAATCACAATATCTCACACCTGTGTTATAAATTGCATGTAACACCCGAAAATATTATTTCCTGTCCGGTTAAGCAGTAAACAGCCTCCTAGGCTGAACTGCGAGTTGCCAGCATCAAAAAAAAGAAAGAAACTATTATTTTATTTTTCATTTTTTCTTTGTGTGAAATGATGAATAAAAAAAATCACAAGTCCGTCTTTAAGTTCTGCCTAAAATATTGGATACTAATATTTAATTATTTACCCATGAATTAGTAACGACGATGATACAACATGTTGAAATGTTTGTAACGTCACTTTGAGGCAAATATTTTACATAAAAGTGACGTCACAAGGCCCCACTCTTCGCGATTTTTAATGCGTTATATCTTAGTTTTTAGATAATGTTTTATTAAAACCAAAAATATAAACGGAATAAAGGCGGAGTAATTAGAAACACTATTTTTTAGCCCAGTCCTCACTGAATAAGTAGGTTTAATGATCAATAAAGAAAAATATGTGAATTTTTTCACAGAATACGCATAAGTAGGTAGTAACTTGATGCCTAGATACACCATGACTACTATTTAAAATAAAAAAAGCAACAAATAAAGGTCTCGTACATTACGTAATAGTAACTTACCGCTCAATGCATATCCATCGTAGCAGAAAGCTGCGCACACGTCGGTCCAGTCCACAGCATGGCTGCCTTCAACCGTGGTGCAGTTGCATAGCGGTTCACCTGCGCAGAAGACAAGGTTAATGCTTTCTCTTGGATGCACATCACCGTCTTTACTCAGCACGTCGATTATGTAAAATGCAAACAACTGTTGTGTGTGCTGTTGTGTTGAGTTGTTCAACAATGAACAACTCACATTCACCTTGTTATTCGCTCTCTCTTCGCGTAAGGTTTGACACTTTGAATCGGGTTTGAGTGCGAAGTGAGCGTCAAACTGACGGGGGAATATTAAGCATGCCACTTTTTACGTCATCTCACACTTTATCTGTCAAAATCTCAAAGCCAATTTAGTTTAACCCGCAAACGCGCTCGCTAGAGTAGCGCTAGTGTAGATTCGAATTAAGAACCGGGTTTTAGAATGACAATTAAGAAACTCACAGCGGATTCGAATTTTAGAATGAAGTCTTATAGAATCACACTCCAAAAAATCTAAACCTAACAATCTTCCAGATTTACAATAAAGTGCTTCAGACAGATATTACATCACGCTGCATGAAGTCAAAAGACGCACACACAGCATCAAGCTACTACAATAAGTAAAATTTCCTTAATGGATTTTTAACTTTATTGCTGAAGCTTTATGGTTCAACGTTGATTGGGAAAATTTTACAGTTTCGGCAGGTAGCTTGATGTGCTGGCGTCTGTATAATCGTTTCCATAATCCGATGGGACGGCAACATCGTATCGTGCTATACACAAAATCTTATTGATCTTACTCGCGAAAAAATTATATAAGTATGTACCAAAGCTCATTTTGTTCCGACGTTTCGGCCGCATTACAATGACCGTGGTCACGAATGGACTGCTCATCGAGCTCCCGAAGGTACGGTAGCTCCTTACCAAGCTGATTCCGGCAAAGCGAAGGGCACACATTGTACCGCGGCTGTCCGTATTCCACCTCCGTGGTGTTGCCGTCTGCCAGCGCCGTCTCCAGGCCCACCGGCGTCAGCTGTGAGCATGCTGACGAGCCGCACGCGTCGCCACCCAGTCCTGGTGGAAGTAACGTGGAAATTGGCTGATGATGACCAAAACGGGAGGGACCGTATCCTGCTTTCCTACCTCCTATAATATTATCTATACTAACATTATGAAGATATCTATACTGTAAAGTCGTAGAGGCATGATGATGGCATCGAGGCCGATTGTCGGCTACAGCGGCCGTTTTCTTTTATGGAGATCAGCCAGCTGCGCAGGACATATTATAGTGCACATGTATTCGCGCAGACATAGGTAGCACTCTCTATTCCCTCACTCTCATAGTCCGATGGGACGACAATCCGACACCACCGGAGAGAGATCAGGCGCAGGGCTGACATTTACGTGCTTTCCGACGCACGGGTGAATCAATCACCATCTTCCAGACTCCAGGCTGCTTTACGAATTTACCACAAAGCGATTTTGGCCCGACCCGGGAATCGAACCCGAGACCGTTGACCCCGAGACCCGTAGTCGCGCCTTGCGACTACTAGATCAACGAGGCAGCGTAGAGATATACAGCTTGGTTTGTTTGCATTAGCGCGTTAATCTCAGGATACACTGGACGGTTTGAAAAAATCTTTTAGGGTTACCTAGATAGCCATTTTATCGGGTACTTTTATCCGAGTAGTTCACATGGGATGCGGGTGAATACTAACTAGTAATATTATAAACGCGAAAGATAATAAGAATGTAAAGGCGAGATTACACCGGTGTGCGGCACTGAAGCACACAAATGTTTCTTTTGGTCTTCTAGCTCTAGGAAAAGGCGTAATTCCACTGGAGCACTGTGATTTTGAAGCTAGACACTCAAAACTAGAATTTTTTAAAGAAGACTGGAGAATTAGTCCTTAGTCACCGGTCCCTAGAGTGATGTGATGTAGCAAAAAGTGTTTATTTTTATTAAGTATTTTTGTTTATTTTTTTCAACCTAAATGGAGATTCTTTTGAAGGATTACACTTTTACATGGCTTCCATACGAATGTACGATCGCTATAGGTCCCTACTTTAAGTTTAGGATTTTTTCAAGGCTTAATTTATTGGATTCTATTGGAACCACCAGTAGGTACACCGGTAGTAATGGTGTTGACAAATTTTCAGTTTCACAATATTAGAGTATATTTAGATATTATTACTGTTCACATGCGTCCTCTATGAGCGCTAACCATACCGGTCTTGGTCACCAACCTTTTATTTCGGTTTTAATATCAAAGTACCTAGAAGATTGCATTAAATTATATTTTTTACATATTAAGGTCCAGTTTCACCGGTCGCTGATAAGTTCCAGATAGTTTATCTGACAGATAATTTCATACAAATTCTGTTCCATTTTTTAATTTATCTGGTAGATAGTGGCAGCGCCGGCCCGAAGTAAATTTTAGAATGGAGCGAAATCAAATTATGGCGCCCCTTTTTTTGTGGATGCCTAAAAGTTAAGGCCTCCAGAGGGGGGGGGGGGGTGTTATATGACTCGACTCTTTCGACTCTCTTGGAGTACGAAGATAGGCCTTCAACACCCTGCCTTGGAGACCTACCTCCGTCGAGTAGTCGGGGCCTATTTATCGGACAGGTCCGTAATTTACCCCGGTCACAATGGGGCATGGAACCGGCGAGAAATGTCGTGCGGTGTTCCACAGGTATCGGTTCTGGGGCCGCTCCTATGGAACATCGGCTACGACTGGGTGCTGCGCACAGACCTCCCTGACGGCGTCAGCATAGTGTGCTACGCTGATGACACACTGGTGCTGGCGCAGGGGGGGTCGCATCAGGCGGCGGCCGAACTAATGACGCGCGGGGTTGCGATGGTGATCGAGAGGATCCGGCAACTGGGACTCGAGGTGGCCTTGCACAAGTCCGAGGTCATGTGCTTTCATGGGCCTCGGAGTAAGCCACTTCGGGCTCCCAGGTATTGGTGGGAGGGGTTCACATCGGTGTCGAGTCGACGATGATGTACCTAGGACTCGTCCTCGACAGCCGGTGGAACTTCGTCGAGCATTTTCGACGTTTGGGCCCTAAACCGGAGAGGGCGGGGGCTGCATTCAAGCGGCTCTTGCCCAATCTAGGGGGCCCAAATGCCTCCTGCCGGAGACTCTACGCGGGAGTGGTGAGGTCCATGGCCCTTTACGGGGCGCCGGTGTAGGCGCGCTCAATGCGCTTGCGAGCCCTCCACCACCTCAACGTCCCACAGAGGGTCATAGCCCAGAGGCTAGTGCGGGGGTACCGCACTATTTCCCGTGAGGCAGCAGGTCTCCTTGCCGGACTGCCACCGTGGGATCTGGAGGCGAGGGTCCTCTCGCGCCTGTACGACTGGCGCGAGGAGGCACTGCGTCGGGGAGAGTCCCCGTTGCTGCGGCAAGTCGCTGCGCAGCGGGCAGTCTTCCGGCGCGATCTCATGGTGGAGTGGAGAGATCGCCTCACGCAACCCCGTGCAGGGCACGCCACAATAGTGGCCATAGTGCCCCTCTTCGAGGGGTGGATTGGGAGGAGTCATGGCACCCTCTCTTACCGCCTGACGCAGGTCCTCACCGGACATGGGTGTTTCGGGAGGTACCTGCATCGTATCGGGCGGGAGGAGACGCCTGGGTGTCACCACTGCGCGGACCAGCCAGAGGACACGGTGGAGCACACGGTGGAGGTGTGTTCTGCCTGGGCGGAGCACCGCCGTGTCCTCACAGCGGCAATTGGCGGCGGCAACCTCTCGCGTCCGGCCCTGATCCAGGTCATGGTCCGGAGCGACAGAGAATGGGATGCCGTCGACTCCTTCTGTGAAGCAGTTATGCTAGCGAAGGAGGCGGCGGAGCGGCTGAGAGACCGCACCGCTCATCCCAGCCGTTGCGGCAGGGCTGGTACCGGTCGACACCACGGGCGCCGGGTGTCGAGGGATGACTCCCGACCACCGTAGGCGCGGGTTTGTGGGCGGTGAGTGTGGGTAGCTCATCGTCCGTACGTCTAGGGACGACAGGCCCGTGTCGGCGGCGCGTTGTGCTCCACGCGCTCCTCGAAGAGATGTCAGCAACACAGGAGGGGCTCCTTTAGGGCCAGGGTCTGCTTGGGCTGCGGGTTGTTCGTAAGAGATACCGTGGCCTGGCACACAGGGACCTCCAGAAGGAACATAGTGGGTTTAAGTCAGGAAGAGTCTGACACTCCCTCCAGCTGCACCCTCAGCGGGAAAATGAAGGCGCGAAAATGACTGTTCTGCGACGTGTTTGATCCGAACGGCGTGTTTACGACTGCCGAGGCAGCTCTCAGGCGCCCAAAGCCGCTTTAAAGTGTCCTAAGGCGCTTTAAGGCGCCCTTAGGCGCTCTAAGGCGTCCAAAGCAGCCCGAAGCCGGCGTAAAACGCTCGAGCTCTACCGAGCCGCACCGATGCCGACCGATAGTGAACGCCGGTCCTTATAGAATCTGAGAGTTGTAGTACTTCAGATTCTAAAACTCACATATGTCTACACCAAATTCCATCCTGATGGAGCCAGCTAACTAATTTGCGAGGTAAGCGTGGGGTGAGGTTAGTGGGGTTATCTGGTGCCCGGCGCCCCAACGCGCCACCCGCGCATTCTCTTCGCTTAAAATAAATAGAGAAAAAAAATTCCTTTGCCATTTTGGCGCCCCCTTGGATTTGGCGCCTGGAGCGGCTGCTCCGTTCGCCGTATGGACGGGCCGGCCCTGGATAGTGGCTATCCGTAACCTGTGAAACTGGCCCTTAGTTTCATTCATTTAGACACGCTTATATTTTTAAATGAGTAGAGTAAAAGATTTTTTTAGTTAAAGATATTAGCAGTTTCCTGCGGATCCTCCCGCGTGGGAAGTACTTCCCGAATCCGGATAAAAAGTACCGTATGTCCTTTCTCAGGCTCTAGCTAGACCATCTGTGTACAAACTTTCATTTAAATCAGTTCAATGGTTTAGTCGAGAAAGCGCGAAGGTCAGGAGTTCCATATTTTTTGTGCCTACTTAAGACAAACCAACTGTTGATGACTGAAAAAGCGGTAGAAAAACCATTTTTGTACTATTTTAGAAATTATGCATTCCAATTTTGTAGTAATATTTTTTTCAGTAAATATGAAGTAGTTTTTTTTGTGAGTAGGTAATAATGTGTATTTTTTCATTAAGTTCACAATAATTTTACTTTATTTTAATGCATTATTTAGTAACTTTTTTATTAATACCTCTACATCAAACTAAAATATTAAAAGTACTGACAAAAAAAATAAAAGTTACCAACCTACATTTTGAACCACTAATAACAAAAACAAACAAAAACATTATTTACTTACCCATTACTCCAAACTTCACAAAACTAAAAAAAACTAAAAAAATAAACAAAAACCACACACACTGAAACGTCACATTTAGCACAAAAAACCAAGATGGCCGCGTAAACAAACTGCCGCGCGAGGCACCGGACAGAAGCTAAACAGCCAAATAAAAACCTGCGTGGCACAGGTCCGCACACAAGTTGTTCCTGGCCATCACTGACGGAACCCACGGCTTCGAATCCTTACGAAACTGCGTCAAATATATCCTATTCAGTTCGCCTCTATCATATTTCAATTGCAAAACGACTTCGGGAACCTCTACCCGTCTCGTTCCCACAGGATTCTCTTGCGATCCAATTGGTCCGTTTTCGTTGCTGGTCTCTCCTGATTGGTTGGGTGCAGAATGTACTACCCCTGTGAGGGCCACGCCCACTATAAGGGTGAATAATTTCATCTTTATCATCTGTAATGAAAGATTTTTTCAGGTCAGTTTTTTTATTGAAAGTTATGCTTGATTAGGCGGAGTACTTTGTCCAAGTTTTTCAATTCCAAGATTTTTATTTCTTGGCACTCGATAGGTTTTAATACTGACTCTCTTTTTATGAAGTCGGTAATGTTCATGATTGCATCAACTGTCTGTTTGTAAGGATTTTTTTGATTAAATTTGAGCATATACCTACTCATAGTGTGCAATAGAATAATCCGTAAGTGATTTTTGAATACAGATGTTAATATTGGTTCTGAAATTCACGTTCCACTAAAGAAGATAGATTTTAGGGACATTTAGGGCCAGTTTCCCCGGTTACGGATAAGTTCCAGATAGTTTATCTGGTAGATAATTTCATACAAATTTACCATTTTCGAATTTATCTGGTAGATAGTGACTATCCGTAACCTATGAAACTGGTCCTAAAGGAGAGATAGAGGTAGACCAAGGAAGAGATGGATAGATTGCCTGAAAGACGATATGATTAAGAAGGGAGGGAGGGATTGGATAGTAATATGACGGCTAACAGAAGCGAATGGAATCGGAAAACATATTGCGCCGACCCCAAATAGAATTAGGAACAGGGCAGGAAGAAGAAAACGCAACAGACATAATTATCATTATTTATTTAACCACAGCGAGTCATAATTTATGTACTCGTTTATGAACTATCAAAAATTCCAAAGTATGTCCTTTTAATAGAAAGCATAACATAACAGAAATATCTTTTTACCCAAGTATTAGTATCTACCTAACTCAGAAGCCAGTCTAACCAAGGGGTATTGGGTTGCCCGGGTAACTGGGTTGAGGAGGTCAGATAGGCAGTCGCTCCTTGTAAAACACTGGTACTCAGCTGAATCCGGTTAGACTGGAAGCCGACCCCAACATAAGTGGAAAAAGGCTCGGGAGATGGAGATGAATAATACCTACCTAATTATGAAGGAGTTGATCATGAACGTGAATTAGAATATACACAGAAGGTCGGTCAAGATAATTTTGAGTACCTATACCTAGATTCACTGAATAAGTTAAAGTGTAAATTGCTGAACTGCGTTTATCAGATTTATTGTAATTGTTTTTTTTTTCTGACTTGTTGTTGATTCTTTTTTGTTCATGTGGTGTTTACTTTCAATTAATCGTTGCACTGTGTAGAGCATAAGCGCTTGTTTTGTTTTTGTTTTTGGATAAGTGTAAACAATTGGGTGTATGACCCTTTTTTTTAATTATTCATATCAAGAGTAACATTTTACAAAACCAAAAACCGAAATAATTTTTGGGATCCGTTAAGAAATACGTAATTTATAAACCTTTGAAAAGTCAAACAGTTAATTAACAGAAAAAGGATGCACATACAAGCTTGTGACGTCAACGCTATTTGATCACGGATGTGCAAAATTAAATTGCTCTTCATCATACGAATATAAAAAATTTTGATTGCTGCTCCATTTATCAACCAATTTTGACGCTGTTTTCAGAAAAATGTTCCTTGTGCGTGAGTTTGATTTTTTTTTTAACTTGTACAAAATCAAACACAGGCAAATACCCAATTGTTGGCAGACCTAATAAATAAATAAAAAAACAATATTCACACACCAAATAGATAGGTACGCAGCACCATAGAGGTGAAGAACATACAGACAGATGCTTTTAACTGATCTGTTCTCAGGCCACTCAACGCTAGGTTTGCTTATTAACGCTACATGTGAAGGCTTTTAGAGGGCTCTGTAGATAGGTCCCTTTTGAAGCCTCCCCCTAAAGTGTGTCATATCGTTAGGCCCTCAGCTAGTTGCATAGGTACAAATTCTGTCTGTTGCATGCAGCAGACCGGCTCTCCAAATGGCCGGGGGGTCTATGGGGCTTCTAACACTTCGATTATAAATAAATAACGATTTCTCTAAGTAGCAAACAGTAGAATGCCGGAAGGGGGTCATTTGATGATTTCCCACGGAAAATAAAAAAAATAGTGCTTGAAACTTGGCGGTACCCCGACGAGAAAGTACAGCGCCTCGTATTATTCTTGTCTTTTTAATTTTAGCTTGTGTATCTTATTTAAAAAATAACAAATTAGCTCGTCAAGTAACACCGTTTGTTTACTAAGTTAAAACCGTTCTTAAATGAAGAGATTCATTAATGAGTATTTTTTCAGAGTAATCAATAAAACAATTCAGAATCGTTTTTGTATTGCGTGCGAATAAAGCTGAAATGTAGCTTAAAGAAATATTGCTGCATATTAAAGAAAGGTAAATAATTCAACAGATACATTTATGAGTCCAATCCAGTATGAAATAAATCTTATACATTAAACAGAGAAGTTCATTTTTAACGGCTAAGCTTTTCAATTTATTGAAATAAAAAATCTAATGAAAACATTTTACAACCATCGTCATCTGCCTAGCATTTTTTTCCCAAGCTAAGTTGGAGTTGGCTGAGTGATAGTGTTTTACTCAGTTATTAAGGCAACCCGTTACCCCTTGATAAGACTGGTTATCAGACTTTCAGAAATATAATATATTTAAATAGAGGTTGCGGTTTTACTCTCAGCTCATGAGTACTACCTATTCCGAGCACCTGGATAGCCATCCTCTATAAATATCATATCAAACATGGAATTAATTTTTCAAATCATTCTAGTAAGTAGTTCCTGAGACTAGCGCTGTCAAACAAAACTCTTTAGCTTCAGAACATTAGTTTAGATCATAATATTATACTTTAGCTTCAGTTTTGCCTACCCCCATCATCATAACAGCCTTAATTGTACCCCTAAATTCCCTAAGCGAAAATCTATACACCCCCCACCCATAAAAAGCCTTTTCTAGAAAGAGAGGGCGATAGTAAAGCCTTTGAGGGAAAGAGAGGGGTGTAATAGAGGGGGATGGAGCATCCGGTATTGATCCAAAGTGATTATGTAATAGTTTTATGTATTTTGTAATAGTGTGCGTGTATGTTATGTACTTTGTGTGTCTGTGTGATTGTAGTTTGAAGAACAATGTAAGTGGTGTTTAAGAGCGTTCGTTTTTTGTTTGGTTAGTTTTATTGATTGCTTTTAAAATAATGGAATTTTGATGTTTATTATTTGTTTCCTTACCGGGAGAGAGGCATTAGTAACTGCAACACAGTTTATATTACTGCAGCTATCATCGTTTTAACGTGTTATACCTATAATTTGCATGTACCTATTTCTTGTTCCAAATAAATATATTTGATTTAAGTGGTAAGAAACAAGGTTACAGAGGTGTGATTGGTTAGATAATAGATAATGCCTATTTGGTAAAGTTAAGTTAGTATTTATTTGTCCCCATGTTACATCGATAAACTTGATTTTAAATTTAAACAGATTAGAAAATGTGTTACAAAAACATTGTTAGTGCCACATATTCAAAGTACTTCGTTAAAAAAGGTTTCTAGAATAAAATTGTCTTAAGTACGCTCCCGGTAGACAGCGATGGGGAAGAGTTTTTGATCCTTTTTAGTTATTTTTTTTCCTAGTTATAGTTAATTAGTTTTCAGTATTTTTTATTTATATAATAGTAAGTATTGTACATATTTGTAAATAAGTTCTTAAGTAGGGACTGTAAATGCAGATGTAGGTAATGTTTTTCTCTATTGGGTAGGTACTCTTTTTTATTATACATGTAAAATTTACAAATAATATAAAAATGAAAGCTCACAAAAATATAATATATGAGATGACTCACTCGGTTGCGACTGGTGTTATCAGCTGCACTTTATGAAGCATAATACATTGAGCTTCTGTTTAGTTTAGTGTTCGGGACTGCACAGAGTAGTGTTGCGTGTCAGAGACGACACTATTTTGACAAAACTCACACAGTGACATTTTCTGGGCTTTTTTTCATTCTAAATTATCAAATGCCCTCTCCCGCTGAGGTTGCAGCTGGAGGAAGTGTCAGTTTTTTACTGACTGAAACCCACTATGTCCCTACTGGAAGTCTTTGTGTGCCAGGGTGACGGTAACTCTTGCGAATAACTCGCAGCCCTGACAGGTCTCGGCCCATCCGATCTTGCTGACTTCTCTTTCAACAAAAAAGCGTTTAAATCTCCCAAATCTTTTGGTGTATTTGACATTAAAAAGTAATGATGGCATCCAGGCCGATTGTCGGCTCCAGGCGTCCTGATTACAGGCAGGATTATGAAAGTTTCTCAATACCTTCAAAGCGATTTCGGACCGACCCTGGAATCGAACCCAAGACCCCGTGCATAGCAGTCGCGCTGTGCGACTACTAGACCACCGAGGCAGTAAAAAGTAGTAGATAAATTGCAAAGCCAATCACAGGATGTGTTAAGTTAGAAGGTAGTTTTATTTCTTCTGATTAAAACTCAGTGTGCCGAAAAGCCGATAAAAACATCATCTAGAAACAAGTTTTATTCGTAGCTATGTAAGTGTCGCTTAGGTAATTCAGAAACCACTTTCAGACTCGCCGTGTGCCTGCGTCTGGGTGCCCCATGTTGCTCCCCTCATCGCTGTCCCTGTGGTGAAGCTGTCAGCGGCCTCGGGCACCACGGCCTGTCGTGCAGCCGAAGTGCGGGCCGCATAGCTCGCGTACCAGCTGTATTAGAACCAAATGGCTTGGTACGCGACGATGGTAAGAGACCAGACGGTATGTCATTATTTCCTTGGAAGATGGGTAGGTCTTTAGTGTGGGACGCAACCTGCGTCGACACTCTGGCGCCTTCCCACCTTGCTGGGACGGCGTGTTGTGCTGGCTCTGCCGCTTCGGAAGCCGAAAACCTCAAACGGCGCAAATATAGTACCCTAATAGGCAACTATACCTTTGAGCCGTTTGGGGTTGAAACTCTGGGGCCGTGGGGTCCGAGTGCACACCTCCTTTTTAAGGATATTTCCAAGAGACTCGCTGACACTTCCCGCGACCCAAGGGCTGGCTTTTATTTCGGCCAACGATTAAGCATTGCCATACAACGTTGCAATGCTGTCAGCCTTTTAGGTACACTCCCGGCGGGCAGCGATGAGGAAGAATTTTTTGACGCCATTTATTAATAAGGTTTTTTTTTTTACTTGTATATATTAATTTATATTTTATTTGTAAATATATTGTAAATATTTATGTGAATAAAAATGTAAGGTATTCAGAAACAAGATTATCAAAAAGGCTTCCTTGGACATCAATATTTTCTTATGGCGGCAGATTCACTTACAAATCAGATATTTAATCAATTACAATAATTATATTGGAGGGTGAATATATTTTTCTTTTAAATATATATTTGAGTAAAATAATTTCAAAAAATGAATTCCATGAAGTTTCTGTTTTATTTAATTACTCTGTGCCCACTTAAATCACTCACGATAACGTTATCTAAAGCGCAACTTTACGGGAAAAAAGGGTTTTTACAGATAAAACTCAGTAATCTACCGGTCAGCGATATTTACCGCTAATTTTAGCGCTAAATTTGGCAGCCTCTTTTCAGTACGACAGCGGACTAATGGCTTTGATATTTTTGACTGACAGAAACAAAATTTGGATGTTTTTTGATCCTGAATAGTGCTTACGAATAGTCAGAAATTCGATAAACTTTCATTGCAAGAGGCAGGTTGTGAGAGGTTCTAGCCAGAACTGGGTTGTGGAGGTCAAATGGGCACCACTGTACGCGTACCCAAAGAATGGACTCTCAGCTGAGTGTACCAGAGTTGAAGCTTTACGAAAGAAGAACTTCGATAACTGCAAAACTTGCTAGTTAGCAGATAGACCTTACAACATCTCTTTCAGGTACAGACATCAGGCACATCATTAAGGCACATCAAGCTACTACAATCCGTCAAATTTTCAACTTTACCTTCGAAGCATTACGGTTCAAAGTTCATTGGGAAAATTTTACAAATTCGGGTAGGTTGACCTACTGGCGTTTGTACCTACAACTATCATCATCCTCCTGTCTTTATCCCAATTTTATTTTGAGTCTGCAGCAGTCTTTGTCTTCCATACTCCTGTCTGACGTCATCCAACAGACAACGTTCATTCCAGCCATATTTTTACACAATCCTATCGGTGTTCAGGTCGGTCCCTTCCTCTTTATGCTTAAAGCCTTCCTCACACACGACCAGCAGGCTCAGTATGGCAACCGTAGGAACAACTTTTGTATACCGGAGAATGGACACAATGACAGATAGATAAGTGACAGATTGACGTATGATTTCTTTTGACATATAGAAATTATTATCTTTTTGGGCGACCGACGTAAGTCTACAAGTGATTATATGCGAGTTGACAGGTCGCGCCATGCTCGGGCAGAAGACATGTTGATATTGACAGAAAGAGCTTTGTCTTTTCTTGATAGAATAGATATAGAATCGCCATGTTGAGCCTGCAGTAATACTTCTACTTATATTAAAACAAGATGCGATAAAAACAAAAACTAAAAGAAAACCTCTTTAAACCTAAGTACATGTTTACTTTATTCTTCCTACAACGTAAGATCCTCAGACAACATATCCACACAACTATAGGTGCATTTACTTTTTAAAACCTGCGCAGTTCCCCCACTCCCCGGGGCGTGGCGCTGACGTCAGACGCCTCCCCACTCGGCAGGGGGAGGGGGCGGGGGTGCCCCCTTCTGTAAAAGCATGCAGATTGAGGAATGTGCGCTTCGATAATTTGTTGTTTGAGCTATTGAAAGGATTTTGATTGAGGTAAAGTTGGCTAGCATTTGCCTGTGACAGTAAAAATTTTATGCTGTTGTGATAGCTAGTTATTTTAATGGTATATGATATATTTATTTTGTAAATAGGTTGAAATTCTATAAAATCAAAAATGTTCCAGGCCAGACATAAAAAAAATACATAATGCGATCGGATGCTTATGCTCTTTAGAATAGAATAGAAACATTTATTTGCTATAAACATTTGTATACATAGGTACACGAGCAGGTGCATGCGATGATCATATGATTAGGAAGGTATGTGCTTAAAAATATACTCATTACTCAATTCTTTATTTGCGTTCATATTAGAAACAATATGGACCCGGTAGGGACAGCATAAAGAGAGCAGCATATTTGCCACTTGCCATGGCATGCAAATTTTTATAAATATAATTATGAGACTATAAAATAAAAAAAATAGTTAATACCTAGAATAAATATACTTAAAATCAAATATTATATTTAAATATCTATGTATTTTCTCTTTGATGCCAATAACGTTAATGAAAAAAGAGGAAGTCTACAAAAAATAAAACATTATCATAAAACAAACAAAGAACTTTCTCATAACAATAAACAAAACAAAATCTCCACCAATCTTATCTCACAATAAAACAATCCCCAAGGTTTATTCAAAACATTTTTGTAAATAATGTAGGTAGGAAGAAAGGCAGAGTTCTAAAACAAAGCTGTGTAAATATCAAAGGCGAAGCGTGGGCGCTGTACTGTACTACGTATTACGTGTACTGTGTGGACGTAATACTGTTCACCCCCGACCTTTGGGACTAAAATAATATGTACAAACATACCCCCTACCTAGTAAAACAACTGCAAGAAGGCAAGGCAGGCAATTATATTACGCAATAGGGAATATGCATGAAAAAAATATTTGCAATCTAACTAGTTTATCAATAAATATACAAAAATAGAATACTAACTGTGAAAAAAAAATCGAAATCAGTAGAAAAACAAACGAGATATAACAATTTTAAACAAGTATACCTGTCCCTCTCACCAAAACGCTATATTCAATGACAGCCTTACGGGCGTGTGTAGTTGTGACGTAAATACACTCGGACTTCTCTTTCTTATTAGCAGTTTTGAAGCTTTATAACTTCTTGTCAATAATATATATTTTAAAAATTCTTTCATATTTATTTATTACAGCTAAAAGTGTATTAATTTAGTGAATAAAAAAATTACATGCATATCCCTATTACGAAGAAACTTCTCTAGTTTTAATTTTAAAACTGTTTTCGATTTTGGAAGCGTCCATAGGGAACCTAGTTGGCTATATAAGTCAGTAAAGTAATCTGTTATAAAATTTATTAAAAAACTAGCTCTTGCCCGCGGCTTCGCTCGAGATTAGGAGTATTACCATTGATTTGGTATAGTTTTAACTTTCATCCCCTATTTTATAACCTTAGGGGTGGAATTTATCAAAATAGGGGATGCTTACGTCATAGTTTAGTAGCTTTGTGCATGCAAAGTCTAAGCCCGAATTAAATTTTCATCCCCTGTTTTATCCTTTTGGGGATAGAATTGAACAAAATCCTTTCTTAACGGATGCCTACGTCATAACATCTACCTGCTTGCCAAATTTCAGCCCGATCTAGCCAGGGGTTTGGGCTGTGCGTTGATAGATCACTATGTCAGTCAGTCACCTTTGAGTTGTATACAGAGTTGATATGACAGAGGGGCATTAGATTACACTATCTTTACTATACGTGTTTAGTATTAATTCGATACAATAAAAAATATAATTATAAAATGTTATATTAAAATAAACATAAAAACCAAAAAAAAAAAAAATTATAAAAGAGTTTCTCTTTTTTTTTCAAACAAACTAAATATAAGCTATGCTATAAGAGTAAAACGTAACTTGATGACCTATGCATATAGACCTAAATCAGCTGTTAGAAAAGATACATCGTGTTCAAACAGGGCAAAAACTTGAAAAATCATTTGCGTCTAAACTATATACTGCTCCTATTTCATTTATTTTTGGTACAGAGCTTGAAAATGGTACCTAGTATATGCAGCAAAAAGGAATGCCCCTATATTATATCAACTTTGTATATTTAGATTGAAAATTGAAAACAAAGCATTCGTATAGTAAGGTGATTCACACACGGCACCGCGCACCGCCGCGGAAGGCTTATTATGAAATCTGGTCTATCTTTTACACGAAAACCGCGCGGTTGACTTGCTGTTGTTATCCGCCACCGCCCTGAGCGACGGTGCGCGGTGACGTGGGATAATCTCTTAATACCTGTAATTGTATTGAAGCACTCCCTCCAGCAACAAAAGCCAGAAGTGTATGTGCCATCATTAATATGAGATGTGACAGGCTGAATAATATATTAAATTGTAGTAAAAATCTTATTATTTTATCCTTTCCAAAAGCAATTCAAGGGATAAAAAAAAGTGCGCGGGTCTGTGGGCGGTGAGTCTGGGTAGCTCATCAACCGTACGTCGAAGGACGACGGGCCCATGTCGGCGGCGCGTACTGTTCCACGCACTCCTCGAAGAGATGTCAGCAACATAGGAGGGGGCCCTTTAGGGCCAGGGTCTGCCTGGGCTGCCGGTTGTTCATAAGAGATACCGTGGCCCTGGCACACAGGGACCTCCAGAAGGAACTTAAGGGGTTTTAGTCAGTGAGAGTCTGACACTCCCTCCAGCTGCACCCTCAGCGGGACGGGTCATTTGATGGTTTCCCACGAAAAAAAAGTAGCTAACCTCTTTACCAAATAATATTTTTTGAACTTACCAATTTCGATTGGTTATGACTAATTGTTCTCGAAATAAAGAAGATTATTTTCTAATCTATTCTTATCTGCTCTATTTTTATTCTTATCCAAGAACACCCACTCACATCCATTCAGAAGCTAACCGAACTCCGACCTTTGGAAATAAATACTATGGAAGTCTAACCGACCTGGTTTATACAGGTCAATTGCTTCTGATAATAAGAGCAAATCTACGAATATACCGACTGGAGATGTGTATCATAAATCTACGGGCCTAATAGAATGTCTTGACAACGTCGGCAACAAACATGGCCGCTTATTAGGCACGGAGCCAAAATTTGACAAGATGGCGGATGAGATTTTGACTCACGTATAAACGTTTGATACGTCGATATCTTACGTCTTAGTTTAGCAAAATGTCTGTAATTTTGTGTAAATAATTTACGTATCATTTTAGTAGCGATAATTTATCTGAATTATCAAGTAATCATTATAGAAAATAGCCCAGAAACCACCATTATGTTCATCTTGCCTTATTACCAGGAAGTATTTGTTAACTACCCACCAGTCTAACCAAGAATCAAAAAGGAGGTCAGATAGGCAGTCACACCTTGTAAAACACAGGTATTCAGCTGAATCCGGTTAGACTGGAAGCCGAACATAGTTGGGAAAGGCTCGGGAGATGATGATGGTCTTTTATTTATTTTACAGTCACATTATTTATTCAGCAAGTAACATGATATAATACTAGAACTCATGGAACACATATATATTTTTATCGTAAGAACAAGAAGATAAACTATGTTCCCGCCATGTTGCGTTACAAACCGCATGGACGTGACTAGACTGTCAAACACAAGTTCTTTTGCTTACAAACCGCTGTTTTGTAAGTGAACGCCTCGAATAAAGATAGACTTAAGAGTACAAAGGAATATAATATAATATGCTTGATATTCAGCTTTTGTTGTAAAACATTATATCTAAAGCAATACCTATTTGATATGAATGATTGAAAACAAATAAATCTGGCAATAATACTGTTTGTGTTCTCAATTATGATATACATAGGTACAGATCAACTTTGAATCAAATAATTCAGCGATAAAGATGAAAATCTATTAAGGTTTGACAGATTGTAGTAGCTTGATGTGCTGGCGTCTGTACAAGTACGTCTGTACTGCTGGTGTCCTTTGAGACGGGGGTGATTTTTTTAGTGTCGAATTGACAAATTGTCGAATTTCTTTAATAGATTATCAACTGTATCGCTGAATCATATGGTTCAAAGTTGAATGGGAAAATTTTACAGTTTTGGGTAGCTTGATGCGCTGTAATTGTGCTGTGTCTGTAAGTTAGTATGATGCAGCCATTTTGCATTTTTATCAAAATCTGTTGTGTATTTTTTGCTGGGGAACAATAAACATCCAGACATTAAAATTTTACGTGTATAAAATTAAATGTGATACTTCTTCCACGACCCCGTTTATAACAACCAGCCTTTACACTCGCTCCACCCACTAACTGTCAAAGTTAATAATTAACTGTACGTCGTACAGTTATATCCCACGAGAACTAACTTCAACGCTGAACATAATATCCCACGCTTTAGTTTATATCCAACTAGTTGTCTGATAGCGTTACCTGCAAGCTGGAGGAATTAATTTACCCAGCTGAATAAAAGATATTGTTTATTTCTCCAATCAACTAACTATATTTTTTAAAGGTTTTTATTAAAGACTGGTTTTTATTTTGTTCATAAGCATATATTATATGGGCTAAAAATACCATAGTAATTAACATTCACCTTAAATAAAGACTATATTTGACAATAAATTCGTATAAGTATCATAATTATTTATTTGCATGCTACTAATACTGAAATACAAGATCTGTTATAAGAAATAAAAATATTTTTAAAAGGATATTACAATATTATCACTGGCTTTGCTACGAAGTGCTACGGAGAGCTACGCGCGTAGCACTGGAAGCTACGCGTCGCTACATCTTTTTGTTTGAAATTATATCGGCTATGCAAGATTATTTAGATTGCATGAATGAATGAAATCTTATTATTTTTTGTTATAAATGTTTTTCATCAATTTTCACGAACTACGGAAAACAATATGAAATACAAACAAAGCCCATCGCCATTAAATATTACCATAATTTCCGAAAACCTTCAACAAAGACCTACGCCCACGGCAGATGACCTGATTCCCAATATTGACCAGCCCCCTCCTCCAGATGGCCTAAATGTCACCCCCCACGACCTTTGTATCGCGCATGCGCCAACTCCTGAACCCTCGAGCCTCCCCCAAGCAGCCCAGATTTCAGTCTGCCTAAAACCTTCGCAGGATCACCCGTTTTCAGCATCCAGGCTGAAATTTGCCACTATCAAAAACCCCTCTCACATATATGAGACATTTCGAATCAGTACTTCTCGCTTTGTATTTTAGTAAATACATTTTCGGTTTGAGGCACATCGTCATTTGTTTTTCTACTAAAAATATATCTTACAAGTAGTTTTTTGTGGGAGTTCTAGAACAGGTATGTAAATTAGTAATTTTTTTACTATTATTTTCATTAGTTGAGTAGACTTAGTCTATTGTTTCCATTTTTTTTCTAGTTACATGTATCATTACATTTCTCTTCATTCTTCTAATATAATTACCTAATGTATTAAAAAAAAAATGCCGTCGGTAATCTTTATAAAACATACCATTCTACCAAAGCTACACATTTTTTTACTCTGGCAACATACATTTAAATGTCAGAATCATTAACATATTTCTTTCTCTCTGTTCACAGAAATTTCTAGAAGTTAGAGTAATGTCAAAGCTGAGTTTGGACGGCTTTTTTTCCTACTGCAAGCAAATAGCAGAACATATACAGTTGGTTCGTTCAATTCTCATCTTTTTAGTCCGCCATCTTGGAATTTGACACACCCTTTTGGTTTCTTTGTTGCATGGAATTATTAATTACCTTAATTACCTGACTGGTGAAGTACGCATGATTTAATTCGTTTAGGTGTATTACTTTTACTGTGTTTTGTAATTTTTATTTCCTTGTAATGGCTTGCGATTTATTTTCAGTTCTAAAAAGGCTTTTTTATAATAAGAATTCACGTTTTTATAGCTAAATATAGCTTCGACTGACTTCACTACAGAGATTGCTTAAACAATGAGTTTTATTTTTATAATATTTTTAATTTTTCATTCAGCACCAAAATTCTGGCAACATTATCTGACGTACAACATTCTACTACAACTTAAAGTTAAAATTTGAATAATATCAATAATAACTGATCTTCAATAATAACGTGACAATGTTTAAAAAAAGAATCCCCATTTGAGAAAATCTTTGTTACATTCGATATACACACAAACTCACACGACATGTAGCTTAATACATACGTATGTCTAGAAATATGTTTGCCTGTGTGTGCAGGGCGAGAGGATGGCATCTCTATCGGGACAGGGCACGCCCAAGCTAACGTCGTCCGTCGGCAACTTATACTATGATTGTAAGTACTGCATACTATATTTCTAACTGGAAACAAGATATAAAATTATTGCCTGTACCATATTATAATGCACACTCTCTACACTCTCACCCGATCATGAGGTTAAGCAACTCTTGGCACAGTCGGTCCGTGGATGGGTGACCATCTTGTCATTACGAGTGTCTCTGTGTTTCGGAAGGCACGCTAAATTGGTGGGTCACGACTGTCATTTATAAATCTTTGGTAGTTAGAAGTCAGAAAGTCTGACAACCAGTCTTACCAGGGGGTATTGGGTTGCCCAGGTAACTGGTTTGAGGAGGTCAGATAGGCAGTCGCTCCTTGTAAAACACTAGTACTCAGCTGAATCCGGTTAGACTGGAAGCCGACCCAAACATAGTTGGGAAAAGGCTCGGGAGATGATGATGATGTGTAAAGTATATGTAGTTAATCAGTTGTATTGGCACCCATAACACAAGCTAATCAAAAGCTTACCTTGAGGCTTACCGACCGTATGTGGAAATGGTGTCCCGATATATTATAAACGTTATAGTCCTATGGGACGGCAATCCGACACGACCAATAAAGATTGAGGGTTAAGATGAAGCTTCAAAAATCTAAATTGTCATTTACAATCAATATGACAGCTAACGTCAATAATTAATTACGGTGCATTAACTACATGGAACTGAACTTAGCTCTGTGATTAATTACGATGACAATACAACAAGCTCGCTGCAGTTACAGGCTGATTAATTGATGCAATGACTTCGGGTTATAACTAGTAACTATACTATGTTCTAGAGAAAGGGTTACCTAGCTCACTAGCTGTAAGAATGTGTTGTTAATTTGTTTGTTCGTTAATCGTTGAATACGGAACCGGTAACCGCGCCAATAAAGTACATATGACTTAGAAAACAACATTGGTACTTGTCTGACCTTCTACATTGGTAATCATCAAATGAGGCTAGGGTTTGTCTGCTAATGAGGCCCTGGCATACAAACACCTCCAGAAAGAACATATCGGGTTTTTGTCAGTAAGAGTCTGACACTCCCTCCAGCTGCACCCACAGCAGGAGGGGTCATTTGATTTCCCTTGAAAAAAAAGAGGGATTAGCTCCGTTCGCAAGCAAGCCGGACCTTTGTCACATCGTCTCTAAAAAGTACTTTACGGGTCAACCTCCCTTATTTTCATTTTAACTAATACATAACGCTGAGGGATTAAACCACTCTCAATATTACATCTGCCTAGCCTTTTCCCGAGCTTTTTTGAGGTCGGCTTCTAGTTAAGTCTTAATGGATGCAGCTGAGTACCAGTGTATCAGTGTTTTACGAACCACCCCCAATATTAATCCTAACTAATTAATACAGAGCCACAGTTCTCTTATCAGCTAAGCGTCGGAAGGCGTTACTTCCGACGGAGGAAATGACGCGCGGCTGGTGTCATGTCGCTTGATAGGAGGGTGGTTCTGCATAGCGCTTCCGACAGCGGTCGTCCCAGATAGTGTCAAATTTATTGAGGGGGTTTGTGATTATGATTAGTATTGATCTTGAAATAATCCGCGAGATCAGGCTGGTTAGAAATAAACCAGCAGGCATAGCATGGCGATTCTATGTCTATTCTATCAAGAAAAGACAAAGTTCAATATTCAATACTCAATTCCTTATGAGCTTTCCATACGTAATACCGAGGGTACATTTTATAATATAGAAGAAACAATATGGACCCGGTAGGGCACAGCTTAAAGAAGTAGGAGAGCTATTCTTTCTGTCAATGTCAACATGTCTTCTGCCCGAGCATGTTGCGACCTGTCAACTCGCATATAATCACTTGTACACTTATGTCGATTGAAGAAAAGAATAATTTCTTTTCTACGTGCCAAAAGAAACCTTACGTCAATTTGTCACTTATCTGTCATAATGTTCATTCTCCGGTAGACAAAACTTGTTTCTAAAAAATATTTCAAAACTAATTGTATACCTACATTGACAATAAAATAAACATTATTTAAAATAAAAAAAGCAAAACAAATATTCCAATTTTAAAATACTTGCGTCTACAATAACTCGGCGCTTCGAGAGCACAAGTAACTTTGCAGGAGCACATAGTTCACGTTTAACCCTCTATCGCTGACGTCCTCGGACGAACGGAGCGCTGGTACTCTGTACCCCTATACAAAATTGTACAGAATACCCACTTTGATTATAGCGTGGAAATACTGCATTATACTGCTAGTATTTTATGTATAAAATATTAGAAATTTATAGTTGTGATTATTTTAGAATTGGTTTAAAAATGGGATTATAGTTGTTCAAAATCATATTTTATTAATCTATCCATTCAAAGATCCAAAAGTGCTACAGTTTTAGTCAAAAATTCTGCCTCCCTGAAGTCATTCGATGCCTCACGCATGAGCGGTAATACTTTTTCTTATATCGACTATCGTGAAGTTATCAGTGGCCAACTTCACAGCGGCAAAGTTCTTTGACGAGACCCTTATTAATTGTAACTATATCCTCACTAAGAAGATTCAAGAGGCCAGCCTTTTGGGCATGATCCCCGCTGACGGCGATGTGGATGAATTTTTTGATGCATTATTTTAATTTGACCTTTTTTATTTTCTTTGTATAAATATTAAGTTTGTAAATAGATTATGTAAATATACATTACATTTATTGTCATATAATTTACAATTGAATACTAATATCTATAATATATTCAATAAAAATTAAAAGTTGACATTAAAAGTTGATTGACACAAATAAAAAGAAAGTCAGAAATAAATCATAAAGTATTTTAGTCGTTTTAAGTCTTGTTCACCCAGCTTCCATCCCTTATGTCCCGCACCATCTCGTCTCCGAACTTCTCCCCTCGTCCGATTAGTTCCGCGCGCGTGCCGCACATTGTACAACGGCACAGCTGCGGGTTATGGCCAACAGGAATTTAATTAAAAATTCTCCTGTCCGTATGTTTGCTTTGATAAATCGCTTGGTGTTTGTAAGTCGGGATGATGCTATTGTGACGAGATGCTGGGGCCGAATTTTGGTTAGGATGTTAGTTTTTTTGTCAACTCTTTCTTTTGTATGGGGTTTGTTATTTATCACAAAATACGTGTTTGTATAGTAAAAACACTGGCCTAACACGTCAAATGTCTAAAGTAATATAAAACAAATGAAAAATCGTTATATTAGAATTACCTACCTAAAAACTAAAAATGTATGTTTTTTTATATTATCATCATCATGCGACACGGAGGATTTTTTCTTTTTTTCTTATTTACAGACGCCAGTACATCAAGCTTTATCGCTGAAGCGTATGGTTTAGAATCGATTGAATTTTTGTTACAGTTTCGTAGGTAACTTGATGTGCTGGCGCCTGTATACCTACTTATTCATTTGACACTCGAAGGGAAGTAAGGAAAATATCTTAAATCTACCTAATATTATATAGCTGAAGAAGAGTTTATATACTTGAATACATAATAATATCAGGAATTTTCAATTGAGCCCACATTTCGTTCTTAGCAAAGATTGCATAGTTACTAAATATATTGTAATTATTGACAGAAAGACACGCTACAAACTATCAAATATGGCGTCAAAAATAATTGTAACTATAACACAAAATTGAAAACAAAAAAAAATCCCAAACATCTTAATAAATCAACAATTTTACTCTCCATAAAAACACACACAATCTCAACCCTCGCGCAGAACAGCAATAAATAGCCCAAACAAATTTAACTAATAAAAATCTAAATTCCTTTTATAACCGCCTGTCAGACCCTAAGCCTGGTATTTATAACCGGCCACTGGAGCCTCTTCATCTCCGAGAGGTATTAGAAGCCTATTCGTGGGGGAACACGAGACAGGCGAGCTACCGTTGATAGACTGGCGGATTTGATCGAGTCACTACGGGTAATAGAATATTTTTTGTGTATTTTTTCTTGTTTTTGCGACGTGGAGTGGGTTGTTTTTTGTTTAAAGATTGTATTTTGAGAGATAGATTTAAGAATTGAGGTGTTAGTGGGAAAATATGTTTAAGAATTATTAAGGTCAGATAGGCAGTCGCTCCTTGTAAAACACTGGTACTCAGCTAAATCCGGTTAGACTGGAAGCCGACCCTAACATAGTTGGGAAAAGGCTCTGGAGATGATGATGATGAATTGTTAAGGTATCTTTTAAAACGGGGTTAAAATAAATTTTACATGTTAGAGACTCTAGAGCTGATAGATAGATTATATGGTGATTAAATTAATATATTAATAATATGGGGACACCTTTTCACTGATAAAATACATATACTTTACGCATGTATATTTATAAATACATTTAATAATACTCAGACCACAGCCAACAGGAATGCATTACACAAAATTTCGAATCGAACCCAGTACCCTGAGCTTGGTAGTCCGGCGTGGTAACCATTGCGCCAATGTGGTGGTCAAATTATTTATTGTGTCTGTAAATAGTGTATGCATACATACATTATTATATACATAAAAAAGTAGTTCTATCAACCACTAAAGGTTTCTTACAAACGAATTTAATGTCGAAATCCCTTCCCAACATCTCTCTATACCTCTCCATATTCCACGGGAGTAGTGATCCTCACAAATGAGGGCTTTACTTTAATACGCCATCATTACCGGGAGGATCACACTATCCCGGTACGGCTCGGGTGCGGCCCGCGTACTTGGATAATTGAACCAACAAGAATCGCCTTTACCGCGTTTTCCTGCAACGAACGTGGATGGTGTCAGAGTTAAAAAACCACAAATGGTGTAGTACAACACTTTAATTGAAAAAAGGATCATCATCATCACCATCCTCCAGCCCTTATCCCAAGTTTTATTTGGAGTCGGCGCAGCATGTTTTCGTTTTCCACGCTCTTCTATCTGCCGTCATCTCACAAGTTACATTCTTTCTAGCCATATCAACTTTCACGCAATCCATCCATCAATAAAAGGATACTAAAGGATATTTTTAAGGAAATTATCTGAACCTTGTCAATAATTAAAAAGTCATGTCTACATATTGTGTGCATCATGTTTATGTTTAACTAGCGGTCGCCTGCGGCTCCGCCCGCGTGGATGTCGGTTTCCGCGACAAAAAGTAGTCTATGTGTTGTTCTGATATATAACCTATAGAGGACCCCCGCGACTACGCCAGTGTGGATGTCGATTACCGCTACCAAAGGCTAACTTTTGTCGGGATGAGAAGCTCGCGCTCGGACCTCCCGCCTTATTATACCTACCGACCGATTTTATGTATAAGTTTGGTATTTCTACACCGATTTCTATGATTATTTTTTTATAGAATATGTTATAATGTTATCTTTTGTTAATTAGGCATGAGCGAGAATATTATAAACATAAGAGTAAACAAATCAATAACAAATAATCAGAAAGCTCCGAACTGGTAAACTATCGGAAGTTATACGTGTTATTGTGAGTCAACCATTAAAGATAGACATATGCTGTTGTGGAATTTTTTTTAGCTAATTTTATGTAGAACATTTCCGTCATACATGATTTCTATGTAGCTTTAACCATTAAGGCTGCACACGCGACGAAAGCTTAAAAAATGGTGTAACTTCTCCCGTTTTCCCAACATTTTCCTTCACTGCTCTGCTCCTATTGATTGT
Organism: Heliothis peltigera; assembly: GCA_958496145.1. Taxonomy (NCBI): domain Eukaryota; kingdom Metazoa; phylum Arthropoda; class Insecta; order Lepidoptera; family Noctuidae; genus Heliothis; species Heliothis peltigera. The sequence continues at coordinate 216,659 of OY292348.1, read as the reverse complement.
AGCGTGATGAAAAGTATCCTATAACCTGCCCAGGAGTATGAAGAATAATTGTACTAAGTTTCATTAAAATCCGTCCAGTAGTTTTTGTTCCTATTAATAACATACAGACAGACAGACAGACAGACAGACAGACAGACAGACAAAAATTTTACTGATTGCATTTTTGGCATCAGTATCGATCACTTATCACCCCCTGATAGTTATTTTGAAAATATATTCAATGTACAGAATTGACCTCTCTACAGATTTATTATAAGTAAAGATTGTCAATTTGTTTACGTGTGTCACGAGTCACGATTGATCAAAAATGCTTGAATGCGATTACTAAATTTTGCGTTTCCGTGGGGGCGGCCTAAATTTTCAGACGCTTTAACCGACCTCCCCAAAAGATTTTTTTCGGATAAAAATTGTGCTCACGGCTGTTCCGGCCGGTTAAATGTTCGAAGCTAGCGTGCCGGTATTTACTGCACTCGAGCAGTGGAGGGTAGGAGAACTAATTGATATAAGACACGTTGCTCTGAAAACAATGTACTTGGTATTGTGACTTGTGTTAATATGTAACATGATAATCATCAATGTCTTCAAAACTCTCAAGTTAAAAAATACCGGGGATTATTGCGGTAATATCTACTTAGTGAAGTAAATCTATCGGTTGATCCGCGGATGGGTCACTAGTGTCAATTAATGTTTCATAAAAAAGAAGTAAAAGTAGCGTAACTGCTAGATTAGAAACTCTTCATCTTCCTGCCCTGTTCCCAACTAAAGAAACAACTGGACTAAATTCCTTTAAGAAGAATAATGATTGTTGGTCATGGCGGCTATACTCTCCAAGGAGATCAGCCAGTTGCGCAGGACATATTATAGTGCACAAGCATTTGCGCAGACACTGGTGTACTATCTATTCCCTCTCTCTCATAGTCCGGTGGGACGGCAATTCGACACGACCGGGGAGAGATCAGGCGTAGGACCGACATTTACGTGCTCTCCGATGCACGGGTGTATCAATCACCAACTTTCAGACTTCGGGCTGCTTTTTGGAAGTCTATTAAAACCCAAAAAGCGATTTAGGCCCGACCCAGGATCCCGAGATCCCGTGCACAGCAGTCGCGCTATGCGACTACTAGACCAACAAGGCAGTAAAAAAAAACTATATGACTTACAAACAGATCTTATACATTTGTAAATACTGACATTGCTGTTTTTATAACAATTCCCTCGCAAAATATGGGAACCTTTTAACCTAGGGGCTTACAGCCGCCTCTTAGACGGACAGGCGTCCAGAAAATGTACAATCACCGACAATCGGCTTATGACGTCGACAACATAAGTTCACACCTATCTTCTCGACTGCACCACTTGAGACACTTTACATAACCCTTATTGCAATCGAATAAAGACTAAAATTGTTTGACACAAAGTTCATACTAAAATGGATAGCAAATAACATCTGGAATGCGTTGTAATGCTTTCCAAATACTATTGAGAGTATTAAAATTGTTTGCTAATAACTGTTTTATTGAAAACTACACTCTAACGTCGACCACATATAGTTTAAATTCGCTTGCAAGTTACAACACACATTTTGGTAAACTTATCACATGGGGAAATGGACTTTAAGTTTTCGATGTTATGGTTGAGAATTGCATGAGGAATTTCAAGGGTATATTTTCCCTGAAAGTGACGTGAGTGGCTCTTAATATATAGTCGGTTAAAGTGATAAGGGATGAAGCGATGTCGGGGGGCGCGCTAGTGTTAGCGGATGTTCTTACTGCGAATGATAGGATTAGTTTGAAGACTCGTTCAGTTTTATAGAGTATCTGTTTTTCTTTGGAAATCTGCGAGTCATATAGGAAACTATTCATCATCGCAATCGTAGGAGTTTATACAGAGTTGTAGAGGTCAACATTGTTTTTATACGAAGGTTTGGGAAATACTAACTTAATAGAAGTAGTTAGATTTGGTCGTTGACGGCTTGTGCTTTGATGCCTTGTAATTTTTAAGCATTTACAAACAAGTTAAAGGATTGTTCGACATATAGGAGAACCAATACCAAAGAGACGTTTCGTTTTGACTTACTATTTCTAGGATGTATTCTATTTCGTTTAGGCCCGCCGCAGATTGCAATTTTTTGTCACCATGACTTTTTGTCACTTAGTCAAGTGCAATGAAAACTGTATTGAGTGCGCTCATTAAGGTGACGTGATAATACATACGGTGACGTGATAACACCGGAGACTGGTGACTTTTTTCACTCGGCCGGTGAATTTTCCTTTACTTTCCGTGTATATAGAATGCACCCAGTAGCTTTTTTTCCGTTAAATGTTTCTTCTATGTTGAATTCCATTACAAAAATGAACGCGATTTGTTACCCAAGAACAGATTCAGTGAGCGCATGGTGGGTGACAGCAGGTGACAGTAACAATAAGTCACGGTGACAAAAAATTGCAATCAGCGGCGGGCCTTCAAGATTTAAATCTTCAACCGTCCTCATCCAACACCTGCCCAGCTAATCAAAGAACTGTCAATTCGCATTATTAAGAGCCATTTCCAAAATGTCCAAATAGCCCCCTATATACCGAATAAAGTAACTGGAACTTATTCGCAGGTGGTGAAACAGGCCCTAATTCTTTCTCTCTTCCCAGTCAAACGTCATAACATCTTGAAATAGATAAACCTTTCTAACTAGAGCAGTAATCCTAAAAGTTCCCACCATCACTGCGAGGGTGTGACGGCCACCGGGTGCGTTTGACAGCTCTTCGACTGAGTCCAGCGATGCGCGATATCCCGGGGGGCGAGCTAGTGCTGTGCCTCGTTGGTGTAGTATGAAGTCTGCCTCGTTCGGCTAGTAGTCGTATAAAGCGACTACTGTAAACGGGGTCTCGGGTTCGATTCCCTCTTTCTCGGGTCGGGCCAAAATAGCTTTGTTGATTTTGAGAAACTTTCATAAAGAAAATTCTAGACCGATGAAAATGCAACTGTTTCGAAGTCTACATTCATACATTCTTGATGCATTTTAAACAACGGGTTTTTTCAGCAAATAGCAATTCGTTTTGACGTTACCGACACACAACATTTTAAATTAAAATTTTCCAACAATTTCTAACGTCAATAATTTCATAGCGAATATTCCACAAAAATATGACGTAATCCTTTAACAACTCATTTGAAAATACCTCACAAACAAACATCTCTTCAATAACAATAACTACAGATTCCTAATTATTAACGCATGCATGCCCAAATCGTGAATCGAACCTGTTACTCACACGTGCGCAGTAACCCTCGCTCAAGGGGCTCTGATTAAAAAGTCAGAGCTTTTAATATCTGCCCCCAAAAGTCCAGGAATGTGCTACTGTGGGGTGTACGGTGACTATGATGTTGGTAGTTTTGGGACAAACAGGGGTTACTATGTGCCTAAAAATATCGTAAAGAAGTTTTCAACAAAACGTAGCCTTGGATATTGATGAATTATCCTTAATTTTCTTTATAATTTCTAGTCACACGTACGTAATAAAACATATAGGTATTAATCGTGCTGTCTCAAAATTTAACCACCTACATCTATTCGCTTCGTTGAATAAATGTTGAGCTCAATGTTGTCAAATAACAGTATAATAATGTCAAATAACAGTACAAAATGACCGTGAAAATCGAAGACGTTTGGTCACCATACAAAATTTTCGTCATATTGTACTTCGAGCCCAGATGTGTTTGATTTATTCAACCATCCCATATCTCATACGACATCCCATTTGAATCTAAACCCTATTGGCACACAATAAAGTCGATTTTCACATAAACCCAACGCCATAATATCTCAGCACAATTTTTCTAACAATGCCTTACATTTTGTTTTTCAATATGATGAACTTGCAAACTTACACTTGCGGTAGCGAAAATCAATTCTCGACCTTTCATCTATACTTTAGCTAAAGCATTAAGGTTCTATATTGGATATTCGAGGTGTATAAATAAATTGGTAAATGTATGTATTGTTGTCGATACTATTGTCAGCTGATCAGTCAAGTTTTTGTTCTCTGTGAAGGATTGTTTGCCCTTTGACTTGATACGGAATGAAAAACTGTGAATGCGTTGTTCAGATTTTTCTATTCTTTTTGAAAAGAAAACACTTCATGTTGTCTAGCTTAAAAAGTCGTGGTAGCCTAGTGGTTAAAGAGCCAACGTCTCAATATCTGTCAGTATGAGGGCGTGGGTTCGATTCCAGGTCAGGCAAGGACCAAGGCAACTTTTCTTAGTTTGTATTTACTTTCTAAGTATATCTTAGACACCAATGACTGTGTTTCGGATGCCACGTTAAATTGTAGGTCCGGGCTGTCATTGAACATCCTTGGCAGTCGTTACGGGTTAGTCAGAAGCCAGTAAGTCTGACGCCAGTCTAACCAAGGGGTATTGGGTCGCTCGGATAACTGTATTGAGGACGTCAGATAGGCCGTCGCTCCTTGTAAAACACTGGTACTCAGTTGAATCCAGTTAGACTGGAAGCCGACCCCAACATAGTTGGGAAAAGACTCGGGAGATGGTGTTGTCTTAAGGATAGGAAGACTCCACATAATTACATGCTAGCTTCTTAGCAAATTGACGTGGACGGATACAGGAGAAGGGGACGGCCAAAGAAACGATGGAGGGATTGTGCGAAAGTTGAAATAGCTAGAAAAGTTCAAAAAGTGCTGTTTTGCAGCCAAGTTTGAATAAATGAGTTTTAGTTTGCATAAAGAAAATGCAAGAAATTGTTAACGTTGACTGTTGGCCTTATAAGTTGTAGCAACGCTTACTAATTCTGCCCACTGTTTGTCGCAGCGATCCTGCCGTACCGCGAGGATGCACATGCGCAGACGCGCGAGTTCCTGTCGCGTGTCGTGGACGTGCTGCTCGACTTCGTGCACCAGGTCAACGATAGGAATGAGAAGGTATGTAGCTTCTATTGTCACATTTCCTAAGATATTTCTTGCGATAATAGCAGTGATTATTTCGCTACTAGAGTAAAATTTACGTAAATAACTACGTGTTAGGATAGTTCCATTCATCAACTTCAGATCCTTATCAGTTCATTGCTGGAGAAAACACGTTGTCGAGGCAATTATGCTTCCTAAAACCGCAAATGTATTTGTTATTATATTGTTCTATATTTATCTTTTATCTTTTAGGCCCAGCTGTAGGATGTTCCCACCGGCACTATGCTCGTCTGCCCCCCTCAAGTTTCTCTCTGTCTGAGCTTTATTTCTAAAGGTCACCTTCTTAGAGACACAACGTGATGTTAATTCTTCTCCTTCTTTATGCAACAGTTTAAAAAAAGTTCAATCGCTGGATTATAAAATTTTCTTAGATAAAAACACCTACGTCTCCTCCACCAGATCCTGGAGTTCAAGATGCCGGAAGAGATGAACAAGATGCTGGACTTCCAGCTGCACGACGAGCCGCTGCCGCTGAAGCAGCTGCTGGAAGACTGTAAGGTGGCGCTCAAGCACCAGGTCAAGACTGGTAAGTGGACTCTGTGTTGGTTACACTATTGATAACTTTTTTCAAAGATATGAAGTTCGTGGATGGGCAGCAGGGTTGTTGGTGTGTGGATCCATCTATACCATGAGGAGTTGCCTCCGTACCAAGAATATTGGTGTTGTTACAAAATGTGACAATCTTAGGAAGGTGTGTCGTGTCGGCCGGGTAAAATGGTTTGCAGCGGTCAGATATACAGCCGCTCTATTTAAAACAACTGCAGTTCTTATATGCTTAGTTTGACCTATTTCAACATAGCTAAAATACTGCTAGGTACAGAGAGCCAGCACATCAAGCTGCAATCTGTCCAATTTCATCTCTATCGCTGAAGCATATGGTTCAAAATTTATTAGATGTCAGTTTCAGGTAGCTTGATGTGCTGGCGTCTGTATATTGACTAGTAAACCATTACAGCATTGATCAAAAGTTCCAAACACAGCCTAGATTATCTACCCCTTATCGCAAGTGTATCGAATGTTGAAGAATGCAATTACTAACAAGTTGTGGGCGAGTATTCCGCTCAGCCGAGTGCGAGTATGAACCATCATCTCGATACATTTGATGCTGTAATTGAATTGTTTGCCCGCGCTCAGGGTGCGGGGGAGACCGGGGGCAGTCGGGGATGTCACCGCGGTTTGGTAAAACTGAAGTAAAATAATTGAAGATTGTGGACTAGACTGAGTGATATCAGATTTACAGATAATAATAAAAACTTTTGGTTGAATATTATACCCATAACTTAGTAACTGATATGACCACAGGCGAGTATAAAATAGACGAAATTTCCATGTAATCTCGGTTAAAAGTGTTCGCCAAATTAAAAATAATTGTTGAGTCTATAAACTAATATATCTTTTATATTGAGCAACTACTATGAAATACATGTGAAAAGTAGGTTAAGATGTTTGTACCACCATCACGCTTTAGTGGCTAAAAGAATTTTGATGGAATTTGGCATTTGTATGAGTTATCAATACTAAAAATGGAAGTTCCGATACACTTATGTGCCTCTTATTATGTAGTTTAATTTTAATGGTGACAAATAAACATGTTTTTTTATTTTACTTTACTTTCCAACAATCTTTCTCTCTCTCTCTCTCTCTTACAATAATTACAGCCAACAGTTTGGCATAAGATGCGGGTAGGGGGGCAATCATTCCGATACATTTGAGGACGTAATTGAATTGTTTGATAGCGCCCGCGGACCGGGCGGCGCTCGGGCGAGCTCGGCCGCTGTCGGGAGACATCGGTTTTGATCGGAAGTTGTTCGGGATAAGTGCAGTTTTGTGATCGAGACGAATTTAGTAGACGACGATTTTATGCACTAAAGCATTTGTGTTGAAATGAGAATTATTGGGTTTGTGAAGAGTGTCAAAGATGTATATTTTTTGGAAGCATTTAAGTATCATGATACAATTATTTACCTAGAGAGATGAGGTCTTAAAATTAATCACAATTCTACTGAAACAGTGTTCAGATTTTAGTTAAAATGATATCAAACTAAAAACTTTTCATCATCATCTGCCTAGCCTTTTCCCAAGTTTGGTGTCCGCTTCCAGTCTTAACCGGATTCAGGTGAATTTCAGTTCTTTCCGTGGAGTAAAAAAAACATAAACCTATTTCATCTTCCGAATAAAAACACTGACAACGTGACATCAACACTGTATGTATGCCTCACAACTGTCAGTTTCGGAGACATACATCAAACGGCGCCGCCCTCGCATCACGCGCTCGGTCGAGCGTGAGACGATCGCGCGTCTCGTGGCCCCACGTATTGTGGACAGTTCAAGCGAAAAATTACTCCGAATGAAAAGTTTTAAAACAAAAGTAGAGTAGTTTTAATATTGAAGTGTAAAATGAGTTGCGAATGGTGGGGTTTGGAGATTTTTCAAAGGTTTTTTAAAATAATATCATTTAATGACAGAAATATTCCCAAAATTGTCCGTCTAAATTGGATATTTATTAATGAAGTACAGACACTAGCACATCAACCTACCTCAATCTGTTAACTTTAGTAGATTATCAACCTTGCCATATGTACAAACACACCTGACAATATTTTTAAGTAAGTAACGAATAACATATTCGTTATATGTTATTCGTTACTCAAAAATATGCGACCGGATGGTGTAATGTAAGGATGCAAAAAAAAATATTTATTGTTCTGCTAATTATTATGATATGGACTGTTATGGTCTGAAATAAAAATGGATGGACACCAGCACATCGAGCTACCCGAAACTGACAAATTTACCCAATCAACTTTGAACCATCATAATATGCTCACTTAACCGATAAACTTGAAAATCAATTAAGGAAATTTCGCAGATTGTGGTAGCTTGATGTGCTGGCGCCTGTACAGTATCCATGCTTAGAACACAAGACGTATCTTGTGCTCTTCACTTCAAGAAATGTTAATAAATTCCATCGCACTTTTGAAACAAATTCCCCCCATCCAAGACTTATAAGCTTACGAGCTAAGTCTGTAAAATTTAAAGTGTGGGGAATGCCTATAAAAACAATAAATATGGCGCGTTACTGGCAACCCGAGGTTTACACGCGGGCCCCGCTAATATCACGCAAATCATTGGATTAGGACACGCGGCGAGTAGGGTGACCAGGCTGTTAGTAGCTACTAGGATCTTTTTGATGTCACTTTAAAATCGGTCCGGTGTGTCGGAGTAGTACACTAAGGTGGCCATATCAACATACAGACAGAAGTGGCTTACTGTCGATTTTAGTAACATATCTATCTGTTGATTTGCTTTTTTTTAGATATAGTTAATCTGTCTCTATACTTTCAATGTCAAATTTCAATCCCTAGTAAGCAAATCACGAAATAGATAATTTATTGACTGCTTAAGTGGCTGAAAAAACTGCTAGAAGTAGTTCCTATTTAACCACAATCCCCGAGTGCAAAGCATAACAACAAAAATACACTAGGTTTTTGTACATTGTCTATTTTATAAACTGCTGATCTTATTAACACACTACAGTTTTCATTATTTGCTGGCACAGTGCAAATTCAGACTGCCACAGAATGCAGTCACCCTACCGTCCCCCATGGTCTCGTATTAACATAGTTTGATGGATCATCCCCCGTTGTTGAATGTAGATTAGGATTCCAACGTTATGGATTGATTTTATGGACTCTTTGTGAGCGCGCCGGATAATAGTGGGATCTGCGGGAGAGGGCGAGCTGATGGCCGTCTTACAGCTTCCACTTGGATTTATGAACGTTGTTGAAGAGAGATGTTTATTTAAAACATATTGGAAGTATTTTGACAATGCTTATTGAAAAATACAATTAGCGAGTGTCGTATTATAATGTTAGAGTTAATTCAAATAAAATCCGAGCTCGTACTAAATGATGCTGCATACAGTCACATGACTTTAAGTTAAGAGTACAGTATACCACAATATAAAAGACTCAATTTATTTACATCTGAACCTAAAACCGCAATAATATGAAGTAATAGTATTAAATAAAGTGAAAAAGTTCCTCCTCTCGTTATTTTATAAAAAAATGTGTTGACGTGTAAAAGTGTTGATTTCAACCTATTTGCAAAATAAATATCATTTATCATAGTTATATGCAAGCATTTCTAATTAATTTTACTAAAAGTTCAAGTTGCATAAAATTCATTACACGCATGTGTATCATGAAAAATAATCAACAATAAGCTCTGATTGCGGTTACAACTACCCCATACCGCCGCAAACCGGATTACACCGGATACATCCGGAATTATTCGAATATTAGTCTGAATGGTCTCGTCAGCGCTCACGTGCCGCAAATTGAGTTATTTGAGAAGTTGTCGCATACTGAGTGGCTCGTGGACACCCTACTGGTGTCATAGTGTAATTATTCAGTTATTGTTGCAATTTTATTGAATGAACTCGCGAGCGTTGGATTCGAATTAAAGTAACTAAATAAGATTGAATAAAAAGGACGCTAAAAAATGATATCGACAAATACACATATGTACACACTTTGGTTGATAAATAAAAGAATTGTGTATGAACATTAAGGCTATCCAAACGACAAACGTGGCAACATATACATATGTAGATACTATAGAGAGTTCATATTCATCTTAAACTTCTTCTTCCTACCCTGTTCCCAACTCTATCTGGGGTCGGCGCAATATGTTTTCCGATTCATCTTAAACTATAGTAGTCTTCATATTCAATTTCACATCAACAATTTACAAAAAAATATATAATTTAAACAACTGCAAGGAATGGCCCAGAACTCCCAACTCCAATAGATATTAATATGTCAAAAGGAATTGAATACTAATCCTGCCACAGCCGCCAGATGGGGCTACATTCGAGGGCTACGTCAGGGGCCCGAGTCAGGTGGGGCCCGGTGCAATCTCAGGGGTCGCCAGAAGGGTAGTCTGTGTAGCTAATGGGAGCGTGCGGCTTTTGTTTCAGATTTAGTTAAATGGCTAGGAAAGTTAATTGTGACAGGCGAGGCTCCTGTGTTTGGAAGACAGCTTAGGTTTATGTTCTTGGTACGTTATTTTTGATAACGATAGAAATATTTCGTGAGCCGAAAATAATTTAACATGCTCACTTGCTAATGTAAAAATTAATTTGCTAGTTAAATTATGTGAGTGATTTGTGTAATATAAAATTATAAATTTTTTGTGAATTTTTGTGACAGCCTATAGGCCAAAATATGAATAGAAATAAAGGTTCGCATTATTTCGCAGCATTGTTTCATTAATTCTATCTCAAATACATAATAGTTATTATATAGAGGAGCAGACGTATTGAGTTCTAAGCATATCTTGGACACCAATGACTGATTAAAGCTCTATAATGTCTGAAATCACCAACCCGCACTGAGCAAGCGTGGTGATTAACGCTCAATCCTTTTCTGTGTGAAAGGAGGGCTGTGCCCAGCAGTGGGACGGTAAAAAGGCTGATGATGATAGGGACGCAGAGCGTTCTTATTTCTCAAGAATTAATAGAGTTGAGGATTGAGTGTGTTTTTCTCTGTTAGCTTAAAAATAACTAAACAGAAGGTACATTGGTTGGGTTGCTAATCAACAAAAACACTGACTTCTTCTCTATAGTAACTGATTATTACTCCTAAAACAACTAATAAAATATAGAATTACTTAAATAACTAATCCCTAGCACAACATAACGAAATTAATCAAACATTTTATCCCTAATCTCGCCCTACAACTTAAACCTACTTTAAAAAAATTCCACCACATGATTCGAAATCAGTTTTAAAACAATCCCGGCCCCTAATTCTTAATCCCCGGGGATGAGACTTTGTTTACTTCAGCCCCCACAGCTGTGGGCCGTGATAAACGCTCTCCCGGGGGCACTAATCTATTCACACTTTTAAATGTCACAATGTAGGGTTTTTTTTAGTTACATTCGACGGTCTCTCCACTAGTAGTATACGATAAAAGGTGAGAACGCTTGGCGCGGTCGATACGTGGATGGGTGACCAGCTATTATGTTATGCCGAGTTCCTCCTTGTTTGGTCACCCTTTTGACATCATATTGTTAGTTTCGGCTATCGCTGAAAATCAGCGCTGTGACTTTTTCTCGCATTAGGTCGCAGCATTATGCTGAGCGAGGGCCGTATTGCGAGATTGTTACGCATACTACCCCCTCATGTTTGATTTTTATATATATATATTTTTTTTTCTTTTTTGTTATATCTTTTTCTTTATGGTATATTATTTTGTTGTGTTATGTATGCGTTCAAGTTCGCAATAAAACACTTTTCCTTTCTTTCTTTCTTTCGGCAGGCACGTTAAATTCTGGGTCCCGGCTGTTATTTGTACTTCTACTGCTGTTCTCGTCAGTAGCTTATCTTTAAATATAAAACCTAATAATAATGATGTTAGAAAACATACCGCCCCCCCCCCCACTCCCACAAATAAAAAAAGTGTCACAGATAAAATAACAATGACGGCTTATCGTTTCAATATGGTTTGTGAAAACCACACGAAAGGTAAATACAGAAATATCACTATCTTAATACTCTCTAAAACGATGTTTGTTGACGAACTGTTAGACTGAGCGACTCGGCAGTTAGAAAGAAAATAGAAAGAAAACCACACTTCGATTTACCCAGTAGTTTATTCTTGTTTCAATTTACAAACTACACTTAATAATTTAATTTTAGAGGTGTACAATAAGCTAGACTACACTCGCAACTTCGCGGTTACCCTAGTGAAGGGCTATATCGACCCGGTTAGGCACAAAATTTTAGCTGAAAACCAAGTTGGGATGGATCCGAAGATCACAATTATATCAGCACCCTGAGCCTAAACTCTGATAAACTGCAATCGATTTTGGAAAATTAAGAGCCAAATAGCAAATTATTGCTGATATTTTGCTATTTTTAAATTGCCTAAAACTCCCCAAAATCGCAGTTAAAATCATTACATCGTTAAAGCAGTCTGACACACACATAATATTACTTTTTTACGATTCTTATTTGCCGTAAATATTTTTCCAAAATCCTTTTCATAAATATCTATTACTCGATAAAATCCCTCCAGTCTATCATCACTCCCTCCCCTCCCTGGAGGCCGGTACTCTGCCATTTATATTTTTTATCTGTGGCCCGCTTGGGGATGTCACAAAAAATATGTGTTTCTGATAAACAGTGGTAGGGGACCAAAGAGTTCTTATCTCGTATTTTGTGGTCTATGGAAGCTGTCAAAAACATCTTTTTATGGGGTAGATTGAATTACTTGTAGGTATTGTATTTAAGAGTGTTCATGATTAACAATGTTGTGAGAAAAATCTTACCCTCATTTTGTTGGCAGTTGAGTAAAAATACATATAATTTTCAGAATTTTTATTGGCTGTTTTGAAATACTTGAGCGTGACCCAGCTTAATATCAATCAATTGCTCGGCAGAGTTCGGTCCAGCCATTTGAGATATTAGGCGGAACAAACAGACAGAAATACAAAAAATACAAAAATACATATTTTGGTGTATGAAGCGTAAAAAAAACCGGCCAAGTGCGAGTCGGACTCGCGCACGAAGGGTTCCGTACCATTATTTATAAAACGGACAAAAAATCATGTCTGTTTAATGGGAGCCCCCCCACAAATATTAATTTAATTTTAATGCAATTACTTATTTTTAAAGTAAGTAATACATTCCATATTCTGTGAATATTTCAAGCATCTACCTGTTGCCGTTATGGATATCGAGCAAAAATGAACAAAAAAATCACGTTTGGTGTATGGGAGCCCCCCCAAAATATTTATTTTATTCTAGTTTTCAGTATTTGTTGTTATAGCGGCAACAGAAATACATCATCTGCGAAAATTTCAACTCTCTAACTATCACGGTTCATAAGATACAGCCTGGTGACAGACGGACGGACGGACGGACGGACAGAGGAGCGAAAACAATAGGGTTCCGTTTTACCTTTTGGGTACGGAACCCTAAAAATGGCAATTTCAGTATTAGAAATACATTTTTTTTTAATTGAATAATATTTTTTTTTATAAATTAATTTAACATAAAGTGCAGTCACTCGCATCATGACAGAACAAAATTATTCGATTAAAATTCAGTGATATTGTATAGGAAGTGTGTTTTTCACAATGTCAAAGGTAAACACGAAATCAATAGCCCCCTGACCGCATCCGGCAACAAAACGGTCGCGACGACGCGGTGTAATGGCGCGCGGTATTGCTTCCGAATCGGATAGCTGCCGGACTGGAGGATAGAGATGGTTTTGTTGGTCATATAAATAAAGAAAATCTTATTTTGTCAAACGTAACACAGTAATCGTATCTCACGAGATTTTAAAACATCGATATACATATCTACCAGTATAAGTCATGCTGGCCAGGTAGTTAAAGCACCTCTCAAGTCTATGCGCGGGTTCGATTCCACGTCAGGCAAGTACCGAGGTGACTTTTTTAGGTCGTATGTACTTTCTAAGTCTATCTTGGCACCAATGACTGATTAAAGGTGAAAGAAAACATCTCGAGGAGACCTGCGCTATGAAGTCTGAAATCACCAACCCGCATTGAGCAAGCGTGGTGATTAACGCTCGGTTCTTCTCCATGCGAGGCCTGTGCCCAGCAGTGGGACGATAAAAAGGCTAATAAAAATATCAAATTTCCTTAATAGATTTTCAACTTTAGCACTGAAGCATATGGTTCAAAGTTGATTGGGGAAATTGACAGTTTTAATTTAGCAGAAATTGCTGCACCTACAAAAATGTAGTTTATTTATCATCAAAGAGGGATCACAAAAACTCTTCAGTATGGTTAATTCTGGTATTTAATTTGCGTAACAGAAACGCTGTAACAAGACATCCATCTCCTACCCACATACTGAGCCAATCTTGTCCGCAGGCCACCCGCATTTCTTCAACCAGCTGTCCTGTGGGCTGGACATCATCTCCCTGGCGGGCGAGTGGCTGACCGCCGCCGCCAACACCAACATGTTCACCTACGAGATCGCGCCGGTCTTCATCCTGATGGAGAACGTGGTGCTCGAGAAGATGAGGAGCATGATTGGCTGGAAGACTGGGGATTCTATACTGGCTCCTGGTGAGGACCTTCAAGTTATGCTTAGCTTCAAGTTATCCGCCTTTATAGCTATTTTTGACGACCAGATGGCGTGGTGGTTAGTAAACCTGCCTGCCACGCTACAGGTCACGGGTTCGATTCCCGCATGAGTCAAACATTTGTGTGCATGAATATGGGTGTTTCTATGTATCTATACTAATATTATAAAGCTGAAGAGTTTGTTTCTTTGTTTGTTTGAACGCGCTAAACTCCGAAACTACTGGTTCGATTTGAAAAATTATTTCAGTGTTAGATAGCCCATTTATCGAGGAAGGCTATAGGCTATATACCATTACGCTAAGACACACGGGAGCGGAGCAGTAACCATATAATATGTATGTATTTACAAAAGAAAAGTATATAAGTATGTTTATCAGTTGTCTAGTACTCACAGTACAAGCTCTGCTTAGTTTGGGACTAGATGACGTTGTGTGAATGTGTGAGGGATATTATTACCTGACGCACCCTGTTCTCCCGCAGGTGGTTCCATCTCGAACCTGTACGCGTTCCTGGCGGCGCGTCACCACAAGTTCCCGCAGTACAAGGAGAAGGGGCTCTCCAGCATCCCCGGCCATCTCGTCATGTTCACTTCCGACCAGGTCAGGAGACAAACAGACAAATATTGTAATTCATACTTCCATATCATCCTGCGATTTCTGTATGGATCTTGTAATGTTGTTACAAGCGGGTAGTGACAAATAAACCTAGATATCCATAGAGAAGATAATAAGTAAATGTAGGGAATTAATGCTGCAAAGCTTAATAGTACCTCTATTCCTAAAAAAACATAACTATCTATAGGTGTGTCTATTTGTAAAATACTGCATACACATTTAAATAAAATATACCAATTTAATAACGATAAATTTGTAAATAGGTAACAGTCTTATACGATAATAGGGGCTGAATATATTTGCATAAAATTTTAATGAAAATTTGGGCTCCGGGAACGGATGTCCGTTCCCGGAGCCCAAATTTGTATGTACACATATGTAATGTGTACATACATATGTGTACATATGTATGTACACATTTTTATATGTTACGTGATGTAGTTTTTTCAAGATGTGTAATAAGAAACGTCTAGTTATAGTCTAAATAACGATTGTTTACTCTTACCCCCAGTGCCACTACTCAGTGAAATCGTGCGCGTCAGTGTGCGGGCTGGGCACGGACTACTGCATCTGCGTGCCGTCGGACGAGCGCGGGCGCATGATCCCCGCGGAACTCGAGCGACTCGTCAAGTACCATAAGGACAGGGGCAATGTGAGTCCTATTGCAACTGAACGTAGTCTGATAGCAAACCTTCACGTTTTTACAGATACTTTGACATACATAGTATAGTGCAAGCACATTTGCGCAGACACAGGTACAGTCTCTATTTCCACACTCTCACAGACCGATTTATTTATTTATGTTAAAACGGTTTACACCAATTACATTAACATAGAATGAGACAGAAAATAAAAGAACATAATATAAAAGAAAACACGAAAAACTTAATAATAAAAAAATCAAAATTAGAAAACTATTAGAAACCGATGGGACGGTAATCCGACACGACCTGAGAGAAATCAGGCGCAGGATCGATATGAACGTGCCCTCCGATGCACGGGTGAATCAATCACCAACTTCCACACTCCAGGCTGCTTTATGAAAGTCTCTTAAAACCCAAGAAGTAATTTCAGCCCGTCCCTGGAATCGAATCCGAGACTCCGTGCACAGCAGTCGCGCTATGCGACTACTAGTCGTTGATCTAGTAGTCATTTTGTTCTCGTCATCCAAAGGTGCCGTTCTTCGTGAACGCGACGTCCGGCACGACGGTGCTGGGCGCGTTCGACCCGCTCGAGGAGATCGCCGACATCTGCCAGAAGTACGACATGTGGATGCATGTGGATGTGAGTCATAGCTTCAGATATAGCTTGTGTTGTATGGACAGGTTTTTGTTAGTTATAATGAGGAATGAATAGGATTATTGCATGATTCAAACTGCTGCAGGCTTACCATGGCGATTTTATATCTATTCTGTCAAGAAAAGACATACTCTTTCTGTCAATGTCAACATGTTTTCTGCGCGAGCATGGCGCGACCCTTAGGCGCGACCTGTCAACTCGCATATCACTTAGACATAATCACTTGTAGCCTTATGTCAATCGAAGAAAAGATGAATTCTGAAAAATTACTTCAAAGAATGTCAAAAGAAATCTTAAGTCACTTTTCTGTCATTATATCCAATCTCCGGTAAACAAAACTTGTTTCTACGGTTGCCATGCTAAGCCTGCAGGCCTATGAAAGAGAAGAATGAAAGACAACTGCTTGCAGCAGAGATGAGAATGTTAAGAGGAATGTGTGGTGTTACGAGAATGGATAGAGTAAGGAATGAGTATAGGAGAAGAAGTTTGAAAGTAGCACCGGTAGATGAAAAACAACCTGGAAATCGGCTATCATGAAAATTGGGATAAGGGCAGGAGGATGATGATGACTTTTAAGACAAGTATTTACCCTTATGGATGAGTATCCAGTGAGCCCTCCGTGTTGCGTTTAACCACTCTTAGTCCTATTATATTATTTTTATTATATTAGTTATATTAAAAGCATACAAAGTAGCCTAGAACAATTTTGCCATCTTGAAAATAAGAATCAGCAGTATTTTTTAACGCTAATAAAATTGTTATGAACAGGCTGCGTGGGGAGGTGGTCTGCTGTTCTCCAAGAAGTATCGACACCCGCGCCTCACTGGTGTCGAGAGGTAAGATTATCTTTTTCTTAAAAAAATATATTTGCATACTGAGATTACGGAGTTTCAAAAATGAAACAAGATACTTCGTTTTTGTTTGCCTGTAAATCGAATACCATCGATCCCATACGCCCAATACAAAAGAAAAAAACTTTCACCAAACCCCATTAATTGCGCCTTACTTAACCCGCCTAATTGATATCCCAATCCCACTACACTCCATACAAAATCCCCAGAAACAAGTAGCGCAGTTCCTTATTATCCGATATTAATCCGGTGCGCCATTAACATCCATCAATCATGAGCGCTCGGCGCTAAATGCCGGCGCTGTAAGCCGCGGCCGCGCTGCCCTCGCCGGTGGGGGCAGCGGAGGGGGGAGGAAATCTAGCTAAATGCAGCAGACGCGCGCAGTGGTGCGTGCGACAGATCGGCTAGGGTTGGCAGTTTTGGGTTTGTGAAAATTTTATTGTGTTGTTAAAATAATCATGAGGGAGAAATGTGATATTTGAAAGGGTTATCTAATCTTATCTGGTACGAATTCGCTCCTAAATATTTAAATGCGATCGAATTTTGAAAAATCATCATTAATTTAATGCAATAAAAAATGGTAGGTTGTGTCATTTTGATTCAAAAGCTTTTAAAAATTCCATTCCAACGAGTAATTGTGCCATGGACATTATAGGAAAATCTGAATTTAAAATAACAATTTCCTAATTAGGCATTTATGGTCGTTTCTTATAAACTAATATTGCAATTGAATTAAACCAAAAAACATGACTACCAACCCTAGACTACGCATCACGGATTACGCGTAGCTGTACTACGCTCGTAGCTCGTAGCGTCGTAGCAGCCGTAGCAGGCCGTCAGTTCACATGTCAATCTTGTGAGTACTCAATCCTGGGTAAAGCGTTACAGCTGATCGCGTTCAACCGTTACCCGACTTAGTAGAGACGGTGTGCTGTGTTTCTTTATCATTATCTATCTATACTTATAATAAATCTGTAGAGAGGTCAATTCTGTACATTGAATATATTTTCAAAATAACTATCAGGGGGTGATAAGTAATCGATACTGATGCCAATAATGCAATCAGTAAAATTTTTGTCTGTCTGTCTGTATGTTATTTATAGAAACAAAAACTACTGGACGGATTTTAATGAAACTTGGTACAATTATTCTTCATAGAAAGAAGTCAGAAGCCAGAAAGTCTAACAACCAGTCTTACCAAGGGGTATCGGGTTGCCCAAGTAGGTTGATGAGGTCAGATAGGCAGTCGCTACACGTAAAACGCTGGTACTCAGCTGCATCTGGTTAAGACTGGAAGTCGACCCCAACATGCTTGGGGAAAGGCTAGGCAGATGATGATACAGTCTACGTGGAATTATTTCCGTAACATTTGCTGAAATTATTACGAAGAAATAAACAAAAAAACCCACCCTTAACTTAAAAAAATGCGCAATACTTCAAGCACACATACCCCTCAAGCGGGACTATTAAACCTCTTTTAAGATTAATTAAAAGTCCTCCCTCCCCTCCCCCGCCCCTCGCGCACAACGCTGTAACAAAAAAACAAAAAGTGTCGGAACACACGTCTGCACTTGGTGCGAGCTCATTTATCACGCGATCTAAGGCAAGTGTTTTAAACTTGGGCTGTTGTTACACCGTACTGTAATGTGTTAATTATTGACTGACTAAAGTAGTTTTGATGTTAAAATATATTTTTCTTCAGTAAGAATATAATGTACTATGTTAGGTTATGATGGGGCTGACAAATTAAAAGTCCCTACAAAATAAACAGAGAAAAAATAAAAATATGTATATAATAATTATAATACACATACTTTGAGGTTCTTTTCTGACTGTATGTAATTTAAAAAATGTTTCACTAAAACCAAAGTATTTCACCAGCATAGTTTCAATTTCAAAATCTTAGCTACAGACACAGACACGCTAAGTCATATACAAACACACACACACTTTGCTAATCTAATAAGATTGAAGGACCCATTTTATTCTTCAATCTACAAATTGACTTCAATAAAAAAATGTATAAAATAATGTTTTTTTTTTTTTCAAACGAAACCAATAAATGCCATTTGTTTGTTAAAAATGTTGCTGCCCTATTTAATACTGAAACAAAAAATATTTTGTCTTAAAAATAATCTGTTATTGTATAACACTTCGGTGTAAACGTATCCACGCGACCCTCGAAGCTGTAAAAACAGGGGATTAGGCAAATGGTCGGCGCGCGCGACTGTGTCAATACGATACACGACTGTTTAACTTTCTGCTTACAATGTACATGAATATAGAGTAGTGTCTGTTGCTCAGTGCTGACTAATTCAAGTTGGATTAGTTGTTTAAATAGATGGCAAAACCTTCAACAGTAAAGCGGAGTTCTTCAAGTGCTCAATAATTTATTAATGTCGAGAGGTAAATAAGAAAAAAAAAATACAGAAAAGATATACATATGTATAAATATAACTGCCTAGATGGTCTAGCAGTTGCATAGCCCGACTGCTAGACCACCGCACGGGGTCTCATTCCAGGGTTCAATTGCCGGGTCTGGCCGAAATCAGATTTTATCGCTAATAAATGAGAGTCTTATCTACATATATTTGTGAATAAATAAGTCTGAACATCTTATAAATTTCCCTGCTCTGAGTCGAAATAATCGCCTAATAATGATGACCGCCAGAACGACGTTATTTTATTATTTTACGAAGTTGTTGCACTGGGAATGAACAACTACTAGTATCTGAATTCTGGTGCCACTTTGCTTCGGGCGCTCTGTACACTTGAGAACTTTATCTTATCAACTTCAAATATCAGGAAATAAATACCATCACAAGGCACACCCCACTATTTGCTCTACAACCCCAAAATAATCTCAAAATCATAATCTGCGACAGTTTTCTAGCCCATCACACTCCACCCGTATCTGTTCCCACTGCGGCCCACTCTCCCCGCGCCCCTATCGAATGGGAATCAATTCCCAACAAACAGAAGGGGTAGCCAGCGTTGATTCTCAATTGATTAGGGCATTATGCAAATTGCCCGATGTCACCCGGACTGACTAATGACCTCGGTTTTGTCAAAAATCAACATTGAATTTTACATTTCATTTACATAATAATATTGTTAGAATTAGAGGGTAGATTAGGAGCCAGTGCGGTCCTGTGTGAACAAGTGTGGTGTAGAGACCGATGTTTGAGATTTATTTAAAAAATAAGGTTACAGAAAATACTTAGCCAGACATAGCTGGTGTCAAAATGTAGGCATTTCGTACGCGGATCAGCGAACTTCATTATTTGTGTACGAAGTACGTATATATAAGTATTTTGCTATGTTATCTATAAATTCCACAAAATTAAATAGAACGCCTGAAGGAATAATTATATAAATATAAATTACGAAAAGATTTTCCGTTGATCAGTGACTAAGCGTGAAAATGTCTTGCAATAGTTTAAGCAAGAAATATCTTGCAAATATTTAACAACAACAATAGCCTGTGAATTGATTTTCACTTATAATCGGTCGGTGTAACGCGGCCGAAAAGGGAGAAATAGAGGTAGCCTTTATTATATGCCTTTATATTTAATACGTTAAAAGACCCTAATGATATGTACAAAATCCTGATAATATTTAAACAAATAGTACCTATAACAATGTTGTATTTGCGCACAGGGCTGACTCCGTGACGTGGAACCCGCACAAGTTGATGGGCACGCTGCTGCAGTGCTCCACCGTGCACTTCAAGTACGAGGTCGGTATTGTTGACTATCATGTAACGCCTACGATATATGTACATCCCAAGAACGGCTATTCTCTCTGTATTTCCCACGTACACAAATATAAACGCACAATACAACAAAATAAAGTTACTATATGTATTTCTTATTAAAAATAGGTATTTTATGTTAATATATTTTATATCTCAGTTGTTACATAATTTAAGCAAACACCAGAAGATAAAGATAAAAAGTCAACTATTCAAAGTAGGCTGAAAATCAGCACTTTTTGAAGGTAAATTCTACAAAAGACAGCCTCTAAAACGGCCGCCCTTCACCACTTCCGCCCTTCACTTGTTATCTCTGATTAAAATAGCAATTGTTTTTATGGCTATATGCCAAGTGAAGACAATCATTTCTTACTGAACACCTTATTATAATTATATACCTACATTTCGACAAATAAAATGATTTAATTTAAAACAATGTTTATTACATTCGTCTCATTAGCGTTGTTATTAGCAATCATAAAAACGGGACCATTACTTGCAGACGCGAGTGTGTTTAATGGTTGTTTTCAGAAAGTCGTAAATCGACTTTCTATTACTGCCATGGAGAACAAAATAACGAGGTTACTGCGGACTTATCTATATGATATTTAATATGACAAATATACCTACGTCAATATTTATTTATTTAATACACTATGTAAGACTTACAGCTGTATAAAAACTTAACAAAAATATAGGTATCCCTATTTCCCTTGGTCACGACATCACTCGTGAACCGATTTAAATTTAGTAGACACATAGTTAGTCTAAAGTCAGAGAAAGGACATAGGCTACTTTATATCCGGGTGGGGGAATTTGTTCCTTCGGGCGGCAGGCGGAACCGCGGGGAACAGCTAGTATTCAATATTATTCAGATATTAACAGGAAATACATACAAATTAGATAATTCTTAAAAGTACCTACAGTGGGAATATCTGAACAATGTTTGGCATATCAAAACAATTTCAACTTTACTCCGCTATAACAAAGTATAATATCCTTTCAACAGCAAACCATAATTTTGGCTGAAAACGTAATAATATCACCACAAGAGAATTTGAAGCGTATGCCATACTAAATAAAGCTGGTTTTTGTGTGTCTTAGTGACAAGGGTTGGTTGAAATTGGCAACATATGTTTGCAA
Source organism: Heliothis peltigera (assembly GCA_958496145.1). Taxonomy (NCBI): domain Eukaryota; kingdom Metazoa; phylum Arthropoda; class Insecta; order Lepidoptera; family Noctuidae; genus Heliothis; species Heliothis peltigera. The sequence goes on along the minus strand of OY292348.1, from coordinate 194,901 downwards.
GTGTCGCAAAGAGGAATTTAATTAAATGTTTGGGCCCTCAGCCCTGTCTGCGTAGGGGTGTGGCTGTGGGTATATCGATAAATGTTGAAAATTGTTGAGAATTTTCGTGTTGCGGTTTGTCACACAGGAAACTTGTTTAATTAAAGTGTTATTATGTCTATGTAGTTGTGGACAGTCTACATTGTTCAAGCTGACTGCATACCTCAACCATTTTGTTGTGTCTTCGTTAAATTCTGCGGGATACTTGACAGGCTGGAGCCGGAAAATTATTTATTAAATGCTGAAATTTATATGTTAATTTATACATTTTATAACTTAAAATAATATTTTCGTTTGCATGACAGCTAGAGCTAGAAGAATTCTAATTTAATCTAGCTATTCATGTTGCATTGTTACTTTTTTAGCGTACTCATATCGATATCGACACAATCACATCTCTGACCACAAAATAGCGCACGAGGCGGGGTCCGGAGGAATTTATCATGAAGCATATTGTTCTGACGTGCCGCAGCCACTTATTGTGCTAATCTTATTGTAAGGAATAGAGTCGACAATCGCTTGACAAAACACTACACCCAAGTATTTTGTGGAATAAGGAATAACGTGCCTTGAAACGACCTAGTGCTTGTTTATTCTTATAGAAAGTATACCAGAATTCTATACTAGAAATATTTTGAACAACTTAAATTCCAAGATTAAAGGAACAACTAAAATCAATCAATGAATTTTCGTCAAATTAAAGCCGCAACTTTAATTGTAAGCTTAGTTAGATTTAGTTTAATATTAAGGTAACTCAAAATTATATAAAACTGGCAGACCCAGCCACGCGTTGCTGTGATTAAGTTTTTTGTTATAATAACAGACATATAATTTGCTATAAAATAATATTGCGACTACAAATTAAGATGTAAGCTATCCTATCTTTCAAGTTAGATCAAAGTGCACACGGTGTGTAAAAGGTTAAGTAGTTTAGACATCCATCGCATCGCGCACAAACAACGTGGCACGTAAATTATTAAAATTTTTATTAAGATTAGCATTGAACTGTGCTTGTTCTACTGTGACCACTCTAGTTCTCTACATAAAGTGTAAAAGCTTCTGTTTACCCCAACCCACCAAGGATAGTGGGTGTGTCTGCTTAGCATATAAATCCACACAACCATGTGCGCGCGACAGATACCGCATCTGCATAATGATGCACAAACTGAAAGGTTGGCTGTCCTAACAGAGATTTTGGAGATGAGCTTATCTCACTTATGGAGTTTTGAAAAAGGGTTTTTTTTTATATAGATACCTATGTTAAAAGTGAAGCTATTTGATTAGAGGGAAAACAAATGACGACGTCTCCACCATTTTCACACTTTGGAAGTAAAAGGTTATCAACTACTCAAGAAAATTCTCAGCAAATACTGCTAACTGCACAGCTACTGATAACTTCATACTTACTGGTGGGAATCCTCGAAGAAATCAACCCTATGATGTTGAATTGTTGCTGCAAACCAGTGATTGCAACAAAATTATTTCTATACTTGCTATAAATTAAAGGAAGCAAAAAAATATATACCTAATATGTATGGACTTTATAGGAATAAATTGTTCCAACCTTAAAAACTTCAATTATTACTGTACACTACTTTATTGTTGACGATGTTCCAATGCCGTTAGATTTTCTCTTACACTTTCAAGTTTTTCAAGACCACCTCATCCCCCAGGGTATCCTGCTGAACTGCAACGCGATGTCGGCGGAGTACCTGTTCATGACGGACAAGATCTACGACCCGAAGTACGACACGGGCGACAAGGTCATCCAGTGCGGCCGGCACAACGATATCTTCAAGCTGTGGCTGCAGTGGCGCGGGAAGGTACGTGCCCTGCCAATGGGAGATCTGGTCCATTGACAGTTTGTTAGATAGATATATGTCTAGGTTTGTGTAAATAACCTCAATATATTTTCTAGTTACATTACAATCTACATAAAGAAACTAAAAATACTAAGACGCCATTTTCTATAGCGGTTCATCATTCGGTTGCGTAATATGTACAGACGCCAGCAGGTCAACCTATCCGAATCTGTAAAATTTTACCAATCGAATATCAACCTTCCGGTGTTATGCTAAGATTGAAAATCTATCAAAGAAATTGGACAGATTGAGGTAGATTGATGTGCTGGCGTCTGTACCTAACTCAATTTTAAATAGACCTTACGTCTCAAGATTTTGCGATAAAGGTATTTTATAGCCTTTAAAATAATTATATATTAATTAAACCCAGTACTTTTGAGTTCGAAAGAAATGCTCAAGTAGGTCCTATAAGCTGCTAAGACAATTAATTTCTATCACTCCCAGGGTACCTCCGGCTTCGAGCGCCACATGGACAGGCTGATGGAGCTGGCGGAGTACCAGGTGCGCCGCATCAAGGAGCAGCCCGACCGCTTCCACCTCATCCTCGAGCCCGAGATGGTCAACGTCTCTTTCTGGTATCTTCCCAAGCAGCTCAGGGGGGTCCCGCATGATGCGCATAAGGAGATCAAACTTGGCAAGGTGAGGGGTTTAGGATCTTGAAGTATTCTACAAATCTGCGGAACTATTAAGGTAAACCGCTTGTTTGATGTCATAGCGTGGATAGTGGGTTCGAAATCGAGCAAGAAATAATGCAAACTTTTAGTAGTTGTCACAAGTGTGCGACCGAAACCAGTTTTACGACCGAAACCGAAAAGGAATTTCGGCAAAGGTTTTTGTTTCGGCCGAAAACGGAACCGAACCTTCCGTACGAGTAATCAAAGCAATCCCTGAATTAAAAAAGAAACAACTGAATGGCTTACGATAATGGAGTACAAATATTCAGTTGTTTCTTACAATTACATATTATGCTGTTACAAAAAAAAACATGATAAAAATAATAACTTGATAGTTGGGTAAAAAATTAGCCATCGTCGTCGAGCCGCATGGCTTCGGGACGCCTAGCGTCGGGGCGCCGAGTGTCGGGATGTCCGGCGTCAAGACGCCGAGTGTCGGGGCGTTTAGCGTCGGGACGCCTAGCGTCGGAAGGCCTAGCGTCGGGATGCCTAGCATTAGGACGCCTGGCGTCGGGACGCCGAGTGTCGGGACGTTTAGCGTCGGGACGCCGAGTTTCGGGACGCCTAGCGTCGGGACGCCTAGCGTCGGGACGCATTGCGTCAGTTCGCCTAGAGTCGAGACGCCTAACGTTGGAACGCCTGGCGCCGGGACGCCGAGAGTCGGGACGTTTAGCGTCGGGACGCCGAGAGTCGGGACGTTTAGCGTCGGGACGCCTAGCGTCGGGAAGCCTAGAGTCGGGACGCCTAGCGTCGGGACGCCCAGCGTCGGGACGCCCAGCGTCGGGACGCCTAGCGTCGGGACGCCCAGCGTCGGGACGCCTAGCGTCGGGACGCCTAGCGTCGGGACGCCCAACGTCGGGACGCCCAGCGTCGGGACGCCCAGCGTCGGGACGCCTAGCGTCGGGACGCCCAGCGTCGGGACGCCTAGCGTCGGGACGCCCAGCGTCGGGACGCCTAGCTTCGAGACGCCTAGCGTTGGAACGCCGTGTGTCGGGACGTTTAGCGTCGGGACGCCTAGCTTTGGGACGCCTGGCGTCAGGACGCCTAGCGTCGGGACGCCCAGCGTCGGGACGCCTAGTGTCGGGACGTTTAGCGTCGGGACGCCGAGAGTCGGGACGTTTAGCGTCGGGACGCCTAGAGTCGGGACGCCCAGCGTCGGGACGCCTAGCGTCGGGACGCCCAGCGTCGGGACGCCTAGCGTCGGGACGCCCAGCGTCGGGACGCCTAGCGTCGGGACGCCCAGCGTCGGGACGCCTAGCGTCGGGACGCCTAGTGTCGGGACGTTTAGCGTCGGGACGCCGAGAGTCGGGACGTTTAGCGTCGGGACGCCTAGAGTCGGGACGCCCAGCGTCGGGACGCCTAGCATCGGGACGCCCAGCGTCGGGACGCCTAGCGTCGGGACGCCCAGCGTCGGGACGCCTAGCGTCGGGACGCCCAGCGTCGGGACGCCTAGCGTCGGGACGCCTAGTGTCGGGACGTTTAGAGTCGGGACGCCTAGCGTTGGGACGCCTGGCGTCAGGACGCCTAGAGTCGGGACGTTTAGCGTCGGGACGCCTAGCTTTGGGACGCCTAGAGTCGGGACGCCTAGCGTTGGGACGCCTGGCGTCAGGACGCCTAGAGTCGGGACGCCTAGCGTTGGGACGCATTGCGTCGAGACGCCTAACGTTGGAACGCCTGGCGTCGGGACGCCTAGTGTTGGGACGCCTAGCGTTGGGACGCATTGCGTCGAGACGCCTAGCGTTGTGACGCCTGGCGTCGCGTAACGAGTCGTTCGTGTCGACGATAAGCCATGCACGCAGAGGCTAAGGTGATGCCTCGAAAAGAGTTTGGAGACACGGGGGACAGAAAGTCTTATTCAGGGGGAATTAGGAGAAATTTAATTTTGTCATACAATTGACTTGACATGTTGTTCATGACTCACTCACTCCTGTCACAGGTTTGCGCGAAACTCAAAGGTAAGATGATGCAATCCGGCACGCTGATGGTGGGCTACCAGCCGGACGACCGACGCCCCAACTTCTTCCGCAGCATCATCTCGTCGGCCGCCGTCACCGAGAAGGACGTAGACTTCATGCTGGCCGAGATGGACCGTCTCGGTCAGGACATTGTGGTCGAGTAAATGTTTGAAGCTTTAACTGTACGGGTGGGTGGTGACGGCAGGCTTTCTTCTGTTTGCGACGAGAAATTACGATGATTTATGACTGGTTCTGGATCGTTCAAATTAAATAATGTTAAATGTCTACAATTGGTAAAAAATGTAAATGCAAGTTTGACGGAAGATTGAAGGTGTAAAAAAGTTGATGAAATTACAATATTTATTCTCTGATGTTAAACATTTCTTCAAATAATACATAACTTCGATGTATAAAAATCATGTTGCATGTTGATCAATAACTGTTTTCTAATTGAAAAAACTCCGCCGTCATAACACTTACTTTTAAATAATAAATATGTAACTTACATGTATGGGAAGATCTAGTGTATTATTTATCTAGATGTTTTCTGCTGTAAATTATGCTCAGTCGTAGCTGTGGGAGGATTAACGTTCACTCATACTTGATTACACGCTTCACTGTCGCCATCTCTTGACGAGTAGCGGAACTAAAATTCATGTAGTTTTATTAAAATTGAGTATTTTCGTTATCGATGGTATTTAAAAAAAAAACAAACGGAATTGATTGGTTTTTGAGTGAATTTTTATGGCCGAGTGTGTCTTGTTCGTTCGAATAAGTAATTTAAAGTTCATACATAATTTTAGTAATCGTTTAGGATTGTATTCGGTAATTTCTTATTTGATTAGCATTGCAACAAGTCTTTATTGATAAGTCGTTATAGAATTTAGTATACTTTTTAGTAAATCAACAACGAGACATTTTGTATCTAATAGTTGAACCCTGCTTCGTCCTTCTTTAATCAGATGTGAAATTTTGAACAACAATTAACATTTAAATGAACAGTAATAATTATATCGTTCAAGTTCGCGTAGGTATATTGCTACCTGTATATCATTCCTCTAAATAGCGGTCCAGAGTCTTCCAAAAAACTTAAAATATAAAATTCTAGAATTCGTTTCGAGATTATCGAGCCGTCTCTACGTAATTAAATAATATAAAATAAATATATTTATTGAATGTTGGCCGTTCCCTTTGCATATAATATATATTAAATATGTATTAATGTCTATATATATATATATATTATATATCTATATCCAAATAAAATATATTGACAATGAGAATATATTTTCAATTTAAAATATGTAAATAATATTTAGATGGGATTAAAAAGCTCAAATTGTCTATGGCCAGTTGAATGTGCGATGTAAGATTTTTTGTTAAATAGTAATGAGATTTTTGAATGAGTGTGTGTGTGTGTGTGTGTGTGTGTGTGTATGAAAGGTTCATACATATGTAAATTTTATAATTATGTAATTAACATTATTAGTATATTTTACGTTAATTTAAATTTAAAACGAGTTACATAAGCAAACCTAAACATAAAAAACTACTTACATATTTAGGAAATTATTTATATACATTTATTTTTGGTGATTGTGACGCCTAGCGTGTGAAGCGAATGGTAGACATACTTGATAAAATATTTTTAGATTTTTCGAAGGTTTATTTGACAATATTAAAAGTGTATATTAAGTGTCAAATTGATATAAAAATATATATTGATATCAAAAATCACTTGGTGCGTCTTGACTCAGATCATTCGATAACGAGATTTTACTGATGACACAATTTAAACATGAAGAAATTAACGAATCTAGTTATGTATGTCCATTGTCCATGGTCACAAAGTAAAAGCTCATTGTCGATGGGTCACGACAGGGACGCGCACTTATACAAAACATATCTCCCGTTTTGCCAATTAACGAGTATTATTAAATTTTTATATGTTACAAAGCGCAATGTAGTTACAGCTTTTCGGGTGCTTATTGAAAAATTAAAATATTTTTAGTTACGCCAAAGGCATGTCTCGGAGACAATTAAAGTAAAATATTTTTTAAATAAATGCATGCCGCCATCTTGTGATGAAAAGCTTAAACAAAAGTTTAATCTTCTCGCCGATAGATGGCGGTTTTAAAATAATGTTAAGGTGGATAATTTCATGTGTAATACGCAATAAATTACATTTATTCATTTTATCAGTGTTAGACAAACGTATCTCGATGTTTAGATGTAAGTTAGATTAAGTGTTAATTTTGTTATAATCATATTTACTATTGAATTTAATTCATTATAACTATTCTTTTTATTCACATAAATATTTACAATATATTTACAAATAAAATATAAATTAATATATACAAGTAAAAAAAAAACCTTATTAATAAATGGCGTCAAAAAATTCTTCCTCATCGCTGCCCGCCGGGAGTGTACCCAAAAGGCTGGCAGCATTGCCACGTTGTATGGCAATGCTTAATCGTTGGCCGAAATAAAAGCCAGCCCTTGGGTCGCGGGAAGTGTCAGCGAGTCTCTTGTATATACTATTCTTTTATTGTTAATCTTAAATTGAGTCAAATTCAAAACTTAACTATTAAATCCATAAATGATTCATTTAAATCCTATATCTGTGTTAAATTCATATAACTGTGTTATTTCTTGGTTATTAGTAATTAATCTAACAATAAGATAAGTATGTAAATATAGTGCAATATACGACGTGACGATGACAATAGAAAGAGTAGAATAGTATTTTATGGAGAATCTCCACCGTTTATGCGAAGATCGATTAAAATTAAGTATACATTGTTGTTCGAGTATAAATTAGATAAATATATAGATATTATATTTGTTTAGCAGGAATTATTATTAAATACTTAGTTAATTGTAGCAGCCAATAGCAGATTTTCGAGAAATATTTAGTTTGAAATTGAAAAATTGATACTATCCGTCAAATTATCAAATTAATATGTGTAAATATGTAGTGCGTGGGTGTTGTTGTCAGTGCTTCCGATGCAGTTTCATTTTATTTGATAATAGAAGAAACTTAATAACTATGTCAAGTGTTTAGCAGATCTAACTGTTTCCGTTTAGTACTTAAAATAATAGAAAAATTTGAAAAGCTCATGAAAATATTACAAGGATAAACTATTGCATTCACTCGACAATTTTGCGAATTTGTTTTGTAAGGACTCTGTATGTTAATTCTTCTTCTTGGCACCAGATGCTAGTACGCTAGTCGAGTAGACCCTACTCTTTGAACTTAACTCTAAAATAAACAACTAAATCTCAGTGCTTCCGATTTGTGTAGTTCGTAAGGATATTCTAAGCATGAAAATATATTTTCAATGTCAAAATTATATAATATGTAATAAAATATATATTCTTTGAAGTCTTCCAAAATGTCTTCCGTTATATAGTTTGTGTTCATAATATATATAAATATGTAATAGATATAGTATATACTAGTGTTTCGAAAGGTTTAGCATTTAGAGGCAATATACTGTTCACTTTTTGATCACTTATAATGTGAGACAAAATTAGTAAAACTATCCTATTATTGTTGCTATATGTAAAAATCTGTATAACCAAATAAATGGTATTGTTGTTAGTTTGGTCTCGTTTTATTTATCAATTGGCTTTATTTGGCGTTTTCATAACTGTAGCACCTTTTACTCTCTATTAAAATCCGATGCAAATAACCTTTGCCTAACCATGTATCCAAATATTGAACGCTACTAGTGTTACTTAACCCCAGCAATGCAAATAGCAACCTTGAACATTGCCGTTTCATATCCTACAAATGCCGTGAGTGAATCAAACCAATGCTTACATCTAGAAGATGAACGGGAAACAATTAATAGGTCCTATGTTGCGAATTTTCTCAGAAACTAACGAACCGATTCTGAAAATTCTTACTTGGCACAGGTTGATGATGATGAAGATCGCATATCCAAAAAGACATAAAATGATATCAAGGCATCCTTCCAAGTTCATGCGACAGGGATGAGGTAAAGGGGGCAAAACACACACAAAAAATGTTTTTTAATAGTTTTATTGGAAACAAAATAATAATTATGCTATATATTGCACGTGACTCGCTAGTCTAGATCCACACTTTGAGCAAAACCCACTTTCACTTACTATGTACCCGACAAGTCGCAGCGACTTTTAAACGCAAAGTCGCAAACGTATCGCATGCAGTATTTAGAACAAAAATGTTAACTTTAAAACCGCATACAGAGTTGGTATGACGCTTAGCGGTGAATATAAAGGATTTGATAAAACTATTACATTTGGTTACGACTAAATAGATGCCGCCTGACTGTATATTCACCGCAAAGTTACCACCTATTACTTATAACTCGTTACAAGAAAATTGATTAGAAAAGGACTTTACCATTATTGATAGCTTGATCTGTATTTTTTTAAAAGTTCACTTTCGGTTTTTTAAATTATTCATCTTTACTATCAATAAAGAATAAAATCCATTTCAGTTGTTTCGTAATAAAATCGATTAATGTCCATAGAAAATTATCTTTAGTCATTACATAGAATTTTCTAGCAAAAAGTTATAAGAACTATATTTTTGTAGTATCGTAATAACTAAAGTTGAATTGTTTTTAAAATAGTAAATATAACATTTATCTAAGTGACTTGTGAATACAAATTACACAGACTAAAATAGACAACTATTTATTTCATTTGAACACAGGTCTATTGAGAAAGATACCTTCATTTTAGTGTCAGTGTCAGCTGTCATGTGGAAATAACACTGTCATCTTAAATATACTGTTATGGATACAAAAGTAAGTTCTTGTAATATAACAGTTCGATCATCAACAAAAACAAAATAAACCGTTACAAAACTAACAAAAATAAATCAACTTTAGTTCACTTGCAACACGAAATACCGCCAACACATTTCGCGGTAGTTTCAGTAAAAAAAAAACAATAGAAAAAAATGCACAGACGAAATTAACTGACGATATCTCTTGTCGCTGTAAGGTGTGTTACACTTTATTGAAATTGGGTTTTGTAAAACTAAATTAATTTCGATCAATCGGGCGGTCAAGCACTAGTGACAAGCTGATGACGTCATCAGTACCGACGGGAGCTGTGACGTCATTTGTCGTCTTCGTGCGTTTGCCTTCTGGTCCCTTCTATCTGGGCATAACTACCTCGTGGGTACTCTCCATTGCTAACACGTTAATGATTATACCATGTATAATAAACTGCTGTTACGTGAGGCGGAATTTTACTTTAAAATATACCGCAAAGTAAATGCTATATCTGTTGTTACGTCAATATAATCATTAACAGATTAGCGACCTACCAAACGACTCCCACAAATCACTCACAACAACATGATTTGATCAACAAAAATGCAATATAATCAAAAAGGCTCAATATATAAACGAGTACAAAACGATCAGACTTGCCCACAGCTGGGCAAACATTGTTTGGGGCAAGGCGACCAACACCGCCCTCGGCCGAATTGGGACAAATCAACCTGTCCATAGTTATTAATAGTTTAACATCTACAGTCCGAAGTACATTTTAGTGCCTAAAGAGGATATGCAGTACAGACTTTAGAAGCCTTATCAACTACACACGAATATCATCTAAAGTTAGGGAAAGGCAAGAATTGTGCTGGGCGAGTGTGGTCGGGTCGCCCGGACACAAACAAACGTCGTAGTGGCTCACGATCTCACGTCACTAACTATAACGAGCTCTAGAGGCGGGTTGTGGTCATGTACCTGAGATACTGTAGTACTGTGTTCAGCAGCAAGGTCGGACAACTTAGAGGTATAACAATATTGTTATTCGTTACATGTAAATAAAATGTTAAATAATTATTTGTTTAATCATGAGTTGTCTGACTATTACTACATAGAGTAACTTGAATTATTGGAGCCATTCTTAAACAAAACTCTATCTGGCTATAAAATCGCATAAAAATGCTTTCAAATTCATTATTTGAACTTCATAACATTATTTTCGAGAAAATAATCACTGAATTCTGTGTTAACACTGTCGAGTTAGGTTTATAAATATTTGTGTATAATATACTCTATCGGAATAGATTCTAGTTTTGTAATTTTACGCAAGACATCCGCTATGACAGCGTAGTGCTAAGTTTACCGTCACTGACCGAAGTCAACTTATACAGTTTACAAGAGCAGTTGTTGCATCTACATCATCTTTGCTTAGTTCATTACATGTTCACCTACTTTTAAAATGGCTCAATACACTTCATTATGAAAAAGGTAAACATATTTTAATTGTATGCCTTGATACAGTAAAATGTTGTCCACCTTAATAATATCATTTTATATCGAGCTTTTGCTCATGAACACAAGAAAATAAAATCAACGTGTGATTTGAGACATTTAAATTCAGAAAGTTCCTTTAGACTGGTTCGAGATCTTTAACTTAAAGCATGTGGACGCTGCTGACTGCTGATATAACATTTAAAAGAGATTCCTTCTTTACTCCAAGAAATACTAAATAAGTAGAGACCACCAGTACCAGCTTGTACAAAATAACATAAACTGATATCAGCATACACAACACTAATATTCAAGTGAGATTCTTCCATCGCCTGTCTCTTGAGAATCACATGCATTTATCCAACCTCTAACATATTGTAATTATTCACCTAACGGTTAATTTTTACTCTTTACATAAATAGCAACACTAAACTTAATGTTGCCAGTAACTATTTGGCATTGTATAATAAAAATATTTAAAGAATATTTTGTTTTGTATTTTCAAAAATACTATCTTTTAAATATGTTTTTTTTTTGTGAGCTGGCAACACGTGTTCAGTGTTGCCATGTATGAGAACTGGCAGTCGTCGGACCAATCAGACAAAAAAATGCGATTGGCTTACAATAATGCCTTTCATGCTAAAATATACATATTATATCATCGCTGCGTTCGTAGGGACGTGGCTAGGGAACGGAATAAGCCTGTAACGTTAATATATTTGAAATGTACCATATTTTATCTGTTTGAGACGATAATATTTATCTAGTAAAAATTTGTGATAAGTTGTGGTATAAACTAAACAACGTATTCAAGATAGCAATGACAGTCGCTTCTTTTTTTTTCAATGTGGTAGCAATCCTGTGCAATTTCCAAAGGCTAGTAGTTCTGTAATACATTATATATTTCCTTACGCTAGTCTATAATAACTTTAGTAACTTTTTGATATATATTTCGTTACTACCCTCCAACGCCCTAAACACAACGTAACTAACAGAAATATGTCTGTCCCGCTCACACATCTCACTCGCGTCACGCACAACCGCTTTGCTTATATTTTTTATTTATTTATAATAACTAATACGTCGACGGCTCTTGTTTTATATGGGAGCAATTTTGTGCGTCACCCCTGAAGGGGGAAACTAATTACTATATTATCTGTTTATTATTAAAATCTTTAAGAAATATTGATAAATTGATATAGAATTTGTTACTGTATTTGACTGATACTTAAATATGCACAAAAATATCATTCGTGATGAAAATTTCCCCTCAATACTTGATATTATCATTCTCCAGAGCCGCCGACGCATCTAAACTAGTCTTACTCATGTGTCCGGCATTCACCGGCGATTTAATACTATAGCGTTGCGACAGCCGGCGGCTGCTACGCGTGCGACCGCCGCGCTCGCCGGCACGCTACTGACACTACCGCGACTGCAGCGCCGTCTTCCGAGGGACATTACGAAACTCACAAAAAAGAAAAAAAAAACTTTTTATGCCAGCTTACCCAAAACGAGACCTAAAACTAAATTAGAGAGCATTACAAAAGAGATTTAAAATATCAACAAATCTTTTTTACTGGACTTGGCACATAAATACTTTGAATGATTATAATACTATTTTGGATTCAATAATGACTGATTGATTCCATTTTTCTATATGTACGTCAATGTTGATTTTTAAGAGATATATTTTTTTTAATTTAGTACTAATGCAGGTCGTTTTGAGGTGTGTAGTGTGAGCGGCGAGCGTGGCGGTCGCGCGCGACATCACAGTCAATAAAAACGGGCTAGAATACCGACGTGGTGACTCGCACTGACCAATATATATTTCTATATATTCATTTGAGTTTTGTAACAACTGTGGTAGGAAATATACTTTATCAAATCACTGAATAGAGCATTGATAAAAAATACGGAAAATTCATTTAAGAAACAAAGAGCAAATACTGTGGCTAAGTTGGTTGACTCAGCTGAGAAACGAATATTTAAATACGCAAATATTAGCAGATTGGTCTTTAATTTTTCAAGTTTTAGTACTAATTTTCGTATACTTCCATACCACTATTGCCTCCAAAACATACAATACATGAACACACAACATTACATACACTTATCTATGTATCGACATACTTTACAAATGTGCTAAAAACACATAATGACAGTATGCACACACAAATACATGTAAAAGTTGTGTGAATATGTGTTGTATGAGATTTCAAAATACACTATTATATTGGAAAAATTAAGAACTGTTATACCGTATAACAGCCTTTCGAAAAATTTTGAAAAAATCCCAGCTTTCAAACAGGCGACTGATTTGTGACAAATTACATACATTAAAGTAAGATGAAACATTCGTATTTTTTTTTTCAAGACTTCCTTCAAATTATAGTTTTCACATTTACTATCGAAACAGTAAAACAATAATATTTCGGATTGAAATATTCCCAAATGTTAGAATATTGTACATTTCCATACCATAAGATATATTGCCAGCTAGATACTAGTGTCAGTCGCCCAGTGACCAGAGCTGAGAGCTTAGGGAGTGAGCGAGCTACAGTCAGCTCGTGCACACGCTAAGGTTAAGGCATCAAACGTAGTGCGGTGTCCGACGTCGGTGGCGATCGCTGCCTTCTCTAGCGCCAACTGGAATACAGAAAATGTTTGATAAAATCGTGGCTATACTTTTTATACTTTTTGGTAAGCAGAAATGAGCTTACACTCTCTGTGTATACCCCTACCTATGTTTTATTAAAAAGTTATATTCATTTATTAATTACTCAATCTCTCTCTAAAGACAAATGTAATATCTTATTAAGTAGTCTATTCATCCGCATCTTAAAAATAAAACAAGATAAATAGGGTCAATAAACTCACAGCACTTGGTGAGGCTGTATGGCAGCGAGGTGGGCAGGTGATGGCGGCACCCCGGGAGGCGCGGGCGGCAGCAGCGTCTGCGCAAGCCCCTCGAACCGACCGCCAGCCTCGAACCCGTTCTGTAACAATATGTGAAATTATACGCTGGGCCTAAAATTGCGCCTTGCGGCACTCCATATATGGGTCGTAATAAATACAACCTTACGTGATTCTGATAACTTTAGGAATTAACTGTTGAATGTGTTGAAATGGTGGATGATTTTTTTTTTTTGTTATACAACTTATGCTTTGATAGAATCATATGAATGCTGAAATATTGATTTAGGTCTCCTGTTATTAACAATGCTGAAAGCCTTGTATAATTTTCAAATATTATCAAGTACCTTCACTTATATTATTATTTAATGTCAAATACTACCTAAATAATAACTAAAAGCCTTACTACAAAAAGGTCAGAACAACAAGAAACAATTCTATTTAAAAAGAATCCTAAGTCAACTCACAGGAATCATGATGGTGGGCCGCAGCGGCTGTATGGAGGGCTGCACAGCGGTAGGGTAGTAGGGGTAGTACTGCACGGGGTAGCCGATGTACCCCGGGTAGCCCGCCGCCGCCGCGTACATTGCCGCAGCGGGGCTGTACATCTGGGTGGAACACACGCGATTTGTGATTATAGAATCAATAACACAGCAATGGCCAGCAAATCAAGCGTTATTATAGGACATCGAATTAATATACATTATTGGGAAAAACAGATGAAATATATCAGCTTTTGCCAGCAGTTTCACTCGATTCCTGAGGGAATTATATTTTTGAGAAAATTGACTCTGCTTGCTTTGCTACTTATGGCCTAAATTATGAAAAGTATATCTGAACTCACCGGTAGCTGCTGGCTAAGCGCGGGTATAGCCTGGTGATGCTGCAACTGTTCGTAGGGCGGCGGCGCATACACGCCCCCCGCGCCCGCACCCGCGCCCCCGAACGTCACGCCGTACGGCGACCCGCCGGCCACTGTGCGGTAACACTCTTGTTACGGGAAAATTGGAAGGTTAGGTTTGTGTGCCCAGGTTGTACACGTTTTAGGCAAGCTCTCCAACAATTTGTTTACTGAATTGACATCGTAATGGTTTCTTCTTTTAAGGATAAAGCAAATAAGAACTCTATCAAGGCGAATGTGTCTAGCTAAGTCGCGAACTTTTTAATGATATATATCTATGAAGTTGACATGCCAGTATCATCAACCTATGATCAACTGAACAGATTTAAAGAGTACCAGAACAAAATAACCTATCTCTCTGGATGATATTGCACTAATTGTGCCTGTTACACTTTCACTATAGTAAAAATTTAATTAAGTTTTCTTAGGATACGAAGATATTCCTGAAAACAGTGAAAGCAATTCTCTCTACTCTGAGGAAACACCAAACAATGGCCGACTAACCTCCATACTGCGGCGCAGCTTGATGCGGCGGCGCCGGCAGGAAGGGCCCCTGCGGCGGCTGCGGCTGTGGGTACGCGCCCAGCGGCGGCGTCACTGCAACAACCAGCAGCTCTAACGGTGCCCAGCGCTAGGCACATGCGCCCCACGCGCGCGCACCGCACATCACTACCAGCTGAACACCACATCTCGTGTTCCAACTACTTTACATTTTATTATTGGGTAGTTTAATATTTTGGAATTACACAAACTAAAATTTGGACGGTTATTTTTAAATGTTGACAGATTAAAATACCCATATAGATAGTGACGTGACGGTGTGAGCGTGCGGGGCGCGTACCGCGCGGGGCGCGCCGCAACCCAAGCCCGAGCATTCACGCTTGACGCAGTGGTGTCGCCATGCTACTTGAATACTGCTATAACATTTCGTTGTGTGACCAGATTTTAAAAGAATTTGTGGTGCAAGGAAAGTCATAAAAATATATATGTATATATAATTTTTGTCTTGATTTTACATATCTACAGAGGAATGTGAAAATCAGACAAATATTTTAAAGTACACTATAGCAATATTTTTAGCAGGACCAGAACGTGGTTGAAAAAGTCTGTTTTAGCAAACATTTTCAGCAAATTAATTTCATTAGAACATATTTTCAAAAGTAAATATTTTTTCTTTATTTTTGTACAATTTCAGCCACGCATATCACTAACGTCAGTGTTAACGACAAGCGATGCCCATACAACGCGTTACCACTAGAGAGAGCCCTTCAAAACTTTTTATAAAAAAAACGAGTTTTGAAAAACTCTTCAATGTGTGGTGACAACACTTCGTTTCGATAAATATAAATACTTTTTTTGCAAAAACGTATTTAGATTTCCGTTGCGAAGATTAAAATACAATAAATTTGGTAGGCCGAGTTAATGTTTCAACACAGTTTGTGAGTGCTGAAAGCCTACCAAATTAGTTATTTACAATGCATTCCTTATTTTTAATGGTCACCCTAGCTGGACTGATTATATGAATGAATACATTATAAACAAAATACTCATTGACATTAATCAGTCGAATGTCCATCATTTTAGCAAATGAAGGATACTCGTTTCAAATAATAAGCAATCAGTCGTGACGTCATACCGTAAATGCAGCACAATTTCCATATAATCAGTAAAAATGTAATATCAAGCTTTGTGCACAGAAGCTAGTGTGACCATCCAAACGTTTGTCATGAAGAAAATTCTTAAATAACAAAACAATCATCACACGAGTAAGGAACCGTTTAAAAAGTACAATTATTTATTTATAATATGACCTTGAACTTTAAGGCCGAGCTGCACTATGTAGTTACATGACGGTGCACCGCTGAGAGAGATATTAATTGTTTTTAAGGTTATTTCCAGTCAAGCATTTGTGTACATTTTATGTCAAGACACCTGTAAGTTCAGAGTCATAAATATTGGTCGCCATAACTGACGACCAAACGTGTATACACGATGTGAACATTCCTTGAAATAAAAAAATATATTCATGTTCTATTCAGATACTAACTATTCAACAAGTGTACCAAGATTTTTTGTTGATTTTATCACTTTCAGTTACGATATTTTGCTGTTCAATCTAAAAGCATTTCGATGCAGGGAAAGCGAAAACAACTTATAAAGAGCTATGATATGAGTGCATTGAGAGCACGGAAACATGCAATGTGACAACACAACCTTCTAGAACAATTGTTACGCGTGCAACAACCAACAACAATACTAGCTACTTAAAAAAAACTTATCTACCTACTTAATTAGTAAAAAATGCATTAAATTAACTATTTGTAGCAACACTAAAACATCAAACGATAACCATTCCGAAGCGCCGGCGAACAGAACGCAACGCATGCTTCACAAACAAAACAGAACTCGGCTGCTATACCAAACAGCAAAATTGTCATAATGGATGTTGGCAAACCACAAAAAACCTGGTAGCATCCTTCACCTAAACATTAATTACTAAATTATAACCGATACCGAAAAGAATGCTCTCATTTAAATGTCAGTCTCAATGTATGTCACGCAACGGCAAACTTTTCAATATGGCCAGACACAAAATACTGTCAAATATTGTAAAAGCTTAATTTATTATAGAATTGCAACAAGCAGGGAGCTTACTGCTATATCGCGGCAGATATAGCAACAAACTGGAGATCGCACGTTTATGACTGCTGTGAATAAATTTAGTTAATAAAAATCATTTCAACATCCGGATCCCTGTAAAAGACGCGAAGAACCGACATAGAGAAGACCAAAAAGAAGTTAAGAAAAAGAAAAAATAAAATTGGAAAAATGTGGATCCTATAAAATGGTGGATAAGTTAAGTCCGTGGCTCAAGTGTGTCTACCCGTCCAGTACTAGCGGCCCTCACAACTGGCATACTTCCCTGTCCTTCGTAAGCTTATGTTGCATGCATGGCTGCCTGCGGCACGAGTGCATGCTGCAGGCAGCTTCCACAGGTACACATCACCATAGGCATAGATCAAAATTATTTAACTCAAAGAGAACTTATGTAGCTACATGGAATATTCAGAAGTATATTTAGGTGATATGTACCTGTTGACTTACATCTATTCACACACGCACTAACAATGTGTCATTCCTGTTAACATAATTGGGACAGTGTTGACCTAAAATCCTTTCCTTTCATTCAATTCATAATAAGCTAAAATTTATTGATAATAATTCTTGGCAAGGATTGAATGTCTCATTGTAGATAATGTATCACTATGGAACAGATACAGAATCTAAAATGTTGGTTAAACATTGTGTAAATTAGACATACAACTAGATAAATTGGCATTAACAGTCTGATAATCTTAATATTTTTATTGTTCAATATAAGCTAATGCCAATTTCACCACCACCTTACATGAAAATGTCTACAAACATACATTTGTAAACATTGATAATGCTAAATAGTAAAATGAATATAATTTTGAAAATATATATTTTTTTAATATTATTTTTATTTGACCTTTGCTACTATTTAGCATTGCATTCGGTTAGTATTAGACACACGACCTTAAACAGTAATAGACACGACTTTTACGATAAATACGATCAAACGATAGAAACATTTTACTTTAAATGTAGTGAATTGTATAGCAAATTACAAGTAAAAGTCGAATCTGTATGTCAGTAATAAAAATAGCTAGCTTTTTGTGCCATTTGTTACTAGATTCCTAAATGTTTAAGAATCCAGAACAAAAAGAAAATAAATGACGGGTTTTATGACATGCCTTATTTATTTTGATATTAATATAATAATGCCTTAAAAATTTGTGCTTGTACTATAGTCTTCAATTTTATAATAAGTCGTCATTAATTTTCTATAAACATTAATGCTAAAAAGTTAGCTTAATCTAAATAAAGAAAAATGAAAACAAAACAAACACAAGACATCCCTATTAGTTAAATAACAATAGGAAAGCTTCGATAACAAATGAAGCAATTCATTGTTATTCCTTTTTTGTAGTATTTTTATTTCATCAAAAATCTTGTAAAATTGCCTCATTGTTATTCAGGTGCACAAAACTAGCAACAATAATTACTGGTTCAACAAAAACAAATTACGTATATTAGAAGAGGAGATCTTTATAACTCTTGCCACCAGTAATTATTTCAACTTAAAATTAATGTGTTAAAACAAAAAAAAATAAGCTGTGAACTAAATATTCAGAAAGAAATTAAAGAAAAATAACAGTTAGCTAAGACACATATTTTAAAAGAAAGAGTCCCATCTTAATTAAATACCAAGAAATTGGAATAAAATCTTTTTTTATGAATTAGACAGAACTCTATGACTTAGAACAACTTATTTTTTTAAGACATGGTTAACTAAGAAACCTGACGAGTATTTATGCTTTTTATTGTGAAACCACAAACCCAGGACCTTCTCATCACACTATACAAATAGTATCAAGCCAGAGTCTACTGTACAGCCAACCACTTAGCTTCACATCAGTCCCGAGGGGTTGTGATCCTGCCCGTCAACACTCACTAATTCTACCAGAACATTTAAAAGCAATAATTATACATTTAAACATAAATACTTGTGAGATTTGTATAGAAAAACATAATAGTGGCTTGACTGCTATAATTTTCTTCAAGGTCATTTTTTATACAATTACCAATTTTGGGTTAAATATTTTCAGAAGAATGACACATTTGTGACATTTCAATAACATTCAAATGCAAGATCAAGGAAAACAAGGCCATTTTAGCGAATCACAATTAGTTTGATGTTTGATTGAGATTAGAGCAGCCGAGCCCTCCATGGGGTTACAATCGAATTAATAACACATACGATCGTCCACACGCCGATACGCACATATCATATATTTGTCTCTCTTTAACTATGTTTTCAAAAAAAAAGAAAAATAAAGAAAGAAAAATTCTATATGATTTCATTACATGATAGCGATTAGTCGACTGGCGCGCGGCGACTGCGCCGGCGGACTCGCGGCTCCTGTAGAGGGGGGGCGGCGGCTGGGAGCGGGAGGGTGCGGGTAACTTTGTATTATCATCTTGTCTCATGAGCCGCGCAAGAGTCAACTGTCTCACGCTCGGGCCAGAGACAATCTCAACCTTACAGTCAAATTATTCTGATTGGAATAGACTTATGCCAAGCTAGGCCAGTGTGGCTGGAGATCAATCCAAATAAAAAAAGCGTAAGTCAAAAAGCTAGAAGAAGGCATCTCAAAAATAATATGGTCAGGTACTTTGATCTCCAACTATACCAGGGGCAATATTCATACTTGATGAACAAACAATGTTAAGTCATATTTGTTTTATTACATTACATCAACAGTATGGATGAGATTTCTCTGCCTTATCCAAGGTTGGTGACCAATGTTGGTCCCAACAAGTCTACCAAGTTCAATAAACTTAAGACAGTTTAACTCAGTGTGCAGCCAACCTTAGGCCTTAAATTTTAAAATATATTTTTAAATGACACATGTATATCTGCATACAACCCGTGTCTTCTTTGTAATATACACAGTAATTGTATATTTAGAAACATAATGGAACTACAAAAGCTTATTATATGGAGTTTGGTTGCTTGTTTTGACATTTGTAACGCCACCAAGGTTGTATACTAATATATCTTAAAATATTATGTGTTAGGACATATTAAAATGTTTTGTAAATAATTCTTTATGCATGTTGTAACTTATTAGTGAGTTGTTTGATCCGGGCCTGTTTCTCAATTAAGAGATCAACAAGCTAATTATACATGAAAGTCAGCAGATTATTCTAGATTTATTGGCATATTGTAATGGTATTCTGCCAACAATATTTAATCTGGATCACTATTTTTTTTTTATCCAAATCAATTAGTTGGTCTAGCACAAATACAAAAGTATCCATGGAAATATATATTTGCTGTAGAATGAGTGACTACTTTTTTTGTGAGAGGGTAGTCAGCTGAATAACATTCTAAGAAGAAATGTACCAAATGAAATACATTCACTGCCTGCTTCACTTTACATAATGATGTGAGCATACATACAGCCTGCAGTGACATGAGCCAGTCACATAAGTTTAAATAATTAGCTATGCAGATGCGTGTGCAACTCTGAATAATTATCATGATACTGTTGTATAAACTGTTGACCTACTTCCTGACAGGTCAGCTGGGGATAAAATATTTACGATGTACTATCGATTGACCAGCCCAGGTCAACATCCTGCTAGATTCGTACTGCGGTACCGTGGCAGGTACTCTTGTAATGTAAGATGTACAACAGCTGCACAGATGTTCATCATACACGCCAAATTACGAGTCTTATATCAATGTACCGTTGAACGCCAACTGCAGCCGCAGTAAAGAGAGCTCATGAATCAGTTCTACTAATGAATGGACCTAAAATTAGAACAAAATAGATCCCGCCTCGCGAATCATAAGGGTGGTCAACCATCTTGAATTTATCGCGAGTATCGATCTACCGCGCAACATTTTTATATCAATATTACATCTGAACAGAAGCAAACTAACCCCAGTCCGACGCAATAATCTAGCGTCCGGGGATTAAATCATTGTTATAATAGCGAAAACTTGTACTTCAAGGCCCTGCCGTGACGTTACTCATGTCAAAACGTATTATAAGAAAAGAACAAAGAAAATAATAATTCAACTGCATAAATACCTTTCTTGTCTGCCATTTATATAATAACTATGTGAATACTAGTTAAAACGTTAATATTTTGCGTAGGGTTGCGAGAATTACAGGAAATTCGTAATTTATCTCAGACGCAGTCGCAGCGAACGCTTCCCAACGATTCTCGCAACGACAACTAGTGAATTAGTGATTCAATAGTGCTGGCCTACTGTCACTCTGTCAGTTCTTCATCGTTTAGTAATTTAGTCGAGTATAAGATGTTAGGATTTATTTCAATAAATATTTATTATGAAAGTTATTACAGGCACTTATGTTCATTTTAAATGTTTTATGACGATTTTTTTTTTTATGTTGTAGATATTGTCCGGGCACCTAAAAATCGTGACAAACCTTGTGAATAATAAAATTGGCGTTAGCATAATATACAGATATTTATTTTCCCTAATAAATAAATATGTATTGATAAAAGTTATATGTTTAATGGTAATTTTTTCGGCTAGAGATTAGGTAAAAACTTTATTTTGTAACAAGCCAAAATAAACGAAAAATATCCATAATCTTTTATCTTAGCTCACAACATGATCATATGATATCTCAGTGAAGATACCACCTTTTTGGCAAAAATATAATGTAATAACATGTTTACAACTAATTGTGAAAAACGATTCAGATTAGATCGTTTTAACATCTCTAATTGACCTCGTAAAGCCTCCGTAAATCGATCGATGTCCACACAGCAGGCGGCGCGATGATAGCTATAGAGCTATACAAGTACACAATGACATGCGCACAATGCAGTGGGCGGTGCATTACATCGCAGGAAACTAAAATGACTGCTAAAATAGGCTAAATAATTGGAAGTGGGGGTGGGTTTCTTGTCATGACGTGATTGCTGAATTTATAAGCGATAATATTCTAACGTTCCTATTAAAATAGATTAAGGATTGTACTTATTAGAGTCAAGTAATATTTCAGATGGAATCAGCGGTGGATTTACATTGTTTACACTATTATTTAAATAGATAATTCCAGAAGTTCGACTACAATATTAGTCAATTTTGTATATTGGTATATTTCGACCTTTTTTTACTTTTTCGTGCTTTTCCCGCTGAGGGTGCAGCTGAAGTGAGTGTCAGACTCTTACTGACTAAAACCCACTATGTTCCTTCAGGAGGTTCCTGTGTGCCAGGGCCGCGGTAACTCTTACGAACAACCCGCAGCCCAGACAGAAGATTGAATACTTTCAGCCCAGATGATTTCCTTGTACTGGACACGAATTCGTGTTCGTTACAGCCATTTCATATTTCGAGTTCCCGCTACCAGTCGGTGTATTTACCTAATTTTCCTACTTTCTAGTAATGTGAAGTTTTATGAGGTTTAGGCAGTAAATAAAAGGTGTGAGCTTTCATAATATAAAAAAAAAACATTGTATATTTCATTAAATATTTACATTATCTAAGAATTATATCTTACAAACTAATGAGTGATTTATATATTAGAAAATAATGTCCATTTTCCTCCGCATCTGAAATAAAAAAAGAAATTAATTTTAAACAAACGTATGCATTTTAACAACGCATTGTAATGCCAAAACCCATATTTTGTCCATGAAATAAAAATTAATAAATAAGTTATAGACATAAACATAAACTTTTTATTTTTTTAACATGAAGCAGTTTGGATGTAGTAACCTGCAAGCAGACAGAAACCGTGCGTCATAAGCGGCCTGCAGCGGGTGCTTATTGGGCTGCGCCGTGGCCAGCGCGCGCGACCCGCAGCGGCCGCACTGCCGCCAGCGAGCGGGCCGGGCGCCGCCCCCCAGGTACATGTAGCTGCGGAGACGGAAATTATTAAGACAGATCTATGTTTTGCTGATATAATACGAAAAAATATAATGGTGTGCAACATGTTTACCGTATAGCATCCATGGTGATAGACGGCGTTGTTTCACATTGCGCATACGCCGGCGGCTCGGGGTTGTATCGCAACGCTTCAGGTTCTACACCGTACTCCAACTAGTTATAAAAAGGATTAAAAATAATTATGAGTGTTAGTAAACTATACGTAAAAGTATTTAGTCGATTAATTAATTATTTATGTTGGACATCACTACTAATAAGTTGTAGCGTTTTGGCGGCAATTTAAATAATTATTTTTCGATATGACATCATACCAAATAATTAGGTATTTAATTATAATATTAATTTATAAATGATCATGGTAACTAGACATTGATAAACTACTTTACGTACTTATATACCTTTCTTTTTGTAAATACATACATACAATACATAGGACAAAAACACATAGGAAGTGGTGAAAGGTGGGCGTTTTAGAGGCTGTCTTTTGTAATTCTTGACGTTCAAAAAGTGCTGTTTTGCAGCCAAGTTTGAATAAATGATTTTGAGTTTAGTTTGAGGAACACCCAGAACTCCTGCCATGCCTGAACATTGGTGTAGACAAGTCAAACACCAATGTTCAGGCATGGCAGGCAGATTCACTTACTACTACGCCATCTGGTCGTATCGTGTCGTATAAGTATAGGAAATGTGTAGTATACTTACGTATAGCGGCCACAGCTTGCCGTGCGGCGCAGACACGCTGCAGCGCGGCAGCGCCTCCCACACGCGCGCGCCCGTCCACTGCGAGCTCAGCACTGCGCACTCGTCTGCGCAAGGCAATATCATACGGACTGTTCTTTCTGCTCTATTCCCAACTTATTTGGGGGTGGAGCAATATGTCTTCATCATCCATTCCTCTCTGTCAGCCGTTATTCTAACATTTACTTCCCTTTCATTCGTATGGCAAACAATTCATTGTTATATTGTCTCTCTATAAATTCACATTCATACTTAATACATGCTTTGTAGTATGTGTTTCACACCTTTTCATCACTTGCTCATGCTATGACAAACGCTAAATTTCCATATTTTTTGTCATATGCACAATTTTCATTCCTCACAACATTGTAGTTACTTCAAACATCGACCTCAACATTATCATCTGTAGACCGCATGCATTATGTATACGATATGAATTTACTAATTGTAGTATTCACAGAAGGAGAATGAATTCACATGAGATGGGGGAGGACTCCTCCCCCACACCTCCCGGAGGAGTATGAGCCATACATGTGAGTCTCCATAAAGTTTAGCTAGAAGTGTAGGTAGGTAGCTAAGTGAATAGCTGGTGGGAGTAGAGTAGTGAGTGTATGTATAGCGCGGTAGTTACCGACGAGGTCCTGCTTGGGCGCGGGCGCGGCGGCCAGGCGCGCGAGCGGGCGCGCCAGCAGGTCGGCGGCCGCGCCCGCCCCCCGCCCCGCGCCCCGCGCCACGCGGCACACGCGCCGCAGCGCGCACACCGCGCCCGCGTCGCACCACACCTCGTACCTGCCGCCGCAACACACGTCATCCCTCGCCTATACTTACTCTTTATTGTTATAAGTACGGAAGATAATTTATTCACAAAGGCTAAGACTAAGACCCTCATTGAAATAAAATTGTAGTGCTGACACGTCTGCGCAGACAAAAATATCGAGGTATGCGCGTACCCTGAACGTAGTTGTGGACCGCCACAGAGTTTTGCCAGAACTGTACACTGCCTTCAACGACAACACGGAATAAAACGAGCAGAACCGGCAGGAGCGGCTCACTCGTTTCATACGTACTGGTGAGGGTGCAGCTGGTGCTGGTGCTGGTGCGCGAGCGCCAGTAGCGCGGTCAGGCCGATGTCCAGCGCACGCTGCAGCGGTAGACGTAGCGGCTGCAGCCATAAGGACTCTGGCAGGATTTCTGGCTTCGTTTCTATCGCCAGCAGGGACTGGAAGACAAAAATAAGATTTTAAACAAACTGCAAAACATGTGCCAGAAATGGCACGAGGTTTAAACTCAACGAACAAACTGAAAAGACAGAAACAAGACGAAGTCGGTCTTCCTTAAACGTATATTTTCCTACACGCTCTGCAGCACGGCACCACCCCGCGTGCCTGAGCCTACCTTGTCGTGGTCGTCCAGCAGCGCCTGGAGCGGCGCGGCGTCAGGCTTGTCGTCGGGGCGCAGCGCCAGCGAGGCTGCTGCCCAGGCCGCCTGCACGCTCTGCAGGCACGTCAGCCACGACGCGCTGCTCTGCGCGTTCGGGATCAGCCTGATATAACAACATATTACGCCATTGTGAATTGACACAGAATTAGGTCCAAGAACGTATAACACGACGAGGAATGTTTCGACATCAAAAGCAGAACACGTGTGGTTTCCACGAGACCGACGCATCTGCCTAGCCTTTATCGAAATTTGTTGGGGTCAGCTTTCAGGTAAACTAGATGCAGCTCAGTACCGAAACTGTACGTCTAGGCAAAGGGGAGGTGGAGGGACGCTGACTAAGGCAGAACTGAGCTGTAGTGAACTTTGCAATTTGGTAAGAAAGGTATCCCGCCTTTGGCATATAAATATGATAAAACTAGCCGGGTTGACTCGAAATGTGTTATTATATTTAATCCTTGTGGTTGTTTAAAACAGATCTCACTTCGGTAGTCTTGTCTTAGGTGGAGTCCGGGCCTAAAGACCTACCTGCAAATCGCTATCCTCATCTTGAGCCAGCTGTGGAAATAGTATTGCTGGAAGGCGGGCGCCTGCCGCTGGAATGATTCCGTCAGTCTGCAAGGAAATAACGCGATACATTTTGCGTTACTAGTAGTAGTAGTAGTACTGTGTAATGCTCGTGGAATTCTCATGACATGGCACGATACATTAGATTACACGTTACTCTGGTCTAGACTGGGTTTTATCATAAAGTAGGGCAGAGCTTGTAGCTACAACTACAGTCGCGTCAAATAATCTTGCTTCTCTGCCTGTGCAGTGCGTCACTTGATACATCGCGCATGCGCAGTACAATGTTCATAAGTAACTTTACCTGTCCGAAGTTAGCTAAGTACATGTGGAGTAGAGTTATTCGCGACACATTACCTTTCGTATATGAGCTCGAGGATATTGTGTTTGTTGGCGCCGGTGCACGCCAGCAGCACGTCCAGGCAGTCGTACCCGGCCACCAGCGCGTACTCCAGCAGGTTGGTGGCGTGCTGCACCGCCAGCGGGGTCGCTACAATTATGAAATATATCACAGCACTCACAGGAGCCCTTCGAGTGTCAATGATCCACCAAAGAGTGTCACGGATCTACCAAAGAGTGTCACTGGTCTGTCATCAAGTGTCACGGATCTCCTTCGAGTGTCACGGATCTACCACCAAGTATCACGGATCTACAATCGAGTGTCACGGATCTCCTTCGAGTGTCACGCATCTACCACCAAGTGTCACGGATCTACAATCGAGTGTCACGGATCTCCTTCGAGTGTCACGCATCTACCACCAAGTGTCACGGATCTACAATCAAGTGTCTCGGATCTACCTAAAAGTGATACTGGTCTGTCATCAACTGTCACGGATCTCCTTCGAGTGTCACGCATCTACCACCAAGTGTCACTGATCTACAATCGAGTGTCAATCATCTACCTTCGAGCGTCAATGATTCACCAAAGAGTGTCACGGATCAACCACCAAGTGTCACGCATCTACAATCAAGTGTCACGGATCTACCAAAGAGTGTCAAGGATGTACCAACAAGTGTCACTGATCTACAATCGAGTGTCACTGATCAACAATCGAGTGTCACGGATCTACCTAAAAGTGTCACTGGTCTGACCTCAAGTGTCACGAATCTACCAAAGAGTGTTACGGATTTACCAAAGAGTGTCACGGATGCACCACCAAGTGTCACGGATCTACGTTCAAGTGTCACTGGTCTGTCATCAAGTGTCACTGATCTGTCATCAAGTGTCACGGATCTCCTTCGAGTGTCACGGATGTACCACCAAGTGTCACTGATCTACAATCGAGTGTCAATGATCTTTCAAAGAGTGTCACGGATCTACCACCAAGTGTCACTGGTCTGTCATCAAATGTCACGATCTACTTTCGAGTGTCACCAGAATGTTCCTTCGAGTGTCACGGATCTACCGTGACGTATCACTGATCTACAATAAAGTGTTACAAATATACCTTCGAGCAAATCGGTACTCACGTATGTCCTGCCAGGGCTGCGGCAGCTTGTACACGTGCAGCTGCGCGTGAGTGTCGATGGCGATCACCACGCCGCCCAGCGCAGACATCTCCACGCACGACACGATCGCGCATGCGCCGCCGCTCTGTGCACGTTGTAACACACCATTCTATAGAACTAGCTGTCCCATGTCAGGGTGCTCGAGAAACACTATTCAGGAATCAAGTATGTTCCGGACATTCACTAACCAAAACCCGAGATTCTTCTAATTTTTTTGCGATCCAGAGCTTTGCTTATTCCTTACGATACAAAAGGCAAAGGATAGAAATGTGTTACTACTCACAGATACAAGAATAATATTTGTCAATGTTTTACTAAACCCCTCTCCCCGGTCCCTAAAATCCATCATAATAGCATTGTTGTGCAATGAACATATACTGACCGGCGCAGCGTTGGGTCCGTACTTCGTCTTCTTGGGCGGCGTGGCGGCCGCCTCCACTGCGCCTGCGCCGGTAGACACCACCGCGCGACTGCATAGCTGTGTGGTATAATTTATGTGTCTTCATTTCCGTTGTTTGAAGCCTCAGATATCCTCAAACTATTTTCTTATACACGATGATGCAAATTATCTTGCAATGGAAAGATATCATAAATATGTAACAACATAGAGGATTCTCTTTTTACTATGTATTTGTATTCTATTAATAAATCCTGGTGAAGCCGAATTTGAAACTGAAAATACTATCCGGGATGTCTTGCTTGACTTCGACGTTAGGTTATTTTGAGAAAAGTCGCATTGCAACAATAAACATTAATAAAAATGTGTAAATAAGGTTTCAAAAGTCCATTCGTAGTATTATGAAGGAGAGAGAGGCAGTAGAGTGGGCGCATAGTTACGTAGTGGTGCGTGTCGCGCGCCAGCAGATGCAGCGCGCGCGGCGTGGCCAGCACGGCGTGCGGCGCGCCCGCCAGCCGCGCGCTGCACGCGCCCGCCGCCGCCGCGCCGCCCTCCACGCCCCACGCCGCCGTCTTCTGCCACACCTGCCGCGGGTATATACATGTCTACCACAATCTAACTGAACTATGGCATCTCTAAATACATTCTCGAAACAGTGTTCCGAGTTCAATATATGTATATTAAGTGCTAGTCTTAGAAACTACTCATTTGAGAAATTCTTTCAATGTTTTCACTTGTCCAGCTGGTCAGTTAATAATTTTACTTATAACACGAATAAGTTAAACGATTCATATTTCACAAGTAAAGAAAGCCCAGTTACCAGTGTATTGAAGCAATCGTTCGCCGGCTTCGGTCCACCGCCAGGAGTGGTGCTGCCTTGCAGAGGGCCTGGGGATAATACATGCAGTGCATTTAATATACATACATTCTACTACTATTATAAAGGCGAAAATTTGTAAGTATGGATGTATGGATGTTTGTTACTATTTCACGTAAAAACTACTGAATGGATTTGAATGAAACTTTACCACAATACATATAGCTTATACATCAGGACAACACATAGACTACTTTTTGTCGCGAAAACCGACATCCACGCGGGCGGAGCCGCGGGCGACCGCTAGTTTTAAATATACTTAAGTTTATCCGCCCTAGCGGCTGAAAGAGCTACTCATTGACGATTCTGGTACAATGTATTCCGGGACAGTAGTATGTTATCAAGAGGTACTACTAGGGACCTGTAGGTAGGAGTGTCATGTGTAAATTTAGCTTCAGCCTTTCAGCATGGCCGTTAAAATTTATTGCTAAATTTTTGCTCGCGGTTTCTCCCAGGCTCTGCAGTAACCA
Organism: Heliothis peltigera; assembly: GCA_958496145.1. Lineage (NCBI taxonomy): Eukaryota > Metazoa > Arthropoda > Insecta > Lepidoptera > Noctuidae > Heliothis > Heliothis peltigera. The sequence continues at coordinate 165,766 of OY292348.1, read as the reverse complement.
AAATGGATGAACTTCTACAAGACAAATTCTATGATCTTGTCTAGGGTTTAAATTAACTCCATTATATTTTTTTCACGAAAGCGCAGTAACAAACAGCAACTTTCAGAGTACTTAATATTACTTTATGTCAACTCACCCTTAGCGAAGAGCTTGTGCACCTGGTGCGCCCGCTCCGTGAGCTTCCACATGGCCAGCGTGGTGCCCGCCACCAGCAGCGAGTCCGCGTCCTCGCGCCCGCACCACGTCACCGACACTGATAACGTCATTATAATAATAAGCCAATATCCATGGCATTTAAGGCTACTTTTGTATGAGAAGAAGCCTCCCTACGTAATTTTGAGAAGTCTATGATGATCACCTCTCAGGCGGAAGACAATTATTTCAGGAAACTGGCACACGTCAGCATATCTACCATATAGTTACGACACACGCACCGGGTTGCTGCGGCAGGTAGATGGTGGGGAGCGGCTTGAGCGCCAGCGCGGGCGCGGGCGCGGACGACGTCACGGCGCATGCGCAGCGCACGCACCAGCGGCCCGCAGCGCCGCCCGACCGGCACAGCGCCGCTATCACTATGCTGCCGTCTGGAGGAAGAGGCTTCGTGATACACAGTTTCTTCTATATACTCATATTCATATCTGCTGCAGAATACTAGTGACTTTTTTAGTACTTTTTTCCACTTATAACTACTGACGAAATCTCATCTGTCAGGGTCCTAAACAAGTATCGAAGCTGGATACTATAGTCACTTCACGTTAGTATACGAATAAAATAAAACTGTAGACGTACTCTTGTGCGCCATGCTGGCGCAGGTGATGTGGTCGCGCGTGGGGCGCAGGCACTCGCTGACCACGTGCGCGCGCCCCCCGTCCCCGGGGCTGAGCGCGCCGACCAGCCCCGTCGCTGTGATCACCAGCGCGCCCTCACACGCTACACCGCTGGGGAAGTATGAAGATGTATGTGTGATGTCATAGGTGTGGACGCGGAGTGCCACTTCACTGTCCGCCCATTGTGTCAATGCTCACCCAAATCCCTTAAGCGTGGGTGCAGAGCGCAGCACCTGTATCCTTTCGGTGATGGGAGCATCGGGTTTCTTGTCCACCATCACTAGCCGCCGCCCATTGTGGAAAAATGTTGCACGGATTATGTGTTCACCTGGGGACACACATTGGAATGTTGGTGGTAGATAAGGTGCCTATATGTAACATAATATTTAATATTTTCTATTGAGGCAGTTATTAGCTTGGGGTAAAACACCTGTGGAATTTTCGTAATTTTCAAGAATCACAGCAAGCAGTCTGATATTATGTCATGCTGCTGTATTTCGATGCAGAGATTGGTATAAAGCAATATCTTATAACTTAATAACAATAACTTTTTAGCAATTTGTCATTAAACAAATGTCTTAAAAGATATGACTTATTGACAATCTTATTTACTAATTGTATGTAGTAAACTGTCATATGAACTGACCTGGGAAGCTTGCCGTATAAATGCAGGTCCACTCATTGAGCAGGTAATCCTTCTGTGTGTACACGGACACGTCACCCACTGTGGTGGCCACCAACAGCTGCTTGCCTTCTATGTCCCATTCTAGTACTGATATCTACAATAGTAATGAGATAGGGAATAATATAGCCATTGCAGTAGCTAAATAAAGTAACAGATTTGCTTTTGTTTCACTCATGCATGGCTTCCCAACAAAATGCTTTGCATAAACAGACTGTATGAATGTGGTTAGTCAAAAACAGATCTACTTAGCATGTTTTAATTTTACACTTTAAAATAATAACCAATCATATTCCTGCATTAAACACAAGGCCGCTGGAGTTTGATCTATTTCTAAGCATGAAAACAGATGTAATAAGAACTACTTACAGGATAAACAGTACTGGTAACTTTGTGACTATCCCATGGTGTGTCAAGATCACACACATACACGTGACCACCCCACGTGTCTCCCTCAGAGTCATCCAGTTCCGTGGGGGACGAGAATGCTATGATGTTGCAGGTTGATATCGTGCAGATGGGACGGACCACATCATGGTCTGTTATACTGTGAATAATTCAAATTTCAGAGTAAAGTAGTATCTCTCTTTATCACTCATTGTTAGAATATGGTCTGTATTGTAATATCGCTCATAATTTAGGGAATATGATCAAAAATTTGGATTGTAAATTCCTTCATAGCAAATGTGTAAACTTTGAGCTGCAGCTCCCCCCACTCAAAGTGTTTAAACTATGATAACTCACAAGTCGAAGATGTTACACAATTATAACTTCTACTGCATGTAGGATAGAACTTTTTATCTTAATAAAAGGTAAAAGAAAATAGACCGAATGTAAACCCAAAACAAAAACACTATGTTTACCTTTCGAAGTGTGGAGGTTCGCATTTCAGAGGCTTACGCCTCATGGAGTATATCAATTCCATCTTGAGTTATACCACCAGTGCCAGGTTTCTGGTATTTCTATAATCTAGCTTTAAAGTTAGTTGCTATTAACTGCAAAATTAGAATTTTCTGAGCGCTTGGTACTACAATTTGAGTAATGGCTTGACAACCAAACTGAGTGACACTGACAGAGATGATCTGTGGGACGTGTTTCGTTCGTGCCCCGATAAATCTTTATTCTAAGGTGCCAACTTTATTTTGCATAAACCAATAAACTAAAAATAATTTAGACAGACATAGGAATCAAAAAAATTAGTTTGATTTGCAAGAAAAAAAAGATATTTTAAGCTGATTACACAAGGAGTCACACAAATATCTGATTTTATGAGATTGTTTTCTACATGGCACTGCAAGAGAAATAATATTATGTATATCACTTAAATGAATTAGCACATGATTTGTTGATATTTTTATCGATACATAACTAAACGCAATTATCGAGTCTACGCATGGAGGATGCACTAGACCTGTGCCTATCTTCATTGCACAAGTAACGCGCAAACGCCGCTGCGTTCACATCACATAAACCCGGGCATTGCCCTTTTCATTATTGAGTTGTGTTTCCGAACGCAGAGGTGCTCGCTCAAAAATGGCGGATCGCCCGAAGTAACATCAACTTAACACTGTGTGAAATTTAAGACAAATTATTCGTGAATTTTATGTGAAAATGTGATTCGTATGAATTAAAACATATTGTGTAGTGTTGTTAAAGTGTTTTGCAACATGTGGCGGACAGGGATGTGTCGTTTCGGTGTCGGGAACTGGATATTCTTGTTCGCCTGTCTCCATTTGTTTACATACGCTCAAGGTAAGCTCCTTATAAATATTACCATTTACTATCGATCGTTGCTCTTGAAACTATCGCTAATGACAGGATCTGCGTAATTATGCAGAAAATTGTATCTAGATGGATTTTAATGCTAGACTGTAGCATTTCGAGTGGAAACGCTTTATTAAGTTGCAAGTCGATTTCTCTCGAACTATAGGTAATTTGTGTAGGTACATTGTTGTTCCAAACTTGAATGCCGAGCTTTGGAGGGTTTATTGTTTTATTAACTTTTTTCGCAGTGGTCATCGCTGTTACTTTGTTATTTGCAGGTATTATTATAGGGCTCCGGTTTCGGTGCTGCGTCCTCTAAGCAATAATGACATACATGAATCGTACGTTATTGACTTCCTCTGGTTAATTAGCGGGGTTAAGTCCATTTATAAACTGATTGTAAAATTTTACGATTCCAATCGGAACGCGGTGGAAGACGTCCAAGAGTCGGTGATTAAGCTTAAAGTTGTTTAGATGTTGATTTATGTATCGGCTTAGCACTGTGCGCCGCCGCCACGGAAATACTTTGTTTCTGATAATAGAACTTAATCACACGGATAAACTTGTGAATAAATAAAGTTTAGGACATAATCCTACCTATATCGATAGTTTCAATTTCACTTGTATTTTTAAAGTTTTATCAAGTAGATTCTGTGCAAAAAGAAACAAAACCCAAAAATCAAAAATATGCCAAAACATAAGTCAACTGCAAAAAAAGCTAGCTTACGTTTGTAAGACCAACTTGTAATAATCTTAGACAATAAGTTATAATGCCTTATTTTGTAAGATGGCTGCCAGCTTTAGTTGGCTTGCTCAAACACCGTGGCACTCGTTATGACATACTCGGTCACCCATCCACAGACCGACCGCGCCAAGCGTTGCTCAACCTAATGGTCGATCAGTCCGTGCGGCTGTTACTTAGCCACGAGATCCTCTGAAAATAGTAATAAAACAAAAAAATTCCCAGGTCCTTCCAAAAAAGTAATTTACAAGTACTTACAAGAACATAAAAAAAAATCTTTCATTTAGGTAAAACAACCGTTTTATCCCATCGCCCAATAATAACAGCACGTAAAAATACATCGTTAGCAAAAGCTAATATTATACTTCGCAACTGCAAATAATTGCTCGCTTCAGCCGGTACAATCGTGTTGACAATAGCCGACACAGCTTCCAAGTATTTAGAAAGCTGCTACGAGGTATTCTGACATCCTACACTAGGTCCAGTATCTATAGCCAATCTAGCAAATTCTCGGTACCTAACTATGCATACCTGACTTAGGCGCTAAGGTATTTCGGGTATTTGCACGATTGACTGGCGAATGATCGATTATGCGATAGCTAAATGCTTAACCTCTGTTTAGGTTGAGAAATCGAGAAAACCGGCTAATAATATTGTCCTTTACTTAAAAGCCAATCAAGGAATTTAACGCAATGGCAAGTTACTAGGAGCGGTGCGTTAACTATGAATGTTGATGGAGAGGGACAGATAGACCGTGAACAAAATGGATTAGATTGCCTGGAAGATGATATGATTATGAAGGGAATGCTGTATGACGGCTGACGACCCCAAATAAATTGAGAAAATGGCAGGAGTTATACGTTAGAGTCAATGTGGCCTTAGTCTCTACGTACACAGTTCATAGATAACAGCATAAGCATGACCCAAAGGTGTCACACACATAAAAAAATTGGTCCGGAACAGAGACTTGCAGGTTATGAAGACGAATTAAAAAACTAAGCATAGATTTTATCTCAACAGGACTAGCTTTCTCGCCCGAAATGAACAAACACTGTAAGTTCGCACAACATCAAAAGATAGTTTTAAAATCAAACATCAACCAATTAACTCTATTCTCTAATCATTAAAATCCATTATCAACAGATTGAGCTATTCAGAATCAACGACACGACACTAAAAAACATGTCCGCCATATCGTTCGTCTCTCTCATAAAATAGCTATTAATCAAGTCGGCTATAGCTTTCTATTCCGCGACACAAGGCAACTTGGTATTCATTCATATTCATTGAGTACTAAGTACGTACATGAGTACATTGGGTTCACGGACTTTGTAAGTTCTCGACCCCTATAAGAAATCAGAATAATTTCTGTATAAAAAATCTGGACAAGTGTAAGTCGCTTGTGTGCCGAGGGTTTTTTTAAAAGGCTAAATATTCACTTGGGGCTTCGGGATCGTTCGAAGTAGTTAGTACCACGGCTCTGGAACACGAAGGGCTCTTGAAGGAACATAGGTGGGTTTTACTCTCCCTTTCGCTGCACCCGCAGCGGGAGGTTGAGGTCACATTATGATTTCATCCCTACCGAAAAAAGACCAAATTTTCCCAAGACATCAAGGTTTCGTTTTCCGTACTATCAACGAATAGTTCCTATAGTAAGTATCATATTAGCCAGATAGGCGGAACTGCACCAGGTTCCTCTGTAGATTAACAATTTTAGACGCGTTTAACAATTTTAGTGTGGAACTCCAAAACCCTATAAAATGGCTGACAGCCAAACGTAAGTATGTATGATATTTTTCGTGATTCCTATACGAGAACTCCTTACGTCTTGTTGAGTCGGCGGAACGAAGTATTTTGTTGATACGTTAGTACTTCGATCAGAGTTTTACCGTGAAAGTTACGTTTGAGAAGTAAGACAGATTATTGTTTTCAGGTTCATTGAATAGAAGATCCTGGCGGCTTTCTCGCTTTGAACTTTTGTTTTTGCTAGACTTGAGAGCTTTATTTATTAGCAAGATCACAGCACTGTTGGGAAAAACTTTTCTGTGTTTTTTGGTAAAGCATAAATACGAATAATATCTAAAAACCAAAGCCATTAAACATCACATGCCACACTCGTTCACAATGTTCATGGAAAATCGTAAGACTATAAGTCTAACCGATTGGAAGTGATGTGCCATCATAAACTTCATCCCGTCTTGGGATGGAATAGCCTTAATCTACTTCACATTCCGATAGTAACAATGCATTTTATAATTATTATCGATTTCAGTTGTCTGTAGGGAATACCGCATCAGACACCCATCTTAGGTGTAATAACCCAATCATTTTTGTGTTAATCTGATAAAATATGAAATACAAAACTGGTGTTAATTAATGAAGCTCTCCAAGCTGTCTAAATGATTTCCCAGGAGTTCAGCCTACGCTGTATTTTATTTACCTAAACTGTGGCTGAAATTTTAATGTTCTAGATATTTCGAAAAATTGCACTAAAATTATCGCGTATCAGCTGCGACTGCTTGATGAGCCAAATGCCGTCATACTTTAACTGTATGGTGTGAATTATGAAGCAAATTTTAATTAACCGATACCTTCATTTGCAGACTGAGGTGAAAGATCATAAAATGAATATCAAGCAGGCGATATACATGGACATTTAACATGAAGCTCGATAAGCTACCAAGTTACGAACAGCACTTACTTATTTATCCATTATCCCTTTCCCGTTAACTAGCATGTGACGGTGTCTTTGTATAGGCTGTTAAACCGATGTTAAGGCTAGATTTCTACTTGGCTGGTTACGGTATAAATAAACGCAGTTCTAACGAGTACATGACAGGAGTTTCTAATATCTCATGTCGTATTGTCGTGTTTGTGCTTTGTTGTGTTAAGATAGGAAAGTGCAAAGTTAGCTCGCAAATGAATATATTTTATCTTAATAGAGTATATCCTAGTATTTGTTGCATAGACCAAATATTAAATAGTTCTTAAGACAATAAGTACTTGCGGTGGAACTAGTAGGCCGAGCTCGACTTTTGTATCATTTAAGCTATTATAAAAGTCCATTGCCAGCGGAAGTTGTGAAATTGATCTAAACTCTGAAACACCTGAATCTCTTCAGAACCGGTTTCTTAGATGACACGTGCTTAACGCCCAAGGTCACAACACAAGCTATAAATTATGTTCTAGTTAAAGTATTTATGCTGGATGGCTTAAGTTCACCACTCTAAGGCAAGTTGTACAACAAGTCTTCGGGTGGGGTCCCTTGGGTTTGGGCAGACAAAAGCTCTGAAGGCTGCAGGCTCCTAACACCGCTATTGTTGTTCAGGAGTTTTCACTTAATCCGCGTGGACTTGGAAAGTATAAGGTTGATTTATTAGTTAGGAAGTATAAAGACCCCATAAAATATTGTTGAGGAATTTTACAAGACGTCTTAGTAAAATATTTTAAGACCCTTTTTATTTCCTTTTACATCTAATAATTTGATAAACTAACTCGCAGACACGGCTGTATTGGAGTTCTGAGTTAAATTTCCGACTTATATTAGATTATTTCTCAGAAGTGTTTATGCTATTTTATTTGTAACGAAAGCTCCGCTGGAGTTGATGACCTCCGTCTATTCTTTTCTGTCTGACCCTATACAGAGTTTTTGCTTTTCTAGCAAATCTGAACAAGTATTACTAATTGGTGTTATAATTTAACCGATTCATCATCAGAAGCCTCATATTAATGGGCTATTGCTTCCCCTAACGCGGCCTGTCGCTTGGGCTTTAGGTTCGATCTGTTTGTGTGAGTAAGTCCTCATATCTAATTAAATATTGATCTACAGAACGATGTCCAGTCAACGTGAACACTCGTTAGCAATAAGTAAATTCAAGAGTGATGGCGTCGAATAAACACGTCAGTGGTTCCCGCGTAAATTCGCAGTAATGGCGGCTGATGCGTCGTACCCGCTCACGTTTGCGCGCTAAATCAACGATACAATGCATTTGTTTGTATTGTAGCGCTGCTTCGATGAGCTTTAGTGTTATATGGTGTTAAAAAGGTCCAACAGTAAGTTAATAAAATTTTATTTTTAACGTTGTAGGGTTGATCAGTCGCAAGGTAGAGTGAGGGTAATTTTCATCACGCTACCTTTTTCTTGAAGGTAGTTACTTTTCCGAGATTATAATTATATTTATTTCTCACATTAATGCAGGATATTGAAAAAAAAAATTGATTTATAATATCACATTTTTTTTTCTTCTGCTGGTCAATTGTTTAATACTGTGTAGTTTCAAGTTCAATAAACGATACTCTCTTATGGTATGCGTTTCGCTAATTAACTTATCTGGGCACTATCTGCATTACGAGCGATATATTGTCAGATTATCGTTAACAGAGAAGAAGAAATTAGCTATCAGACGTTCTATTAAGCCTAAACAGTTTATGTTAATAGCTCAGAGTGAAACTAATTTAATAGGAAACTAGCAAATGGCTACATCGCGGATGAAATAACGAGTTGTGCGGGCATTAGCGGACCGACAAGGCTAATATGAGGTCTAATTGCCAAGCTGCTGGCGTTTTGTATGCTAAATACTCATTAAACTATTAGGGTTCGCCTTTGAAGCGGAAAGGCTTGAATTTTCTCTAAGCGGACAAAAGTACCAAGAGTGAGGGTATTAATACAGCTTTACACTTTGCGAACCTTAATGGGACTCCAAAGATTCTCAAACACCATTCATTGGTATCCGGGAGTTGTTCGGACTCAAAGTAGATTTAATGGACTACCATTTTCGGCGAATATATCATTTGTCATAAGCATTATAGATATTTCTCTACGTATTAGTACCAAGCTCCAAAACAAATGAGGTAAACGAACTCATTGTCGCGGGCCCCGCAGTAGAATCATATCCTTGCTTATCGCAAAGCGGCAGAAGTATAACATTTTACAAAATCTGCATGAAAAACATAACTTATTTGGCATTTCCCGGGGCCATTTGCACGTGTTCCCGCGTTTATTGTTCTGTACGGTAGCCATCTTTGAATCGGGTGGAAAGGATGAATAGTACTCGAGTATTTGGAATATAAAGCCGTCTGGTTTATCTTGAGGGTGATGAGTGGGAATAATATTCTCTTAGAATTGTTGTTCTGTTAAATTAGTGTTTTGCTCCAGATTTCACGTTCAGCAAGGTTCATATAGTGTAAACTGTACTTCTGTCGGTGCAAGCAAACAGGCAACTGGCTTGAAATTTTTCTAAAACAAAAATATTAAATGCCTGCTCTCATTTTATATTCGTACCGAATTAATGACCTCGCTCTTACATCTTAAAAAGTCACCGGCAAGTAATTTCTAAACGTAGTTCAAGCGGTATAATTAAAAAAATCCTTCGAAAAGGATTTACTTACAAAAATCCTCTCCGGGCAGCCTTGCCAATGCTTGATTGAATTTCAAATTTACATTTTACGCGCGCTAGGGGTGGTATTAAATGTGGATTGGTGCAGCTTCGTTTGATTAGGTTCGCGTAAACAGGGTGTGTTCGCTTGCTTGTTTGCTTATTGCCTGATTGCCCGTAGTTAGCTGATTTGTTAAGTGGAACTTTTAGGCGTCAAATATTATTTAAGGTTATGTTAACAAATAGTTTAATGGAGATAACTTTTTAAAAGTTAATCACTTGATTGAATGATGGATCATAGAAAGTTCCAGTCAGCATTTTATCGGATTACTGTAGCGCTGGGTGTGGCATACGTACTTCGTGTACGCTCCCTAAAGTTACCCCTATAAACCTGTTTAATCTTTTTCACATTAAAAACAGCGAACCCTTTAAAACCCTTATCTAAAGCTTGATACATGATTGGCAGTTCACCCTGATGCCGAACAATTAAAAACTAATAACCTGCGCCAATCTGCGTTACATCGCGGGCTCGCAAGGGTCTGACCTAATAGAATCAAGTGATGCGAGCGATGAACGATTAGCATTTTATTAATTGGGGCGGCTCTTAATTAGGGTTGATCGAAATTAATGAGCAACGGTTTACCTTTAATAAGGAACACTAATTAACTGGAGTGTTTACTTTTAAAACATAGAATTCTCCTTCACTAGCCATAATTAGCAATCATTCATTATGTTTCTGGCGCAGATGGTGCGGCTGTGAACATCAATCAATTTCCATCAGAGAGCCAATCGATTAGCTGCCAACATTATTTTTTGCTGAAATTACAGGTTGCAGGAGATAAGTAATGTGTTCATCGAAAAAATATCCTCACTTAACAAGATTACCAGATGTTCGTCACCCGGGAACATGCAAAAAAATATAACTTTATTAGCAAGAAAACGCATGAGTTTCTTGGTAATTCGAAAATTAAGTTATACCATTGCTTGCCTTTATTTCACCAAGCAAGGCAATACAATCAATTTTAATACGTAGTATAAAAGACGAATATTTTTATTATGTTTCGTATACTCTACCACTTATTTATGTATCTTTATGTTTTGAAATATGTATATGTCAAGGCATGTGTCCCATCCTCAAATAAAATATAAGAACAAAACCACAAGCCCTGCACATTCGAATCACGTGCGTACCGCGCAAGCGTTGTGGCACGTCACGGTATTTGCAATAATAACGAGAGCTTCGGGGGCACCTCACGGTATTAACTTTAATATTGCCTTCAGTGTTTAGTAGGGAAGCCGGGACACCACATACTTCTCTTATTGTTGACACTGAGGGTGGATTGGAAGCTGCACCAGCTTAATAATTAGTGGAACAAACATCGTAGTGCGTCCGGCAACACCTATCGGACATGCGATATTTTGTCCACTAGACTCAAACTCAAATTCGTTTATTCAAATAAGGCTGATAAATCAGCACTTTTCGAACGACAATACTAGAGACAGTTCCCAAAATGACCACCCTTCACCATTTCCTATGTGTCTCATAGTTTCTACATATACGATTTATTGATGAATATAAATATACTTTGCTCATCTCATGTACAATTATATCCAGTTTTATGTATTCTCGTTTTACATAAAAATAGCTACACGATCACAGCTACTTTCGTAGTTACTTGAGCTATGCGCTTTTACCCTTTAGAATCATCGAGATGCTTCAAGTTTGCCTTAAATAAATCTGTTTCTTGATAAATGTCTTCTAAGACAGGTTTGTCAAGGACAGGATTCCTACTCCTTGTGTGAAGTTGATGGACGGAATCAGATCTACTTGATTTAGATGACAACTTACCTATGCATCTAGAATGGATATCTTTAGGGCCGTTCTATGTTAATTGGTAAGGGAAAATGAAGCCTTTTACAATCCAAATCAATTTCCGAAAAACTTATGCAACTATTTATTTTCAATTGCGTGTATTGTGTTGCGTTCAATAAAAAAGCGAAGTAATGGACGAAAAGCGGCCAATCATACCGAAATGTTGGACATTCCACAATCAAGGAAAGCATCTAATTAATGACCTTCTTTAACACGAACAGCCTCTAGTCTAGTCTTCATTAGACCATTATTAGTTTGATTAAATCAGACGATCTCTACAATATAGAAGCTCCACAAACTCACAGCTTTTTTTGAGATCCTAATCAGTTCCATTTAAAGGGAGCTGATTAACTAAGTCTTCAAACCAGTCGTAATACCCACACCGCTGAGCGTGTGTCTATCTGATGTTCTAATGACAATCTTCAAGCCGTGGCTTATTAAGAAGCAACCGGTCGCTGTAATTATTACCCTTAAGTATGCAAGCGTGTCGCGCGCAATCACGTGGGTACAGAGTGAGGTAATTTTAATGTGCTCCGGTTTTAAGAAGCTTGGGGAATTTAAACACTTCGTATTAATTAATTTTGTTGGATGATTTTAAGGCTGATGATAGGCTTTTTATGGGTTTCGTTACGGTAGATAGGTAGTTAAAGCTAGCATGTTTAACATTTACTCCAAGGCAGTAGTTCCTTTGAAGGTTACGAGACAATATTGTTAGAACCATTTAGTTTGACTGACAGCAAATAATTACAAAAGTCGAAGATTTCAGAACTATCATGACTTTTAAAGTATGTTTAAGTGTGGTCGTAAGGTAAAACTCAAAAAACTCAAAACTCAAAAAACTCAAAAAAAACTCAAAGGTCCTGACTAATGGTCCAAGTTGGTGATTATTACCAAAGATGAAACCACTTTACAGAGAGATACGACAGTAATGGTCACTACTGTATTGTAGTTTGTACGGCCAAACTTTATGAAACTTTGCCATATGTAAACCAAGTTTTGTCATTACGATTCAGGGAGATGTCCATATAATACGTAAATAGATACCACACTCATGGTTGATTTTACCCTAAATATTTGATAACATGTAAAGCCATTTCACTTCAAGTGGAACTAACAATATCATACACTGTTCTAACTGTTGTCTTTTTGTGAATTATCACAAATTATCTTGCAGAAAAATCCAAATAAATGTTGAATTAATTATGAGTGACATATGCACACTTAAACTCTACAAAGAACTAGTGAAACACATACATGAACTCGTGTAACAAACAAGTGAAGTTTGTCATACTAAAACTTCATACTTTTGTCGCTTTGACTACATTTAAAGTTGCAAAGCGTGCAAACTTCCATTAGCTGAGGATGTGAAGCCGGCAATTACGAGCTTATGATTACTGAAATGTGGAGCGATCGAGGTGAATGAAGGTCGGAGCTGGTTGAATGAACTATTTATGTCGCGCAAACCAGTCGCCGGTAACAAACGAGGGTTAGCTTCGATGGGTGAGCGAGGCTAAATGCTAAATTATTGGACATCTAAATGTGCTTTGAAGTGGATCTTAATTAAATTTTTCTTTTTAGTGTGGTCCTTTTTTATCGCCAAATATACTTAAGGGGCTACTTATTCAATATATTACGCTGTATATGCTGTCTCACTCACTCGCTTGGAATTGACGGAGACGGAACATTTTTTTAACGCGGAACAAGTTACATCGTCGCTAACCGCGTTTAAACCAAAAGAAAAAACGTAAAGCGTCTTTGAAATACCAGAATAAAAAAAAACAACCCGCTCTACAAAATATCCCCCTGTCACCGTAAAGTGTTGGCCGACAAGGTACCAGGAGCACAGAAGCAAAGAGCACGTTCTCAGTGCCGCGTAACTCCGCTAATTGCCGCCGGTGTCCAGTGTCCGCTAGTTGCACTTTCTCGACAAACTGCGGCGGTTTGTTAGTTTCTAGACTGAGCTGTTTGTCACCACTGCTAATCGTTCGCTTTCAATAACAAGGTATTGGAGAATTCTAAATATAGTTCCGCTTTTCATGTTTTAACAAACATGACTAGAATGATTGACATTTTCTATCTTATTGACAAGATAATGTAAAATGAATCGCTGAATGTGTAAGCGCGAATTGCGAGAGCTGCTGAACCAACATCGCATATTTAAAAATTTGCTTGATAAATTCCAAGTAAAGCCTTTTGTGTACTCCCATACAAACGATTTGTAATTAATTCTTTCTTTTTATTTTTTTTACTAGCTGACTACGTAATAGTAGTTTGATACGTAAAAAAATATAATTTGAAAAATTCTCAGACAAGTGGTTGATAATCTATTCGTCCTTATTCCAAAGAGATAACCCGTTGTGATCGTAACAAATGCTAACGCAAATTAATCGCAAGTTGTCTCATTTAAAATCATGTCCCTCGCAGTTAGAATTACTTCCATTCTATTTCCTGGAAGAACAATTTAATGAATTCTCTTAACAATTTGTTAGAGGGGGGAGGGCGATGCCTTTTGGCAAAGAAATGGACTCCAGAAATGTGAACTGGAATTGTTAGTGAGGTAACCGAAGATTTAGAAGATTTAAGAGTTAAGTCTTCTTGCCATAATGGACATTTATATTATTGATCCAATACCATACGGTCAAGTGTTACAACTGCCTAGTGGGAGACCGCATGAAAGACGGTAGATCTCTAGTATATCTAGACGGAATTTGAAGTATAGCTATAACTGTAAAGGTGTTTAAGTATTTATAAAATGATTCTTTATCAGGCAAACAATGCCGTTTTTTATGCAACTTATTTATTGTGACCCAAGCTACCAAAGTGACAAGTGTGCGGTGAACCGTTAAAGTAAAGCCGACCAATAATTATAATTTGTCCTCATCAGCAATTTGGACATTAATTGTGAATTCTGTTGAGTGATGAAAATAAAGACAAGATCTCTGACACCGTGACTTTGGTGGGGTTGAACGGTATAATTTTAATGGGGAGAACTTATTATTACAAATCGATTAATTGCGTCAATTATTGTCCTAATTATAAAAAAATATAAACGGGGTTAGAAATGCAGTAGTTGTAAACGGGGATTGAAGTGACATTGACCTTCTGTAAAACAAGTCTTAATATACTTTTACCGGAAAGTATCGGAAAAAGAACCATTCGCTAAGCGACAGGTCATTGGAGCCCAAAGCACGTACACACAAAGTTAACTTTGCAGTCCGAAGCCAATAGCTATTACGAAAAAAAGGTTTGTGTCTGAATTTTTGGCAGCATTTTTAATTTGGTAGGGTCCTGTCCGGATCTGAATTTTATTAAAAATAAAGCCTCTTATGATATGGCCTCTTCAGAGATGCTCAGCAAAAAGGCAGCTATTGTTATCGCCTGCCAAAGCAAAATCTGCTGCAAAATGTTATGTTGCAAGTTTTCTATCATTGTTACTCTTAACTGAAATCTAGCGTTTGATTCTCGATAGTAATTATCGATTAATTTACATTTTGTCAGCGATGTCTCACGTAATGGAGACTGATGCTTTCCAATTTTATCGAACACGCTCAGATAGGCTGCAGTTGAGAATTTTCCAAAAATTAAAAGCTGACACTACACGACACTTGAATCGAATTTAATTAAAACTGCCGGTGACAGTCAGTTGTACCACTACCATTCTGTATAAAGCAGTATCTGCATTTTCACGCCAATTTAACGGGACGTTCCTAGATAAAAGTATCCTATAGTCTTCAGGGTTCAAGATGTTCTCTTCCCAACCTTAATCTAATTCTGTTCGGCTGATATTATAATAAGTATGTATAAGTATTACATTGGTTACAACAACCCTCTGTCTCCACATTTCTGGGACCTATTTATATCATTGAGTATACTCGGAGTATGTGTGAGGATTTCCAATGTCTCCTTTGATGCGTACCCACGTATAGCCTCGTCCCTTGGAGGACGGGAGATTGAGGCACGTGCGCCGTCTGATTTAACAATTATGTTGTGATATGCTCCTGAATGTAGATGTAGAGGGTTTGTACCCTGAAGATTGGCATGACCTGCATAATTATTCCATTTTTTATGCGATGATAACATTTTCGCGCCGACTGATCTTTCTAGCTGTTGTAAAGAATTAATTGCGTAAGTTTGTTAAAGTGATACCTCAGTGAGGCTATTTTATTCAAAAGCTGTCTAGCTTCGAAATTGGTCGGAGATAATGAAGCGTTCTATTTTTGAAATAATAATAAAAATCTGATTAACAGAAGATAACCCACAACAGAACTCATCCTATAGCTGTCCATGTTATGCTAAAGGCATGTTACTTGTCATTGACGTCTCGTAGTAGACATTTCTATTATAATCATGGACATGGCTAAGTAAATAAAGCCCTTAAGATGTTACTGCGGTTACGCACTGCAGCTTAGCTCCTGGGTGGCAGCGCTCGGGAACTTGAATGCATAATTGTAGATTGTAGAATGCATTTGCATTCACTGTTTGTCAATTCGCATAAGTTATTAATGATATCATTCAATTCAGAATTAGCTGTGCCTCATGCCGCAGTCTCACTGTTTAGATCTTTGCTTTTTCTATCCTCATCAAGCTTATCTCTTGCGTGTCCTTGTTTTCAGTGTCTATCCTAACAAAATCCTTTGAAGCTCTAGATCTGTATTTCGAAGTTACAGACTATAGTAGGTATATTTCTCAGAAGTAGTAACGTTTTCCTTCTCTTGGAGTTCAACGATATTATCATAAATTAAATTTATGGCCTAAAGATTCCCAAATATTCATCCCAAACAAAGTTGTGCCCCCAAACAGTAGAATTAAGCTCAGTTGTGAAGTTAATCGTCCGCGAACAGTTTAATAGCCCATAGTTAACTCAAGGCTCGGCTTACAAAGGGTTACCGGAGACTTTCATAATTGAAACGGAGTTTAATTGACGGCCCGCTAAACGCTGGACAGTTATTGCTATCGTGATCGTGTCGAGAGATCGAATACATTTCTTTTCTTCCTCATAATTTTGTAAAGTAATTGAGAAAGGATTTTCCTGAATTGTCGCCTCAAGGAGGTAAACTTTCAGTGATTATGAAATGCTTCGATACTGTTGGCGTCGCGTCATCAAACCAACCTTTGAATAGGTATTGGTTTTATGGCGACGTGGGAGCGGTAGGTAGAGTAGGACTGATAAACCGTATTAGGGAAAAAGTATTTTCTAAATCATCGGCACTAAATTGCCTAGCAACTGTAAATAGTTCGCACTTGACCAGCCTCACCTACTGCCCTAGCTTGTGGTTTTGCCTTCGATCGGCGAATCGTCCAGCAAGGCGAAACATTCCAACCGCAAATCTGTACTAGTTTATGTATTTCTCGCCTCTCCGCTTGCTCTCGTCACTTTGGCCGCAGCCTCATACCGCTGTAATTTAAAACTCGCATGCACAAACATGAAAATAATGAAGCCTGTACAAATACGGTGTATAAAGTCAATAGTCATCCTTTCAGAGCGGTCTCAATTAATCAATGTTCGTTAATTAATCCTTTGCCGCGTGTGTTCATCGCAAATATGCCGATGTTAAGGGATCATTGAGAGCTATTACGAATGGAAAGGTTTTATGTGGGAGGTTATAAAGTTTGGATGTGTTACTTGATTTGTGATTGATTATGGTTGTTATAATTGTTTGAACATGATATGAGTTAACTGTTGCAGTTAAAATTATCACCGCCCCTGTAAAGCTTGTTTCACATGTAAAAGAAGTATGAATGGGTAGGTTCCAATTCAAAATACATTTTCTTAAAGCACACGATAAATTAAAATAAAATGAATCCCACGCTGAACTCAACAACCTAACAAATCAACACTCAAACTAATTAGTAACCTCTATGCCATATAATCCTGGGTCCCTCACATTACTCAGAATGTATAACACCTCAGCAGCACGCAGCCCGTGGACTCTATTCCTGTGTCCCTTGTCTTCTTTGACAGTTTACTTATTTATAAGCCGCTACTGTCTCGCTGGAATATTTAAAGCGGTCGGCGGCCATTTTGGCGGGTGTTTATGAAAATGGCGGCCTTTGCTGAAATGTTGAGGATCGGAGTGGGAGATATGGTTATTGTATGTTTGGTGAAGCGCGGCGGCTGGACGCCGTTGTAATGTGTCCGATTCATGATGGTCTTTTGTTTATTCTGATTAGTTGGGATTATACATACCCAAAGTGAGTATACGTTCGCGGACATTTTAGAAATGTACGCACGCAATTTGGTATTGTTTGCGACAAGACCAGAAACAAAATACTGTCAAGACAGTTGTAATCTAGTTTCTGTAGTTTTATAAAAAAAACTTAGTAGTATTTACAATTAAAAATTGACTAATGCCCATTCTTTAACAGCATAACATTCTTGCAGTTTGGTATAATATCATTGGCGCGTCTCATTGTTAGAATTCTTTCTAATTAAAAGAGCCCTACTAATAAATTATAAGTAAGTCTGTAACTAGACAGACCTGTGTCGGACCAGTTCTTGCACGTACTAGAGCAAAGAAATAGACGATGAAACCAGATTAACATGATAAAATATTCGATGTGGTTACGATTACACTCGCTCCCACGGTCACTATTATAGGTGTTGTACACGAAAACATAATATATTGAAAGTGTAATTATGTGATATCTTCAAACCAGCTTTGTAGTTTTCTTAAATCCTTATCGTGATAGCTATCAACTAGCCAGTGAGGAGTTATGCTTCAAGCATTCTTCGTCAAAATTAATGGCGGCTCGTAACTAACTTCCAATCACAGAAACCAAGTTTATAACACCTTCGCCGCCTGGTTATACCAAAAATGGAGTTTGCATAATACGCGTAGACAAGTTGAATGTATCCAGTAACCGAACCCAAAATTTCACCGAATTCACAAATGTATTTATTTGTTTCAAGCGTGACTGAATGTCGATATAAACAGAGTGTCTCGAACTAATGAACAGATTTCCTTGAAATCAGACTGTGGAAGGTCACTAACCCCAGTGCGGGATATTCCTCTGTATTATGTCTTTCATCTCTCGCGTATAAATATTCAGAGAGAAAATAATTTAATGGAGGACGTAAAGACATTGTTTGGTGCGGAAATTAAACTTACTCCAGCCGTGAGCTCTGCTTATTGCTTTTGCACTAACTATTGTAGCGTACGGAGTGATAGAAAAAAAGTATCTGGATAATGAGATATATAGAAATTAATATTTTATGTTTAGATCTCGCGTTATGGTTTATCTTGCACGTAAATATCGGTCCTGCGCTTGATCTCTCTCCGGTCGTGTCGACAGTGAGAGAATATAGAGCGTCCGGTCATGAGAGTGAGGGGAAATGGCATCTGTATCAGCGCGATAGCTTATGCACTATAATATGACCTGCACAGCTGGCTGATCTCCTTAGAGAGAACGGCCGCCGTAGCCGACAGTCAGCCTGAACTCCATCATCATCATCGACATATTTGATGAGAGCTGAAGCGTTTTGGTCGGATTCGTATATTTTCGCCGCGGCAGATACTTGTGCAGTTTAAAGTGTCGCTTCTTGTAATCAGCCGATACATTTCCGTTACAACATCGCAGAAACGCGATCTTATAGTCGTGTCTACGTATCGACACAACAGCAAAATGCATACTATCGTGTGGTGTAGGGCAATGTCCCGATTCGCGATAACCTAGGATTATATCTGCTCTATGTTGATTTAAACTAGGGTTATCGCGTATCTGCTCAGACATGTCCGCTGCGGTCTACGTTATGAGAGTTTACATAATAAAATTATAAAACATTGAAAAGTATAAATCATGTTTGGCTGTCTACGTTCCACCACCTCAGACTCAGACTCTTTCTATAGAAGGCAGTATCTGGTATCATTTCTCTATCTATTTTTAGTTGAATATATTCTTTGGCTTTCTCCGTTCTCCTTCTTATTTATCTTGTTTTTCAATGAGTATAAAATGCATCAATCTCGATGCTTCTATCAATATAGTATCTCTGACAGTATCTTGCCGACCGCCGACTCCTAGCAATTGATCCCACGTCCTGCAGCTAAGGTTATTTCCAGAGGGAGGCGGGCCGCAGCGTCGGGCAGATGGTATCGCAAGTCGCTCGTTATCCGTAGACCATCTGTCGTTACGTCACGCGCGTCATTTGTCTCTTCTAATGTTCAACTTAGATTTGCATTGTGTGTGGTATTGATATGGATAGTGATGGTAGCTTTGTTCAGTGGTACAATAATGTAACTGTAATCTGAGTATAGGTTGTGAATATGGTTCTTGTGTCCGCATTTATCAAAATACTTTTTAATTGTAAAGTTTTGTAGTTTTACATTAATTTGTTTCGGTCTAGGCATCCTATTTAGGGGCAATGCCTTCATCATCAACATCATCATCTCAGCCATAGAACGTCCACTGCTGATTATTGGCCTCCCCTTTAGGTCTCCTAATGTACCGGTTGGAAGCGACCTGCATCCAGCGTCTTCCGGCGACCTTTATAAGGACGTCTGTCCATCTTGTCGTCCTACGCTGCGCTTGCTACTCCATGGTCTCTCTAGCACTCTTCGACCCCATCGGCCATCTGCTCTGCGAGCTATACAATACCTTAAAAAGGATATTTTATCCTGACCTCATTTAGCATTAAATTCCTCTGCAACTTTATCATCATAAATGTGACCAAATGAGAGTTTGTCACAAGTCTTCAGATTTCTGCAGTTAGCAGGTATTACAGGCCTGATGTTTCACACCCGACTTAGCATATTCTTCGGTGGTCTTGCCCTTAAAGACCAATTTAAACTCCTTTGTCAGATCGTTGTTCGTTTTTCCCTGAAACTGGCAACAGTCTTGTCGCGCCGCTTACTGAGGTGACTTCACCACAAAATGAACAACGTTGTCGCCGCGTTTGTAATGTGACTACTGTCTTGTGTTTGTGCGTTTGTTTTTGTCGTGTCGTGTCGCAGTCGTGACGACTGGGGTGGCCTGACTCTTGTGCCTATGTTGAATGTTGTATATTGAACTTAAGTTTCTTGATTATCTCAAAAATAGTAAATAGCTACACTGTACGGATGCCAGTACATTAAGCTATTACAATCTGTCAAATTTCCTTAATAGGTTTTCAACTTTATATGCACTTTATAACATATGGTTCAAAGTTGAATGGGAAAAAACAGTTCGTTACAGTAACAATTAGGTAGCTTGATGTGCTGGCGTCTGTACCTACTTCCAACACAAACAAGGTGTTTCATTTATCATTTACTTGTCAAACAGGTTGATGTGTAAATAAACTTCATTAAACGTGTGGAATCATCACTATTGACTTACTTAATCAATTAAAAATTTTAATGCAGTTATCACGATCTATCGAACACTTCATGCTGCCTACGGTTTATTGGGCACGGAGTTAACAATGAACGGATCAATCATGTCTAGCAGAACGCATAACAAAGAAAAGTTGTGCAGATTTGAGATTTTATTTTAGTTTGATGTATTTATCAGATACTCTGTATTTATAGGTCTTATAAAATATGCTGCAAACAAAATATGACTGCAGTCTCGACGTTTGCCTCCAATAAACGGTTAATCTTCTATATGTACATATAATAAATTCGTCGAAAAGTCAAAACTGTAAATTGAATATTTTTTTAAAAGTATAATTGGGGCGTGATCTAAAATCGATATCGAAGCCAAAAATATAGTTTTAAAAAATTTTGTCTGTTTGTCTGTATGTATGTCCGGGATAATCTCAAAGAGTACTGCATGGATTTGCTTCAAATTTGGTATGAATATAACTAAGAGGTCGGGTCAACATATAGGCTACATATTATCACGCTATCACTACGGGGGGAGGGGGATGAATGTTTAATGGTAATGCCCACGCGGACGAAGTCGCGGGCAACAGCTAGTTCTAAATAAAACATTATACAAAAGCACCCATATAAGGTACTCCAATAACACTACACTCTGTGGCCGTCCCCTTTCTCATAAGTCGGCTCGCATTAGCGCGGAGAGCCGACATTCGCACCCGCACCTGTGAATATATGCTAATTAGTGGCGTTGTTTGACTAACGGACACCTAACGGAATGAGCTGATGAAGATTGTTTTAAACTTTATAAACATAATAATGCATAACTTGAAATAACTTTCTATATGTCTGGTTGCAGGAGAGGACGTTGGCAATTGTTACCTTTTTCTTCTGATGCTTTGGGCTTTGGGCTTAACCACCTCAGCAGCCCTTTGCTTAAGAGTTTTCTTGAATCATTTACTGTCTGTCAAATTCATTCCTGCTACCCTTCTGCCTTTTGTTTGAGACAGACCATTGGTAGTATGGGGTCGGCGCAAAAAATTGGTTCACACTTGAAGTACTAAATAAACGTGTAAACCTTGCACGAATATTTAGTCAAGGAACAACACAGCGTGTCCACAAGAAGTGATCCGGGTAGGAAATTAAACCCGTTTGACACAGCTCACACGGCATACCAACCAATAATTGAAGCAAGCCTTCCCACCGGATTACCCTTTAGCGAAGTATGGCATTATGCCATTAGTGTCAGTAATCACATGCGCCCAGCTGCGTAACAAATACCTTTCGCCATTTACCTGACGTGCCGCATATCCGCATATCCGCGCTTTACCGGAATCGAACCCGTGTATATGGGCATCTCGCTGTGCTATTAACTCATTTACTTAATTTTGTAACGGTAATAACTGCGGCTTATGAGTTATTAGGAACTACATATATTTCTGATCGCGATGCTCCGTAAATAAGGGTTGTTCCCTATGGTGTCACCTGCTAGGCTTTATGCAGGTATTCGTCCGATTTCAGTGCGCGATAGTCAATTTATTGAGGAAAGTTATAGGTACTTTACGTGCTGGTCCCCTAAGTAGTGTCCATGAGACGCGGACAGAAGCTTTATGGTTTGTTAGATGACAGCAGCACCATACACACTCGTGCCTAATACGTAGCTCACACATTTTCCCTTCAAACCAGTAATTAAAACTTAACAAAGTGGCGGTAATAAAAGTAAGTTATTCTCACACCACCGGCCATCCGTCACGCACATGTTTGTGTCGTAAACACGACCATCTCATTCTCTTTAATCATCTGCCTAGTCTTCTCCCAAACTGTTGGGGTCTCTAATTCGTTGGTAATGTTTTTCACTGTATACACAACGTACTCCGTACTTTATTTTAATCTTAGTAAGATGCTCATTTAATTCAATTAATTAAGCCGTCCGGCATACCCTTCACAAATCGAGATTTGTTTTCATATTTTTTTAGATCAAAAAGACAGTTGTTTACAACTTGGAAGTGATCGACTATTTTGGTACTCTTTCAGGCAAAACTACTCAATGAACTTTATATCCAGTTGCGGAGCGGAATCAGTTTCCGAGAGCTGTGAGCAACACCTATGTCATGTCGCTTAGAACGCAATTACTTTGCTGAGATTCTTTACCATAAGATTCTTAAATGTAACCATTAAGATTCTTTTTTATAAATTAATTATAATCAATCAAAAGATTCTATTGCTAATAAATCATCACGCGAAGGAGATTACAATTCCCATTGAGAGTGCAAGATATACTAGCCGCAGTGTAGAAGAAAATAAATAATGTTGAGTGTAACTGTAGTCGGCAGCGAGTCTAATTTTAGTGCGATATATAAATTAACTCGCTTTGATGTCGGCTGTTAGACGAACAATTAGCGTTTTACTGCCCAACCACATATTAGGCATACATGTAGAAGGATAACAGGATGAAATATAACGGACGTTACATTTTGTCTTCCTAATGTCATTTGGACATCTTTGGCAGTCGTTATATGGGTAGGAAGCAGCCTCAAAGTCTGACACTGAGTTGAAGATATCAGATAGGCATTCACTCCATGTGGCACACTGGTACCCAGCTGCTACCCCACCTGAAGACCTGCTGGAGTTAGGAAAAGGTAACGTAGATAAGATAGAGTTTTAGTGGATATGTTTTTTCTTGAAGCAAAAATTTTTAATTGGTTTACTGCAGGCTCCTGTAACACGGCCCAGACAGCACAGACAGACGTCTCAACATGTTAGCGGTTGAGCTGTGAGCCACGTGGATGTTAGTGCACCACAAATATAGCCGGGTGCAGTTGCAGTACAAGCGAACAATAATACTCACCCAATCTATGTTTTTGGTATAGGACAGTCTAAAACACGTAAAAGGTAAAAAATACACACTATCAGGAGATCCGCCACGACGTCTGCATCACATGTAATTAAACATTATATTCGTAATAAAGGACGAGTTTATTTTTATTAGGTTCCCATTTGGAGTATCTTTGACAAGTACACATTGGTATAGTTCTCGCCAAACTCAATGGCGGCTCGCAACTAAATTCGCTCACTTCTGCGACTCGCTGATATATAAAAAATATTTTGCTAATCTTGGAGCCCCCATAAAGTTTGCGACAATTGTACCCTGCTAGCACTGACACCACACCTCATCACGATGACTGATGACCACGTGTCTACAAACAGGCATACGTACCAACATACCAGCAACATAAATATGGTGCTACACGTGTGACGGACGCGAGCAATACGAGCTGCTCGCTTATACATACGTCAGGACACATCAGTGTCACGGTATACCTCCACATGTATTCTTTGATGCAGTTTGGTTTCTTAGATGCGTATATGGGGACCGTTAGAGGTTGCGTGGCGTTTCATATTGTAGTACTCGTAACTGTCGGATTGGCGTACCTCGGTACTTGTAATAATGCACGTACAGTTCCATGACAAAAGATAAGGCGGTATACACATTTATAATGATAATTTATTAATGTCTTAGGGAGCGTTTAGAAGAAACGAAAAAGAACTAGAGCTTAAAATAAGAGCACATTTTGCAACAATTTTGCATTGTTTCCTCCTTAATTTTTTTTAAATGTAATCAGACGCAGAATGTTATTTTTTTGTCCGCTCTAAAATAATTTGATTGGCCAAGACTGAGGATCGAGCGAGCATTCCTTATTTTTAGTTTAAAACGTACTCAACGTTACGAGGTTATCTCGTTCTTTCATTGAATTTTAACATCTTTGTCGTCACACGGGGACAAGAGATATTTAGCAGACAAGTCAACCCATCAATATTACTCTGGCTGTCAGTATGCGCGCACGCACCTGGGCGGTTGTGAGCGCTAATTATACGCTGCGATGATTTAGTGCACAAATTGATACGTAGCGGAGATTTATTGACGTGGAGCAATCGTTCCCTTCTCTAATTGCACGCGTGTGCAATCTTAGCCGGGCTCTATATGTATATTGAGATATGATTAAATATTCGATAAGCATCTCGGAAACAGGGAACAATTGAGTAGAACTAGACGAAATGATCATGCCAGATTCCAGAGTCCCATTATATGGCACTGGATGACGTCTCATTCAGCGTCATTCAGATATTTAAAATAATTTTTTTTATTTTTTTTTTTATTGTTTATCTCGTAATTTGTTTTTTTTTTATGGACTGTAATATTGGTCTGAAATAAAGTTTTTTATTATTTTATTATTATTATTTTTGTATGTTCTTTTGTTTTCTACCCTTTCGGGAGTAATAAAAACCCTTGCACACGGGCCGGAGCCAAGTGTGTAAGGGGGGAATTAAATAGAAAAGGTGGATGATAAAGTAGAAGACGTAAGGAACTTTCGGGTGATGCGGCAGGTGTTAAGGATAGTGGCTTTCTGTAGCATGTGGAGTGTGTAACTGGGCATGTGTAGAGTGTCAAGACTTTGTTTGAGCGATCTTGGTATGATACCGGTAGTTGAGAGGACTATGGGGACAATATGAACTGTTTGGGCTCTCCACTGCGTCTTAATTTCGATGGCGAGGTCCTGATATTTGGTGAGCTTTTCAGAGATTGTAGTTTGAATATTGTGCGAGTTAGGGATAGCTATGTCTATTAAATATACTGTTTTATTAATTTTATCATGGAGGGTTATATCCGGTCTATTGTAATGAATGGTTTTGTCCGTTATTATGGTTCTGTCCCAGTAGATTTTAAGATTCCTATTTTCTAATATTGTCTCTGGTTTATATTTATAATATGGTATTATATCTTTTATCAGTTTATATTTGTAGGCTAATTGCTGATGTATTATTGATGCAACCTGGTCATGACGGTGCTTGTAGTCCGTTTGCACTAAAGATTTACATGCCCCTGTTATGTGCTGTATGGTTTCAGAGGCATTATTGCAATGCCTACAAATATCTATCTGTTGGTTTGGGTCTCGTATGATGTGTTTGCGGTAATTACGTGTAGCTATAATTTGATCCTGGATGGCTAGCATAAAACCCTCAGTTTCGGGAAACAGTTCGCCTCGTCTGAGCCATTCGTTCGACTGTACTTTATCGACGTGTGACTGGCTCAGGAAAGATCGATGTCTCCCGTGTAGAGCTTTAGCAGTCCATTCAGCAATTTGTTGTTGTGTAGTTGTAAGTGTTTCAGTGTGTTGCGTGTTCCTGTCGTGTAGGTTAAGTGGTGTCAGATTTTTGTCAATTTCTGTTATTTGTTTGTGTAGTGGTGAATGTTCGCTCTTTTGATGGAAATAAGTTCTGAGTGTTGATATTTGTTTATTATGTAGGTTGTGTATATTTATTAGGCCTCTTCCTCCTTCTTTTCGAGGTAGTGTGAGTCGTTGTATACATGATTTCGGGTGGTGTTTCCTGTGTTTAGTAAGAGATGTATTGATGATGCGTTGGAGTTTTTTGATGTCAGTTTTTGACCATCTTATTATTCCGAAAGAGTATGTTAGAATAGGTATTGAAAATGTATTAATGGCTTTAATTGTGTTTCTAGAATTTAGGTTAGTTTTTAAGATTAGATTTAAGCGGTGTGTGAATTTTTTCAGTAGTTCCTGTTTAGTCGTCTTTAATTGAATCTGCCTTGATTGCTTGAAACCAAGGTACTTATATGTGCTGTGTTCATCCATTGGCTCAATTGTTTCACCTGACTCAAGTGTGTAGCTGTTAGTTTGAAATTTTCCTTTTGATACTGATAAAATTTTACACTTATCTACGCCGAACTGCATGCGAATGTCTTGAGAAAATTGTTGTGTTATGTCTGCTAGTTGGAATAGTGAGTTTGTGTCTGATGCGTATAACTTTATATCATCCATGTACATTAGGTGTGATAGTCGGTATTGAGTGATGTTGTTGTTTAAGGTGTAACCTGTGTTGGACCTATCAAGTAAATTTGAGAGTGGGTTTAATGCCATACAAAACCAAAGTGGACTGAGAGCGTCTCCTTGAAAAATGCCTCGCTTTATACATATGGGATCGGTGGCGACTACTGTAGAGGCTTGACTTATTTTTAGGGTGGTTTGCCAATTTTGCATGGAATTTTGTAAGAATGCTATTAATGTAGGGTGAATTTTGTAAAGATTTAAAATATACAACAACCAGCTGTGGGGAACCGAATCAAAGGCTTTCTGGTAGTCGATGAACATTGTGTGGATGTCAGTTTTGTTTTTTACTGCACTGTTCATGGCAATCGCGTCGATAGTGAGCTGTTCCTTACATCCTTGACTGTTCTTCCGGCAACCCTTTTGTTGTTCTGATAGGATGTTGTATTTAGCCAAGTGTGTGTAAATAACTTCACTAATGCAAGCTGTCAGTATTTTATATAGGGTTTGTAAACACGTAATGGGACGGTATTTCGCTGGATTAATTGTGTCATTAATGTCTTTGGGAATCATATAGGTGATTCCTTGTGTTATGTATGTGGGAAGTGTGTGTGGTGATTGGATAAATTTATTTAAATGAGTATGTATGAATGGGTGTACGCTAGTGAAATTCTTATACCAATAGTTGTGGATGTTGTCTGTACCTGGTGACTTCCAGTTGTGTGTTCGTTTTAAGATGTCTGTGAATGTGTGAATTGGTATGAAATCAAATTCCATTTCTGGGACCTCTAACACAACATCAGCGATCCATTCTGCTTGGTTATTATGATTGACCGGATTTTCCCAAATATTTGCCCAAAATTCTCGCAAATTTTCAGCAGGCGGTGTTTCTATTATTTGTTTAGTTGTATCTGTGTAATTGGATGTAAGGTTCCTGTAAAAGATTTTTTCATTATTTCTAAATGTTGCATTTTGTACTTTGCGTTTGGTGCATGTTAAATATCTTTTGAGTCTGCTTGATGCAGCGTTTAATTTTTGTTTGAGTGTATCTAAGAAATTATTATTATTTGTATGTCTTTTTCCGACCACGGGACTATAGAGTCCCGGATTTTTGGAAGGCGAACGTGGGGCCGAAGCCAACACGCTGAAGCCCTTTTAAGACAACTTTAATATTATGTAATGGTGACACAAAACCGACGATTATCCCTGTATACACTATGGAAATGTACCCAAGGACAACCCCCGGTTTGTGCTAAACTATTGCTAACTATGGAAGAAAAACTACTTGGGTTATTGTGATGGGATGCTAGTGGACTAGGGAAGGGAAAACTATGGGGACTATGACCCCTGCCGATAACAATGTAATAAATACATGTAAAAATGGCAGGAGGAGACTCGCCAGCTCACTTACCGGGCCCCCGGGAACTAGTCGCTAAGTCGCAACAAGGGGGCAACGGGGACGTGAGCGGCTGAAGGGTGAGGTTGCCCCGGCCGGCTTTCTACTCAGATCACGCGCCTTAAAACCGGCATCATGCCAGGGTCCGGCATCTCTGTGCCCACTCGCCACTTACCCGAGGCATTCACCCTCCGAGCATTGCTCTAGCGACTCCACTCTGGACGGCCAATGAAGGCAAGCCAGAGGCGGGAGACCTATCCCCCCTCAGGGTTCACTCCGGCAAGCCGGAGATGAGGGACAGTATCCTCTCCCTGGAGCACTCGGTACCCGCGGGGTCGCTACTCCCCGACATCCGCCTCAGATGCCCTGCGGGCTTTATTATTATTTTGGTTTTAAAGAAGTTTCTTTCTCAGGTTCATATCTGACCTGGTGTTATGGGTATCTTACGGGCCGAAACCAAAGTGAGATACCTAACGATTTTTGAATGTTATTTGGGAAAGTGGATTATGTAACTGTACTAAAATTATTGTCTAAGTCTAGCTGTAAAAATTTTCTCACTATGCGGCATGTGTTTAATATTGCAGCTTTTTGTAATGTAAGGTAAGTGAACTTTGATAAATTAAGGGCACTAAGGCTATTGAAAATTTGTTTTGGGATTACACCTGTAGTCGAGATCACTATTGGTACTATTGTTACGCGGTTCATTTTCCAGACTCTTATGATTTCTTCCTGTAATTCTGTGTATTTCCTAATTTTTTCAGAGATAGTTTTCTGTATGTTATTAGTATTTGGGACTGCTATATCTATTATATATGTGTGCTTGTTTTCTTTATCTATCAGTGTTATATCTGGTCTGTTGTTATAAATTGTGTGATCTGTGATAATAGCACGATCGTAATATAGTTTATAAAACTGATTTTCTAGAACCGATCTTGGTGAGTATTTGTAGTATGGTGTGTAAGGGTCTTGCATAAGATGATATTTGATTGCGAGCTTTTGGTGAATAATGTTAGCCAGTTGGTTGTGTCTGTGTGTGTAATCGTTTTGTGTGAGTGTGCTGCATGCTCCTGTGATGTGTTGTATGGTCTCTGGTTTACTATGGCACTTTCTGCATAAATCGTTTCTTATTGTCCTATCTTTAATTATGTATTTTCTGTAGTTTTTGGTATTTATAATCTGGTCCTGTATAGCTAACATGAATCCCTCGGTTTCTGGAAATAGTCCACTTAGTTCTAACCATTTGTTGGACGCATCTTTATCTATATGTATTTGATTTAGGTCATTTGGGTGTCTTCCGTGTAATTCTTTCTGCTTCCATTTGTTATGAATCTCTTCTATGTGTCTCACTTTATCTACTGTCTCAATATTTTCGTCATTAAGGTTTAATGGTGTAAATTGCTTATCTATCTGAACTACTGTTTTGTGTAATTGGCTGGTATTTTGCTTCCGATTGAAAAATGTCTTAAGGTTTATGATCTGTCTTTTGTGTAAGTGACCTATTTCAATTAGTCCCCTACCTCCTTCTTTTCTTGGGATTACAATTCTTTCAATTGCAGATTTGGGATGATGATATCTGTGTTGTGTTAAGATGGTTCTAGTTTTTACTTCGAGAGAGTATAACTCTGTCTTGGACCATTTTATTACACCAAAAGAATACGTTAGTATAGGAATTGCATATGTGTTAATGGCTTTGAATAAATTTTTGCTAGCTAGGGACATTTTGCATAGTGTATGAACTCTGTTATAATATTCCTTTTTTAATTTATCTTTAATAGGTTTGTGTTCCAAAAGTCTTGCTTGATTATATCCCAAATATTTGTAAAGTTCTTCTTCTTTCATAGCTTCTATTACTTCTTCTGTTTCTGTTGAGTAGTCACCCCCTACAACCTTGCCTTTTTCTATGTTAAGTTTCCGGCATTTGTCTAGTCCAAAATCCATTCTTATGTCTTTAGAAAATGTCATTGTTATATTTAATAAATTATTCAAATCCGCATTTTTATTGGCATATAGTTTTAAGTCATCCATATATAGTAAGTGAGTTAACTGGTGCAATTCTGATCTGCTAATTTTAATATCAAACCCTAATTTGGATTCAATTAATGTTCGAGAGAGTGGATTAAGGGCTAGGCAAAACCATAGAGGGCTTAAGGAATCCCCTTGGAATATTCCTTTTCTAATAGCAATTTCTTCAGTAGTTAGGTTCGACGTTTCGGTTTTTAGTTTGAGTGTTGTTCTCCAGGTTTGCATGGTATTCTTTAGAAAATCTATAATTAATGGGTGAACTTTATAAATATTTAATACTTCGATCAGCCAAGAGTGCGGGACGCTATCAAAAGCCTTTTTGTAGTCTATATAGGCTACATATAAGCTTTTTCTAGCTCTTTGGACATGTTTTAAAATTGTGGAGTCTATAATTAACTGTTCTTTGCAGCCCATATGGCCTCGTCTACATCCTTTCTGTTCTTCAGTAAGAATATTATGCTTTTCAGTGTGCTTGAGGATCTTATTAGAAATGCATGCCGTTATGATTTTATATAGTGTTGGTAAACATGTAATTGGTCTGTATTGTGAAGGATCTTGAGTTCGGCTTGATTTAGGGATCATAAATGTAACTCCCTTAGTCAAGAAATCTGGAATATTATCAATGCCTTTTAGAATATCATTTATTTGTTCCGCTAATATATTATGCAATGACTGCAGTCGTTTTATCCAAAAGTTATGAACTCCGTCTATTCCCGCGGCTTTCCAATTGTGAGTTTTATTTATAATAGCTGTTAATTCAAAAGTATCTATATCTTCAAACGGCATTTCTTGTATTATTTCTGATCGTACTATTTCTTCTTTTATCCACTGAGCTTCTGTATTATGTTCAGAACTCTCTGACCATATACCTTCCCAGAAATCTTTTAGGGACTCTTGAGTTGGAGGATTCAATGTTTCAGCATTATTATTACCCTTGAGTTTACTGTAAAACCGTTTTTCATTTGTTACGAATAATTTGTTATTATCTTTTCTTTCTTTAGCTTTCTTATATCTTTTTAATCTGTGGCTCTTGACTAAGAGTTTTTGTTTGAGAGTATCCAGATGATCTTCTATCCTTTTATTGAGATTTTCATGTGTACTGTGTTGCTTAGTCTTTTCAATAATATCTTTAACTTTTTTAACTAATTTCCTTGATGTATTACCATTCTTATATTGTGTTAATCTACCTATGTCTTTTCTTATTCTTTCTATGTCCACTTCTAATCTTTGCTGCCATGGTGGATTTCGTCTTACTTTATTATTATGACTTACTCTATCTATATTTATTTTCATTTTAAAATGTGTCGCTACAGTAAGAGCTATGCAATATATTAATGTGTGTGTGTCGCTTAAATTTTCTAAAGATTCTAATTTGGGAGGAATTATTTTGTGATTGAACAAATAAATAATATCGGATAATTGACGTGAGGGCCTGAATTTTGGTAATAGTGGTCTACATGTAGGGTCCGTACCATTGTACTTTAATATATTTGACTCTAATTCGTTGCTTAAAGAATTGACTAATGAAGGATCAAATTCAAGATCTGTGTGTGTATGTGATTGTGTTATTTCATTATTATATACAGTAATCTGACTATCGTTATATGTACTTTCTAAGCCCGTGTAATCTTGTGATGAGTTTGTATTTTGTTGTGAGGCAAGATCATATGGGGGAAGTGTATTCGAGTGTTCATTCATGTTTTCCTCTTGTTCTTTTTTAAGTTTATCTGTTATTTCTGACCTTAATTTACCTAAAATGTCATCTGATAAAAGTTTGTTCCTAATAATAACACGCCTTTGGTCTGCTATTCTTTGCTCCGTAACATTTAGTTCGGGATATTGCAGTTTAAATTTTTCGAATAATTGGGTACAGTACATAGTTTTGTCCTCTTCGAGCTTGGTTATGTAATAATATGTGCGCATGATGAAAATGTTCATTTCCTCAGTCCATTTCATACGCACTCTGGGTTTTCCCGCTTTGGTGGTCGCAGGCTGAGTAGCTGACGCCCCCTGCGAAGCATCCTCGGCGGAGCTTACTGAACTAATGTTATCCCTATAGTCTAGTCTGTCTGTCGGTTCGGCTGTAGTATTTTTATCGGGGAGAACCCGCCTGCTCAGTCCCCCACCGCCGATGGGTCGCATGCTGTGACACCCAGCATCGGCCCCAGGTGTGCCCCGACGATTGCCCTCGGGTAGCGGTCCTATTCTTATTTTCTTTGATCTAGTCTCCATGTTTAATGGGTTTCCAGAGCCACGTTAGCCACGCCAGTAATTTCTCATTCGTGTGTCCGCCCCCCACGTGATTAGATGGTCAATCAGGACGTGTGGTTGTTTAGGGGGCTTATTATTATTATTATTTAAATTCCACATTTAAGTTGAACTAGATAACTATAAAAGTCAATATAAAAAAAAACCTATTTAAGGCAATTTTTTCCCATAGGTAAAGTTAATAAAAAAAAAACCTGTAAAACTACCTATAAACAGCTAAAGTTAGACAGTTTATCATATCATCTCCCATTTTTAAACGCCTTAAAAATACCGGAGATTTTTTAATGTGACCAACTGAAATAAATAATTAAAGAAAATTATTTATTTCGTCTATGACTACAGTCATTATCTGTATATTACAACATAACATATTCATCCCAAACTGTAATCTGTACACTTTTAGCCCCCATTAGAGTCACGTGCACATAACGGGTGCAGGAATAAACAAAAAACGATCCTTCACTCCTGGTGAAGTTTTTGCGAGCGCCCCACATTCCGCGCTGACAGTTGGAGCTGTGCCTCAAATAGCCTCTTGAGTTGCTCTGCCTAATTGACAGAGCAGCGATCGCTATTTGTGGTAACCACGATACTTCAGCCTGTTGACTTTTAAAAACAATTTTAGCAATAGTTAGTCTTTATTAGAATAATTTATTTTTTAAACATGTTATTTACATTTTTAAATATTAATATAAAAAAAAAAACATTTAAAAATATAATAAATGTAATATTGTACACACTGTAATCTAGTCCCATACTAAGCCGAGATTATAGTACGGCTACTACATACAACTGATAAACGTACTTATATACTTTGAAATTGTCAATATATGTATATACATTTATACACCCAGACCAAATCTAGTACACATGTTCATGCACACAAATATTTGACTAATGCGGGAATCGAAACCGCGACGTCCGGTTCGGTAAGCAGACACACTAACAACTACGCCATCTGGGCTGGATATAAACTAGTTATACCATAATCATATAGTTTACCTGCTATTTTCTGCGAGGATATTGAGATATCAAGTTATTGAGTCGCCCGTTTCTCAAGTGGTTGCTATTGCTCCTTTTAAATTAATTGAATGTAAATAATACGCCCCTCACGTTGTGTGCGTTGTGAGTGTACGTACAATATAAGAAGTACAGCGATTATCCTAAAAAATCCTGCTGTTTCCAAGTTATTTGATGTCGGCGCAATATGTTTTCCGCTTCCATTCTTCTCTGTTAGCCGTCATACTACTAAGTATCCCCTCTTGATTATGTCGTCTTTCAGGCAATCAATCCATCTCTTCCTTTGTCTACCTCCACCTCTCCATCTATTCACATTTCGTATCTTAGCTTTTGCTACAGAAAAATTCATAATCAAAACAAAGCTAAGTTTTTCACATCGTTATACTCTCCCAGATGGCGCAAGTATTCGTTACACAATTAGCAGCCAGGAAGACAATTCCCGTCGGGATCGCATGTCGCGTGTCCCGGTCCAGTGCGCGTCTCGCCTCACCGGCTGATGAGTTGCGGAACCGCTCCTGGTATTACTAGTGCAGTTGATGCCAAAGTGAACAGAGACCGGTAGCAACGCCACAATTGACTTAGCGCTACTGGTATCAGGTCTCTTTTGGCTCGAATTACGGCTTTGTCGCAGGTATTATGTCTCTTTTGGTTGGAATTTCAGCTTTGTCGCTTCATTTGGCAGTTTAGCAGGTATTTGTGGAGCTCCCATGCTTATTCGCAAAGTGGGGTTGCGTTTTGCTTGCGCTTTGTAACACGGCGCGGGTTTCGTGAAAGGTAAGTATTACTTATTGGGACGGTAATGGATTTACGATTCTCTCGTTTTTTACACGATGGTGAGGATTTATCGTCACTTGAGTCGTTGCTTATCTGTTTTTTATAAGCTTCCCTGAACGTGTTCATATCGTTAGAATGTCTCTGTTGACGCATCCAACTTACGTCGGTGCACTTATGTGCCATCAAAGTGAGTCGATAAATGAAGGATGGCGATTGCATTTCTCGGTATGCATTAATATGTGCAATAATAGCTTTGACACAATTACCATTCAGTCGGCCGGCGGCAGGACGGCTCGTATCCGGTGGAGCGGCGCCGACGGTCTACCACACGTTTCACAAATTAATGCTAAGAATTATTGCCATTTATATACTAAGCTTATGTCAATTATATATATATGTACATATATATATAGCCTATGTGTAAGCTTCTTGCCTAAAAGCGTATTTTAACTATTTTTAAAATCGTTTTTCTTTTCGTAGAGACGACCCTATTTAAAGTGGGAAGAGGCAAAGGTTTTATTTTTTTGTAACTTTAGGAACGGAACTACATATGTAGTACACAGACGATGCGCGAGCGTCAGACACGCCCAGGTATGTCGGCCCTAGAGTATCTATCGTTCTGCCTGAACTGCGGGTTGTTCGCAAGAGTTACCGTGGCCCTGGCACACAGGGACCTCCAGAAGGAACATAGTGGGTTTTAGTCAATAAGAGTCTGACACTCCCTCCAGCTGCACCCTCAGCGGAAGAGGTCATTTGATGATTTGTTTAAAAAAATAGTATCTATCGTTTATATATTTTTGCAGCAAATTCTCAAAAATTATCATTTCTGGCTCGGAACCATCTTTCAATTCTCAGATATCACTAAGTAAACCATCCTCATGAAAACCACAGTCTATTGCTGAACATCGCATGAAAATCCATGAAGCAGTATTTGATTTTATCGTAACAAGACAGATATCGTGAAGTCGTCCCCGCCTAAGCACAGTCCATACATAATGACCGACCACGACCATATCGCATTAGCGGGCGCTCGGCTTAGTCCGGCGCTCATTATGTAAGGAGACGCGTCGGCTTGTTAGCCGAGGATCCGCGGCCAGGACGCGTACACTCACTTGTATATATACATATGTATATATATTGGTTGTTATTAGTGTAACACGTAAACACAGTCCACACACTGCACTAGCGTCGAGACATTATCGCGTTAGGGGCTCGCTCTAGTCCGTCGTTTACTATGTGAGGAGACGCGACACCTTATTGTCCACGCATCGGCGTGCAAGCTTGTTGTAAGCTTTACCCGGGCATGGGAACTTGTGTTCAAGGGATAATTTAAAAAATATTTTTGACAATTTATTTACTCATCCAATTTCATAATCTTTAAGTCAGTAACAAAGCAACAACAACAGAAACTTCGAAAATCGGCTTCTGATGTCTAAAACGAGTGTTTATTTTCCGAATTTCTACAATTTTGCAAGTCAATTTTCTTGTATAGTGTTTCTAAAAAAAAAAATACATTTATCTTGAAATGTTAATGTGAAAACCTTCCCATGAATGTGTATTTTTTGTCGCAGGGTGAAAAAATGCGTACAGAATCCTTGATGCTAATCGCCAAATGATGTTATTTCCATAAAAGCTCAACTCCACTGCGATTATACATTTAAATATTAGTTAATATTTACCGTTAGGACATCAACGCGAGCTAGTAAAGTGGACGTAACATAAAGTAAGGTGTAACCGCCACTCGAGCCCGCTTTGATGTCTCGAGTGTGCGTGCGGCTTCGCTAGGGATGTGCCCCTGTGGCAGATACGCGCGGATATTATACGCGGACTGTATGCAAACTGATTCAAGTTAAAAAATATAAATGACATAGAACTCGACTATCGAAATTATAGCAAAAGCTAATTCAACTAAATTTTTGTACAGAATTTATATTTAAATGTACTGAAATGAAAAACATTTTCAAATAGTACAGACGAGAATTAGAACAGACGACTTTATAGCATAGTGAGAGTAATTGTCGACATTAGTAGTATTCATAGCATATTCAATTACGGTTTATTTGATAACGTCGTTAACTTCAATAACTATACACTCAAGCAAGTGACATCACTCATAAACCTTCCACAAGATGGCTCAAGTAAGACATTTGTTATTTGATTACTCGCGGATATATGTATGCGGATACTAGTGCTACAATGACAGCCCGAAAAGTTACACCCTACACGATCACATAAAATCAATTTAGACTCTGTCTCAATAAAGATAAGACTCAAATTCTATTAGTAGCGCAGTTCCCGACAGATTTAACGAACTAACAGATACTTATTAGTCTAATTGTTTACTGTTTAAATACAAGCCTTATGATGTAACAGTTACGGTGTATTTTGGATTAAACAGTTTACGAGATAATCAAACGCTGTAATTGCTTAGTGTATTTGTTTAGTAAAATCGTATCTTATTTGTATGGTGTTAGGGTATATATTTGAGTGTATGTATGGTAAGGTTATTTTGTCCAATTAAGTATAGTATGGACATTTTGTATTCAATGTTTGTTAGGAATTATTGTTTTATTACTTTTATAGACAGTTTTGTTTAATTAAATATTGTGGTCGTTTACAGATTGTGTTATGTTTGTGTACTTGATAATACTAATTAAATCATGCAGGAGGACGCCCATTGTCAAATTAATATCACTTGAAGATGATATCTTTTGTTTCTTAGTAAGTAAGAGGAATTTAGGGGCTTCGAAAAATACTAACTAGCCGAAGCAAATTAAAATAACCAGCTCGTGTAACATCAAATGTATTACCCCATTCAAATATCGCTCAAATGAACAAACATTACTTCATAACGCTAAACAACAATAAGTACCGTTAACAAAACTAATTGTAATAAATTCTAATTAAAACTGCTTACTTCAGTCTTAATTATTATATTTCTATTAATTTTATTGAATTCCATACATACTGTGTTATTATTTTCTGTATTTTAATTCACCGTTACGATTCTATATTATTTAGATAAGTTGTAGTAAATAGCACTTTAAGTGAATTACATTAGAATTTATATTACTTTGAAGAAGTGAAATCGTACCAAATAATTATTCTTTCGCAATGGAAGCGATTAAGGGATGATGGGGTGGGGTGCCAGTGATAGCTGATTATTTTAATTAGTAGCCAGTTAAAAGGGCTTTTATTAAACTTTTGATTTTGAGGATAGATAGGTTTTATTCCAAGGCTATTTGCAGACCATATTACTTCCCTTTAAATATTAATTTTAAGTAACGAAGTACCGACTGTTACGACTGAAGTAACAACATTAGTAGGTATTTACGCTACTATTTGAGCTACTATTTTGGTGGTATTCGCAAATATTTAGAAAACTGAAATCTTATTTCTATGTATAAACAGTTGTACAAGTATCTTCCCGCTCCGCTGACAATGGCACCACACCCCACAAAGCTTAGAATCGCGTGTCAGAAGGCATTAACGTGTTATCGACACTTCATAAGTCAACGCGCACGTTGTGCCGCTCTAGAGAGACCAGCACTGCCGGCCAGCTTGATACGCCCAGCGGCACTTCACGAATATTTGGCGGTCTTGGTTTGGGAAAGAAATGTGTATTTTCTGCAGGGTGCAGGTGATGCCGCTGGTGGAGGCTAGTCTTATAAATATTTTGCTGTATACTCGTATATTCTTGTTGTATGTCTGCCGCAGTAGACTCCGCTAGGTGTTTTGCATATCATTCTAATGCCCAAATATTGTTTTTGCGCTGATATATCGACTAATAAAAGTTTTTGTTTGTTCGCAGGTACGTTATTACAGCAACAATCTACGTGAACAAGGTGAAAGAAAAAGATAAAAGTTCTCTCTATAGACATGTGTTACTGGGAAGTTTGTTGCATCAATCCTTCCCCAGTTTTGGGGAACTCGAGTTTATTTTTTATGTTAAAAATGTTCAGCGCAGAAGCTTACATTGCCTCAGAACATAATTTTGAGCAGTCCAGTTTAGGTCTACAATTCGGGTTTGGAATAAGTTCTAGTCTAGCGTTACTGATATTAGATCTAGATTATATAGGAGTAGAGTGAAAAGCTAGTTGACAATGAAAAAGTTCTCCTACATCAAACATAGCCCCGGGTGAAATAAACCAGAGTAGAACTGAAAGTTACATAGTTCAGTCGATATTAGGTCGGGACAACTTGCGCTGTTTGCGTTTTAGTTAATGTACTGGAGCTTCATTATTTACCAGTTAGCTTCGCTCAGCTGTTTGGTCAGCTGTGTTGGAATTGTGATTTAATATGTATTGTATATCCGCGCACCCGGATAAGAATATCTAACACTGAAATATTTTTTTTTCAAATCGGAGCAGTGGTGCCTGAGATTAGCGCGCTCAACCAAAGAAGCAAGCAAACAAACTCTTCTGCTTCATAATATTAGTATAGAATACAGGTTCTTGATGTTTTCGTAGTCTCTCCATAGAAGACATTTTTAAGTTTAGCTTCTCGAAATTCTTCCAGTGTCAATAGAATTGACACTGGAAGAATTTCGATATACCTTTTTCCATGGGAAATCATCAAATGACCCCTCCTACTGAGGACGCAGCTGGAAGGAGTGTCAGACTCTATCTGACTAAATCCGATTATGTTCCTTCTGGAGGTCCCTTACGAGCAACCCGTAGCCCTAGCAAATGATATATCTGCCACAGCAATACTTATAATAATACAAAATAAATAGCTTCGACTCGTGCACCTAAGAGTTTTGACAGAGCGTTAATAAAACATTTAATTACGTAACACTTGCGACATTCCGCTCGTCAGGCCACACGTGACACTGTCCCCTATTGCTGGCTAGACCTGTAATGGCTAATGAATGATAACAGGCCATTGTTCGTCTTATGGGGACATTTGTGGGAGAGTCGTCAGCGTCAGGTGGTGTTTTGTTAATGGGCTATTCTTTGTTCATTAATAATATCGTATATGTAGGTGTACATCCATAGATAGGTATCAATTCCATAAGGATATCCGTTTGGTCTACAAATGTATGCTTACCAGCTGATTGGACAGGTCCATTCAAATGACCCTTGAGTTTATTTCGGCGTTCCTTCTCAAGGTAGTCAGTTGGGAAATGCAGACCTCACCTCGTTTTGAAAAAAAAAAGTATTAACGTTGTAAAACTGTTGGTTTCAACTTAAAGACGATAATGTTTGAAGTGGCTCAATGCTGCAGCTCAACTACGATGGCATGTCTTATATCCTCGTATCCTTATAGCTGTGCCCCATGTAATCGTAACGCGTATCTACAGTACGATTATGTATATCGTACCTATCGTTCGGAGACGTCGATCTCAAAGTGAAATTACTCTGAAAATTGCTCCCCGTTACTACAAACACATGAGGGAGCTATAGCTGTGAACCGATATAGCCCAGAGGTTGAAAAGAAAATATATACATGTATGAGCTTATGTTTCTTTTTGGCTTACTGTAAGCTTGTTATATTGTTGGTGGGTAAATAGCAATCGTTTCATAGAAAATTACTTATCTATGCATTTAAACATGAGACAAGAAGTTGCCGAGTCTCCAGACTGCAAGCTAGCACCGAGATTCCTATTTTATTTTTAAGGGCCAATCAATATGTCGAGATTCTTAGGAGCAGAAGTGTATGCCTACTAGTCATCCATAAGACATAATCAAATTAAACCTTACTCAATTATGTATTACCAATACCATCGATGAAGCCATTAAGCCACGTAGCCACGGGCCCTGCACCTAATGGTCCTTACACAATACTGTATTGAATCATTTACGAGCGTCTGGCAGGGCGGCTGCACGCGAATCTCCCCCACGTCTGCGGTCACGTGTGTCTGTGCTACCTACATTGTATCGTGTGTAAGCCGCCTGTTATATGCGCTAAAACAATGGGATGAAATCCGAATAAAGAACGATTTTGAATAACCTTTTGCGTTGCATTTTAAGCTTTAATTTCGCTGTGATAATGATGGTTTTAGAGGCGCGTGCTACAGAATGCAAAAAAGTTATGTTTAGGTCTCTTAAAAAGGGGGCGCGCCTATTGTCACTGGCTAGATATAAATTGAGACTACGAGTAGCTACTGTACAATTCCTCGAATTCAACCCGACCCTCGGATCTTGGAGCGAAACCAGGACACAGTTATTCTCATTAGCCACCCATATGACGACTACACCAAAATCTGGAACAATAAGCTGTCTTGACCATATTATAATTGAGGGTCTTAAGCTTCTTCAATCTAGGAATCTGCTGGGGAGTTTGTTGCACCGCTTTTTCTTCTAAGCAAAAACAGTTAGAGTAGGGAAAGCAGTTTTGGGGCTGATATAGTTATAGTGATTATTTTTAGCTTTGTTTTATTATGTTGAGTTTTGAGTCATGCTATAAGATGTAATTGACTTAATCCTCGAACCTTGAGCCAGCTTCCATAAGCCTTAATTCTTAAACGCACTGCCAGGCCTCACGTTTGCCGCTCATACAAACGTTCTGCGCCAAGAAAAGCGAACAATTCCCAATCTAAAACAAGACATTGTAAAGTAATTAAAGCGAGCAAGTCTCAAGGATTTCAGTTCGCCTGTACTGGGAGTTTGGCTAAAACAAATGAAACCGGTGTGTGCCTTGAATAATGGTAGCCTTATTAGCTGCCGCTTGAAACTGAGAGTTTTGCCAGTTGATGTGAGAGTTCAGTGTGAAAAACTTTATTTGGTAACTGATTTGTTTTTGTTATATTGGGCAGAAAGTTCAAACTAAAGGCTGCTTGCCCTTCTCGAGATAAGTTCCTATTAAACGGCCACAGTGGATGTTTTTGAGTTCCATAAAGTAGTGGCCGAGCAAAAGTATTTATTTCTATGGATCTATAACATCTGAATTTCGACTAAACTACTGTGAAATACTCGGACTGGGATAGAAGATGTGAAGTTGACTTCTCTTCAGTTGACACAAACTAGAAGCTAGATAATTTATCCAGCTTATAATTTCACGAAGAGAATAAAGCTAATCCGTTTGGAGGCTGTACCGTCGACCGCGCGCTATAGCAGCTTGCATACTAATTTGTTGAACAATATTTATAAAGTTCACTTCATACCATCACTTCCAAAGCAAATAAAACTTGTACACGATACGAATATTTGAATAATTCGCAGCTGGGGACCCGTCAACAATATACAATTTGTTTGTTTTGTTTATTGTACTACTTTTGTGTGCGTTTGTGAAAGCTTTTATTTGAGGATTTTTACGTAAATCTAACATGATTGCCTTATTTAATTATGTATGGCTCAGTGGCTGGATTTTCAGGTTTCACGAACCGGAATTCGGTTGCTTCGTAGAACTTTGCAACGCGTTTTGATTTATATCTATTCGTTGGAAGCAGTCGCCGTTACACTTAATTTTACTTGATTTAATAAATACATAGTACGTGACGTGTACAATCTGATATTACGAACATGGTGTGGTTATTACAGCCTTATCATTTTCTATTATGAACAAAAACAAAATAAGTATATTTATCTACTTCCAACTTCCCCATCGTCGCCGCTCCGTGACCGAAGTAAATTCTAACGAAACTTCAATAGATACACGCAAGACGTGCTCGCTACGCCGTAGTCACGTAGCGCTACGACGCTACGCCGTAGCTGAGTCGTACTTTTATTTGTATTGAATTTTGTATGGCATTTTCTGTTGCGTTTTTTGGAATATTATTTCCATGTGTGTTTAATGGAACCTGACATATTATGTAGGTACGTGATTGAAAATTTGAAGAAGTTATTTATGCTTATATATTCGAATTTGATAAAAATCGACGATATTTAACTAAACCTTTAGGAGCCAAGAATACATTTGGCAGAATAGTTTGAAACAACAGAACACTTGACAACGTACATTAGGCACACCGTCATATTGGTCACACCCCGTATTTGACTGACGCCACTAATTGAAGGGATAATTTAATTTAATTAACTCCTAAAACTGCAAGTCACGATCATGACTGCGCTGGACGGTAACGATACTCCTTATTAACTGACGTCACGGGTCGCGCCTCGCGTCACTCGTCGTGATGGCGTCTGACAGCTGTCATTGTCACTTTCATGATGTTTATAGTGCTTACCCCTGCAGTTTACTAAGACTGATAGTCCTCGTCGGGTAGCTTTGCTTGTCCGAATTTTGCTAGTGACTGCAAAATGTTTTTATTACAAATAACTGCGCATGCGCGAGGTACAGATGGCTGACTTAATAGGAACAAAGTTATACTGCTGATGGAAATGTCGGTACGGACTTGAATTGTAAATGATTAAAATTCCCCCCTATGCAATGTAAGAACTTGATATGTACACTTAATCGTGTAAGATATGTCTTCCAAGATCACGTCGAGTTCCAGTTGACCATCATATACATATTTTCTCAAAAGGTATTATAGTTCTTTCTTTACAACGCTGCAACGTTACCAATTGGCGACTCCGCTCAGAATCCCGCCATTCTCCATATGTCAAAATCAATAGAGCAACTTATTTTACAAGAAATTAAATATAGCGAAAATATGACTAAACCGCTAACAAAATATAACTTACATTATGTTCATTATGGTTTCTTTTATAAATATGAAATAAAAATATGTCGGTAAAGTCATGAATACGGGAGCTGATTTGACAACGAGGCGGAAGTGTTGTGACGCAACACTTCGACGGAGTCTAGCCCGTGAGCGTGCGAGCCGACAACAGTCCAATTCACTGCTAGCCGCCGCGCGGACATCATCGGTCTAGGAACTGTCTCACGACTCGTTGTGTTGATTGTACCTACCTACTGTTAAGTGTGACAATAAATTAGTTGTTCGATCAAAGTACTTTGTTCATTGCTCGTGACCCAACTCTGTCCAATATGTTTCCTGGAGAAGACTCTCACCCTGATCGGCCCCCTGTACCGATAAATATATATTTGTTATTTTATTCTGAAATACATATAAATATGTTTTTACAGCACGTCGATGACGCAGAGTTAGCTGCCGCGATACGTATAAAAGGTTCAATCCTCGCGCAGAACCGGTTTAAATTCGGTATTTATTTTGTTTTATGCACTCTTTGTTAGCTGTTTTACAAATAATTTCTGATATACCGTCCTTTTTCTTTGAAAATATATTAGCCAGTCAGCCTTTGAGATTGCATACATTTGTATTTTTGATGCGTCCAATTCATTATTAATTTTAACACGAGAGACAAGAAATACACATATAGCGTACCGCTCAACATAATATGACCTTCTTTACCTTTAGGCCACATTACAATAAAACACAAAAGTTAAAAAATGTGCATAAAATCCGTGCACTTCACACGACGCGTCGCATCACAATTCATTATATTAGTGACGGTGGGATCGCGACGCTAAAGGCGCTGTTACACTTGGCAAATATCTTTCTCCTTATTTCCACTTGAGGACTTCATCAAGTATCATGGAATCATCGACATTTCATCAAACTCCGATTGAGACGAGGTCTGCACCCAGCAGTGGGATGATATAAGGCTGATGATGATGAATATTCTAGATGCGAAAGTAATTCTGTTTGTCTGTACCGCTTTCTCGCCAAAACTACTCAACTGAGAGACTAATTTTATCCTGGTGCGGGAAATAGTTCCTCGGGAAGCAGGTGGAACCGTGGGGCACAGCTAGTGATATATTTATAAATCAATAATAATATTTTAGATGAAAATATTTTTTTAGTATATCCTTAAGAAATATGGAAAAAAAAATAGGTCCAAGATATTTGATAAGTGTAATACCACCGTGAGGGACGTGGGGTCGTTGACCGGTCGTTGTTTTATTTTGATTGTTTGGCTGCGGAGATCCGAACGCAACAAATGGTAGTGTTTTGATTTCGTTTCATGTGTATTGTTTGATCGTCATTACGGTTAAAGAAGATATGTATGTACTTGTTAATTTATTAGGAAACTGCACCTCATTGATGTTATTTTATTTTTGGCGAGGATGGTCGTATTGAGTTTTCCGGGGAACCGCGTTTTGAGGAGGTCAGATAAGTAGTTCTTCCGTGTAAACACCGGCACTTATCTGCATCCTGTTTGACTGGAGATGAGTAGGGGAGGGTGTTGATGACTATGTAATGCGAGCTCTATAGCTGATGATCACTACAATTTTTTTCCATGTCCATGTCGTAATGCAGTCCCATCTATTTAGTCCAATCTAGACATAAAATTCTAGGTGAAACATTTACTTCTAAATGAAAACACAGAGGTACTCGGCCTTTTTCTCTTCGTAGCAGTATATCTCGTACAATATCGCTCACAAGTGTTGTAACATCCGCATTATGCTGAAAGCGCTGTGCTCGCCTGTACGCCTTTCTTTCAATTTGCATAAATTCGCCAAATCTTCGCCTCAAACACATCACAGCGATGCTACAAAATAAACATTATACG
This sequence comes from Heliothis peltigera, assembly GCA_958496145.1. Lineage (NCBI taxonomy): Eukaryota > Metazoa > Arthropoda > Insecta > Lepidoptera > Noctuidae > Heliothis > Heliothis peltigera. The sequence continues at coordinate 121,451 of OY292348.1, read as the reverse complement.
TATCAACATAAAGTTCATTTTGTATTAAAGCACACTTTATTCAAATTCGCGGCAAACCTTATCTTTATGTGTATAAAGCTTACATTTGCGTACCCAATTTATTTATTCGTGATTTAACCAGAGCGAATGCGTACGTTTTGGAAACAATGCGTTCTGAGTTCAATGGTCATAAAGTTATGGTGTTTATTTGTGTAACAAAGAGGGAATTTCGGCTGTATTGGGCACCGTCACGGCTATTTCGATGCGGTGTGGGCAGTTCGGCATGCTGCACGCGTGCGACTTGTTAAGCTGAGTCGCCTCGGGTTTGGCGGCCAGTTAGGGGATTAACGCAGGAATAATAGGAGTCGACTATTCCGAACATTTAGGAGATTATTGATTAGCGTTGCTATACGGTTATGTAGCCAATAAGGTTATGTGGTAGAAAACATTCACTGACACACCTTATGCTGATAAACAATGCTCTTAGCCGACCACTAGCGCTAACAGTGTTTTCTGATTCTGGAATCTCTTTGACTGCAGTTTGCGACTAGTGAGAAAATGTAAGAATAACCTAATTGTAGCAGGATATTTTCTATTAATAAGTAAACTTTGTTGCGACTAACTGACAATTTATTATTGCATGCTTCAAGCAATTGCAAGTCAGGAATACTGGACGGAGTTGAAAAAATATTTCAGTATTAGATATGTAGCTCTTTACTCGGGTTATCTGGGTGCGCGGAACGAAGGTGAATCCGCTGGCGGACTAAGATATTCTATATTACTTTATACTATGACTAAAACTACCTATAGTCCACGTTTCTTACATTATATCAGCCAATATAACTAACAAAGAAATCTCCCAAATTCCAACCTCACGGCCCGATAACCCTCCGCTTGATTGGCTCCATTGTGGCAGCGCGTCGGTCACCTGACCCCGCTGGTGTCAATTAGCATGCCTCCTGAAGAATTCTGTCGTGTCCACGAGCTAGTTGTATTGGTAATGCAATTACTGTGGTATACCTTTGACCATTAAGTATCTGTGGTACGTTTCATATAGAAATTAGCTCAAGAATGTATTATTGAATGTCTGCGATTGAAGTTCATAGATGCGTATAAAAATAATTGATATCAGAACATGGGCTTATATGGTGTATCAAATACGTTTGCCCGATAACCCTTCGTCTGATGACCTCTATTGTGGCAACATGCCTGTCAGTATTGGCAATTAGTATGCCTCCTGAAGAATTTCGCCGTAACCACGAGGACACACATACCTATGAGGAACTGCGACCCATCACAGATGTTTTTCGTGATGCTCGAATCATATTCTATTCATAACTCTGTGTGTGTGTATATGTTTGTTAGAGATTTGAACTTAAAACCAATAATTGTCATAGTGACTTTATGGCTTGTAATGCTTGAAGTTAATATAGTTTCTCTGAATCGGTATCATTATCCCGTTTATACTGCAGAGGATATACATATGTAGATGATGCTAGAATTCTCAAAACACATCGAAAGAACACTTCAATGATGCTCTGAAATGTTAATGTCATTTCTAGATATATAAAAACTACCTGTACAAAACGTACCTAGTAAGCTTGTTGTAAGTAGTTTTTATAAATTGAGATCAGTTTTTATAGAATGCTACTCATAGTTAATGTGATGAATTTAACAAAACAATATGTCATGATTCATACAAACTGTCTCTGAGCAGCTGACAATGTATATTGTGATGTAACCCCTGTGACGTCCAACTATTTCAATATTATACGTTTTGAACTCAAAACATCCGCTAGCCGACACAATATTGTGGACAGCGTCAGTCATGTCGTGTCACTGGACCTTGCTGGACAATGGGCGGACAATCGTTTGCTATAGATGTGATGCTGTGGGCACTATAGGGTTAGCACTTGGTTTTTATGGCTGAAGATAAAATGCAAGGAGGGTTGAGTGGTCCCAGATCGAGTTACGTTTTAAAGTTCTACTTCTGACTTTTCTGCAAAAAAAATGTTTTAGCTACTGCAGAATTAATGTCAAGAGACGTTCCTTATGTACACTCATTGTAGTAAACTATAAATAAATAAACGACGATAAAAACCCCCAAGATAAAGTACTTCCCATTCCTCAATATAAAATAAGATTTTTTTTTAACTACAGAAGAGTAAACTCCTGCGCGCTTACAAACAGTGCCTATTATTATACAGAATAGTTTTACGATGAGTAGTCAGCCCTGTTGCGGGGATGGTGGAGGCGGGGACGACGCGTGCGCACCTGGCGCGCACGTGGGTACCGCGCATGCGCAGCATGTAACTACTGTGCAGAAGTTCTACACATAAACATAATGTCCTTGAGAGCCTATTAACTTTTGAAGGCGTCTATGATTTATGTTTTTTATGTATTTATCATTATGTTTTTTTTTTGCCATCGCCTTTATTGACAGTTTAAGAACCAACCTTTCAATCTCTCAGCCATGTTATCATCATCATGGCCACGCAGCATCCTTGTAAGCTGATTGTGGCAGTGCTTGTAAGTAAATGTTAGTGGCGCATGCATTTATTTCCATAACTCCAAAGTCCAATACTTGCACTGTTTTTTTTTCAACTATGTTGCTGGTGAGAATCCTAATCCTATCCTAATCCTATCCTAATCCTATCCTAATCCTATCCTAATCCTATCCTAATCCTATCCTAATATACTATTATAAAGGCGAAAGTTTGTAAGTATGGATGTATGGATGGATGGATGGATGGATATATGGATGTAGGGATGTTTGTTACTCTTTCACGTAAAACCTACTGAATGGATTTGAATGAAACTTTACCACAATATAGCTTATACATCAGAATAACATATAGGCTACTTTTTATCCGGGTATGGAAAGTACTTCCCTCAGAAAGCGGGTGAAACCGCTGGCGGAAGCTAGTACTCGATAATTCTGGCCCCGTCTACTAGGTATGCTAATGAAGGCAAAATTCCAATCAAATTCCTGTTCCTGTCTGCTTAAAATAGTGGCGTTGACTTTCTGCGCTCAGTTAGTCTATGTCGCACGTGCATGTCGTCCGTCAATGGAAGCTCATGTCGTACGGGAATGCTATTGTTGGCGGAGACGATGGGTGTATGTCGCCCGCGCAGCCTCGCCGTGTTCCTATCGCTTTATACATTATTGTTGGCGGGGCAGATGCCGGTACTTAATCGATTGTAGAGTTTACTTATGTCTGTTTATGTGTCAATATATTATAGAACGAATTTTCAATGCAAGCAGATGAAGGTACATATATCGATTAAATATAAAATAACTTGGATTAAGAATTACATGTTGTGGCTGTGCGAATGAGCACAAAGATAACGAACTGGAACAATATAAATGGCTTTGTTCGATAGAAACCAACCCCGGGGTGATGTTAAGTCAGAAGATATGAATCACTTACGAGATAATTTTCTTCAAGAAAAAGTTAATCTTTGATATTTTTGTTATTTAAGAATATTTATTACTTGCCTAGAAATGTTGTTAAAGGAAAAAATAAATTAAACACGTTGCCGGCGTTTTGAAATGGACTCATTCGCCGTATTTATTGAAAGTTTGAAATTAGTTCGAAGATGCCGCAGGCGTGTTATTACCTACACACATTTTTGTGCGAATAGAAATGTAATAGAAGAATAGATACAAGATGAACAACACGCAGAAGTTTTCCTCCACATAGTTACAAACTAGCAAGTTGAACACTTCGCGACTGACGTAAACAGTTCAAACAAAGAAAGTGTACATAACTTGTGAAATTATCAATTTCCTTAGCTCACATCAATTTCCTCGACGTTAGCGTGTCGGTCATATCCGTGCATTAGTCGGGCAGTGTCGGCCTGTCGGCTGTCGGTGTCGAGTGTCGGCATTGATGGATGCGGTCGCACGTGCGCGCGTCTGCTTACGCACTGTTAGACTTCACCATATTTCTGTCTCTAAGTCTTTTGTAGTCATTTGTTTGAACTTTTTGGAATTTGAATACATGTCTTAAATACTGAGAAATACTTTGTATTGGAACATTCTCGTGGTCGCATAGTTTAGTTTTCTAAATATTGAACGTCAAATGTATAAAAATATCAGGCATTCTGTGAAACAGCCGCTATTATGTAAAAAAGCTGTCATTAATAACATCGGTATGCATTTGTTTACATAAAGCTGGGGGATTCTTTTCAATAAACTTACGTATTTTCGTTAGATACGAGATATTGTAGGAATCCTACACAAGTAGGCCATTAAAACGTAGCCCAAAGCGCTCTCTTTGTTAAAACAAAATAAATTAGGTAGATATAATTATTTTAATCCAAACATTATTCAACAGGTACATTAAAATCCTCAATCTACACACAAATCGGTTCCCCACATTTGCGGTGGCGAGGTCTCTACAATTTTGTATCTCTAATTATGTTTAGACAGGAATGTAGTCAATTATCCGTTCAAAGCCATATCGAAGACAAGTCATTGTTCTGTATCCCACTAAATGGTCCTTGGCCTATAGCCTATCCCTTAATATAAAATTAAAAACAATTAGCAACACTTTCTTTCCTTGTAGTTTTTCAAGCCCTTCCAATACAGATCGGTCTCACAAAACTATTACGAAACATGGAATCACACCACACCACTTTTGGACTCCGACTTCAGGATATCAAACTGAAACTTCGAGTGTCAATAACACCTCTAAGTCTGATGTGGTATAAACCTAGTAGTGCAGTGTAGAGTCTAAAAACGGATACCTCCATTTTATTTAACCAAGTTGCAATTCGTAGCAATACTTTTATCTGCTGGCTCAAAGGTGCACTGAAATCCGCGCTCAATGCACTGCACAGCCTCCATACCGAGCGCGTCAGCAATACCAGCGGCTTTGAGCTGCCACAGAGCTGTGATCAAATACAGGTGGCCTTTCACTGTTAGTGGATGAGATTTTTTTTTAAAGAGACGGCTTGTTTTCCGCACGCCTATTGATATTTGTGGGTTATGGAATCTAGGTTTACTCGTTGTTACCTTTCACCTTAATACTTAAATATTTCCTACTAGAATTCGCGTGCGACTTTTGCATATCAAGGGTTTTATATCCTGCATTGGAATAAAAAAATATCTAGCTGCATGTCCAGGGGATCACCTATTTCAATGAAAACAATTAATTTAATTTTTTTCAGTGTTTTCGTGTGAAAGCATAAAAAACAATATCAATTTCGCGTCAATCAATTTTGAACAACGATAATAAGGATGACAGTCATAAGTATAAACAGAGTGAGGTACTATGTGGCATAGTGGTATCTCTGTGTTTGCAATAGCTCTATGACAACTAACGTCACCGGCGGCGTCGAAACGTGTGCTTTTGTCGATACAGTAACAATCGAGGGATTTATTCCTCGCCTGAAAAGATCACGCAATAGTTTTTGGGAGCAATATAACGGTGACGCTGGTTAGATGATTGGTCACAGGTACCTACATATGTGTTCAATGATTTTCATTGCAAAGTTATCCTTATTCCTATGTACGGAGGATAGGATAGAAAATTGATTGCCAGAAAGTTTATTTACTTGCACGGTAAATAGTCACTAGCCATGTAATATCTTTATGTTAGGAATTATTATTTCATAAGTGCAGACTTAACTGTCGGCCGACAGTTGGCCCACTTACAGTTTATTTTGAAGGTATCGTTAATTAAAACTTTTCTTAGTCTGATAGCTACTTATTATAATGTGCGGACTACCAATAATTTTTATACTAATTTATGAAACCGATTAAATTATCAAAGTTTGTAATCTTCGGGGGCTCTTAGGGTTCCGTATCCAATGGGTTAGGGGGAAACGGTGAATGTCTCGTGAAGGTTAGTTGGAATAGTTGGTCGGTAAGTATATTTATGTTGCGCTATTATAACAAGTTCTACCCCTCTAAGTATTACTATTCTTCATCTATAAGGTCCAACCATTCAGCTTACTTTTCATTCCTGTGACGTAGAAAATAGTATCCTGGCACGCATGCGTGGTGCAGTCCGACTGAGCGTCGATAAGCCGCTGTGTGTCTCTTAAGCCGGCGAGCTTTGTTGAGCCCGACCGGGCCAGTATCGGGAAATGTCCTATGAACATTTGCAAACTGATGGGGTTTTCTAATATCGGCTAAACCATAAAAGATTTTAAAGCAGAGGAATTTTCAGTACCTACTTCTAGTTATTCGTATCACAGCAACGCACTGTCAGCGCTTTTTATACTTTGAAATAATATGGAGAAGAAGAGAAGAACTGTTTCTTCGCAGCTGGTCAACTAATTACCGAGTAAAGGTTCAAACTGAGGAGAATTATACTTCGGGGAGTTTTTTTGTAATGTTTGCAAGCAACTTTATGTTCCTATACAAGTGGAACTAATCCCGTTCTAACTCGGTCCATACAAGCTGTATGTGGAAAGCTATTTAATCCTTTTAGCTTACCGCTACGTAAATCAAGGGAGATCGAGGCAGATGCGCGGTGACGTCACAAGCCCGCTCTGATAACCGTTATCACAGACGTATCGGATTAGAGACTCCAAATTACAGTTTTGTTGTGGGTTTCAGAAAGGACGACTCCAGGATTGGGGGAAAAATTTATGTGTATTTGATGATTAGGCGTTTTATGTGATGACGGCTGATAGAAGAAGGGAACATGCTGCGCCGACCACAAATAAAATTGAGATGATGATGGTGATGATGTGAGGTGGATGATGATGAAAAGGGATTTTAAAAACATTTTTCTGAATCTTTAAGAAAAAAAAAAAATTAACGAATTCACATCGAGTTTGTAGAATTTCATACTATGTATGATCTGTCAAGGAATAGGATTTTATTACCAGTGCACAAAATGGAACCGTCAAATAGGACGTAAATATATTAAATCAGGGCTGTCGTCACTAGGAGCGCTAAGCGTTGCGCAGTGTCCCTTTCACACCGGCCCGCCCACGCGTCGGCTTTCTATTCGCAACTCCGTCGGTTCATAGGCGCCTGGTACTTTTGATCGAATGCCTCTCTATTGTTGCGATGGTTTTGATTTTATGTCTGGCGTAAAAACAAAGAGATTCACTTTGTGAGGTGTCATACTTAAAATACTAGTTACACAGGCTTTAGTCTTACTTAACAGTCTGTCTAAAATTGAGTAGCAGTTTCTGTATTCGACCGGGAGACTATTTCATCTATAGGTACGGGGAATTAGTTCAGTTCAAGCGACAGCCGATCTAAATTCCAAGAGAAAACCTTCATTATTATTTTTTGTAACTTTCGTGTTCAGGACTTAAAGGTTCAACGAGTTCGCCGTAGCATGTTTACTTCTTCTACACTCTTCTGGCATCATCTCACAAATAGCATTCTTTCTAGCCAAATCACACAATCCATACACCGTTCCTTCGGTCATCTCTCTCCTCTACATACATCCTCCTTTCTCAGCATGTCATGCCCATGCCATGATACCTCTAGATAATAATAATATTGTAGATATTCAGAGAGCGTAGTACTTACTTGACGCAAGCAGTGCTAAGTAACAGTTAGGCAGTGGAAGTTACTTAGCTAAGTAGGTATGTGCTTACTTAGTACTTCGGTTACGTAATTCGTTTTACTTAAGTCAGATTCCGGCTAAGCTAATGAGTACGTAAGTTTGTTTCATTGCGGACGTCTTAATGTAGTCATTTTCATTTGCAAGTTGAATTTTATGCTTGTAATTGTGCGGTGCAAGTCATGGATACTTTAATGTACAGACGGCAATTCATCAAGCTACTCTAATCTGTAAATTTTTCCCAATCAACTTTGAACCATATATTTCAGCGATAAAGTTGAAAATCGATTAAATAAATTTAACAGATTGTAGTAGCTTGATGTGCTGGCGTCTGTACCTTTGCAGTAATTTATTGGATAGAATAAGAAATGATTTGATGTATGCGGGGTTCAAAATTTTAGGAATAATCCAAGTGTTTCCGAATTCGAAATTAGATATTTTTTTGCGAATAACTATGGACTACTTACAAAATTATTTGCCGTGTAAGCATAGGCACTCAAACAGCCCATCGGATAGTCCCACCATGTAATTCTGTTTCATGGTGGTAGCAAAAGATACGGCGACATCGGTCCCCCATAAGTTATGGTGTACGAGCGAGATATGTGCAGTCGTAATTAACTCTCCTTGGTTCATCGAATATCGAAATGTTATGAGTCGCCCGCGTTTTTGGCAACTATGGTTATCTAGTTTTGACCACTATAAAATTACTATCGCATAGTATAGAAGTATACTCGCTATTTCGTTTTTTGCCTTTTTTGCCGTCAGCAATACACGCTACTAAAACGGTTGAACGGATTGAAATGTTTGGCACAAAGAAAGGTCACAACTTGAAAACAGAAATCAAACAAACTTTTCTTTTTTATTCTGGGTGACGGCAAAAGCTCCCCAGGGACGCGGTCAGAAGCTAATTAACTATATCGGAGCTCACTGATTTGGCATGCACGTATTTAAAAGTATAAATCGGACAGACAATAAAACAAAGAGCATGTCGATAATCAATGATCCTTTTCACCCGATATTGAAGTGCACATTGTCCGTGTTACTTTTAGAAATAACCCTGGCATTTGTATTAGCTTTATTTAGTTTGATTGCCGTCTAGCACATTAAGCGACACAGATTTACTTGGAAATGTAAAGAAATGCAGCTATTCTTCAGCTGCAGCTAGACGAACGTCTCACCTCGCGACATTTGCATTTAATTGTTTATTACCGTGGAGTTGAGTGACGCCCGGTGCTTGTATTAGTGCACTCATCTCGAGGGATGGTATAAGTGATACTTGTTTTAAAGAACGTCAATGTAGATTCGACCTTGGTTTGTCTCCTAGTCAAGTAATTTATCTTTACAAACTTTTATGATATTGATCAAGGATTTGGTACCCGGTACGTATTTAGGTTTATTTAAGTATATAAAATAAGCAATTTTCAGAATTTTATATTCTATAGACCTTTGACTTTCCATCCATTTTCGATATAATTCCAAATGAGTTTTTTTTTTAACTGAATTTCGACCTTTCATGTTAACCGGCCCGCAGTGAAAACTGCAACTGTATCTCGTCCAGACACTCAGACATCTACGTGTAAGATGCTCTCAGCTCACATATTAGTTTAGAGTGTACCAAATGTGCGTGGTTCCGCCTGCAGCCAGCAGCTTAGTGCATGCTCATATAACTTTGAAAGCTTTTACTCGCAATACTGCAGCTATATCTTGCTTACACCGACACGTGGAGGGACGGCAATACCTCGGGTTTCAGGGGTATTTAGGTTTAGAGGTACTATCTTTTAGTTGGAACAATATTTTATTTAGAATCCGTTTGAAAGGATAAAAGAGTTGGCTTGTGGCAGCGAGTCTAATAAGCTAAGAGAAAGACTACGTTGTTGATAGATTCGTCGCGAAACAACTGTTATGCGGATCTCGATCCTGAAAGGTTATTTTCAAATTGTTGATAGGAGTTAGATAGTTAGCCGTGTTAAATCCTCATGCTTCGAATTGTGAAGCCGTTGTTATCGACTGCTATAACCCGATTTTTGTGAAAATAACCATGTCAGTGGACGTCAAGCGGATTTCACAAAATTGAAGCTTGACGTTTTTTATTGAAGTCCACGAAATTAGAAGTGGTTGAATACATTTACTATTATCTCTCCACAGTAAAACTCACCCTAGAGCAAAATTAATTATCCGCTGATTATAAAATACAAGTAACGTTCGAAGATTTCCTAGGATTCCATGAATTGTGATTCCATTTGCGTTTCAAAGCGTTATTGTTTGTAACTTAGATTAAATAACTTGTATACTGAATAAGTAATACGGTAAGGAATGTATGCTTTTCATTCGCTTATAATTACACTGTCAAGTTCAATCTGTTTGTGATGGCTTTACAATTGCCTTTGTGTGCTGGGTTTGTACTCTTGTTTAAGTCATAGGTGGGTTTCTGTACTTAACAGGTACATTATATGTATTTGCATCAAGACAAAGCTTTTATACCGTTTAAGTTTTCGAACGAAATCTACCTTATTCTCTTTAATATATCTACAGTTGAAATAAAGCAATGCTGTTTTATTTTGGTGTTACTTTCGATGCTTAGATGTATGCTTTATGAAGCCGTGAAGAAGGCTTTATTTTAATTGTTCAACAATAACATGAACCAAATAAGCCTAAATAAGCAAACGCGACATTCAAATACTCGGCCAGATTAAAAGTCATTTGGTGTGCAAATAAAACGGTCGGGCTGTTATCGGGCGCTCTATTCAGCGTTGCATAATGTCGAGATGTGCGCCTGCCACCGCTGCCGAGGCGCGACTGACTGGCGCGCCGCCAAAATGCTCCACAGACCATAGACACGGATATCATTTAACTCTATGATGCTTATAAAGTTCTTTTATTTGTTGCAGGTACGTTCTCAACTTTTTCTTCAACAGCGGTCAAAGGAAACATGGTTATTCTTCTTTAAGTAACAAAGGTGATTTGTAGATTAGAGTTAATTGATGTTTTGCTACAGTAAACCATTTGAGCCCATTTGCCCATTGAGGCGTGTCACAGTTTAGAAGACAAAGGTGTCCTGTATCCGTTGATACAATGCGGTACGCTACAGTGGGCAACAGACATAATGAGTGTAATTACGTACACAGTTAGTCGCTTTACAACTGATTGAACGTGTATAGTTGGTTATAATGACAAAATGATGTTACTACATCATGTTATGGTTTATATGAGAGCTTATATAATTTATCAAGTAATGCAAGATGCATAGTATATTCCTTCACAAACTATGGAAGTGTCTTGACAAATCGTCAACGTCGATAAATTACAAAAATGTACCTAAGTAATGCATTTACAAATGTAGCGAAATGTATCAATCCAAAATAGCTGCCAAGAATGCTGTTCTATGTTCCTCACGGCGAGTCAGGATGTAGGCCAGTACATCTCGTGGAGGTCTGCCCACACTGTAGAGCGCAGCTTCCTTATCACGAGAATTTGCCGCGCCCGGTCCCAGGCGGCGCGGCGACTAATCCCGCCGAAATGAACATACACTATAAATGAAACTGGAGCTGGTACACGGGACACTTTCTGTTACCAGATTACTGGAAGATACTTTTTGAAAGGCCGACACCTTACTTACTGTTGCGACTTGTGTGTGTGACTGTGGCAGATGGTCATAGGCGACGATAATCGCTTACCATCGGGCGATCCGTCGGCTTGTTTGCCTCTTGGTACGTAGTACATAAAAAGAATAATAAAATTCAGCCACAGCTTTCTTTATTTTTCTCATGTATTGAGCGTGCAGTAAGAAACTAAAATAGAAGTTCAGGTGTCAAAATAAGTTTTCTTTCTCATACAAGTCGGTTGCCTGTAGCGCGACTGTTGCTCGTCTGTAGCCCGCCATTACGCCGCGCTCTCATATTCATAGTTACTTGATTGTCACGAACAGGCTGGATTGGCTTGCGATGTGCTGCCCTGGAATAAGTCATGCTGCCGGTACCTCTCAGGTTTATATCTACATAAGTATATTTTGTACTTTAACTTAAAAAGAGTCCAATGAGCTACATTATAGCTCCTTTTCAATATCTTGGAAGAGAGTACTCTACTTCTTCTTCTTGAAGAGTACTCTATCTGGACCTTCTAGAACAAATTATTTCTTTACTAGCTTCCGCCAGCGTTTCACCCGCTTTCTGAGGGAACTACTTTCCATACCCGGATAAAAAGTAGCCTATATGTTATTCTGATGTATAAGCTTTATATTGTGGTAAAGTTTCATTCAAATCCATTCAGTAGTTTTTACGTGAAAGAGTAACAAACATCCATACATCCATACATCCATACTTACAAACTTTCGCCTTTATAATAGTATTAGGATTAGGATAGGATAGGATAGGATTAGGATTAGGATTAGGATTAACTTTATACGACAAAAACTATTTTCAGTTATTTATTGATCACAAAATAGTAACGCTGCAACATTTGACCAGTTCAATTCATGAAAGCCGAAAGCGTTACTACACATTTGCTCATCCAGCACGTTCCGTTACAATATGCAGTCTTATGACGTGCAATGACGTCACTGAAACTTTGCTATCGCGTCTCCTGAATACTGGATGTGTCATCTCGTGAATGAGTCAGCTGTGCCACTTCCAGAGAATGTTCTACTTGGGAGTGCACCGAGATTTGTTTTACATATTGTATGTTGTTCAGCGGCTGACGGACGGCGCATGTTTAAAGAAATTGTCACACGTTAGGTGTTGTCGTGCCACCTGCGCTGCTCTGGTATTCTGTTATCTGCTTCTTATGCTTTCTTTGTATGGCATCTTTATGACATTTGCTACTAGATATGGGAGTTTAAATCGTCTACAGATTTATGCTAGATCAAAAACTTTATACTGAAACTAAAAGTAGGCTTATTATGGTACATATGTATCGTAGAATCCGAGCCGAATAAAGTCACGAGTAATAATTCCATCCCCTGCAAAGAGCCCTTCCCGTGCAATAACACATTAACATTAAAATACACGTCGCGTTTAATTTTTATCTCATTCTGCGCAATTTTTCTGCCTAGGTCGCGTGCCCCGCCATGCGTGAGCCGCGGATTGAAGGCTCTTCAATAAAGCGATGTAAGCGTGGGGAAGCGACGTATTAACGTGCTCGCTCTGAATTATGTTGTTGCTTTTTCGCTTATGGTATTTGCCCGTATAACTTCTAAGTAAAAACTATCCGTAATAACCAAGATAATACATGTATATTTTGTGCAAAGAACAACGTCTACTAACACGACTTTTAAGTCCCTCACAATTTAGCTTTACACGTCGTAATATCGTGAAGCGTGGATATTGTATTAGTTTAGCCGAGCACTACAGATTGTCGACTTTTTAATTAAATGATAAGAATCGACTGTTGTTCATACCCCATATAACGAAGCTACTTCCAACAGAACTCTTAAGGAACCGTTTTAATATTGATCCTTATTAAAGTGTCTCACACCAGCCAAACGAAATTCTCCAATAAATACGACTTTAAGAAGATATCCTAAAATTATGAAATAACTTATGTGACAGTAATGAGCCCGCTGATGGGAATTGACAGAATTCTTCGGCAACTTTCGGTAATGTCGATCATAACAGCCAAGTCTGTAATTCCCCTTATTGAGTTCGGATCGTCTTTACGGTGAGCCCTCGTAAATATTGCGTTAACTATATTCCAAGGAGTTTTAACACGATTTGTATCGAATTTTAAAAATGTTGTTTATGTGTAATGACAGGGCGTGGAGGCAAAAATGAGGGCGCGAGCTGCGTCTCTTGTACTATTATGTAAATTAAAGGACGGACATTTTAGATAATGAGCGACGTCAACTCGGTTATCCCAGCAGCGGTGTTTACTTCATGGAATTTCTTTTAACATACGAAAGTTTTTTAGCGTAAGACATCCAATTTGTATAACGAAATAAGATTATTCATACTTTCATTGCGTAGCCCACGTGTAACAGATCGCTTTTACAAGATAAAGTCCTTATTAAATTCGCAGTAAATGTATTTTCCCTTGGAGTTCCAGGGATCCGAAATGTCACCGTCAAATCCAATGAACATTCCCAAATTTGTAACAAATTGTGTTCCATTAGTCATCTTGTAAATTCCCTTACAATGTATAGGCAAGTGTTTTCACTCAATTTATCGCGGCCGCCCATTGAATTCGTAATGTACTGACCGCAGTACTATGTTTTATGTATGTTGACGACATGCTTGAGATTGCTTTTAAGTGACTGTTTGTGACCTTATGAATATGTTATCAAACGAACTAACCAAAACCGAGGTACGAACATGTGTTTTTTGTATTATGGCTATTTATAGCATCGTTCTAGTACGTACGCAACGGTATTTGGTGAAAGGCGGCAAGGGGAATTTTAATTGCAATAAAATGTAGATTTTCCCAGTGGGCATGGATATAATTACGATCGTACCTAGTAGTTGTTATTCCTGAGGCCTATATTACCCGCTCCCAGATAAAATGAATAAAAAGCCTACACTTTTATATTATTCTGATACATTTTGGGTGAAATAACAAGAAACACCATCCAAACATTGACGTTATTGTAATTATTTGTTTCTGATAATCTTTGAGAACCCAAAAACGTTTTCACACGTAGTTATTACCAGTAGTACTAAAATATTCATATACTCTTCTATGTAAAAAAATGGAATGGAGTATAAATATGTTTCAATATGATCAGCAGGCATGTTGACAGCGACACAAGGACACAATAAAAGAGGAATTATACAACTTTATGGAACGTCATTTTCATAACATCCGTTGGTTTCTTTCTTCGTATGTAAATTGCGAATATTTCCCTGCCAACAGAATTTATATTGTAGCCTTTCGCGACAACGGAATAGCACGTCTCTCATATTTGAAGAATAACCAGACGTTTACTCTACACTCGTAGTTATATTGAAATAAGAATATTCCCAGATCTCACATGCCACGGTTTACTCTGACACAGAAATATTTTTACTAAAATGAAATAAAAAGGGGAACAAGTATTGCCCTGTTTGCTGAGCTAACATTTGCAGAGGTTACGAATTAAAACAAAAACACAAATCCTTAGGGTTTGTTGAGAATAAAAAGTGAAGATAAAATATCACCCGCGCTAAGTACCAGGGCTTCATGAAACGCAGGAGCTCTTAATATGATTGTCAAACAAAACATTATTGTTCTGTCCACCCTCCCTCTTGAACTTCAAACAATTTTGAGCTCTATCATGTAAGCTTTTACAATTCATATTTGCTCATCACTTAACAAATGTTAATGATCCTCGCGTCCCTTATTTTCATGTTTTAAACACTTCTACATTTTATGAACAACATAACAAGGTTGATATTTCATCAGCAACTTACATTTTTCTGTTCTTATCACATACTTTTAAAATAGTACTTTATTCCTAAATGAATGGGGTCGAATTTACATTGGCAAGTTGTATCTCTGTTTTACTCATTGGAGCATTGGTACTGGACTCGGGGGAAATAGTTCCGATAATGGTCAGCAAATATTGTCCTTCCTGAATCGTGTGTGTTATGACATTAAATAATTAAATGCTCGGCCGAGCGTTTGTCAAGGAACTCAAATATTAATGTTTTGCAATCAGCCCTATTGTCTTAATAAAAATAATTATAGCGAGTTATTGGGCGGTCTAAACTGCTAATGATGATATTGTTCTGCAGTTATTGTTTATTTCATTCCTCTCTGAATTTTAAGGGATTTAACGAATACCCCAGCGAGGCTTTTAGTTGTATCTGTAATCAATATATTTGATGGAATACTTAGTATTGTAATTGTCATGCAAATAGCACTTTCACGTCCACAAAAACCATCACCAGTAGGATGACGTCGCTCTACCCGGGGGTGCGGTTATGATCATCAGTTTCCATTTACAGCTGATTATAGACATATCTTTCATAGCGACTCTTTAAATTAGTACGAGTTACGACTGATATTTTGAGGAAAAGTTTCATCGAAAGAAATGAAACATCTTATGAACTTTAGACTTTTCAAATAACAGTTTTTTTTACCAAGAGTAGTCCCACGTGGGGCGCCAATTAAGCCTATTCATTACATTTTTTAATTTGTTTACAGCTTAGAATATTAAATTGTAGTCAGTATTATGCTTAAAGAGTATTCATTATAAAGTTGTAACAATCGACGAAGTTAGAGATAAGTAAGCGCATAATTAAGAAATTAAGATATTGTTTTCATAATGATATTCAGTGTAACAGCGAGCGCCGCCGGGCGCGTCTAGAATTTATAATTTTAATAAAACAAGATAGGAGCGTTGATGAGCTAAAATCTCATTGTAGAGCTCCATAACTCACGCTAAACTTAGATGAAGTATTTCTCGTAAATTCATCTCTTTAGCCGTAAGCGTAACTACCTGCCAGCATACTGCAGTCGGTGAATTTAATGGAGGCAAAGGCTTCTGAAGTGTGGAATATCAAAGAAGTCAGCTTCAAAGACTTCACCATGCTAAGTAATGGATATTAAATTTATAAAATTCATAGAAAATATGTTACTCAACGAGATTGCATTATATTAAAATAATAAAATATAAAATACAATTTCGGTATTCTATACGTATATTCCACCAACATGAAAATTACACAACCTACATTCTACACACTAACAAGACTAATTTTGTCAGATAACATATTTACGTGTCTCTCGACTTTGTGTGAACGCAAAAGCGGCGGGTTCGAGGCTTCTAAAAGCACATTGGATTATGTGGGGTCAGGTATCCCCGGGGACCCGTACCCGGGAACAGCGCGTTTTATTGTAGTCCCAAGTTGGGCGCCATTTGGCTCCACGCACAACTGCCCGCTTTGACGGCGTGAAGTTGTGACGCGCTGAATTAATGTACTATAAGCACAACTTAATAATTACCCACTTCACCTATTAATCATATTACATATTCCGGTCTGTTCACTCGAACCGATGCTAAGTTAACCAGACTGACGCTTATTCAAGCCTATAAGCGTGTTAACGCTCATACGAGTTGCTCGTTTTGGCGCACCAAATGCAAACACACGCGTTTTTTTTTAAATAGACTCATTTACGTGCGTATAAACGCTACGACTGAAATCTGAAATAACAGATAACAAGGTCACCATTATGCTGATGATTACGCGAATTGTGGATTTTATTGTATATGAATAACAGTGAAAAATAAGATTATAGCGGGTAATAAGTCAAATTAGCACGTTACGCTAGTGAAATCGTTTTTTTATGCGTGAAGTATCTACTATCATATGAGGCGTAATTATTCAGCTTTTAAAACACAAATAAATTTAATTTCAGCTTCTTTTCAGTTCTTCGGCCAAAGGTAATCCTTATCAAGTTCACAGGGTACAGGTTTAGCAATGTTCTGGCAATCCGTTTATTTAGTTAAAACATAACGCCGTTATGGTCTCACGGCGGACGTCATTTATTAGCACGTAAGCGCGCTGTGAAATAGTGGAGGCGTGGCGGTCGCGCAATAAAACCATTTGACAATAAAAACTACAAACTGGATTCAAGCGAGTATTAGTTTAGTGGCGGTCGCTGGGTCACAGGCACTAATAAAAATATAGCCGTTAAGCAGAAAATGTTAAACATTTTTTCTTGTTTTACCAAGTTGAATCGAAACAGTAATCGAAAAACTAACCCAACAGAATTCTTGTATCCTTTATTTTAAAGTAATTCAACTCAGAGCAGTAAGGCGAGTACTTGGATACTGAATACATGAGCAGGGTTTATTTGCGTCCCTGTTTTGAAGGTCCCTGAACATTTACGTGGAGATTTCGCTCTAGCTTTACAAACCCGTAGTTTTGCAAGTTTCGTAAGATGAATAATTAATCAGAGTCAGGCGCCTGCCTGTCCTTATTGACCTAGTTCATTTTGACTCCACTTTATTTATTCAGAGATCCTCTCTTATATTACTGGATGCTACGAACATATTTCTTTCGGAATATCTAAGTGACGTCTCGGAGGGTAGTTCAAAGTTTGACGCTTCATGTTGAACACTTTGATAGGGGTATCGTTCATGCATTAAAACACAAAATCATTAAGGTACGATGTGGTACACTCGTTAAGCAATATCTACAACAGGTCAAGGATATAACTATCCAGTTAGCATAGTTTATCATGATCTGCGTAAACTCTTGTTGTTATATCGAATCGCTATAACTGAATTCAATTTCCATAACCCAATATTCGTCAACAGTATATTCCACACATTAGGTTGCGTTGATACTGGACGTCGTTGAACGTCATTTCCTCGCTTCCTGTCCAACCCTCGCATTTGGGAGTATTTTAAAAGGTTCCGTCGCGCCCTCTCGACCGAGCCCTCTGAAGCCTGGGGCGACGCCATGTTACTGTCCGAATGAGATTGCCTCAAGTCTGATAATAATTGAGGATGTATTTGTTGTACAATACATTATTATTAATTATGGCAAATAGGTAAATAAATCAGATTTACTTAAGACGCGGTTTGTTTTAGTCGCTCTATCGTGAAAACATAAAAACCTATACACCACCACCAGTTCGTAAGCAAAACTATAACTGCCAATAGTTATAGTGTTGCTTAGGAACTGGTTCTCATAAAATAATTGCTGAAAGATTAAAACTCATTGTACACTAGCACCAAGCATTCCAAATCCCTGACTCCACAGAAACTGCAGTTGCACAAACAGCAATACATTTTGCTGAAAACCGATATTAAATAAACACGAAAATCAATTAGCGTTGAGCGCTCAAACGACGGCCATTCAGTCTTAATTGGAGGGAGTCGTAAAAATAATAGCTCTCTGTTGTGTGGTGTGGTCGAGCCGCGTTTGTATCGAGGTGTCTCAAGTAGATTGCTGCGAGCAACTGGGAGGAAATCAAAGAATATACATATATACGTGGATAAATTATGAACCGAAACAGTTGATCCTTTATTTGCACGATATGTTGCAATTCACTATAACTTTGATAACTTCTAAATATGTGAATTTGTGTATAAAGACTTTTATTAATTCAAACTGTCGACATTGTGTTAAATATTTCATGGCAATTTTTTGTCGTTATCGTGTTTATTGACAACACAGTAAACAAGTATAGTATTTTGTTATTACTAAATTATTTAAAATTGAACGTATACTTCAGGGTTTTATTATTCAGTTCTGTGAAATTTATATTGTGTAATTCAAACAGATAATGCCGACAATTGCAATTCCATTTTGCTAGCAATACGAAAAACAATACAACTGAAGCTTTCACCGCTAGTAAGTAGAACTGCGGTGACTGCTGGGGTCAGGTGTCCCGCGGGGCCCATACACTCGTCTCCGCATACAGAGCGTGCCATTATCGGCCCCACGTTGGGCGCCAGTAGCCGGCCCCACGGCGGGCGCTATTAACTCCTATTGATGTTCGCTGCGAACCCCTACGTGTGGATTGTTCGTTTGTATCTACTTCGGTTTATGAATGAGGCTGTATTACGCTTTTTTTCTGTTTTGAATGTGGAATATGAAGTAACTTTTGTATGTGGAAGAAAAATAATCTTCGTTTGGAAATAGAACAAAACAATTGTTATTTCCAACACAGTATCCTTGTTATACAATATTTTCAACATTGAAACAAACAAAAGGAATACTGAGAAACATGAATAACTTTACTAAATCAGAAATATGACAATTTACTTTATTCAGGCTCGTAGACGGTGTATCCCTTTGGGATAATTTCGAGAGATTACAAATTTCCACAAGAGTACGAGAGAATTCAATGTGAGCACCGAACTGAACGTCGCCCAGGGGAGGAACGTCGTTTCGTGCATTGCTCTGCTCTGGCAAATATCGATTGATTGTTTATATGAAGCATCAGTGTGTTTCACTTATGAATTCTGTTTTATTTTGTTCGGCTTCTGAGACAAATACGCCATTTGACGTAACATGATATGGAGAAATATATTTATGGAAATATCATATTTCCATAAATATGTTTTGAATTGTGAGTGGATAAATCTTGGCTCTAATAAAAGTTACGTTTACTTAAGTTTTTTGATGTTTTCATTATTCGCTCTTATAATCAAGCAAGGAACAAAGGAAATTATACGTACAGTTATTTAAAACGTGTAAAAATTCAACAATCACATGTGCAGTCTCAATGTCAAAAGTACCAGCAATATCAAAATTACTGAAATCAGTAGCACTAGCAGCCATTATCCTACAGGGTTTCGTAAGCGCTGATGCGTTGTTTGCAAGTAGCGTGTCGTCGCCGTGAGTACTGATCGTCCGATGACGTATTGCCTATCGCAGCGGTTGTCTTCGACGGGCCGAAGTGCCAACTTGTTTACTGACGCTCTAAGTGTTGCTGAAATGATAGATTTGTTTGTATGACCTATTATAATATCCGCATTATATTTATAAATATTAAAAGCACAACTGCATCATTTAATGGAGGACTAACTAAACAAAAAAAATATCCGTTTTTTTTAGTAAATAACTTGTTACATACGTATCTCTTGCCTTAAGCTTGTGAACAGTCAGACACCCGTAAGTACACGAAAATAACTTTACAATGTATGTATAGATTCTAAACAAGAATGAATGCAAGCTGCACCTCCTTTCCCCGTATTAGATAATTGTAGGACATTATGATGCAATTAGTTTTCTTCCTACACGCCGTCACTGGCCATTTGCAATAGTTTCCGCTGGCATTTCTCCGGGCCATTAAATACGGAAAACACTTTTCTTGAACTGTTAGTAGTTCACAATACAATTAGTTTAATTATCTTCGCTGTTAACTGACTACACTTGAGTTATTGTCTGCGGAAATACTGTGGACTTTAAAGAAGCTGGGTTTATTGGGTCATTTGGGTCGCTTATTTATTTTACGTTAATGATTTATAGACACAAGTAAACGTCAAATATAGTTTTGTTCTGTTCAATATGCGAATACTTAGAAATGGATGTTCAATAGTTACTGTCCTCTGGAGGTGCCTGCAATGATTGGCCTGTGAGGCCTGTGACCAGGATTAAATAAACAGTGTCCAATCACGTCAATTCAATCAATTTCCGTTAAAAATCAAACGTCGATCGTTATTTTATCATTATAAAGATACAAAACGTGCCGTGAAGCAAAAAACATTGTCTATATTTCAAATTGACAAACAATTCCGCGGCGGTTTTTGAACCGAATCGAACCCATCAAATCGTGATACGATGTTCGGATAAAAAGCGCGGCAAACCGCAGCCATGACATTAATGCGGAGGTCGACGCACTGTCGCGGTGGTGGGGGCGATGTAACACAGTTGTCCCGTAGACAAGTAAATTACACGTCACTGACGACTCTGCGATCGTTATCGTCGCATGTCCCAAATGTTGCCTTCAGAACATTATTTTGTTTGATTTGATGGCATCTGTATTGATATTTGATTTAGATGTTTAGTTGGTTTTTATTCGTTCAATATATGGATTTATTCAACTCTCGGCTTTGTTTAAATTTCGTTTTCTACAACAAAGTCTGCAGTTCGATTTTTTATTAGCCGTTGATTAAAAATGCTGGTTCTTGTTTTTTAAAACTACTGACCCATAAATTGTTTGTTCACTGCTCGCGGATCGGAAATTAATTCCCATGGTAAACTTAATAATATTCTCATTTTGTGAAATAAGTGGGTAAGCTGAAAGCTTCCTTATGCCTATATTACAGTGCAAACAAATTTATGAGTAATGCATTTTCGTAAGGCTATCGACTGTAACGCCATAAACAGAAGCAAGACGGCTGTTGAAAAAGTTCAAAATATCATTGTTCCGATTGCGATATTTTAAACAATTGTGGCACCTTTTGAAAAAAACGTAGTGATCGATGGAAAAAGCCTCGTTTGTGTCAAATTAGCTGTCAATCTGAAATTAATGATTGAAACCCCCACGTAATGTAATGTACCAACGTGAGGCCAAATATCTCGTACTCTGGGAGGAGGTTACACGTGCCGGCCACGTGACTGGCTGTGTACATTTCTTTCATATTCCCTTTTCACTGGCTTTGATGTCTCCGTTTGATTCCAAGAACGTAATATCCGTACAAATTAATTACACGTTTGCGGCTATTCCGCTTTAAGGAAAAGGGAATGTGTATGTTAAATTAATATTTATTTTTAACGTTATTAGCTGAAAGCGTTATTAATTTCGCAAAATATATTCATCTTTACGAAGAGCTTCATTAGTCAACTTACCGCCGTGTTTCTTAGTGGCGGCTATATTGGCGCCCAACTGGGACCGGTTATCAGAAGTCGCCTGTGACTGACGGTGCCACAAACACATGGTACTCACATGAAGGATTATACTGCCGCGGCTGACGTCTAGTTCCCCATATGCAGAGCAAAAAATATGCACTTCACAAATTGGCTCCCAACGTAGGGCCGGTGAATATTGGCAAGGGAGATTCATGAGGAAAACAACTTTAATAATATAGATTTAAATCAAAGCCTGATATTAAGGTACGGTTTACATTTGATAAGTATTTGCCAAATTACCTTGTATATGGGTCACTGTGATTTAAATTCCATAACTGAAATAAAATTTATATCGTACAATAGAGCGCTTGACAGCAAAGCAGTTTTGCGATCTTTATTATACTCCTAACTGTCACCGAACCCGAAAATCACATTTATGGCGTCGTATCACGCTATATTTAAAATTGTTAATAATATGTACTACCTGCGAAAACCTGCCCCCACTATGGCATGAGCGATACAAAGTAGCAGGACTAGTTAGTGTTGACTAAATAGATAATTTTTTTTGCGAAAGTTCTGACACAAGGCATCCCAAGGCATTGAATTTATGCACACGCATAAAAGTAATTACACACAGTTTCTGTGTAATTTGGCCTTACTTATACATCGAATTCTTATTTTCAGATTTTTCTTTGATTCAACAATAAAATCTGTACAATCATACATATTGTAATATAATTGAATAACATAAAGTTTATTTGGTAACATTTCCCAGGCTGTTAATTAGAAAAGTTCGTGACAATTGTGTCGTGGGATGTTTGAGCGAAGTTTTTTCCTCAACTTCAATTAGTTTGTGGTGCCAAATGTTACCCGGATTTTTGTTCTGACACAATATTACTGTATTTTTGTGTTGAAACTAACTAATCAAGTGAAATGGGAGATGACTTATATCAAATACATATTCAGATGAAACACGTCACTCAATATTATTAGCTGCCAGTATTAATGAACGCGTCAACACAAAAATAGAGTGCCAATTTATTTTTGCAACTCCCTATATTATGTACTACGTCACGATACCCAGGCGTCAACATGAACCCGCACTTATAAATAATAACGTACTTATAAAATATAACTCATCACGCTTTTGTTAACGTTAGACCTAACGACGGATGGTGGTCCTGCTAAAAATACATTTCACTTGTCATAATACTCAGTTTTATTCTTTTATTGGTTTGAACGCTTGACTTCTTCTACTCAATAGTCTGGGTTCCTAACCTTTCTTTTCTTTACAGTGAAGTCACCGAACTCTGAAGGCTTATTTCCATGCTCCATTTCATATTATTCAATATTACATTTTGCTTGAATTGGATCGCCTAAAGGGTATAAGCACTTTCATTAAAAAATCCTCCATCCGCCAGTTATTTATAAGTGTGATCCTATTTATTTAGGTAAATTGATACATTTTTAGACCGACGCGACGAGAGTGGATGTTTTTAGGTGTAAAAGCCCCCCCCCAAAAATAGACTTTAGTGTCGTACAATAAATTGTATATAAATATTATCAATGAAATGCTTATAATTCACGGTAAAGTGCATTTTGTCGTGTCTACAGCATATAAACGGTGAGCCGGCGCGTCGCGTCGATACTGTCCGGCGCTGCCTGGCCGTCCGACGCGGCCCGTGATTGACACGCCGGGTTCCGAAGAGTTTTTTTACAACAATATTTATTGCCGTAGTGGTTCTATGGGCATGAATATTCATTTTTGCTTCTATCGACAAACAAACGCTGCTGTTGTGTTTTTAGGCAATAGTTATTTTGTGAATAGCTAAACTAAATGTAATCAACGTTCTAACCCATTCTATGTTCTAGAAAGCTTTGGAAACATGTTCTGTATTTCAAAGCTGTAAATTGATTGCGTTTAAAGAGAGTACAACAGCTGTTCCATAGTAGTGTTACATCACATCACAGCGAAATATATTGTCAAATCAATAGCTCGACGCGTAAAGTCTCCAATTTACTCACCATAAAATCGTTCAGGGTTCTATTCAGAGCCGAGTAATGTATGCTAGCTCTCGACTCGTTCAATATTGATGCAACACATTCACTCGCAGCCATTGTACGTCTATCGATAAGGTTGTCAACCGATTTAGATAAGACTTGTAGTGTTCGTGTGACGGGATGAGACGCCTGTCATGTTGTGGGTAATCTACTACATGAAGATGTTTGACTCTGCTTCTAGCAAACTGATATATTGCAGTTTGTACTGATTCGATCCTCAAAATTCTTCAAATATTGCTTACCTCTCTTAGACTTGTTGATCTACTAACTCTGTTCTTTAACGGTTTTTTGTCTTTTGAACCAAAAGTCTATCTTAAAAAATGACTTTGTCGTCAGTACAGCTTGTTCTAAGATGAGATTAGAAGGGGTGTAACATCGCTCGCTAGTTTAGTACACAACGTTACAGCTGACAGCGTGTTAGAAGACACATAAAATATTGTGTTTCCTACATACATGTCACTCTGCTTGATTTATTTCTTATGAAGCAACAGCAGATGCTAGGGAAATAGCTTCTAAGTGTTTAGTGTTTATGTCTCAAGCGTACTGTAGCACCGTTATTTTATTAGAGTTTTTTTTTTTAATGAAGCTATTGCAAGTTCTTTTAGATTATCACCCTTAACGCAATTCCCGACAAAGCAGCGATCATTTGCTTAACTCATAAATGGTCTTTTCTGTGTTTATATGTATGTGTTTGTGTGTGTGCTTATGTATGAGGTGCGTGTTTGTAAACTCCCACGATTGAAGAACAATCCTAGTGTGGGACAAGTTTAAAACAAACGAAAGTGCACCCATGCTCTGGTTCAAAACCCTATATATATCCCTACTGTAAGTAGTGTCACCACAAACTCAACTGCAGAAGGTGAACTCTGTAAAAAAACGAAAATTAACTCATACATGTTTGTATTGACGAATGTCATTTGTCTTTTTCCGACAAGGTGTGTATCACGCTGTACTGTTACTAAATCGTGCAGCCTCGCCTACATGCAGGACAGTTTCCTTGTAACCGACTCCTCCTGTACGTGCGTTTGGTTAGCCTTCTGCGTGTGTGTACGTAGTGGTTGTTGTACAATCCACACGTGCGCCGTGCATCGTTTGTACTCATTATGAAGATGCCGCTTTGTTCCCGCGGGTTGGCGCGTAAGTGCTAGATAAACGCAGGGACACGGGTAGTTATCGCGCGGAGCCACTGCGTGGGTGAGGGGGTGTTGCAAGCTTTACTTTGAGCCAGTCTTTAGAATTACTTCTAATGTTCCTCTCATACTCGATTACAACTAATTCTCGTTCCGATATTTTCTTTTATAAAAAAGGCGACAACTTTCATGTGTTGTACAATAGTAAGGTCTTCAAATCATCTGGTCTGATGAAGTACGCTTAATTTTCTGAACTACTGGGTTCTTTTCAAACAGTCGTGTCACGGATAAGACACCTAAAAAAACTTAATGAATTACGCGACTGTTATGCCGTAAGGCACACAGCTGTCTCTTGAAAACTGAAAATATCGGTTGCTTGTAGTTGTCCTAAATATTATTCATAGAACAAACTTATCGATTTTTTGCAATTCTCTATAATGAACATTACTCATGGCCCACTTGCCCATAAAGGGAGTAGGAGAAAGCCATAAAGAATGCAATATTGGATGAACGCAGTCAATGATTGCACATTGTGCGGCACGTGTGAGGGGCGTGTGCTGGGGCGCATACATGTAGTTTAGATGCATACGCACTTTTGCGAAACTTAATACTTAATGGATTTTACGGTTATCTAAGAATGAAAGTCCGTATAAGTTATCTGTTCCTGTGAGCTCGAATTTTATTTGTGGTCGGCGCAGCATCTCTTCCTCTTCCATTCTTCTCTGTCTGACTTCATCTCACAGGTAACATTATGTATATGTATTTCCAACCATATATTGAACACCGACACGAGCTTCGCATTTCATTTGCTGGTTAAACTTCTCGTGTAGTCAAGATTAGTTGCACCTAGGTAAAATAAGACTATAAGATCTAAGCTGTAAGTTTTGGTTTCACCACCCAATTGTTAAGTTTCATGTGTTTAGATTGTCTTGAAAATATCCTACAATAGCACGTAAAGTGACCTACAAACCCGCTAAGAATTTAAGCGCAGTCACGTTAACTAATTCCTATTAAGATTCCGGGGCGCGGGGCGCGGGGGTAACACTATTATTACGGGAACAATATGTGGCAGTGTGTTAGGGGGTCGCGGGATCGACCCCCGGGTTGTACAGGGAGAGCGCTATTGTTGTCGGCGGGATGTGTTTTAGAACATTCGCTATAAGCATAGCTGTAGCACTTGTTTTGCAACAAGTTGCTAAGTTTCTACAGATATATACAATTATATCAAACCTGCAGATTGTCTGTCTTCGTCTCATACTACAACAATAAAACCTTATCATCTCCATCCCAGTTTAAGAGTTCATCAATATCATTGTAATAAAAATTGAGCGTCATATCACGTGGATATAAGATCAAATTTTCCTACTTTTTTCTGCTAAACTAGACGTTTTGTTCCCGCACAAAATACCTTTGTTAACTCGAACACTTCGCCAAAACCTCAGCTCATATATGTACATACATACGTGTGAACGTACGATATTTGTGTGTGCTCCAGTGCGTCAATCCGGTCCAATGTCAAAGCCTGTCAATTCTTTGTGCTAACACATACATATGCATAAGTTTACCTGTTGATATGTGGAAGCGAGATGAATCCTTTATCACAGGAGCCGGGCCAGTTGATCCATCCGCATTGTTCGCTCAAAGAATATAGCACGTAAACCCTTCTGTTATGTGTATTGTGGCGCTTCAATCATTTTTCTCTGATATTGTTTAGTTTCGGGGATTATTTTGCGACACACGCTAGTAAGCTTTTGTATTTAGAGTTCCGTATCCAAAGCGTAAAACGGGACGTACCTACTGATACTGCGCACTACTGTCTCATGAACAGCAATAGTAAGACGGTTGAAGTGGTCACTAGACCTGGATGTAATAATATTTTAGGGGCGTTTTTCATGCTTTTATGTCATTTTTAAAAGCTTTTTAAGTCCAAAAGCATTGCAAGATGGAAAGTATTTAAAATTATTATTACTTACACCAGTAGGTAGTCTTTAACCCTTCCTCAATTATGTTTGAACCCGATGAGAGACAGGCTTGTTAAAAAGTCTTTAAATATATTATAGACAATAACATCTATGCGAAGTACTCTTATGATTCCCTACATAACTTTTCCTTATTAATATCACCCCTAACATAAAACTGAGTTTCTAGCACACAATTTATTGTACTAAGAACTGCGGTCCGGCTTACCCCTGGCGAGGGTGCAACGAGCCGAGATATTAGCCGATAGCCGATTGATAGCCGATCGCCGATTGGGCCGACAGCCGGCCTGGCGCGCGGGTAGAATGCCAATGTACTGATATGAGTTAAGTGGTGTTAACTTATAGTCGATGGTCATTTTGGTGCGTAGTTTGGGTATTTTGTAGGAGTGGAGTGAGTGAGCACCAGCTTAGGCGAGCTATGTGGTGGTCTCGCACATTACATTGATGTTACTATAATTATAAATGCTTACACATGCTTTAAGTTTGTAGGGATGTGTGTAGTTGGAACAATATTTCAAATAATAATGTTGATTTAAATATTTCAAAAATGGGGCACCTATGTATGTCTAAGAAATTGCGATCGCGAGCTATAGAATGGTGTCATTGAAAAAAAAATGTAAAACATTTTTCATTCCATGGAACTCAAACACGGGACCCGGTGCTCATCAGTCGCCCTTCGCCCTCAGAAATCGATCCGAAACATTTCTTGTGGTTGCGTCCTCAGCACGCCAGTGTAATTTCAAATATTACAGTCAAGTTGTTACGCAATATTCTGATCATTTTCAGTTCTTATCGAACTGTAAGAAACTTTTGACATTATCTTGTCATGGCTCACAAAAGTGTAAAAGTATAACTTTTTAAGTCGCCGAGAGTTCGGAAGTTTCTGACCCTTAGAGCGCTTGATTCACCCTAGAGAATTTTGTAGCGCGTATTTGGCAAAAAACCTGTCGCGTGGTTCCCGATATCATCGCATGAACCGGTAGATGTCATTACTAACATTCGAGGCAAACCGAGCGCAGATCCGCTAGCTTGAAAGCTCTCTCACTTTTTTATTAGAATATCCCAGTCTTCCGTTTTCTAAACAAATTATGTCTTGTGACTTCGTTTATTTCGTATAAAACTGATAGCAACAATATTATTCTAATTTAAAGATCGGATACCTCACACCGAGTTCATTAAATCCAGTTAGAGAAACATCAACGGGCTTAAAAAATAGCTCCCCAAACAAGTCGGTCCTCATTACACAGCACCCTGTAACTTATTACCAAATAAACATCCTGTATTTGCACTAAACATTACTACGGAGGGCTCGACCCTCACTGCTGAAATACATCACGATAAACAACCTTATTTATAACACGTTAAGAGTGAATATCGCTTGACAATATTTGCTAATTATTGGCTCACTTGCCTTAACTATATTCAATTACGTATAAAAATGTACTTTGTGACTATAAAATAAGATTGAAATTAGCTTGATGAGGTATTGCAGTAGATTGACTTATTAACTAACATTTGAAGGCAAAGTAAAATCAATCTTATCACTACGGGATAAGGGTTTATTATTAAACTGAATATGGAATATAGTCGGACACCTAAGCTTTTATATTTTTCTTACGTGTATCTTGCAAACAAGTGTGAGGGGAATGTTAGGGGAGGATAGAATTAATTGATCCCTCCTTAAGACCGAGGGGAGGGGGGTCCATGAGACTATCTTACTGAGTTGTTTAGTGAGATAGGCCCGGGATATAATTTATTTTGTGATTAATTTAAGAACAATCTCAGGCTTTACTTTGTCAAAGTAATTGAAATAGGATAATTTAACTATTTAAATGTTATTTCTTGCAAGGGTGGGTGATGGGGAACATTATAATGGCACAGATTTTTTGTAAGAAGGTTATATTATCTTAACCTCGCTAGAACTCTGATTTTGTTATGAAAATATATAAACAAGAAACTGTTTTCATGCCAAACACAACATTTTCATAGCGCGGAGTACATTCGGAGGAGGCGTAATGTTTGCGTTTGTGCTCTAACTAAAGGTCGCGATATAACCTTTCCGCACTACCACCTCCCACTGAACTGAAAATAACGCTTCCTATTTCAAAATAATTTACACGGTACGCCCTTCCCTAACCTTCTATTCGTATAATGTGCTGTAGCTCGACGTCGTGTCCTCTCCTACTCAGTTAATAAATTAAAAGCATCTCAAGTTACACCCGGAATAGTACCGCACCGCTTGCTATAGATAAACTTATTAAAAAGGGTTCCCCACTATAGCAAGAATAAAACCTATTATTTTTCTAATGACTGTCTTTAACACAACCCAATATGAACTTTAAAGTCCGCCTCATAAAGTTGAATATCGAAAATGAAACCATTCATGTCATTGTATTTCTGAATCAAATATCGTCTCTATGCTGATGAGTTTAAAGTTTCAAATAAAGAAACATATGGTAATAATGCTATTTACGTGAAAATATACTGTCTGGATAATTAGTTTTGCGTTCAATCTCGCATAACGCAGTTTCATACATTTCATGCATGTCAGAGGATTGTGAATCTAATGTGTTAGACTTAAGGTATATTATCATTTGTTGGTGACAACAATGAATTTATTACTATTCGGGGTACAGATGAGTTTTGTACGTAATTGTTGGAATATGTCGAGATGTAGGTTTTGTGGTAATCACTACTTTATGCAATTGGGTCGAGTCGAGTACGAGACTGCGGAATCCTTCTGTTGCAGTTAGTGAAAAGTCGTTCATATATTGATGTAAGGACACAGATGATGTACCTACTGGAGACGTAGATGCTAGTAAATGATGAACTGTTACTTATATCGATACTTGACCACCGATCCATTTCTGTCCAACATTGTTATTGGATAAGCGCTTCTAATCATTTGGTGTGTTACTGCTATACTCTTGTCCAGACGCCAGCAGATCAAGCTACCTACACGAAATTGTCAAATTTTCCCAATCAATTTTTAACCATATGCTTCAGCGATAAAGTTAAAAATTTATAAAAAGATAAAAGATAAAAAGTCATTTATTCAAAGTAGGCTGAAAATCAGCACTTTTCGAAGGTCAGTTCTACAAAAGACAGCCCCAAAAACGCCCGCCCTTCACCACTTCCTATGTGTTATCGCTGGGAAGAAGAAATGGTGGAACAAACTCCCCAGCAACACAATTCTGTCTGTATGGTTTGAAGAACCGATTTTATATAAAACAAAGTATACATATACACAAAGTACACATAACAATACATGAAGTATTAAATTCACTAAATATCTAACCATGTTGGCTAACACACATCTTTCTACCCATACCTATTAAAAAAATAATTATTATTATTAACTCAAGCAGCTACAAAAAAAAAAAAACAGGTTAAATATATTCTATTGCCTCCATTTGGGGTAATAAGTAAAGGTATATACATGGATTGTGCCCACCAACATGTGTAAAGGTTTTGTGAAAACGGTGAACTAGGACCACAATTCACAATACAAGTAAAGCAAATTGTATAAACTAACTATGAAAGAATATGCAGTCAGTAAGACGACCTGGCATCACAAGCAGCACCCGTTCACGAGCATAACGCGAGGATCAGCCATCGCCTCCCTCGCACATTTTTGAGGGAGGGAGGCAACCCGACCGCCGACGCTACCGCAAGCAATGCCTTCTAAGGGAGCATGACGACTCACTGCTGCTCAACAATAAAGCGGATAACACTATGAAGTTAGCAGTCACTAGTAGACCATTTTCAATACTGCAATGCAGCCCATCGTAAATAAATTACACGACGAGAGTAATTTGTCAGTGATAATATAAAAAGCATTAAGAAATTAATAAATAATTTACTTTAATTAACGACAGATTGTAGTAGCTTGCTTGATGTGCTGGCGTCTGCACATTTTAGTATCATAAGCTTGATGTGACCCCTTCTTGACCAATCTTTAAAGTATTTTTATTATATTAAATGGTTAGCCAATTTAAAACAGCAACAGCATAGTTTTCTATAGCGAAACTGAATAATTGGAGGGTATCGTGGCGGACTGCCCTCGTGGCGGAGTGCGTGGGCACATCTAAGTATTGCGAGCAGCGGAGGGCACTTCAGCGCTTAAATAAATTACACCACGAATAGAATGTAATGGCGTTATTACACTAGGCCGTTCACCCGAATTCTAATGGTTATTGAATTCGCCCTAACGACCGATATATACGTGAAACGGTCTTATGTTATGTGTGTCTTATATAAGCTTCACCGAATTACGCTAGTCGGCATTCTGATACTGCCGCCATCCTCCAATATTTTTGCCGCTCTGAAGTTAGACACGAGTCTGTAAAATACGCAAAAAGGATAAATAAAACATGTAACACGAACGCTACGCATCAAATGACTCTCATAAGAGCGGTAAGTTACTTGTCGACAGCTCTAGAATGTTTTTGGGAACATTTTGATAATTGTGAAGTCATTACGTGGCTAAGATCGGACTAGCAAAGATATTTGACGACGACTACGGACTGTATTAAATATATTAGCTTCTTAATTGGGTACCACAATTGATTACATACTATAGTCAAACTCTTTATCACTGTTGAAAATGCGAATGCGAGTTTGTTTTATAAAAATAATAAATAAATCGGATTAGATATGGGATCTGTGTTATATTAGGTAAAACCAGTTCCGGGGAACCGTGCTGTGTGATCGTGGGCTAGTTACTTTTGTACCTGAAAGCGGCTGAAGCGTGTTAGTGGATGTACAAGTATTATACTTATGATATTCTAAAGACTGTCTCGATTGTCTAGTAGTCGCACAGCGCGACTGCTGTGCACGGGCTCTCGTTTTCGATTCCCGAGTCGGGCCGAAATCACTTTGTTGTTTTTAATCATCATTCTAAAGACATAAACAGCTGGTGAAGTAATCTCCTCAGAACGTAGTTCCACGAGCCGCGGCTTCGGCGCTAAATAAAACCATACATACGTACGAGTACAACAGTTGTGATATCTTCACTCAGTATGTTCGGGAACACAATAACACCAGAAACGTGTTGTTTGTTTTCTAAATGAATGAAGATGTGTACGTTGTGTGGTTTGTTTCTGAGCGTGCTGACCTGGAGAACACACCGATTATGATGTTTAGAGAGATTCAATCTCAACGAGAGATTGAATCAGGCAAGGGGGGATATAGAATATGTTTTGGTAATTTGGTTACGTTTTCGGAGGAAACATGGTTTATATGGATTATTATTGTATAGAATTAAGAGTTGCGATAACAAGGATATGTTTGATAATAAAAGTTGCTTTAAACTTTTACCTGGTATGCAAGAAGTCCTCCAATATATTTTTTCTTCAGTGACACGGTTTGCTTAATGCAGTTGGAAACAAACTCGCAGATAGGACTCGACTGTCGGAAGCGTAGGAGCGTCGCACCATTTCCTGTGTGCGGGTATAAAAATAATGAAATTATTTGCATTCATGTAAACCTGGTTATATAAAAACATCACATATAGCCAACAGAGCATCTTTTCATTTCGACAAAAAACGTCGGCGCGCACTCTCCGTATAACACGTAAGTAAGTTACTGTCAAAGTATTCGCTATGAGGTGGAGGCGAGCTCTCTATTACATTTCACGAGTGTATTGTTTCGCGCGCGGCGTGCTCCTTTATCTTATGCTGATGTACGAATAATATCGCACGACTTTGAGGATTCGTCATGGTTAAAAGAATAAACAGAAAGTTTGGTTAAGGAGGATCTTTAAAAAGCTTTTGGATTTTGACTATTGTTCTCTATTTGGCGAATCTCACATAGCGCCGCACACCGCCGCGGTAAGCGGTAATCGTCCAAAATTGAGTATCTTTACAAATAAGTATAAAATATCGCCTGCAGTGACAGTCTAAATAAAGAATTGTTAACCTGTCGCTTCAGCCCTGTATACATATACATAGATAGTACCACATCACCACAAGCAGCGCAAAGCGTACAAAAAGACACATAATAACCCCTTTTAAGTGCAGCGTTCAGAGAGCACGGCAGTTTTCTTTTTAAAAAGACATTTATCCTCCTTAATTTATTCGCAACATTTTATTTTCCGGGGCAAGTAAGGCTGGGCGCACACGGGCACCGCGGCCGCAATTAGTCGCAAATTGTCGCGCGTCTAGACGCCGCCTATTTAGTTTTATTATGCAAGTCTTTCAGCACTCGCCGTGGAGCATGAGCACTATAAACATTTCATTGCAAAAGGTCTATTTGTAACAAAAATTAAAAACCATTGTAATATATTTTCCTACTCTCTTCCGATGACATCTTCAACATTAGCATAATAGCAGCATGGAAATATTTTTTTCTTTCAACGATTATTATGCTTTGAGTATGTACCCTACGAATCACATACAATAACATTGATACCATTACAATATATTTTGGTTATTGCTAGTATTTCTGCCATTATGTTTTCGTGAACATCATTTAGAGAGGCTTCTGTGTCTATCTTCTTATGTAGCACCTTTCTCCATAGCTAAAGAAATACAATCCAAGTGCCTCACCGTGGATGTTTAAGAAATCCACCTTGGATGTTACCCATCTTCAGAATTAAGCAAAATGTCGCACTTATTGCGATAACGAAGACGAGTGGTCGTGCCTTCAGTTTAATGGCAACGGGAGTGCTTTTTTACACTTAGTGTTGACTTACGGATTTACATAACGTAATACATAGTTACATTTTTCCTAAAGAATTACCAACAAAATTGCTGTAAAAAATATCTAAGGCTATTTACTTGTCTGATGTCGTCAGATTTAAACGTATGGAAAACGAGGATATGCTGCGTCAACTCCAAACATAATTGTGATGAGGACAGGAAGATGACGATGATAGAAAGACGTAAGATACGAAATTTGTTCACCAAATGTGCAATGTATCCTCAAAAGGTTAATGAGGTCTAAATATTGCTATATTTTACTTTTATCCCTAGTCGCTAAGTAGGTAGCCAGTGGCAACCGATCAATCAGACACTAACACTCCAAAAGGCCATTCAGTCATCATTCGCCATCGCAGTCGAGAAGCTGTCGGCGTTACGTCCGAGTGGCGCGCTCCGACTGCCGCGAGACACCTTGATTGATTGCCAGACAGATGTTGTTGAGAGCTCGTTGCAATTGTCAGTCAGTAGGGCATTAGGTAATTTGGGGGCTCCGCCTATCTTCTACGTCGTTGGATGTGGTCTCGTCTTATATGTTTTTAGCGCGCTTTTCAAGAGTTTCCACTGTCGTCAGGATCAGGATCAGATGATGGAAACACGTAGAAATAGCAACTCTCCAAAATTGTAGACAAGCATCGGATAAAATCATTCAGATGTATGCCTGATGACACTACAAAACAGCTAAAGCTTGGAGTCATACGGGACTTCTCAACGATATATATCTCACGACGTGTAGGCTTATTTCAAGTTTCAATTCCTCACACGACAAACAAGTCGTCCACATAGGTCTGCTCGACGTAACCGCAAATTGTTCTGTAAAGGAAATAGCGGGTGACGTCACAGGCCGCGCCAATATCCGGCGCCGGCGAGCTTCCACGAGGAAATGGTCAAATGATCTTACGTTATAGTGTTTGTGTGTATATGGGTAGTTGCTTGCAACAGCGCCGATGTGTCAGTGTGGCTGAGGCCATACTAGGTCTAAACTGGATCTTTTTCTTCCATTTTCTCTTTAAATTCATTAATAAATTAAGCTTCAGTATTTACTTCAACCATGCTGCTTTTTTCTTTATGTCAATTTCTTCGACTGTCTATCTAGGCCCTGCCACGTTCAGAATGTCGTCGTTATATTCCATTTCCCAAGTTCGGTACTGCGACAGAAGTGGCCAGTGTCTGTCACACGTGATACAATTTTTCAACAGCTCCAACAAGCCAAAACTAAATTGAACGTCAGCATTGGCCCTTAATCTAC
Organism: Heliothis peltigera; assembly: GCA_958496145.1. NCBI lineage: Eukaryota > Metazoa > Arthropoda > Insecta > Lepidoptera > Noctuidae > Heliothis > Heliothis peltigera. The sequence goes on along the minus strand of OY292348.1, from coordinate 86,598 downwards.
GCAGGGCTAGTGTGAAATATCCTCCGCAATCTCTATAGGTTCGCGGCCCATATCCGTCAGAGCGCCGGTTCGGATACGCCGTGAAATATGTTCGGGTATCGCCGGCCGTCCGTCACCACACAACGCAGATTTGTATAGAAGGCCCACGCGACCTACTGTGGGAAGAAGCTGAGTGAGTGGTTAACATCTGGAGCTGTAGATTGTTCTATATAAAATAAAGCATTCATAAACTGTAAATAAAAGGAAAGTGGCCTTGTATAATGACTGTTAAACGTGATAGTATTTATTGAAGAAATAATAGATTTGTGCCAGCTATCGCATAGCCTGATCTCAGAAGTGTACTGTGTAAGGCGTATGCAAAGGTAAATAATTAGTTATTGGTAGAGTTATCAGTCTAGAGCCGAAAGTCCGAGTAAAGGCATTTTTGCTGCGTGCTTCATTACCACGGGATGTGGCCAACCTTCTGTACTTAGTGTGATGTTGGCGGGTCGAAGGTGTCTCAATCACGTAGAATCAGGTCGCGTGGCCCGACCTGACTCGATTGTGATTTTGTTAACGGCTTCAGGGTTGCCACTGTATTACATTCCCTATAGTTTCACTTTTTCACTTGAACTTTGAAGGATTTAAGTTTTCTTTATCTATATTTTCAAATGTTTATCGAATAATGAAACCTAGATCATGCGACGTCCAAAAAGAAATAATGTCACTCGTGATTTTATTGTCCGTTATAATGTTCATAATCATATTCATTAGTTCCCTCGCACTTAATGCGGAAGAAATAAATAACGACAAGAAGAATGTAAGTTAATCTTCTTCGTTAAATAGGAACACATCGTTGGTTGAGTTTGTTGTACATTTGTGTTCAGATCTATAACAGTAACAGCGTAAGACGTATAATCCTCCAGACGCAACACAGACGCCACATGCTTAATTCGACCCATTTAGATTGGACGTGAATACAGAATGCTCCCAACAAACGTATTATTTATTCCTAGTTTATTTGCTTCTTATTTCTAGCTATCTTTAGTTGCTTCGTGAGATTAACTGTGGCACATTAAACAAACAAAATTACCAGAATAAACCAGCTTTACCAAGGGGTATCGGGTTGCCCAGGTAACTGGGTTGAGGAGGTCAGATAGACAATCGTTCCACGTAAAACTCTCAGCTCAGCCGCATCCGGTTAAGGCTGGAAGCCGACCCCATCATGGCTTGGGAAAAGGTTAGACAGATAATACCAGATTATATCAGTCCGACACTTTGCTTAGTAAAATGACACAAACAAATAACTATCACCAGGAATATTAAACTACTGCTCAGTATCAACCCTATAAATAATCACGATCGAATCCTGAACACCTGCCGACGCGGCGTCTCGTGGGACAGCTTCGAGAGACGTGCTATACTTACTACGGAGGAAGCAGACTTTACTAATATACCCTGGGAATGTGCTCAACGAACTACCAAGAGGACATGGAAGCAAAGAGACAAGCCCTTGCCTTGTATTAGCGTTCGTATTGACGACAGCTATTTGTTCAATTCAATACACATGCTGGCTCTGTACTCCCGTTACAAACTCGAACACTTCAGTGACGCGAGTTCCAAAAGCACAACAATTTTGTGCAATCTGACTGACTGCACGGCCAACTCCAAAGACTTAGTCTTGCTCTCGGTTCACACAACATCGACTTTACTATCTATTTTCAAAAACCAAAACTACTCGAGTTGTTTTTCATTCATTCAAATATCTTTTTTTGAGTCAATAGAAACTCCAGTAGTTTTAGAAACTGCGCAAATTTTTATACAAATGCGACCAGCATCTTGTATCAAAGAAAGTTCTGCCTCTTTTTTTTTCGTGTGAAATCATTAAAATGTCCCCTCCCGCTAAGGGTGCAGCTGGAGGGAGTGTCAGACTCTTACTGACTAAAACCCACTATGTTCCTTCTGGAGGTCCCTGTGTGCCAGGGCCACGGTATCTGTTACGAACAACCCGCAGCCCAGGCAGACCCTGTCCCTAAAGGGCTCTAAAAGGGCTCCTATGTTGCTGACATCTCTTCGAGGAGAAGAAAGTTCTGCCTGACTTGGTATGTGGTAAGGCTTTTTTGAATAAATTGGTTCCGAAAAAGCGTCATGCTATACATATACTAACTTAACTTTGTATGTGCATCCTAACTACACAATTCACTGTAAACCGTACAACATTACTCCAAATAGTTCAAGTATAACTATTTTTGCTACATATGTATATGTATGTATATTTTGATGTATTCATAGGCAAAGTAGTGTTCGCGTTATTTTGATGACGCTCGCAGAATGAGACTACAAAGACCAACTCCTAACCCAATGCATTAGTGTTGCATATCTCCGTACATTATGTGCGCTGCTGGTGCACTCGCCAAACGTTCCGCACGCTAGTGACGGCGCAAGTTTAATTGAAACTATTGCATTCGGGAATAGTTTGACTTCATTATTTTGTGGAGGGACTCTCGGCAATATACCGTGGTTACATTGATGCTAGTCGACATTGTTTTCACACCTATTTCTTATTCTTAACTTTTTAATCGATGATTCAAACAAGGAATTTTAATAAGGTACCAATCATTTTTCATAACTTAAGCAATCTAAATGATAAATGGTCGTTTGTCAAAACATCAGTCAAGGAAATCTTTTAACTATTCCTTTCGTCGAGTGACCCAAAATGTTTCGGTCTCACTCTGCACCTGTACTCCAATCTGCAGCACTCAACGTAAATAGAGGGCATATTACCGCGAGTCCGGCTGTCCTACATCCCGCCATTTTTCAATCATGGCCGCGCGCTTTGTTTGACAGATAGTTTTTCCCTCCATCGTGATTCGTGATCAAGGCGCATCCATTCTGCCTTTGTGTGCCAACTGCGGCGCTGTGACACAGATATTGCGCTCTTTTATGTCAGATTGGGCCTTTTTTTAAGGTCGGTTGTAGTGTTTAAGAAAGCGATAATGCCACTTACATCAACTTAAACGTGAACAAAACCAGTCCACCGCCAGTGATTTTGTTTAAGTTCGCTATTTTTTTACGTTTATTCCTTGAGGCTTTTGTCAAAATATATCAATCTTTTAGCAAAACGAGTGGCTCTTGTTATCAGCTATTACTCAGCACCTCGTTGATAACAAAGTGACGACTGAGGAGCATAAAGTTCGGCAGCAGTTGAGCGAGTAGTACAGCAGCCCGCCGCACTCGATATAAACTGATAACGAGTTGTGCGCTAAAGGGCACGCGCGCGCCTCTATGTGTATGCAAGTTTGTAACTTAGATTAGCTCAAGGGTAGTTTGTAGTTTCGTGGGCTAAGCGCCGCTGATACTTAGCGTGTGCACTTTAGGTCATATATTGCTGATTGAAAGTTACCGAATAACATTTTCAAAGGAAATAAGTGATAAACACTTATCATAAGACTCGCGATGTAAAAAGCTTGCGAGAAAATATCGATTTTTTTTTGTTTTGTCGCAGTTTTGTGTGAAAAATCAACCAACACTGAAACGAACGAGAAATAATTTCCAATGTTAAAACCTATTTATAGTATTAGTTAAGTCATCTTATCACAGCATATCGGCGTCCTGTACCTCAGTAACATAATCCCCTCTGCTGATAACGCTGAACTAGTTCAACTTCACTCAGGTAACAAAAACATCTCACAACTGTGTTCCCCGATCGTTCACAAATACGACTAATTCGTCCGTCTCTCCCCTATGTCTGCGAAGTTGGAGACTGTTATATCGGTTTGTACGAGTTTTACGACGAGTCCCTGTTGGGTGCCACGAGCGAGGTGCCGACGGCGGCCCGGGGGTTGTATGTCAATGTTGACAGCTAGTGACGTTGATGCATGTCAGTAAGGGCTAAAACTTTTAAAAAATTGTTTGTAAGGTGTGGTCTGTTATGTGTTGAGGAAATGTAACGATGTCTGATTTTTGTACTTAATCTTTTAGTTATAGTTTCTTAGATAGATATGCATAATTGGAAGCTATTTGATACACGATGATCTTGGTCAAAAATATTGTTATCAGACAGAAACAAAATTTTAGCGCTGGAACTATAGGACATGTAAAAAAATGTTATCCTGCTGGAAGGAATCTTTAGTTCCTAAACCGAGAGAAATCTATAAACAAGAGTATGAGCTCGCGACCTCTGGTTGGCCTACTGTTGCGTTTAGTCTGTGATACGAACTCGCATAAATCATAACGTAACAAAGAGCTCGCATTAAGCTGCCAGTACAAATATTGCTGGGAGCAGACGTGCCAATGAAAACCAATATTGTTACGAAAATACTACTTAACACATATCGTCGTGAGTGTGTGTAACTTACTTATAATTTTCGCACTCATATCATCGACAATTATATTTAAGACCCATTTAATGATACCAGACTTTGGCTGTATGCGGGAAAGCGTGAAAATGTCTTGTTGTGTCTAGACATGCCTTAGAATAACGTTTGCTGTGGAAACTTATTGCCATTCCAGTGTAATTGTTCAACCGTTGCCCGATTGCTGCGCAATGAGTGGCCCGTAGAATATTTTTTTATCGCGCAACTTTTCCGAAGAGCCGCGGTCAACTGGTTGGGTTACTGAACAAAACTGTGCGTATATCGATTGGTCGCGGCCTCGATTTGCATAGTTCCCCAACTTGTCACTGAAGTATGGAGGGACCGAGGGGGAGGAATTTATCTTGGAATACTTTGTAGGACATGACAGCGGCTTGCTTTAAGAGGGCACTTGGGAGTTGCTACACTTTTATGTTCTACTATGGCGTGAGATTGGAGTTAATGCGGACGTAACCTTAACCTGATAGTTTGACTTGTTTCGAGATAAGCGCGGTTCGCCCGGCCATCACGAAGATAGTACGACTGGCTTACTGTCTTATGGCTACCTGTCCTGCATGCACAGCATATTCTCCGAAGCACCCTGAATAAGCCCTACCAGCATCCAGCATTATATACTCATAGTAACGCTCTTTAGTGCGGATATAGCCAATTTCCTTGTATCCCTGATTAATGTGCAATATCCGAGTCGCATCGTGCACCGGCGCCATTCTAATTGACCTGATTCCACTGCGTTGCAGTCCATTGTGTGGTGGTCTGCAGGCCACTCGCTGATGGAGATAGAGCATGCGTTGCACTCATTGTGGGTGTATGTCGACAATTGGAACAACTGTTTTCAAGTTATGTTTAGTCTTTCTGAGATCTGTGATGTTGCAACAGTCAAACTTTTTTGGTCAGCTTACTCAGATCGCTGGTCAGAATAAAGTTGAAGATAATACTCAATTAATGGACCTTGTACCACCCCTAACACAATCTACGATGGCGCTACGCACAAACACGATAGTCACAAATCAGAACAAACACCAACTCGAGTGGTGGACACACACGGGAGTCAAACCCCACGGACAGCTGTCAGTCAGGTAGCGCGGGTCGCCATTGACATAATGTGGCGCGCGGCGACGGCGGCGCGGGCTAATGTTGACTGAGCGCATATGCTGCGGTTACTGTTCGGTGTCAGCATGGAATACCAATAAATGTTATCAGCACTCGAATGTAGTTTTTGTGTATTTAGCTGGGTGAATAATCCATTTACTGGTTAAGCATTTGAGTTGTATGCAGAATTCATCTATCTACACTACTATTACAAAGCTGAAGAGTTTGTTTGTTTGAACAAGCTCTCAAGAAATTTTGATCCAATTAAAAAAAAATATTTCTTTCAACTTCTAATGTATTAATGTAAACTTTTGTACATAAACTTACTTGCTACGATAAAACCCTAAGTACAGACTTCATAGTCAGAGTTTGCTTTAAGCTGAGCTAGAAGAACATAAGGAAGCAAATGATCCTCTTACTATACTTTAAGTACTAATTTTGTTAATTCTGATCCATCTAAGTTCTGCGTCCAGTTATCCCCTTTAGAATACAGGAACCCTCAAAACATTTGAGATAAGTTACATCAACAGTAACCACTCCCGATAGTATCGGTAGTCAATCAGCTGTGATCGTCATTTAATGGGATGTCGCGCAGCCATCACTAGTGATTTACCGTCGGTGCGCGCGCGCATGCGGGCGGACGCGATCGACAGGCGGTGCTTTATGCGTGTGCCACTGTGTAAGTGGGACTGCAGAAGGTACATACTAATGTTATTGAAAATTAGCTGAAGTAGGAAAGATTATTGTATGGCAAGTTATATTTACTTAAATGCTACTACCTACTCGCTTTAATTTTGTTAACGTGTCCTACACTTATATATTTTTTTAAAAGTGTTTGTTGTTTTTTATGTTTACAAATATAAATAAAGTTACAGCTGTAGCAAAAGATAAGAATGACATTCACTACTGACGCAGATGTTTCACTTTATTGTCCGGGTTTATGAAGTCGCTGCGATGCCCATTATTTGATAACATTGTTTATGTTCCAAAAATAAATAAGAAACCAAGTAGTAAAGATTATTACGACGTATATGGGGTATTTCTTCATTCAATGTGTTTAAACGTGTCTTGTACAAACATAACCTTCTGTTCCGGCTGCAGCGTGACCGCGCCCGTCAATTGGCAATATATCGCGGTAGTATTGGGTCAGCAGATGGCAGCCGATAACGCGCCACTGACACACGACTCCCCCGCGGTGCGCGCGTAATCTGCCGCTGTTTGTATTGTAATGCTGCCATCCACTTATCTGTAGGGTCGTACATGCTTTTGGAAAATTCGAGCAAATTTTTCTTGGTAATTCAAGTGCATATGTTGTATACTGAAAAGTGAGATATATTTACCTGATCTCGCAATACTACAGACGTACGGACATACCTACAGAATCTTCTTCCAACCGTCCGAAAATTAGAGATGTTACTATACTACAGATGGGCAAACAAACGTTAGTTCGAATCTAGATACATACCTGAACATGTTTACATAGATTTTCTAGCTAGACCATTGCGAGCTTACTGAACTTTGATTGGTTGCTTGTGTTGTCACAAATATATAGGTAGCAATTGGTAGAAAACAAGACTCTACTTATAGTTCATGTTACAGCAGCTGCTTATATTTGAAGCCTGGCGAATTACAACATTGTCACTGTCCAGTCTGAAACCAACCACTTACACAACAATCTAATACACACACACGTGCATCCAATCAGACAGTGCGCAAACACGAGTGGAGCACTCTCGAGCACAATGAACACGTGCGGTTGCGGTCCGCCTCGGATATGGACGCTCCCGCCTCGGACACAGCTCGCGGGTCACGGCGCGATTGTCTCCGGACCAAACGTTTGCTGATGAGTCTGTGGCTCCAACCTTGCGTTATTTGCCCCAGTTGTAAGCTTTTGTTGCTTGTGGACTGTATGTTCTGTAACGAATATTAAGACATGCCAGCTTATGTCCGCGTTCCTTGAGCACGCCCTCAGATACTAGGCTTTCTAAAACTGAAAAGTTTTATATTACATTAGAGCCAGTTCAACCATGACCATTTTTTCCTCCGTGTTCGGTTTGAATTGGGTATTGGTTTGCCCAGGTAACCGGGTCGACAAGGTCGGGTCAGATTCGCTCAACGTGGCACACATACTCAACTTCATCCGGTAAGACTGGAAGCGGACCCGAACCTAGTTGGGAAAAGCCTAGGCAGAGGATTTACATTTTGAAAATGTTGGGTATTCCCGCAGGTTACTGCACGTGACGTGTGGTTTCCCACGCGGATTGCAAGGACGATATGTATGTAGGTCAATTGTTGTTGGCTCTCAGTTTGTTGAAGGATATACTGTCTACACAGCGGCTGCTATTGTTGTGTACCTCGGGTGTCTCACTGTTTACTGTAGTTATATAGTGTAAACATACTTGTAGTTGGTAATTAATTTTATTTATTTGTTATACTGGAGTTTGATGTCTGTTCTTCGATTCTCAATTTTCCGCACAACCAAATAAAGATTCGTGAACGGCCAGTAGTTATGCATGTTTATCAACTTTTTTTATCGTAAGTAGAAAAATAACTATTAAACTGCTTTTATAACCCTTTTTAAGTATATTGCAGTTAATAGACCTGCATTGAAATGATTTGACCAAGCAAATTCCTTAACAAGTCATAACCCGCTTGGCCGGTGGGCTTTCCCAGCGATAGTACACAAACGAGCAGTTAAGTAATAGTCGTGCGATAGTCGCGATAACTGCGCACGCCATCTTTTGTTGCGTGCCCCATATTGTGTTAGCGTTACTACGGCCGGCAATGCGTTGTGACATCCACCCAGGACGAAACTAACGTAACGTTTTACAATACTAAGATATGGAGTGTTGCAAAACTGACTTTTGAAGTTGACGATGCGTATGTTCAGTCAGTAGTGGTAGTAGGCACCACTAGTAGTGTAATAGGAACCACTGTGATTCCTATGAGGGAGGATACGTTTGTATGTATCAAGTTAAATAACAACAGTTAGTACCTACTTTTTTTGTGTCCGATTAAATTTTGATTTCATGACTGCTTAGCTTTTCCAATGTTAGTTTTTGGTTCCGCCGAACTTGGCACGATAAACAGAACATATGGAAGCTAAAATGTTTTTCGCATTTCAAACAAACATAATTTCGGATTATGCGAGATGCCCCAAATATTCTGAAAAAGGTGATAAATGAAAGTACGCATTACAGCCTACTCGTCGCCTTGTACGGCAGCTCGCAACTCGACCATCTGATGTCTTTGTAACGCATCTGGGAGCGAACAGATGTGCGATTGTTTTGATCCACTCGATCGCGGGTAAACATCGTGATCTCATGCCAGGGTCATCAATGTTTACCGTACACTGTAGGTTGTTTTTATGCTCCTTATGAAATTCCTTTGCCTAAAATTCGATGCTTTGAGGAAAAACATACAAAATCTGAATACCACGTGCTGCATTACGGCGCATTTAAATAAGTACCAGAAACAGAAACGTGACAGAAACCATAATAACAGACTTCTCTTCTCTTGTCCCGCAGGCGGCGAGGACCCAACAGACCCCGGCGTCCGCTTCACGACTGAGCCAGCGGACGCGGTGCTGGCACCAGGCGAGGCAGCGCTACTGCCTTGCTCGGCGGCCTCGAGGCGCGCCATACGCCTCGCGTGGCGCCACAGCGTGACCGCGCCGCCTACCCGGGACCATGCCATTACGGATACCGATAAGTATAGGTGAGATTGTTAAGACATTTCTTAACAGACGACTCCACCTCCGTCTGCGCCCACAAATATGATTACTGGGACTGCTTTCAATTAGGTCAAGATAAGCGAAGATACTTTTCTACAACAGACGGCATTAGTATTTCCTTTTACCATAAGGGTTATAGCCGTAACGTGGGAAGCCCTGCGCCGCGATGGATCAGATTTGACAGCAACGGATAGATTTATCCTCTTTCCACAACGGCTGATGTGATGATGATGATTACACTTAAGTATGTCATATTTTTAGGAAGCAACTACCAAACGGGTCGCTATCGATAACGGACATGTCTGGCGCGCTGGCGGGGCACTACCAGTGCGTGGCCACCGTGGACGGGGTCGGCACCATCCTGTCGCGGGTCGCCACCCTGTTTTTAGCAGGTGAGTTGGTATTCATGTGATATCGTGCAGGCTTTTATGGTAACAGCTATACTGCAGGGGCAATTCTTATTACGTGGTTTGAAAAGAAAGTAATTAGTGATCCAACAAATATTTTTATTTCTCAGTCGAAAGTTTTTTTTGTGAGTTTCTTATATAGGTAACGTAATTGGTGTGTTTTCAATTTTCTGACGACGTCATCAGTGTCTTACAAACCAAACGACAATTTGCATCAAGGTCTAAGATCTTCGCTTCAATGATATCCCCGCGTACCTGCCTGTTATAGCATCTGTGACGTAAGGTCGGGTCCTCACCCTCGCAGAGGGCATTGGATCGCCGCCGGAACTCCGGCGCCGGGACCCACGCTATTGTATGCATTTGCCGCTGGATGTGGGGACGCAGGAATTTGTCTTATGCAAATAATGAATTCTATGTTGAAGTTAATCTTAGAATTCGCAGGACTGATCTTCATACCGTACTAATTATAATCTATTTGGGATCGATTTGTTGAGAGAACCTCCTCAGATGATTTGACGATACCGTTAGGTTGATTAGCATTTTCGCCGAGATAAATATAGGCTTGCATCACAAGATTATACCCATCTACGCCACAATTTTAGACTTACACCTGCCAGCGTTATATCAGCTGACTACGACTAGACCACGTGCTTTGTCTTCTCTAAATGTGTTCCCATCTATGTTGACAGAAGTACCGGAGCTGGTGGGCGGGGCTCGCTCAGTGCTGGGCACGGTGGGCGGCGCGGCGCTGCTGACGTGCGGGGTGCGCGCGCCCCCGCGCCTGGCGCTGCGCCTGCTGTCCGCCGCCCCGCCCGACAGGAAGGTGTACGGGGCCGCCAGGTTACATAATGCGCCGCCGCTCTTGAAGCTTAACGTGAGTACCTCGTGATAACAGGATTCAACTAAGATCGGAGGCGGCAGTTGCTCTCCTATACAACTGCGCAAAGGTCTCCAACACCCAAGGCGACCTGAACTCTTCACTTTCGTGTCGCTGTGCCAAACTAAACATCTGTAACTTACGTAGGTGACGTGGCTGAAGAACGGTCAGCCCATCCGCATGGAGAGCACGCGCATGTGGGTGACGCCGAGCGGCGCGCTGGAGCTGGAGCCGCTGCGCCACCACGACGCCGCCGTCTACGCCTGCCGCGTGTCGCTCGCGCACGCGCCCACTATATACAAGTACGATATATTATAATAACTAGAATACAGCACATATGGCGACAGAGTTAAACATAGTAATTTTTATACGTTACAAATATATAAATAAAATATTGGACACGAACTTCCTCTAAACACAAATAAGTATAGAATGTGTGTGTGTCAGGGTGAGCGCGGAGACAGAGCTGCGCGTGAGTGCGGAGCCGGCCAGCGCCGAGTCGCCGCCGCGCTTCATCGCCACGCCGCCGCCGCTCACCGTCATGGAAGGTATCACACTAATCACTTGACGTGTCCGCCATGACACGGAGGCAGAGCTAAGTGAGTGTTCGCGTTGTGTTCCAGGCGCGTCGGTGACGTTTGACTGCGCGGCGGTGGGCAACCCCAAGCCGGAGATGTCGTGGCTCAACAACGGCGCTGCCATCGACCTCAGGTAAGCTCAATGTGCATCAACAGGTACTGTGATTTCTCACATAGTCTAAGGAAAGGCACAATGGATAGCATTACTATTTTAGAGAGGATGTCTTTCTATCTGGTTATCTTTTCTATCTTGTGAAATATGTGTACATTTTAAAGTATACCTTACCATCTGTCTGTGTTTCTAGCGACCTGGACTCTCGCTTCTACCTGGTGGGGTCAGGGTCGCTGCGCGTGCAGTCGGCGCGCGCGCTGGACGCGGGCGCGTACACGTGCCGCGCTCACAACCGCCTCGACTCCGCCGACCACACCACGCAGCTGCACGTGCTGGTACGTATGGCTGTGTGTGTGTAAGAATCGTAGCTACGTACAGTCCTTTGCCTGGTTTCTTCTTGGTTCGCTGTCATCTGTGTCCGCCTGACAAGTGTGAATGTTCTCTGGCAACCATTGTAATGTTGCGCCCACAGACGCCGCCCCGCGTGACGCTGCCGGGCGGGGCGGTGGTGACGGCGCGCGCGCGCGGCGACGTGACGCTGCGCTGCGAGGCGCGCGGCCGGCCCGCGCCCAACGTCGCCTGGCTCAAGGACGGCGACCCGCTCACGCCCAACAACCACGACATCGCTCTGGTGGACGGGTGAGTGCGCCGCTGCTGGCCTGCTGGCGCATGCCGGCGGACCGCCACTCACGCGCTCCCTGTTGCAGGTCGTCACTCCGCATCCAGGGAGTTCTGCGAGTGGACGCGGGCATGTTCCAGTGCGTGGCCAGCTCCGCCGCCGGGCAGGCCGCCGCCAGCCTGCGCCTGCGCGTGCTGCCGCCCGACGACGGTACGTCACGGACAGGCCACTATAACTCTTGCTGATCAGCGAGTGAGAGTGTGACATACACATTGCCAGAACAATTTTACTATATTCACAAATTGGAATGTGTTTATTATTATTAATTTGAGTGTTTTCAACATGTTTATTTTTTCTTTTATATCGTATTTTCTTTTTGTGTTTTTTTAAGTTTTTTTTTTAATAATTGTCATTTATTTCTTATTTTTACTTTATGATTTAATTTTTGTTTAAATGTTTCGTTTTCTAACCCCATTTCTTGCAGAGTTGACCAACATCACTATAGATTCAACCGGCCACGACATCCTTACCACGGACGTGGACGTGGACCCCACACCCGACGAGCCAGACTTCCTAGGCGAGACCTCCTCAGCGTATACCTCAGGTCCTGAGGTCGAATACGATGAGGACTATACTGATGATGATGGTACATTTCATGCTGCCAAAGGTCTGGATTTAGAGAGGGCGGACAATGGGAGCTCGGTGTCGGCCCCCAGGGGGCTGACTGCTGTCATCGTCAAGCATCGGTTCGTGACGCTCAGCTGGCAGCCGCCGCAGCACGTGGAGGGGGAGCTCACGGGCTATGCCGTCGTGTATCGGGTCAACGGGAGTGAGAGGTTAGTCATATCGCACAACAATATTAGTTTAAGCTAAACAAGAAAAAAAGAAAAGTCTCAAAGTCAAGTTACTTCTTGCACTCACAACGATGTAGCGATTTGTTTTTAAAGTGACGTATTAGTGAATGAGAAGTAAAATGTTTGTTTGTGCTCCCGTGCGTACCGCAGAGAGCGCGTGTCGCGCGGCGGCGCGGGCCGGCACGAGATGAACGTGGCGTCGCTGCAGCCCAACACCACGTACCAGTTCGCCGTGCGCGCCCACACCGACCGCGCCACCTCGCCGCCCAGCGAGGTATGTGGCCCGCCTAACTTTACGGCGGCGTGCGACTAATCTTTGAGCACAATAATCCTTCGCTGATACGTCAAAATGGTTTTTGCAAAACATCTATCATATCCTCCACGTAATCCAGGATAAGCATTTGGTACCAGATCATCAGTTTCGTTTGCGTCATAAACATGTCATTACAGACCAGCTCAACAGACTAATCAATGAGATCATGAAATGTTTTCAGGAGAACAAATATTGTGCAGCAGCATTTCTAGACATATCCTAAGCTTTCGACAGAGTATGGCACAATGGCCTATTATATAAAATCAAATCTAGAATGCCACACTATCTTTATGAAAGTGAAAGTGTGAAAGGATTCTTAACAGGCCATCACTTCATGGTTCGAAGCGGGGAGGTTTCTTCAAGGCTTGGTCCAATTTCGGTCAGGGGGTCTCACAAGGTAGCATGTTGGGGCCAGTTCAACAATTTGGAAGTCCTCCAGGCAGACCACGTCCGCTACCTAGGATTACATGTTGACATTGACTGAATTGTGTCTGTGGCAGAGTATCTGGGTGCGCACGGCGGAGGAGGAGGTGTCGCATGGGCCGCCGCTGGCGCTGCGCGGGGAGCCGGCCGGGCCGCACGCGCTGCGCCTCGCCTGGCGCCCGCCCGCGCCGCCCGCCGACCCGCCGCCCACCAAGTACTCCATACACTACACAGAGGTTAGCACTTGTTGTATACCGGCCGGGCCGCACGCGCTGCGCCTCGCCTGGCGCCCGCCCGCGCCGCCCGCCGACCCGCCGCCCACCAAGTACTCCATACACTACACAGAGGTTAGCACTTGTTGTATACCGGCCGGGCCGCACGCGCTGCGCCTCGCCTGGCGCCCGCCCGCGCCGCCCGCCGACCCGCCGCCCACCAAGTACTCCATACACTACACAGAGGTTAGCACTTGTTGTATACCGGCCGGGCCGCACGCGCTGCGCCTCGCCTGGCGCCCGCCCGCGCCGCCCGCCGACCCGCCGCCCACCAAGTACTCCATACACTACACAGAGGTTAGCACTTGTTGTATACCGGCCGGGCCGCACGCGCTGCGCCTCGCCTGGCGCCCGCCCGCGCCGCCCGCCGACCCGCCGCCCACCAAGTACTCCATACACTACACAGAGGTTAGCACTTGTTGTATACCGGCCGGGCCGCACGCGCTGCGCCTCGCCTGGCGCCCGCCCGCGCCGCCCGCCGACCCGCCGCCCACCAAGTACTCCATACACTACACAGAGGTTAGCACTTGTTGTATACCGGCCGGGCCGCACGCGCTGCGCCTCGCCTGGCGCCCGCCCGCGCCGCCCGCCGACCCGCCGCCCACCAAGTACTCCATACACTACACAGAGGTTAGCACTTGTTGTATACCGGCCGGGCCGCACGCGCTGCGCCTCGCCTGGCGCCCGCCCGCGCCGCCCGCCGACCCGCCGCCCACCAAGTACTCCATACACTACACAGAGGTTAGCACTTGTTGTATACCGGCCGGGCCGCACGCGCTGCGCCTCGCCTGGCGCCCGCCCGCGCCGCCCGCCGACCCGCCGCCCACCAAGTACTCCATACACTACACAGAGGTTAGCACTTGTTGTATACCGGCCGGGCCGCACGCGCTGCGCCTCGCCTGGCGCCCGCCCGCGCCGCCCGCCGACCCGCCGCCCACCAAGTACTCCATACACTACACAGAGGTTAGCACTTGTTGTATACCGGCCGGGCCGCACGCGCTGCGCCTCGCCTGGCGCCCGCCCGCGCCGCCCGCCGACCCGCCGCCCACCAAGTACTCCATACACTACACAGAGGTTAGCACTTGTTGTATACCGGCCGGGCCGCACGCGCTGCGCCTCGCCTGGCGCCCGCCCGCGCCGCCCGCCGACCCGCCGCCCACCAAGTACTCCATACACTACACAGAGGTTAGCACTTGTTGTATACCGGCCAGGCCGCACGCGCTGCGCTTGCGCTGATTTTCGAAAAACTAAGTTTTTCTTTTATCCGGATATACGAATTAGTTCAAAATTCGAAAAAAAAAATTAAACCATCAAAAAAAAAACAATAATTTTAATAATATTTTTCTTTTCACGAACATAGAGATCCTCCTCGTCGGTGTTCCTTATCCCACAAGTATGCGTTATTGACTCTAGGGTACGCAAGTATAGTGATGAACACAGACTTGTACAAGTGTGACAAGTATACATAAAGGCCTCTGCGATTCACTGTTAATAATTTCATACCGTAGGTGGAGAGCGGTCGCGAACAGTTCCAGTGGGTAGAGGCAGACCCCAGCGCGACCACCATCAGCAGCACGGTGAGCGGGCTGCGCGCCGCCAGCGCCTACGTGGTGCGCGTGGCCGCGGCGGGCGGCGCGCCGGCCGAGCTGCGCCTGCGCACGCCCAGCGACGCGCCTGCTGCGCCGCCTGCCAATGTCACTGTGGTCGCTACCAGTGCCACTGTGAGTATTGTACTATACTACATTAACATTCAACTCCTTCGTTTTTTAAAGTATTTTTTCCGAGATTATCCAGAATGGCCGACATTTTAAATCGAATTTAGCAAAAGAGTAAGTTATTTCACAACCCGCGTGCAAGGATTCCATGACTTTCAAATACAATAACTGTATACTGACGCACTTCACCGCCCGCAGTCTATCCTGGTCCGCTGGGAAGCCCCCCCGGCGCGCACGCACCGCGGACCGCTGACGGGGTACAAGGTGCGCTACCGCGCCGCCGCGCCCGACGCGGGGCCCGCCGCCGGGCCCGCGCAGCCCGCAGCGCCCCGCCGGAAGGCCGACTCGCTCACCACGCCTGCTGACCAGAAGCGCGCAGAGCTCAGGGGACTCGATACTGCTACTACTTATCAGGTATGTGTCACTTTATTTACTGCTTTATTACGTCTTCTATAAGCTTGCGTTATGGTCTTTGTATTGAGGATAAAGTACGAAAATTACGACATTATTAAAATTAAATTATTTAATTTCTTAATTAGACCAACATCTTATTACATGTAAAACTATTTTTACATGAATTTAGACTTCTGTAACAGCATTATAACATTCTGTAATGTGTACTGACTTGTATTCGTTACAACCAGATCCGCGTGTGCGCGATCAACGCGAACGGCTCGGGCCCGTTCAGCGAGTGGGTGTCGGCGAGCACGCAGCGCCACGAGCTCGACGAGAGCCGCGTGCCGCCGCCGCCGCCGCCGCTCACCAGTACGTACGCCTGCACGCACATAGCACACCGACGACACTACTCAATCAGAATACACTAATATACCAAGACTTGACTTCCTGGAAGACTCTAAACTCCCTCTCAATAGATGTCTTTGACATTTTATTCAGCTGCAGTTCCGCATTTAGTTTTGCACGTGACCAAGAGGAATGGTCACTCAAGGACCGGTCTGTTTCATAACTAATAACATAACTTAAATTGATTCAAGTTATATTCATTTTACAATAAGAATTATACTATGTGAAAACAATATTTTTGACGTAATGATAACTGCATACAATAGTGTTTGAAATATACAGGGTGACTAAATAAAGTACGGCTGAGGACTATTCACTGTACAACCAACAGATTGTTTATAATGAATGTGGTGCGTACAATGTGTGCGGACGTGTAACAAGATGAGTGTCTCGTCAGCTCGCGCGGGCCGCGACTGGATCTCGGTGTGGTGGGGCGAGGAGGCGGGCGGCGTGGTGGTGCGCGGCTACGTGCTGGGCTGGGGGCTGGGCGTGCCCGACGACGCCGCGCGCGACCTGCCCGCGCACCTGCACTCGCACGTCATCCGCGGCCTCGGTACGTTACAACTTTTTTAGTAGTAATTTGATGATAACTAAAACATTTTTGTAGTTTTGTAGCTACATTTTTGTAGATTATCCCGCGTAGAAGTACCTCCAAAAATTTTTTTTTTGGATTTTTTTTCTCCCTTTTTAATCGCATGCGAGCCAATAAGTGAATTATGTGTTTCCTGCATCTTTAGGGAAATATTTAGTGAATAACTAGGTATATCCAGGGCCCTTTTAACGCCTACTTTTTATATCTAATCGGGCCTGAAGCTTCTGGCTCCTTCGTAACATTTATAGTCCCAGTTTCACAGGTTACGGATAGCCACTATCTTCCAGATAAATTAAAAAATGGAACAGAATTTGTATGAAATTATCTGCCAGATAAACTATCTGGAACTTATCAGCAACCTGTGAAACTGGCTCTTAGTGTCATAGTTTTACTGTAGAATCAAACGCGGAATACGTGATCTCCCTCCGCGCGTCCAACTCGCGCGGGCTGGGCCCGGCTGTGTACGCCACGGTGCGCACGCGCCCGCCCGCCGACGACGACGCCGAGCCCGACGACGAAGACGACGACGACGAGGAGATCGACGAGCCGCCGCCGCTCATACCGCCCGTCGGGGTCAAGGTATCAGCCGGGAATTATTTCACTACCTACGCCATTCCGGTATAGTATTTTTTAAGCAATTGTTTTTTCTGCAGGTGATCATGCTGAGCGGAACCACTGCCGTGGTGTACTGGACGGATCCCACGCTACCTAAGGGACAGGTCAGTAGGCTGCTTACTTTAATTTGATATGATTCGACATTTAAACAATTGAACGCTATATGGGAGGCGTAGAAATTTCATTATATTCTAAAAAATACATATTTTATACTTTGAGGATAGTGCATCTTAATCCTCTAATAAGCAATGCAAGGTGTTGTGGTTGGAGTAATCCACGTGGTATCTGTGCGTCAGACGGCGACGGACGGGCGGCGCTACGTGGTGCGGTGGTCGAGCGCGGGCGGCCGCGCGCGCACCTTCAACGCGACCGACCTCAACTGCATGCTGGACGAGCTGCGCCCCTACACGCAGTACGAGTTCGCCGTCAAACTCATTAAAGGTACGCCCACGTCACCGGCGCCGGCACATGTTACATTATTTCATCATTACATGTTAAAAGATCAGTCAATCGTTCAAACTTAATATAATATAATTAATAAGTAAAATAAGGTCTTTTTTAACTTGGTCTGCTAACAGCTAGCTATTATGTATGGTAATCTGTGGATAACGTCTTAAGTAGTGTATTTCTTACCTTTATTGCTAGTTTTATATTGTATGCTTACTTTGTAATATACTGCTGTTTGTTATCCCTATCAAATAAATAAATAAATAAACTTCAAAAGCTCAGAAATGAGTTTATCGTATCAAAAACTGGTACAGCATACGAGGAAGGTTGAATACGTGTATGTGTGCGCAGGCGGTCGCGAGTCGGCGTGGTCGATGCTGGTGTCGAACACGACGCTGGAGGCCGCGCCCGCGTCGGCCCCGCGCGACCTGCGGCCCGCGCCCGCGCCGCCGCCCGCCTCGCCCGCCCGCGCTGTCGACCTCACATGGCAGCCGCCCGCCAAGCCCAACGGGATCATTACTGGTGTGGATTGGTTTAACTCATTTCAACTCTTGTCTACATGTTGCAGAATGCTTCGTTAGTACCAGGGCAGTTAGGAGAAGCAATTAAATTACTGGTTTTAATAACATAATGTGGCAACAGTGATTCTCGTGAGCAGCGTCTAAATCTTCATAAATTTTTGAAGAGCTTTTAGTTGAGTCAATAATGTATTAATGTGAAAAAAATATGTTAATCAAGATTTTAATATTTTTTTGTGATATTTGATATTTTATGTTACCTAATAAGGGAAAACATAACTTCTGTTTCTATTGGTATTTTATCACCATTTTAATATGAAGGTCAGAGGGTACCTCAGGGTTCAATTCTAGGCCCACTTTTATTTTCAATGTAATGTAAAAATTTTTATAAAGCAATTTATCTAGGTATGTTGGCGGAGTTGAGCATGGATGTAACGGTTGGCCCCGTGCCCGCAGGCTACGTGATAATGTACGCGGTGTCGCGCGGCGGCGCGGGCGGCGAGGAGTGGACGGCGGTGGCGGCGCTGGGCGAGCGCACGCGCGCGCGGGTCGAGCGGCTGCGCGCGCGCACCACGTACCTGTTCAAGCTGCAGGCGCGCAACAGCAAGGGGCTGGGGCCCTTCTGCGCGCCCGTCGCCTACAGCACGGCGCCCGACGCGCCCGACGGCCTGGCCTCCGCCACCTCCGCCTGGCTGTGGGCCAGCGCGGGCGGCGCCTGCGCCGTGCTGGCGCTGGCCGCCGCGCTCGCGCTCTCGCTCTGCTGCCGCCGCTCGCAGCCGCCGCTGTCGCCCGACACCAGGTACGCCCCACATCCAGCACTTTCTGACCGCTGACTATCTTCTCAATAAAGTTTCCCCTAACATGTATTTGTGTTTGCAAGTACATATAAGTACTTTATTTTTAAACGTACGTTTCGTGCGCAGCACATACCAGAAGTCGTCGGCGTCGGCGGGCATCAAGCCGCCGGACCTGTGGATCCACCACGACCAGATGGAGCTGAAGCACATGGACAAGTCGCTGCACAGCTCCGCCAGTAAGAGTACGACATACTGACCACTCACTTCTCTACTGTATGCACTTTGTGCCGTGATAATCTTGTTTTGCTATTTATCTTACTCACTTTCACAAAAGTTAGTACCTATACTTGGGGATTTTGAATTGGGTCCCATGATGTCTGCTATTGGGGGACGGAGGTCACGGCATGTCTTTATAGTACTAGAGTGTAAACATGATAGAATTTTTATTAAAATTACTTAAATAATAATCAGTGGAATAGGTATTGTTTGCGTTTCAACGTTGCCTTGTCGCCATATTGACCGTAACGGAGCCGCACGGCTGGTGCGTGTGGTGAGTGTGCGTGTGCCCATAGTCTCGGCGGGCAGCGTGGAGGGCGGCGCGCTGATGTCGTCGACGCTGACGCTGGGGCGCGCGCCGCCCGCCGAGTACGAGCCGGCGCGCCACGCGCCGCCGCCGCCCGCCTCGCTCGACCGCCGCCACCACGTGCCCACCTACGTCGGTCAGTCGCGCCTCCCACTCTGTACTGTGTCGCCACACCACCCGCTAGCTCATTGTTATTAGTTTTGCCATCCGACGTTAACCCATTTTGTTTGTTCATTTTTTTGTTTTGGTAAGTTACTACATACTATGAAATAAATGCATTTTGGCATAATTTTGACGCAACGCCTTTTCCGTTAACTTAATATCTAGTTTTTGATATCAAAAATGTGTTCCTAACAAAATGACTTACAAAATACAATATACTTTTTTCTTCTGAATCGTTTCATACGTTGTTTGCTCACTAATATTATAACAAAGCCAGTAACTTACCAAAGCAGCATCCCGCACCATTATTTTAATTTGCATTATCGCGCGTTAGAGTCGCGCTCGGTGTCGGCGGCGGGGTCGGACGACACGGCCGTGCTGCGCGCGTCGCCGTGCGAGCCGTGCCGCCGCTGCGACCGCTGCGACTGCGACGACCGACACGACCGGCACGACCGGCTCGACCGACACGACCGACTCGACTACCTGTGCAAACGTGAGCGCGACGCTTGTTTTGTTATGCTTCTTTCGCCTCTCATATCACTTTCATGTAGTTGTACCTCAGTCACACTATTTGTTTTCGCTTTGTGATCGTGATTAGGTTTTGTGTAGTGTTTTGATTTTGAAAATTACAGGAAATAAAGAAGGTATGTATTTTTTTGACAAAACAAATAAACATTTTTTTGACAAGAATTTTTTTTTTTCTTAAAAATGACTTGAGCCGTAATTGTTGACTCGTCCCCTCTGTGCCGGCAGCGATGACGGGCATGGGCGTGGGCGTGGGGTGCGCGGCCACGTGCGAGCGGCGGCCGCACGCGCGCATGCCGCACCCCGACCAGGTACGCGTACGTACTCGCCAATACTAACATACTTACACCCCCTACACAGCTTAGCCAAGTAGTAACCATTATTTTATTAACACCTGCCTAAAACGACTTCCCATGTGTTTTTTCGGTAAAGTAGTAGTCCGACTAACCTCAACTACATATGTGTGTTCGTCAGGTTAGAGGGACCACTAGCGCCATAGCAAACAATAGATCATTTTCGAGTGTCGAGGTTCGGACGCGACTTTCTTCTTCTTCAGCTGCTTAAAGTATATTAATAAATAACATCAACAATGACAAGCTGCTTGTCTCAGTTTATGTTCTGAATGAACTGTGGTTCGATGTACCGCAAAAATACCTCCACGTGGTACCTTAAAAGTTCCAGGTCATCGGCTAACAATATAATAACAAAACTCATACAATTATTAATGTTATAGCGAAGTAATTTCAGTAGTAAAGTAAAGCTGTATGTAGTTGAGAGACACGGTGTGGTGTGTCCGCAGAGCACGCCGCTGCTCGCCAACGTGGGCCCGCTGGGGTCGCCGCAGTCGTCGCTGGCGTCCCTGCAGCCGCTGCACCCGCCGCCCGCGCCCTGTGAGTCTCTCGCACTGCTTCCAGTTAGTGGGCGCACAACATACAATGTTACAACGTTCAGCAAGACGTATGTCCCCCAGGCGGGTCCGGCGCGTGTCCGCTGGGCGCGGCGTGCTCTGCGCCGGCGCCGGGCGACACGTATGCGTGCGCCACGCGCGCTGCGCAGGCGCCGCCCGACACCTACGCCTGCGCGGCGCGCGAGCGCGGCCACTACGTCGCCTACGAGCCGCTCGGCCACTACACGCAGTGAGTACTCAGGCTGGCGTAGGGGGGGAGGGGGGGCAGGGCGAGCATACAGTACAGCGCAGTGTGTCCGCAGCCGCGACTCGCTGAGCAGCGAGGCGGGGGGCGGCGCGGGCGGCTCGCTGCAGCGGCGCGGCGCGGCGCACGCGCTGCACAGCTTCGCGCTGGCCGACAGCGCGTCCGACCACTCCACGCCCACGCACGCGCACGCGCGCACGCTCGACCCGCGTACGTACCACACGACTCGCTCTCTACTATGTCTTATTCTGGTTTCACAGTAATTATGTATATTACTAACTTGACCCAAACTAAAGAAAGGAACGTCGTGTTTTACATAACTACTACTTGTCTACAGATAGTCTGAAGTTCTTCTATAGCTTATCATTTGTAGCTATGCTCGACTTCCGTAACTTTTTTACAAGCTTTTGTTATAAAGTCAATAGTTATTATAGTCACACTCACCCCGCTCAGTCATCGTCTGATACGAGCTTAAAAAGTCTGAGCTTACTATTTCTGTATGAACTAACCTGGCTGTGGTACCACACATGCACCCTGACGTTCCCCCTGTGCAGCGGGCAGCGCGCGCGACACCTCGCCGTACAAGAAGAGCGCCAGCTCCTCGCCCGGACACATCCCCAACAGGCTGCAGCTCGGTCCGTATGCGCTATTAGTATATCATTTTGTAAATACGTATATTGATCATTTACATCATTGTATTTATGTACATCGCAGGCGGTGCGGTGGGTCACTGCCCGTCGGAGCTGGAGCCGCTGACGCCGTCGCGCTCCACCGAGCGACTGCATCGCGAGATGCAGAACCTGGAGGGGCTGATGAAGGACCTGTCCGCCATCACGCAGCAGCAGTTCCACTGCTAGCGCCGCCACTGCGCCCGCCTGTGCCAGCCCCCGCCGCACTGCACCTGCCGGTACTGATCCCCGACCGCTGCCGGCCCGATATCATCATGCTCAGCAGTATACGCCACGCACAAGTCAACTCGCTCCTACAGCTTTGTGGGAGACAGAACTAGCATCTGCGTCTGAGCACGGATAGATGGAGTGACCATCGAGCAACGCGCAGCCGAACAACGTAACGCGGTGCTTACCATAGACAACGAATGACTGCTTGACTATTACAACACTTGTAGAAGATACACCAGTAGCAGTGCGCGAGCCAAACAACATGATATTCTTCTACCGGCCTAACATCTTGATCCGTGAAGTCGCAGGACAGGTCCAAGCTTATCGATAATCAGGCTCGGTCGGTCAGTTGACGAGGCAGACGTGACAACACTAGCAGCAGTGCGGAGTGGTATATGAGGACAGTGTACTTACCAATAAATAAAATGGACGTGTATGACGTAATTGCCGTTTGTGACAAATGAATGAACTTAAACTAACCATGATGACATGAACAAGTGTCAAGTGTTGTATTTAATGTATTAGTAATATCCACCGGTGTCTCGGCGAGGTGGCCACACCAGCGCCCGCACTGCGCAGCAGCGATGTGACGCCGAGACTACTGAGGTGACGTAGAACACAGACAACGCGATGAACTTCCAAATGATATATTTCGATGTTTGTTTATTCGTAAAAATGAATTTTATAGTTTTTTTACTGACAAATGTGACATTTTAGTAGCTTTATTATTTTAGATGATTTTTATACAACTGTAGCGGTCGACACTGAACTAAACACACAAGATTACTTTAGTCAAAGTAATTAATGATATATTTTATTAATTTAGACAATTTGTGTGACCAGTGCGGCCCCGTGCCATCTCAATACTTAATGTAATTAGTATAAATAAGTAAAATTACAAATAAATGTATTAAAAACTAATGATTTCTACACTTTTGTGTCGTCACTGCCTTTTCTTGTAACTTTATATTTGTTTATTTAGTTTTCTCGCAATATACGCGTAGTATACATTACTTTACCAATAGTCGCTAACTTTGGTATCGATAAAGTAACGGTCGATAAGTTTGCGCGATATCGATATGCGTATATTGTTAGAAAACTAAAGGAAACTGAATGATATGTACATTGTGATGTTATATTTAGTTGATACTGTGTATATACGTAGCTTAGTTAACCGTACGCTCCTAGTGTAAGGTGAGGGTGTCCGACTGTCGACTGATGTAGTCGCCGAGGGTCGCCTGCTGCGGCGTCACCTCTGTGATATGCACTTACTGAAACTAACATTTACAATTTTGTTTCACATTTTGAGTTGAGTAACATTACCTATATAAAAAATAATGCTCAAAAGAGGTTTTATTCTATTTGTCTGCATTAAATAATAAACTGAACGTGATATACATACATCAGAATCAAGTTTTTTTTTTGTAATATAAATAACAAAAACTTTAGACTGCAGTGCGCGATAAATGGAACACACCACCAAACGTGGTGACAGACTTCACTTGATGTTGACCCGCCCGCCCGCCCTGCGCCGGCTCCGCGCCACCACGTAGGTGTAGCGCTCTGTATGTATATGTTTATGTAAACAGCTAGTCACGTAAACTTATTGCTAAGCTCCCAACTAGATAGGTAGCTACGGCCGGAGCACCTCGTGACGTCATACGCGCTAGCTAGAAAAATTACACTTCGCAGCAACACATTCGGCTCAGTTGAGAAAATACGATGTTTTATAAAAATGTTAATAAGTCTTTATAAATAAATTATTCCTTAAAATCATTCAGTCTTTGAATTTCTATTTAATATGTACAAATATCTGTGTTTTTGCAACTGAACTGATTGGAATGCTACGGAGTGCAGTTTGTTCGTCAACAATCTTATTCGGCTACTTATATATAACAGGTCGCCGGAGAAATAGCGTCAAAGGAATCTTTCCGACTTATTTGTATAAATATAGGACCTTTTCTTGTGTATAAATTAAATAAATAGGTACTTTAAACAACGACTGACCTCAAAGAAGTGAAATCATAAGTAGTAGAATATCTTTTGTTGCTCAATATACAGTGGGTGGAGAGTAGTGCCGGTGACGTCACGCGAACTGCTCCGGGGGTACAATAAAACAATGTTTTCAATAATTTGGTGTAGATTACATTTGTATACATTTACTGAACGCGACTCTTCGCACCTTAAGTAAATTATTGTAAAAACTTTTGATACTAGTAAGTATATTTGTAAATTTGCTATCTCCTACACGACACGTTCTTTGAATTATATTATAATGGTGGTGACACACTAGTGCGGCGGCTGGCGCAGCTGTCGCCACAGTGTGTCGACGGCCTAGCACTCATATTTGCATCGTATTGCGTGGCAGCAGATCTGTGGAATGGCTCCCTAATATACACATTTTCACGTTATTTATTTGTGCCATATTGGTTTTCAATATTAAATGGACATATTGTATCAAAAAATCATGCGCGTAATTCGCTGAAGATGAGTTGATTTGGCACGCTGTTGTGACACCTTATATTTTATGTAATTTGTGTAGACATTGTACATACACTGGACCAGTCTCGTGCAGATCTGACGTGACAGCGATACATTTTTGTAAAAACATAGTATTTTGGCTCGTAGGGTGGCGTTAACTTCATCGTCTTATATTATATCTGTGTTGTACAGCGCTGTGAGTGCAGCGCGCGCCCGACCGACCCCACTCCCCTACTGCGCGATATTCTACTCTATGTGATAAGGAATACGGTGTACATTAGCGTGGATCCACCACTCCACCAGGTCCACCACTGTAAGGAATTGCACTCGAATTGATTATGTACGTGGCACTGTTGTATTGATAGCGGGGAGACTCATTCGTATTTCTATTTTGCTCTTCATATTATTATTTATTAAGTAAAATGGCGCCCTCTCTGCTGTCAATGTGACTGTGCCGAACTTCCTCAATAGTTATTCCTAAATATGGTGTAATTTTAAACAATTAACTTCCAAAATTATGATCATTTGAAAATCAAATGCTGGAACCTACATTGTCGACTTATCATCTGTTTAAAATTAACTTTAGTATTGATATTTTGTCTTATCGATCGACATACACTATTCGGTATTTGTCCATGACTATGCACATAACATTTGTTACAAAATAGATGCAACTTATGTATGTCCAACTTGAAATGACATACGATCCAACATCCTGAAACAATATTAAGTTATTCAATGTTGGTTGCAATGTTTGTCAGTTTAGTGCTATATTGTAATGTATTGTATTAAGTGAAACTAATTAGACTGATTTATTGATTTGAGTTTGTTTAAGGTATGTATTGGTTCAGCGCGGGCCCCGCTAGCCGGCGGTCACTTGATGTTCCCACGCTAACCACAGTACGGATACTCTGCATACATAGACGTGTATGTTAAAAAAAGACAACAAGATGATTTAAAGAGTCGAGTAATAATAAAACTAGGAAATATTTACAAGTGAACGTCGTTGCTAATAATTGTTGCAAGTGTGTCAGTCTGTCACTCGTACGTTGTTACTGTGTAGCGATGTGCTGTCTTGTACTGTAACCGGCAACAGTTTACTTAAGTATGGAAATGTGACGATGATGGTACGCACTTGGTGCAGCGCGGGCCTCGCTCACTCCCACCCACAACAGACTGCATATTATTTATTCTAAATTTATATTAAGTTGCACATCCGCGCACTGCGAACTACCTTGTCACTTCTCTAGTGAATGATAAGGCTACAAACATACTTGTTACACTTGATACTACTTGAAATGAACATCGTGATACAAGTGTGTTTTAAGCTTAATTATAAAGGTGCAATTCGACTAAAGCTACGTAAGAGTGCGTCCTCTCGCATGACGCGATTTAGTAAGGTATAAGGTAGAGATTGACAGGTATCGGTAGTTGTGCTGCGAGGTGTCGCGGTGCGCGGGAGTGTCGTATGTATGCACGTAATGCTGAGACGTTCCCGGCGTGACGGCGCGTGCGCCACTCTGTACAATCACAATATACTTGTATTATTTATTGAGCGTGCTCGTTTTATTTGTACCTACCTATGTCGCCAACTTTTATCGGTATCGCACATGGAGCAGCTGCCTATCTATCCTTATCTAATTCATCGTTGGAGTAAGTGGTAGAACTTGCTCTGACTCCCCGATTGACTGTAAAGATAAAGATCAATTTATAAAATCTGAGCAACCTTGCTGTGAAATAACGGTAAGTCACAGACCACGGGCTCACTCGGGACGCCACATCAACATATGCTACACACGAGGCTCGTAGGTATACGGCTCACAATGATCACTGCTAAGTAGCTCCTGGGTTCGATTCCCCGATTGATCAATGTATGATGTTCAAAGCAGTAGTCCAAGTTCATAGCTTTCTTAGTGTATCAAACACAAGTACGAGCAACAAAAAAGGAAAACATAACTTGTATAGATAATCTGAAATCAACTCGCGACTACTGTGCCAAAGGGGTATACAGTTGGTAGAAGTACTACTACTACTATTTAAAGATGATAAACTTTCTCCTTAAAATCTACCCGCATACTGTATACCCAGTCAAATGAGATTTTATTAAAATGACTTGCCTACTCTAGCTGCCTGACGTCACGGGAGAACACTGGTAAAACTAATACAATTTGTTTTGAAACATAAGCTTGCCATTAGTATGTCCCCTTGACCTTCAGTAGGTTGCGAGACAACTACGCTAGTGCAGGACGAAATTGCTAAACTAATACATGCCAAGCTAAACAACTGTGTGTTATGTGAAGCCGGCGGAGGAAGCGTGGGCGCGTACATACATGTACGCTTCGGTGAAGTTTTTAATTTCCTGCAGTACGCACTCGTACCGGCCGGCACTCGGCGTCCACGCTGTGGGAGTATCAGCGAGGTCCGAGCACTCGAGCGCAGCCGCGCGGCACCGCGCGTTGTGCGGGCCGACACGTGCACTGATTGTGTTATCTGTAGCAGATATGGAAAATTTAAGTCCAAATAACAGATGGTTACTACATGGGTACTATTGAATGTCTAAAATATCATAGAACCTATCTAAACTAGTCACGTTCCTCCCGCTGCCCTCGTCACAACCGCGGAAATCCGAACAATCCCGCAAGCCTAGTCCACAATTATGATGATGGTGATGACATCCAGGCCGATTATCGGCTACGGCGGCCGTTCCCTTTTATGAAGCTCAATCAGCTGCGCAGAACATTATTATAGTGCACAAGCATTCGCGCAGACACAGGTGCACTCTCTATTCCCTCACTCTCACAGTCCGATGGGACGGCAATCCGACACGACCGGAGAGAGATCAGGCTCAGGACATTTACGTGCTCTCCGATGCACGGGTGAATCAATCACCAACTTCCAGACTCCGGGCTGCTTTATGAAAGTTTCTCAAAACCCACAAAGCGATTTCGGCCCGACCCGGGATTCGAACCCGAGACCCCGTGCACAGCAGTCGCGCCTTGAACGAGACAGTCAAATCATACATAAAATTAAAACGCTGTTGATATTGTGACAAAATCGACAACTAGCATAGGTAGTTAGTGATATGAAACTAGTTATCTAGCTACATCAGTGCGGCCACTACGGGTACGCTTGCAGCACTAAGCTGATGGCTCGCAGATGAATATTTCCCTTGTACAGCTTCAGTTCGCCGGCGAGTAATTAAGTGACACACAACTTGTAACCTAAGCCGCGGTCGATGGTCGCGGTGCTGAGGGAGTGCCGACGTCGATATTAATTAATAAAGCTCCCGGCGCATTGCTATTGCTCAAGAAATAACTCCGATTGAAAATAATTGATTGATTCTAAAAGATAGAACATGAAAATAAAATGTTGTTTTTTAATCAACCCACCTCCTGCCCACACACAATATAATTATAATGTACCTACATATTAAAAGTCGTGGTGGCCTAGTGATTAAAGAGCCAACCTCTCAAGTATGAGGGCGAGGGTTCGATTCCAGGCCAGGCAAGTACCAATGTAACTTTTCTATGTTTGTATGTACTTTCTAATTATATCTTGGACACCACTGACTGTGTTTCGGATGGCATGTTAAACTGTAGGTCCCGAGTGTCATTGAACATCCTTGGCAGTCGTTACGGGTAGTCAGAAGCCAAGGGGTATTGGGTTGCCCGCGTAACTGGGTTGAGGAGGTCAGATAAGCAGTGGCTTCTTGTAAAATACTGGTACTCTGCTGAATTTGGTTAGACTGGAAGCCGACCCCATAATCGTTGGGAAAAGGCTCGGGAGATGACATAATATAATACAGGCCTTTGTTGTCCAAACGTCAAGGTATGGACGTGGGTTAAAGCGCCATTCTAGGATAAGCTTATTAATCTACTTTGCAACCGAGAGAAATATGTAGGTACCGGCTGTCCCGATGGGTCAGTATTGGGCCACCAAAGGGATGAATGAATGACATCTGCAGCAGAGAGAACGTTAAGAGCATCGTGTAGTGTTGCGATAGCGGGTAGTCTGGATTGAGTGCAGTTCGCGCCAAATAACTTTACGTTTCTGAAGTTAGCCATTCGACTGGTTGCGAAATTGTTCGTGCGGATGAATTCGAGAAGGTTTGCTTGTGCGAAGTTGACTAATATTGACATTAGTGTTATCCAAGATGTATTAACGAACCACCGATGTGCATGCGAAACGCGCCAAAAAAAAGTAATGAGTCGCGATCTGAATTAAGAGGAAGTATGTAAGTGCCCGATAACCGAAACTCTACGTGGCAACCGGTTATCATGTTTATAGGCCCGCGATGCGGATTTTTGGGCATGAACGGGAATGGATATAGAGAAGACGACATGATTGCAAAGAATGTCACTTGTGCTATGACGTCAGACAGAGGAGTGTGGAAGTGGAAGACAACACGTAAGAAACTGGGGTAAGGGATGATGAAATGATTTTGATGAAACTTGGCAAAGATATAGCTTTTCCATCAGAATAGCATACAGGTTACTGTATAACTGGGTGTAGGAAGTAGTCCCTCAAGAAGTAGACGCTAGTGAAAGCTAGTCCTATTATAATATGTGTATGAGTTGCTTGTGGAAGATGGAGCAACCTTGCCTGTATAATGATAATCCTGTTAAGATTTGACTCGCGTCACTCGGGAACGGAGCCCGCAGTAGTGTGCAACAGCTTCTTGAAAAGCCTCCGCGGCTGTGCGTAGGGCGGGCGCGCGGCTCGCAGGGCGGGCGGCGCATAAATAGGGCGGCGCGCCGTGTGCCGGCACAGTCCGCGACACGCCGCGGGGCCCGACCGTGTGTCCTGTCACTGCAGGTAATGTACTCATTTTGTGTCAAGTTCGAATGATTTGTGTGTAGGTTTCTGCAAATTATTGGTTTGTGTTTATTAATTTCGGGGTGTTTATCCACATGGATACGCCAACCCTTCAAAATTATTTAAAGTACCTTGAATTGCGGCCTTTTGAATGTGATTAAAGTATAACAATTTGGTAATTTCCTAAATAATCCATTAATTGAAAAATATTGCCTAAAACAATTAATTATTATTTTTAAACTAACAACACGCTGCTCACTAACTTACTAAGTTTACTGCAATTGTGTCGTTAGATAACAATAACATGTTATACTTATTTGTAGTGAGTTAACTGTTTTCGTATATCAGTCATATCTAGTAAGAACGAACATGTTCAGATAAACCTTAAATAACCTAATGCGTGGTTGTCTTCAAGTATATCATTTATTCTTTTTAAAACTTATTAACATCAAAGTATGGCACGTGAATGTACGAAATATGAAATCATTGGATAACGTAAAATGTAGTTGCGTAGAGTATTGCCATCAAACGCGTTGATGTCTTTTGTTTGCTACGAACAACCGCGCAGAGCTTGTACTGTAACAACTAGCTAATTATCACACAGTGGTCACTATTCATTAAAGTATTCATTATATTGACCAATATCAGATAATCCTCACATAACATATGTGGAGTTATCAATGAAAAAATACATTAATTTATGATATATTATAGTTCCAAGTCGTTATTTAACAAACTATGTAATACATGAATGGCGCTCGTTCTTACAGAATAGGTCGGATGTCAGAACACTTTGTCTTACAACACAAATGGCCAATAAAGCAAATGTTTTAATTTAAAAGTATTCCATTCGTATCAGTTAGGGTGCAATCAAATGTCGTTTTATATGTATTTAATTTGAGTGCGTCCCGGGCACGCGGGTGCGGGGGGCGCGGGGGTAGTCAGGGGGCGTAAAATGTCAATGAGTAAGACCAGGATAAAATATTAAAAAGTAAGGGAGTGACAGCACACAGTCACAGCGCGACGCAGTGCTGAGTGAGAATACTGTCTCGCTAATACTGTGGTGGTTCAGAAACAATTGTTACTTACTTACTTAATATATACAAAAAGTTAAAATTGATTGCCAGGTTAGTAGTTGGTGGATGACGTCATCGGCATACATCAAATTATTTCTGAGCTGCACTGGTACTCCCATATTTGCGTGCGTTACTCTTGCAAGAGGTTTACAGTAACTGTACTTGCGGTACATCCACACTTCTGAATAATATGATCTTACGATCGTAATCCTAAGATTTAAAGCAATAAGAAGATTTGTAAAACAAATGCAATATCTAAACTGAGGCGGTCGCCAATTAGGTAAAACTAATACATATATTATATTATGAGCGCACATGACGTCTGTCAGTCATCAGCTAGTCGTGCGGCGCCTCGCTGACAGACAGACAGACAGACGGCGCGTCCCTCGCGGCACACCGGCTAATGCGGTTAGCTAGTTCACTAATTGTGTATCAGCATATCATTACGTGCTGAGCATTCTGTCAGCCGGAGTTAATCATCTATACAGATAAAGTGCAAAGTGATGAAGTGTTGTCAAACTGTGTCAGATGCAACCATGCACCGGTCGATAAGATATATGAAATGCAGCTTAGCTTCCTCGAGCAAATGTTATTAGTGCTGGCCTTGACACAGTGACACTAAAACTTTTTAGTATCAATCGGTTCATAGTTTTTTTTTTTCTGCAACAACTCATAATATATCGGGACACCTTTTTCCCACACAGTCGGTTAGCCCCAAGACAAGCTTGATTAGCTTGTGGGTGCCAACACAACTGAAAAACTATTTATGCTTTCATACATACATTTATAAATACATATATAAACACCTAGACCACAGCCAACAAGCTGCTCATCACACAAATGTCGATTGTACCGGGAATCGAACCCAGAACCAATCGGTTTGGCAGTCCGGCGTGGTTATCATTGCGCCAACGGGGTCGTCAACACTTATACACTCATGTGCCCCGGATCCGTTCGAATTTACTTAGCATTGATGAGCAGCAGGGGTGAGCGAATCGTTCCCAGGTACGAGTGACGTAGGCTCGATTGTCCGCGTTCGCGTTTCCTTTGAGCAATTTGTAACAAGAGGAGCACGCGCGCGGCTGCCGGCCCGCATCGCGAGCGCGCCGCGAGACGCGCGGCGCTTCTTACTTAATGTGCACTTTAGCTATCTTTATCTAATGATGAAGAAGAAGACCATCGCGAAGGAAACTCGACTACAAGCTACTGGACAAACTGAGCGCGCGCTGTGGACAATGCTCATTCCTTCTCTATTCGAGAAGAGACCGCACGTAGACGAGAACAAAAAAGCTGATGATGATGATGATAACACATTTTATCCAGGACCTCAAAAATTTATATTAAGTTCTGCGCCGAATCGAACGCGCTTAAATTATAAAAACGTTTAATTGTAATTGGCACAGTATCTAACTCCCGCCTACGTCTCGATATCGTAGTGATTACTGTGCGTGGGCAGCACCAACTAATCGCGGCGCAATCACTCGGACAGCTATAAATACGAGCCGCCGGACACGGCCCGGACGCCCGCCGGCGCCACCGGACGCTAGAAAAAACACGCTTCCGGCGAAAAAACAGACGCACAGCCTCCGGATATTGTTGGTTCCGCTGAACGAAGACGTATTACCGACCGACACCTCAATAAGATTACGACACGGACGTGACGCGAGAGCGGGACGGCGCGCTACGCCCTGCAGCGCGCTGTCCCTCTCCGACAAACGTAGGTTTGCTTCTTAATCGATCTGTTATTATATTTCACGGGAGCCAGTGAGCACTGTGGCCACCACAACCACTACCGCCTGCGGCGGTGCTGTCGCGCTGCTGCGGACCGACTGTTACTGGTCACCCTCATTTGGTTACATGAGACGATGACGCGACCTGTGAGAGAAGTTTATTGCTCCAACAAAAACAATGGTTCATATTTTTTTAGGACCTTAGAGTTACATATGTAAAGACAACAGCTGCTCATATTTGTTTGTATAGAATCCGTGTTCTACATTAAACACAACAAATTGTGTCTATAAGCGAAAAGTTTTGCTTACACTGTATAGATATCACAACGGGCGCTGATATTATATTAACATGAGTGATGACGTCACGCATGTGGCCGGACACTGACCAATGTTCACTAATAAAAATAACATTTACATATTCCAATAAATTCGTCTAAAGTAAATTGATTTGAATTGATTTTTTTTTTGTATCCGGCTAGCAGTACCGCGGATGTGAGAGCTAATAAACACGAAATGTTTTAATATTAATTATTGTAACAAAGTTTTGTTGTTACACCGATAGTCACAGTTAGTGTGCGTGCTCGTGTGCGGCGACTAATTGACCAATTACGACACGTTCCGCACATTGGCATCACGCTCACGTAATGACGTGATGCGTCTTCCATGTACCCCGTCTTAGATTTAATTCCTGTGTAAAGGGACAATCCGAATACTACGGCGTAGCATATACAAATATGCTACGCCGTAGTAGCGTCGTATTTGTATATACTACGCCGTAGTCTACTACGCTGTAGCCATCCAGATAAGTAACGATTGCATTACGTGACAGGTGTAGGTGTGTGCGTGGCGTGCCTGTGTGCTATGTGTGTACGCGCGCGTGCGTGTGTGTGCGCGTGCGCGTGTGCGCTGCTGCTCGCGCTCGCCCTCGCCGAACACGACAAGCGCGCTGAGAGTATGTATATCACCAGACGCCATTGCGCATCAAACCATAATGAGTTTGACCTTTTAAAGTTTGAAATTGTAAATTCAACTGTGTCGTATTCGTGTGCAGTGTCTCCGATGCCGTTCCTCATGGCGACGCGCTACGGGCGCAGCTCGCCCCCCGCGCGCCACCTCGCGCCCCGCAACGACAGGTAACACACACACAGGCCGCGTCGCAAGCGATGCTTGTCGTGTCGGTTCACATCGGAGTGTCCTGATGCAGGTTCTTCATGAGCACGCGGTACGGCAAGCGGTCGGAGGGCGCGGCGCGGGGCGAGGTGCCGGGCGCGGGGGGCGCGGGCCGGGCGCTGCTGTGCGAGTACACCGGCGTGTTCCCGCTGTACCGCTGCCGGCACAAGCCGCCCGCCTACCGCAAGTGAGTGTCGCCGCCGTGCCTCCGTGCCTCTCACCCGCCACTGCTGGCGGCCTGTCCCATAGAACGCCCACCAACTCTATCCCTACAACTCATACGGACTTGCCTTCAGTTCTGTGTGGTCCTCCTCTACTCCCGGAACTGTATTAAGTCTGCTGTAAATGTGAACTCGTGTACAATTTGAGTAAACAGGTATGTTTGTCCAGGAGGAGTGCCGAGGTGTTGGGCACACAAGAGGAGGAGTAATCCTCCGCCGACAGACGACCAGGCCACCGCGACCGACAGCCGCGTCCGACGAATCCGGCACTTGCAAGCTGCATACATTCCCAAAAATATTGCTATTACGTTATTTTTTTTGTATAATTATACAATAATCTAATTGAAACTGCAGATAATATAAATAGTTTTATATTATATATAACGGTGAAGTTCAATTGTCTAGATTTAAACCTGTCAATTACGCTACGGTCAGTCAGCGAGAGCGCGCTTGTGTGCGCGTGCGACACTGTCCACGTATGCACACTAGTGACATCTGTGCGTGTCAGTGTACCTGCGCATGCGCGTGTACGCTCACATGTACTATATCATAGTTTTATATATGAGACAAGTGTCTGCATATTGAATACATTTTGTAATAAGTAGTGTCTGTGACGTGTCGCGGCTGGGGACACGTCGCGGACGCAGCCCGGCGCGACCTGCGCACCTACACACACACACACACACACATACACACGTACACAAACATCACTCAATGAATCATATAATATTTGATGCAACCATCACAACAGGTTCCCTACTCTCGTAAAACCGAGACAATCCATCTGACACGCATTTCCTCAAATAGTTCTGTTGTAATGAATTCATTCAAACACTTGCGACACAACGCGCCGGCGGACACCCACAAGGCATACTTCTTAAACTAATGACGTTATAATCCGTCCGCCATTACTATTGAGATGCAAATGACTGTTATCTCTCCGACTATTGTGACAACACAGCCCCCCGCGCCGCGCCGCGCCGCACCGCACCCCCGCCGCCGCCCACAGACGTGTGACAACCTGAAACTTTACTTAAGTGTTACTTACGCAACTTAACTACATGCAGATCGTATTAATTGGTCTTAATGGCGTGTTGTGTGTCCGCCCGACAGTTGTTACACTTCTGTCTAATTGTTTAATGTGTGTGCGCGTGTGTGTGTGCGTGTGGGACGTGCGGAACAGTTAATATGCAATTATGATGAACTCAGAGGAATTTGGGTTGTTAGTGTCATTGCCGAAATGTACAGATCACCGCCGGCAGTCTCTTGTACAACCGTTTGCTTTATCAAACATTAAGACAAATTGAAAAAAAAACAACAATAAATTTGTATCAAAACATTGCGTCAACCCGATTGTGATTCACAACTCTCTGTAACTTATGTTTCCAATGCTGTAACACAGAATATACACATGCAAGCCCACATTGACTGCACTGATCGGGCAGCTGACTGCGTTCAAAACTTGTACAAAACTACTTTACTACAAATGTAATTCTGTGCAATTGTGATACCAGGAATTCCTTTTCACAAACCGTACTGTAGCAACGCACGTGGGCTGCCCGGCCGCAGCGGTGCGCAGGCCGCGCCGGGCGCTCCTCTAGTGTAAGTTAGCTAAGGTAGCAGTAAGCACGCGACGCCATCTACTCCACCTAGTCTATATAAACGGACGCTCACCAAGCAAGTGTTTTTATTTCCCCATCTCCCTCCCTCCTGTCAGGATTTTTCGTTTCAATAGAACAAATAAATCACGGCCAAATATTTTGTTTATATTATAATGAGAAAAAGACAATCTATTTCTTACTTACGATGCCATATTACATTAGGCAGTACACACCCTGACTCAATGTCTGCCGCCACACATGCTTGCAAGTATTTGAACAACTAACTCATTGTATGTAAAGATAAATTAACAAAAATATAAAATGGTGTTCGGTAGAAACCATTTCACGGAGCTGTGACGTCACACCGAGCAGGTAACAGTATCGTAAGTATGAACTAACTTGCCAGAATTTATTCATAGCGCCATAGTCGCTTGTTTAACATTAATGGCATAATTATGTAAGATCTATTCATAATTAATACATGGAAATTAGAAGACATAATTCAATAAGTCCGCCCGTAGCCAACCAAGTGCTACGCTGCCTACGTAGCTCGTAGCAGCTCGCTACGCAGTAACTATCCGATTGCTGCCTCCAACATAAGATAGCCTCTGACATCGCTTCGAGGTTCTATAAAAAGATGAAAGACTTTTAAGTATCAAAGAGCGATAAACTTTGCTCTCAGCGTTATGTAAGAATATTGAAAGTATTCCCGAGGAGTGACCGCCCAGTGTGACCGGAATCAGAAGCGCTTGCAGGAACAAGTTCAAAGTGGAAGCGGTGTAGTGCAGCTGACGTATCAGTATCAGATGAAGGGCCGTGCAAAAGAAGTCAGCTATCGGAATGTTCAGCGTAACTAACCCGTTCAGAAGTTCTCACTTATACAACAATATACCTTGTAAGTCTCCGGACACCCGACGTCAGACACATAATAGATATAATCGAAGTTGAATGTTAAATGACTATACTCATGAACCTCGTTTGTGTTCCGTGTAAGGGGCACTATATTTAGTGTTTAGTAATTACTCTAAGGTATTTAGGGCTTCCTTGACATAAGTAATGTCAATGTAAATGTACTGCAAATTGTCACTTAAATGTGGAATGTCAATAATCAGTGCAAAATGATGTCACTGGATGTCAATGAGTGTCCGACGGGATGAATCTAAATAAAGGACTTCGCTTGTTGTGTTGGTGGTGTACGCATGCGGTGTTGTTACTAACATAATTTTATCGCTATTTAAGTGCTTATTTTTGTTGCTTTTTGTGTGTCTTTTGCGTATTGGTGTTCGTTTAATGTTTATCTTTTTGTTTGTGGCACTAATCTTAAGCTTGTAAGTTTTATTAGTATATAATATTACCACGGCGTATCATCCGCCATATTTGCTCGGCGCAAATATGGCGGATGAAAAGCGGCCTGCAGGCCGTCCTCCAGACCCTCCTTCTCCACCTTCCCAAGAATTTCATGATGCATTCACCCATGAGTCTGTACTAACGGTTCCACTGTCTCAGTTTGAGGCTATGGAGTCTGTAGTTACTTCTCAAAAACGAAAACACAGTGACCCGGTTAATCACAATGATGAGAACACGATAGATGAGAACACTACCGCTTCCAAACGAGATCGTACTACCCCCCCATCGTTGATTTCACGATCGAAGTACACTAATTTGGATAGGGAACCATTCTTGGTATATACTTCTCTGAATGATTCAGAAAATTCTGGCACTACCCTTCACCCAATTAAGTTTGGCCAACTTCTGCAAAAACTTAATATAAAGAATATTCTACAAGGTGGTATTAAAAGGTTAGGACGGAATAGAGTGTCTATTGAATTTAAGAGCCCAGACGATGCCAATGCCTATATTGATAATTCTTCACTTAAAGAAAAAGGATACTCTTCTATCATTCCTACTTTCAATATCACCAGGATGGGTGTGGTGAAGGATGTCCCAACTGATTGGACCGAGTTAGAGGTCATGGATAATCTCAAGTCCCCATTCGGTAATATATTGAAGGTTAGACGTCTCAATCGCAAGTCCATTAATGATGGTAGGACTGAATGGATACCTACATCAAGTGTAGTTCTTACATTCGACGGTCAAGTCCTCCCCGAACGAATCTTTTGCTGCTTCAACTCCCTTCCGGTTGAAGTTTACAATTTTCCCACTGTCCAGTGTTTTGGATGCTGCAAGTATGGACACACCAAAACCAATTGCCGGTCTAAGCCTCGGTGCTATCGCTGTGGCGGTGACCACTTTGGTGATGGTTGTTCTATTGACGAGCCTAAATGTTTTTACTGTACGGGTGCTCATCCAGCTAATAGCAGGCTTTGCCCAGAATATATAAGACAGCGGAATATCAAAGCCTCCATGGCCAAGGATAACATTTCTTATTCTGAAGCAGCCAAAATTCATGCTCCTGCCTATCGGTCCTTTGCTGATGTTCTTGCATCGACTCCTCCATCACAATCTGTCTATCAAGCCATTACACATGAACCTCGCCGTCCCCGCCCGCCTCCTCCTAACTACATTTCCCATTCCCAACCATC
Organism: Heliothis peltigera; assembly: GCA_958496145.1. NCBI lineage: Eukaryota > Metazoa > Arthropoda > Insecta > Lepidoptera > Noctuidae > Heliothis > Heliothis peltigera. The sequence continues at coordinate 48,527 of OY292348.1, read as the reverse complement.
CTCTTCTTCCACTACTAGGAAAATCATTACATCCCGTTCTAAACCTCACTCACCCCTTCACCCTGGATATGACCGTAAAGCTCACCAGGAAATAATCAATAGCTACTCATTCCCCTCTTCTCCCAATGGTTGTGCCTTAATGGATAATCCCCGTGCTACTACCGAGAACTCCTCAACCATACAGACTATCATCCTCCTTCTCTCCACCTTACTCTCATCCTACCCATTACCAGACCACGTTGCTAATAACCTTGTCAAAACAATCCAATCGCGTCACATTCAATCTCCTACAGTGGAACACCAGAAGCATCCTTCCCAAAAGACATGAAATATCCCACATTATAAACCAGTTCACTCCAGCTTTATTTGCTGTTTCTGAGACATGGCTAAGGCCACATCTCAATTTTAATGTAAGTGGATATAGCATGCTCCGGGATGACCGATCAGACGGTTATGGCGGAGCTGCTTTACTAATAAATAATGTTCTTCCCTTCTCCTCTTTATCCCTACCTCCCCATGGTGATGAGATTAATGCTGTCGGCTTAAACTCCCTCGGTATTAATTTTATATCTGTGTATATCCCCTCCCCAACTCCCTCTGTTTTCCAATATATTCGTAGTATATGTAATTCACATTCTCCTGTTATATTTTTGGGTGATTTTAATTGTCACCATTCTCTGTGGGGATCTGACTTTTCCGATAGTGCAGGTTTGGAGTTAGTCGACCTTTTGAATGACTTCAACCTATGTGTAATCAACGATGGTTCCTTTACTCGCCTTCCTAGACCTGGTCAGAGTAGAAGCTGCGTAGACCTCACCCTGTGCTCAGCTAGCTTGACCGGCCAGTTGGACTGGAAGCGACTGAGCCTTACATATGGCAGTGACCACTACCCAATTTGCACTACTCTGACCACAAGATCCTTACCTCGCAAGGAAAATCAGCCACTCCTGAAATATAGACTTTCCAGTGCTAAATGGGAGCTATACACTCAAGTCCTTGAAACTATGGTCCCCACTCTACCTCAAATTTCTTCTACCAACCTAGACGCCTGTATAGCGCAACTTTCTGGTGCCATTTCAAGGGCAGCCGATGAGAGCATTCCTTTTAAAAATTCATCTTCCGGAAAAGTAGCGTCTCCTCCCTGGTGGGATCGCGAGTGCACCAGTATGATTAAGTCCCGTAATGAAGCTGAACAAAAGTATGTCGTAGACATGACCGTCGAAAATCTTATTGAATACAACCGAACTGTTGCGAAATCCAGGCGTCTATTTAGGAAAAAAAAATATGAAAGTTGGAAGAAATTCTGTTCCTCACTTTCTCCTTCAACTCCCTCTTCTCTAGTCTGGCAAAATTTCAAACGTTTTAAACGTGGCTGCTCTGTCCAAAATTCTCCCTCTATTCCTAAGGACTTAGCAGATCCCTTTCTTATGAAATTAGCCCCCCCGTTTGTCCCTGGTATGGATGAAAGCCTTTTAGCCTTTGATAATAGGTCTACCTTTAATGACCCTCTTGACATTCCTTTCTCGACAGGTGAATTGGATGCGGTACTTAGGAATTCACATGACTCTGCCCCTGGCATAGACGGTCACCCATACTCTTTTTTTAAAAAACTTGGTCCCAGCGGTCGACAATACCTCTTGGCTGTTCTTAACGCTTGTTTCGAACAATCGCATATCCCCGACAGTTGGAAATCACAGGTAATCATCCCTATATTGAAGCCGGGTAAAACTCCAGACTGTGTAGACCACTTCCGCCCGATTGCTCTCTCACCGGTTGTGGCTAAAATATTTGAGCGACTAATAAAAAACAGGCTGGAATGGTTCGTCGAAAGCAGAGGTCTTCTTGCTAAATCCCAGTTTGGTTTCCGAAAGGGAGCTAGTACTATGGACAGCATTGGCATTTTAACCACTGACATCCGAATTGCCTTAAGCAAAAATGAATCTGTTCTGGCGGTCTTTCTTGACATCTCAGCGGCTTATGATAATGTTCTTCTTTCCGTGCTCAGGAGTAAATTACGCCAGCTGAGTATTCCGGTAAGGATAATTAACTGCATATCTAATCTGCTGTCAGGTCGTTGTGTTAACATTCACATCCCAGGCGAGATTACTGAATCCAGAACAGTTTGGCGAGGCCTTCCTCAAGGCTCAGTGTTAAGCCCCCTCCTTTATAGCATTTATACTGCGGACCTTCATAAGTCGCTTAACGCGGATTGCCAAATCTTGCAATATGCTGATGATTTGTGCCTATACATTCCGACACCATCTATAGAACAAGCTAAGGGTTCCATGCAAATATCGCTCAATTCCCTTATCCAGTGGTTAATTTCTCATGGCCTTAACCTATCAGCCCCTAAAAGCTCCACTGTCATATTCTCACGTAAACGTGTTACTCCAAATGTCGTTCTGGAAATTGAAGGATCTCCTATTAAAGTTGAAGATAATGTGAAATTTTTAGGCGTCATTTTGGACTCTAAACTATCAGGTGTTTTCCATCTCGCCTATATAGAAAGGAAGTGCGAAAAAAAACTTAATATGTTACGCGCACTAGCGGGTGTTTGGTGGGGTGCTCACCCATTCACCCTTAAACTGATATATAATGCTACAATAAGAAGTTTACTGGATTATGGTTCTTTTTTACTTGAACCATGCAGTAAGGTAGCCCTCGCAAAACTTGAGTCCATTCAGTCAAAATCACTTCGCATTATATTAGGGTGCATGAGGTCCACCCCTAAAAACGCTCTGCAGGTTGAGAGTGGAGACCCCCCTCTTCTTCTTCGTAGGCAATTCCTAGCAGACAAATTTCTCTACAAGTCCTTTTTCCTCCGTGACCACATGCTTCTGCCTAGATTGTCAACGTTGGATAGTTTATGCAGACAGAGTGATTATTGGAGACACAAGGACCCCCCTCTGTTGGTTAAGTCTCTTAGAAAAGTCCGTAGTATAGAATCAAGTACTCAAATTCTCCAACTTAATAAATTCCCCCTCTTTATGTGCCCATACGAAATTTTAAACTTTATCCCTAATATCACATATATGGGTTTCAATAAGGACACCATAAATACTAATATCCGTTTCCTTTCAGCTGTTAGCGAAAGGTGGCCTAATCACTATAAATTCTTCACTGATGCGTCGAAATTAACCACTGATGGTAAAACTGGCATAGCAGTTTATCACTCTAATTCCCAAATATTCCTCCAATATCAATGCCCTCCTGAGTCATCGGTGTTCACCGGAGAGTGCATTGGGATCCTCGAGGCATGCATATTCATATCTTCTCATACTGTTATTACAAAAGCAGTTGTCTTCTCAGATTCCAGAAGTGCCCTGGAAGCCATACGTAAAAATTCCTTCAAGGATAATCTCCGCAGTCCAATTATTATGGATATTAAAAGAATACTATTTTCATGCTTTAAAAATAGCGTTGAGATCGAATTAGTATGGATCCCTAGCCATGTTGGCATAAGGGGCAATGAACTTGCTGATAGAGCAGCCAAGAGTGCGATTGACAGCCATGTGGCGGACAGGAAGCATTACTTGGTACAAATTTATGACCTTTTGCATAAGGCTAAATCGGACCTATTCCAGTCTTGGCAAATAGATTGGTCCGAATCAAGTAAGAGAAAAGGTAGTTTGTTTGCCTCAATACAACCCTCCATCCCCTCAAAGCCCTGGTTTTATAAATTCAAGAATGCTTCCAAGTCCGTCACATCTGTCATTTGTAGGATCCGCATTGGACACTGCTGCACACCGGTATTTTTAAATAAAATCAGAGTACGAGACAGTTCGCTTTGCGAGTGTGGTCTGGACGAAGGAACTTTGGACCACATATTCCTTAATTGTAACCGTTTCGATTCCTCTATTTTTGAGCAGGTTATATCTAAATTCAAAATTCAAAAGCCTGTTAATGTTCGTCACCTTCTATCATTTTTTCCCAATCCCTTAATGATTTGTGCTTTTATTAAATTTATATCTATCAATAATATTAAACTTTAACGCCATTCTATTTACTCATTGATATTATATACTAATAAATACTTGCCATCTTATGTTTACCATTTTATGTTTTTGTGTTGTTTCTCACCAAGTTCGCCACAAAAAGAAACTGTTAACTTATTATATTTTCTCTTCAAATCAAATTGAGTGAAACCCATGAGTCATCACTACACTTAATTGCGAGTCTGGCATAAATTGCCGTAGTCTTCGGCAGATTGCCATTAAAAAAAAAAAAAAAAAAAAAAATCTAAATAAAAATGCAAGTAGTCCGACTCAAACCACGTCTAATTGCGCACTACTTTTTAGAAGATATGAAGAAATGTACAATGCAGATGCACGCGAACTGTCCCAAGTAGGTCGCGTTCAAAGTGCAACTATCTAAACGCCTTACTGGCAAATTAATTGCAGTTAAAACAAAGAAAATCATGTACGTGCACCGTACATTCCGTCTCACGTGAACATACGCCTTCGCGTCTCAAACACAATGTGTTTCAATACTTCTGTAAATCTTAAAGCATAAGTAGCGAGGCAATAGAGCAGGACAGGTGTGGCCCGTGACGCCAGGCGCTTACAACTTGTCAATAAAGCTTAATGGACAGTTTCCTTGAAGGGCTCGTGGCTAAGTGCGAGCCGCGCGGGTCGACCGGTCAGAGGTTAAGCTGCTCTCCGCGCGGTCGCTCCGTGGATGCCTCACTTTTGTACTTAAGTCATAACTAGTATTGTTCTCTTTGACCGAGTCCGGGGGAGTCAGCTGAGGTCCGCTCCGTGTGTGGCTCTAACACCTACTCAGTCGGACTGGTGACGTCACACCTAGTACTACTAGCTGCGCATCGGAATGATGACGAACCTTTTCACCTTACTGAGCGCTTCCAACTTTACACGACAGCGAACACGGAGGAGCCGCGACAGACACACGATACCTTTGTAAGAATATCATGAACGTCTGAAACGATTACGCTTTCAGCAGTAGTTTACTTACTTTCACTACTCATTAGAGCGTCGGTAAGGGCGAAGCCCTAGCGCTGCGGTTTCGCACAGCCGGCCTGCGCACGCACACAGAAGTACCATTTTGTGCAAGAACTTATGGATGAGTCAAATAGTAATCATTCATTTCAATTAATGGAATTCAAGTTCCGCGAGCTAACACCATCGCGCACTGTTTCTATTCATGACAAGAGGCTTCTCCAGTGAATCCATATCGTGTCGTCGCGTGGCGCGGCACTTCTGTCGCTGCGCCTGCAACTTATGAGATGCGTTGCATATTATTTTTTGCTTTCGAACCATAAATACCTTCAAGGGGATGTTCGCAGAATTTCAATCTGCAGTGATGTCGGCGGCGGTGGGCGGCTGCAAATTAAACGTTAGCTTGAGGAGCTTCCCGGCGATTGATGTGTACCGACGAGTGCGGCGGCTGGTGCAGCGCTTATTGTGGCGCCATTCGCGTGCACCTTAATTAATTGACGTCCATCTGCGAACCTCTGATCAGATCTAATTTAGTCGCAAGTCTTTGACGGAGTATTACAACGACTGAACGTTCTCGACCGACAGTCTGGACGTTAGGAACCCATATGTAACAATAGCAGCTCGAGCACAAATCAATTTACATAAATTAAATTTTATAGAATTATAAGTTCAATGAATTCAAAGCCGTCTGATGTTCCCCTCCGTCTCATCGCGCGGTAAGTTCGCTACGGAGAGTCCCTGTATGCCAGCGGATCAAGATAAAAAGATAAATATGTATATTCTAAGTACAGTAGGTACTGTACGGTGACCCGGTCTCCACTGAAACATATTGGCAAGTGCGATGATGATAATTAAAATAAAAGAATGAAGGTTGTCCGGCGACAGGTGAGTCTCGCAGCGAGTCTCGAGTCGAGAGCAAACAGACTTGCTCTGCAAATAATATACACAAACAAGTCGGTAGCGAGGGGTCAACGAGCCGACACCGACGTGTAACGCGGGGGGCTCCAGACGACACCCTGCGGCAGTCGGACAGGTCACAGCTACCTACTACATGACGTACCTAAATGATAATTATTTATTTATTTCAAGTAATACAGGTCATGTGAGCAACACTTCGATAAGTCACCCATCTATCAACCGTAGTTATAGACCGTATTCTGTGGCAACGCGTTTATTAAAATGAAGTCACACTCCTGAGCAGGCGCTAGTCGCAGTACACTAGTAGTGCTGGTGCTCCACACGAGCGCTCCTCACGTAGCGCCGGACGTGCTCGGTGCGGTGTGACGCGCGGCTGCCGCCCGGGGCTCGCATTGTGCGTTAAGCAATTATTATCCTCTTGTTTTGATAGTCAAGCCTGCCCTCCCTCGCCCCTCGCTATTGATAGCGGAGTGTAAGGCAAACTGACACCGGACGCAGTACCCAGCGTTGTTGACGCAACGTTTCTGATTCATAAATAAATACACAAGCACCTAAATAATTTGTCATCAAGTTGTTTGTATCGCTCTCTATAAGTTAGTTACTTACCTCCCCAACATCTCACCGTCAGTAAGTATAAGCCCCGGTGTGCCCCGGTCAGCGCGACCACGTCATGACGTACAAGGTCAGTCTCCCGGGTCCGCCTGCCTCCGAGCGAGTACTTACCGCGCCACTCGCCTACATTCTAGAAGCTGGTCATTGAAACGGTTTCTAGTGAAGGGAAGCCTTACATAAGAAGCTTTGAACTAAATTATTTTAAGTAACTACTTACTTACTTACCTAGTGAGTTAATTAAAAATATTCAATAGGGTTGCTCTTCGATGTTATGTAGGCACGTAAGTACGTAGGTACTCAAAATGTCTTCTGTAAACACAGCATATGGCATACATATATTTATAGATATCGACACCTATCTAAACGTATTTAGGTACCTATAAGACCAAGTTTATGTCGCGATTTAGCTTCCAGCTGTCTACCATAGAAACATGTTGCATACAAGTCCTATAGATATATCCTACAAAATATTCCATGTCCTCGCTTCAAGTGTATCGACAGCTATCTAGCTAATTGGCGGGTCGGCGCGTCCGGCGCGAGACAGTTCCGCGCCGCGAGCGCTGGAGTGGCCTCACTCGACGGTGCCGCAGACCGCTGCGCTTTACATTGCCACGATATCTCAATATGTCGATACAAAACTTTGACCCTGAGAATCCCGGTAGCAGGCACGTACTTACTCGGGCTCAGTCCGCTCGGGCTGGCGGCAACCGAGCTACCTGTAGGTATACATATACATGATACAAAGCGTTGGGGCTGGCCGTCGTGAACCCTATTTAGTATCTAATTCTCAGTATTTGCAAACCAAAAGGTTATCCGATTCCTCTAATTAACATATAACATTATACATTCCGCTTGGTATTATTTTATGTAAATTAAAATAATAACAACAAAAAGTTGTGGAGTTTTGTTCGGAGCTGCGTCCCACACACGTTGGGAAAACCAAGATGGCGGCTGAAAAAGATATTCTCTATGAAAGATGACAGGAAGAACAAATTGTTAAAAGTTTTAATACTTTGCAGAGCAGCTCACGTTACCACTTTGATATATTTTTCCGAGAAGTGAACAGGAGCGATGTACTGAGCAGTTGACCAGCGCGTACCTCGGGGCGGTACTTACACAAATAACTTTGGTACCCTACCCATATTACAACCTATGACCACGAGCTAATTTGTCACTTAAAATAAGGACAATGTCGTTTTCATTGTAAATAATTGTTACCTTCGTGAGCAACGACATTGACAACTGTTCTATCTGCTCTGCTGCGCCTGCAAGTTGCGGCTTAACATTGAATTGGGGTAAATATACGCATTTAATAATTTCCTTCGTAATTAACCATCACACTGGCCTTTGATGTCATTGAGTATGCGCCGGACGCGTGGCCCCGCGACACGTGTGGGACCCAGTTACAGGAATACAGCCTCCAACAGATCAGTTATTTATGTTTGTTTACATAACAATCGGCTTCCGGGTCAAAATCTCCGACAAATGGAGCAAAAACACGATACACACGCATACACACACGCGTAGGCAGGAAGTTCCTACGAGTGACACAATATAGCAATACAATGTACTGTAGCTGCGGTCGCGCCCGGCCCGCTCTCTGACGGCCATCTATACACCAGACATTTGTGATAGCTTCAGGCGCATCTCTACAGAGGAATGGATTCCAGAGCTGACAATAAAACTATAGGCTAGTTATATGCTATTGTAGACTGCCAGCCACACGAATAAGGGACGTACTGTAGCTGGCGGGCGCGGCGCTCGCAGAGACCTATTCCACTTGTTTCTGTTCTGTCTCCAATTTCAAATCCGTGCGATAAACAGACAGTATCTGCTACCCTCAGCTCCATTTCGGCTCAGAAAAGTACTATGATAATATTGACTTCGAGTTAGAATAATAAAAGGCGTCTCATACAATGTATCACATAAAGCGTGTAATGTTTGTCTCGATACAACATGGCCGACAAATTATATTTGTTCCACGTCTGGAGTCGTTGTAAAATGTATTCCATGTAACGCTACGGCGCTTCGTTACACAATATATTACAAACTGTTTGCACTCGCTCTTAAATAAAACTTGTACTATCTATATTAGAGAAAAAAAAAATGTTTTGTAATCTTCAATTCCAAGAATAAGAATCCGGTTCCAAACGCGATCCGTTGCGTGCATCCACATTCCGTACCTTCTGGTATTGCCCAATAGTGCTCTCTGACGGTGTGGCCGTCGCCAGCTGATTGTACTGGTCCATTCATACTTGTGAGACACTTTCCTCTAAAGCTCCACGCTGTAGTATGTACACAATTTATTTTTATGTCTGGACTCTAACAGACTCTATGACCCTTGAGTTTGTTTGAGCGTTTCTTCTCAAGGTAGTTGTTAAGAAATGCCGACCTCATCTAGCTTTGAAAAGAAAATATATTGACGAGTGTTGATGTCACCTTACTCGTATTTCCAAAATAAATGTCATTTTTGTTGTTCTTATATTATCCAGTCGGCAAGCAGATATGCAAATAACTGAATCTGACTGATCTACCACATTACTTACGTAATTAACTAGTACCTACATATTTGTATCGTCGGATAAGTATGTACATACATTTGTTCTGAAGCGTCACAACTAGTACTACTGAGCAGCAATGGCATGGAACAGTGTATAATGACAAAGTTTATGAATACAACTTTGTAATAAGCAAGACGTCGAGTCCGCCTGATTATGCAGATGTGTCCGCGCGCGCGACTCGCCTAATGAACTGTCACCGCGCGTTAGTAAGTAGCTACTGACACACGTTGGCCGTACTAGCGCCTGCCGGCGGTGTCGCCTGTTACCGCAAGCACGTACCTCCAGGTACCCACTTACGTATTACCTTGACCATCCATCATTCCAAGTGATGGTATAAGGTAGGTAAGTATTTCGTTTGTAATATACCTATAAATACATTCCTGACATCGCGTACCGAGAGAAAAGTACGCGTGTGTGGTCACCGAGGCGCGGTGCAGCGCGTGCTCAGGGTCGAGTATCGCGGCTACTGGTCGCGCGGTTGCCTCGACTGACAGCCGCGCGTCCAGATAGCGGACTAATTGCGCCCGACACGACCAGCCGATCGTTCAGTCAGCCGCCAGCGCACACAGCTGCGGTCACTCCAAGGACCAGTGTATTGCACGTAAGTAGGTCATTGCTGAACACTAACGTTGGCGAGTAACGAAGAGTTGCCAAGTATCCAGGCGATGCAGTGAATTAGTCCGCTGGTTCGGCAGCATCAGCGACATCTAGTGTCAAGTACTGGGTACCTACCCCACATAAGTATGTTCATAACAAATCCCATTACGGTCGACATCTGTCTAGGCGCTCATGATTTCTGTTGTTTTCGGAACAACGTTATTTCGGCAAGTTACATAAATAGACAGTCGCGGGCACCTGCGCGTGGTCACTGGAGCACGCATCGCTCAGCGTGACACATCGCCGGCCGGACTCGAACTGACACATCCCACGTCACGCGCACCGCCAACTGATTGAGTACTCCGCACTCCGCGTGGAGCTCGCAGCCTGAAGCCCTCTCCTCGTTACGCTGTACTCAGTGATACACAGCTTCGTATATAGGATCTCGATTCACTTTTAATAAGATCGCACATCGTATCATCCACACGTAGGGTGTTATATCAACATCTAGTTTAGTTCGCGCCTCGCGACAAAATAACCACTTAGGCGTCAAAGCCGACTGCGGTCTAGTTTACCATACGTAATGTGCGAGCGAGTGCCGGCGCCGCTTAGCATACAGATGGCGGCGCGGGGCCTGGCTGCGCCACACTGGGGCATCTCAAAGGAGTCTCCATACAAGTCGTTTACTGTAAACAACTCTCGGAAATGAAACAACGTGAAAATAGTTGCGTATAATTTATTCATGTTGTACACTTTCCACTTAATACTAATAAACATAATATAACATAATGAAACATTCATCGCCGACGCGCGGCGTCCTCCCACGTGTTAGTCATCACTCGTCTGCACACAGCGTAACCTGATACTGTTTAAGCAATAGCAGCGTACATGTGCCAGGCAACATGTCCCAGTACATAGAGACATCGTTACGGCATACAAGTTCGCATGTAACACAGATAACCGGCGCGTTGTTTGTAAGCGAGCTATACTTGACACTGTTCATTCCCCAAGTGTATAAAACTTAATAATAAAATCAGTACAGCAGCTTTTGCTTGGTCTAAAAGAGAAATACAGTCAAAAAAATATACTGAAATAGAAAGATAAGTAACATATTCAAAAATAATAATATAAAAAAAATGATCAAATTATTTAGAAACTAAATAGATTTGTTCTAAGTGTTAAACTAATCGACAGTGAGGCCATTGGTGACGTGTATGCTCTCGTGTGTGTCGACGTGTCTGTCGCAGTTAGCCATTAGCCGCGGTTCGGAAGCTGTCTCCGCGTGCTGTAGCCAACGCTAGGATCCGATGGGCGGCCGTTTGTTTTGGTGAAATGTGATCTGCGCGACGCGTGCCGCTTGTTGTGGACCGCGGCTAATTGCGGTGCTCGCTGTAGGCGACTGAATGCGGTAGGCGAGCTTGGGCCGACCTGTCGCCTCGACCAGTACATTAATGGATACCAGTAGCTTATTATAAATACATTTTTAATAAAACTTATAATACAGTAGTAACTATACGAATAAGTAATAACTTATACAAATCGATATAATTATAAATAACTACTACAAGGCTGAAGAGTTTGTTTGATTGGACGCGCTAATCTCAGAAAACGCTAGAACGATTTAAAAAAATATTCCAATGTTAGCTACAATGTACCCGGTCGCGCCGAGCGCACGAGGCGGGTGACACCGCTGGCGGAAGCTAGTCTAATGTAAATTGATACACGCGGTACGCTTACAACTATAACCACAACACACTATTTAAACAAATATTTAAAATAAGTATTCAAGCAATCAATTGCTTGGTGTTTAAAGCTTCTAAAATTTGATATCAGTTAGGTAAGGTGAGTGGCGCCCTCTAGTGTCCAGTGGTGACGGCACATTTTTGGCATTTGGTTTGTTAGTGTTGACGTGTATGACATACCCAGGGGACACATCTATCTATCTCACTCTTCCATATGCAAATACGTTATTTGCGCATTAAAGTATAGATTACATTGTCATTGTGTATGCACAAGTGAGGTTTGCCCGCTGCGCAGTCTCGCTGACCGGCTCGCTGCATGCGGGAGGCACTTTGTGTTTATACCATCTTTGTATACTTAATAACAAATTAATATACTTTACACATCCACACAGCGCCATCTAGTCCCAAACTACGAGAAACTTGTACAATGGGTACTAGACAACTGATAAACATCCATAACCTTTCTTTTGGTTAACGGGGTGCCTGGGGGGAGGCGGAGGGTCGTGCCGGACCCTTGCCGGCTAACACCACCCCGGTGTATCCTCGCACGTGCGCAAAACATACACAACCTAACCTAATCCACGAACACATAGCCGACAGACGCGACAGGCGCCACTGTTCACCATACAACGTGAGGATCATTTATGAGTGTCGACGTGAGTGTCGCGGTCGCCGCCGCCGTGCGGGTGCGGCGTCTCTGTGTCCGCTCCTGTGACGTCAGTGCTGCTCCCGTCTGCCGAGAGGGCGGCGGCCGCGCTCGCGCCCTCACCGCTGCAGGCGTGGGGCGCGCCGCCCGCCACTGTGACGTCACAGGACACCGAGGGGACGTCCGCGGCGCTGCTGGCGGGCTCGGCCGAGGGGGTGGCGTCTGCAGTGGGGGTCTCGTGCGCCGGGGGGGTCTCGTGCGCCGGTGTGGGCTCGTGAACCGGGGTGGTAGCGTCTGCAGGGGGGGGCTCGTGCACCGGGGTGGTGGCGTCTGCAGGGGGGGGCTCGTGCGCCGGGGGGTCGGCGTCTGCAGGGGGGGGCTCGTGCACCGGGGTGGTGGCGTCTGCAGGGGGGGGCTCGTGCGCCGGAGGGTCGGCGTCTGCTGGGGGGGGCTCGTACTGCGTGTCACACGTGTCGTCGTCTGTGTCCAGCTCGAACTCCAGTCCCTGTGTGCGAATACCGATGCGCTTGAACCTTACCACTTACAGTCACAGTCCGGTGTCGTACACACTAACATGTTCTGTCCTGCCTCCTGTGACATGCGATATAAGGTAGATAAGATACATTAAATGAATGAACTGAGCGATCGCTTGTTGTTCCCGGGCCGTGCTACTGAATATAGCGGCGGATCTAGGATATGCAATAATTACTGTGACAGCATAATAAGAACTATTTTTTGGCAATATAATCGGGTCAAGCTTGAGCAAACTTTGTTAGAACGAAATTTCTCCGTCGACATTAATATAAGAGCGAGTTGTACTGACGTATAGCGGGTCGCCGGGCGCGGCGTCGGCGGCGTGCACGACGTAGCCGGCGGCGCTGGCGGGGCGGCGCGCGGCGGGCGCCAGCACGTGGCGGCGCGCGCGCAGCACGTCGAGCGCGAACAGGCGCGCGCCCGCCGCCCGCGCCGCGCGCAGCCCCGCGCCGCCGCACACGGCCGTCACCACCTGCCGCACGCTCACGTGGTCACGGCACACACTTACTATTCAACTAAAGTCTGTTTTTTAATTTCGAAGACTAAATTGACATTACAAGTGTTGTCAGTTTATTGCAACTCTTAAATAGTTATGTGGCACAACCGTAACGTACCGTTAAAAAAAACAAGGTATCGTTTTTTATAATAAGTTACTTTGAAATAATAGGTTGGTACTTATTTAACACGTAAGAATTTCCTGGCAGTTTGTTGCACGTCGTGCGGCCCTTTGTACGTATGTGAATTTTAAATATAAAAATTTGTACTGAAAATAAAAATTGTCTAATAAAGATGTAAAGAAAATAGGTTTTATTTCTTTTTAAATTTTTTTTTATGTGTCATTTCTGACAGATGTCGAAGACTTTCTTTGTTTTAAATGAATAGAAAAATATTTTTTGTTGAAGTTGTAATTAATATTAATAAAAATAAACTTATATGTCGTTTTATAAGATTATATCTTTCTAAATTAAATAAAACGTATGTGTTGCTGTTCTTTTATTACAGAAACGACATAAAAGTTTATTTTTATTAATATTAATTACAACTTCAACAAAAAATATTTTTCTATTCATTTAAAACAAAGAAAGTCTTCGACATCTGTCAGAAATGACACATAAAAAAAAATTAAAAAAGAAATAAAACCTATTTTCTTTACAAAGATAAAAAGTTTCGATTCAACAAACCGGTATCGTAGGTACAACACTGCACGAAAAAGCTGACAACATTATTTGTAAATTTGACATTTGTATTTGTCAATTTTGTTTATGACAGACAGGAAACAGACTTTACATATATAATCACAATCGGCAATCGTACTTCGAGTTTACCGAGGCTCACGCCGTGTTCGGCATTTTATGAAATATTATCAAGTTTCTTGTGGGTGTAGATAGCGGCGAGGTACCTGGAACTGGTGGGCGCACTGGCACACCTCGCCGGCGGGCACGGGGTCCTCGCGGCCGTCGTCGCGCACCACTCTCTGCGCGACGGCGAACGCGTCCAGCGTCCAGTAGGTGGGCTGCGCGGTGGGCAGCGCCGCGTCGGTGGCCAGCAGGTAGGTGTGGCCGGCCGCACGCAGCACGCGCGGCAGCCGCGCCGCGTCCGCGCGCAGCAGCGCCGCGCCGCACCGCACGCGCCGCGCCGCCACGCACGCCGCGTCGCGCTTGTGCACGTACAGCTCTGTTCCACACAACATCAATACACAATACGTACAGACCCGTGAGCTCCGCCGCTGGCGCGCGTACCTCTAGTGTCACCGTCGGCGGCTTGCGACAACTGCGAAACGAAGTCGGCGATGGCCGCCGGGTCGGCGTGCCGGGCGGGGTGGCAGGCCGGCGCGCCCGGCGCCGGGCAGCCGGCGGGGCCGAGCTCGGGCTCGTCGTCGATCTCGATGACGTCGTCGCAGACGGGCTGCGCGAGCGACATGAGCGCAGGCGCAGCCCGGCGGCGCACGCGCCTGCGCACGACACGCACGGCGCGCGCCAGATGGTTGAGGGGGGCGGTGGGGGGGGCGTGCGCGCCGGTCACCGACACTGCCACGAATATCGTCGTCGTGTCGCCTGTCCAAAGTTTTATGTTTTTAGCTTTATCATCCACATGTGTACACTTGACAGTGAATTCTCAATCAACATTATCTGTGTACACTGGACCGCCCAGATACAGGCTGTGCCTAGCTTGGGGCTCGCGGTCATTTGTCTATGCTTTGAACGTTACTGATGTTATTTTATCTTTCGTGTAAGCTCCCTAACGTGTGTACTACAGCTGTCATGACTCACATACATAGCAAGTTCACATCGATAACAATAAAGTAAGCTCAGACACGTGGTAGCTTAAAGTGTCTGAAGTTCTCATCAATACGATGTAGTTGGCACACAGCGTTGAGGAGTTCCCCCGACTGTCTGTCGTCTCCATCATCAGGTCAGCTGTAAACGTTTACAGTTAGCAAGTAGTGCGGCCGTACTGCGAGCGCAGCACATGCGACATGCCGCACCCCTGCCCTAGTCTCCTAGTGTTTGTGTCGCCTGACAGAACATAAAGTGTATGTAGCTCGGCGGGCGTGTTCGCGCGACCACCACCGCCACCACCACCACCACCAGGTGACATCCACCAGAGAAAGGTAAAACTCACGTTCGTTGTATAATCTTTAATATTTATTTTATTCTGATTTGAGTTATTAGATATAAGAAATCGGTGGGCCCTACCGGCGAGCACGGCGGGCGGCTGCGCAGGCGCACTGGCCAGCGAGCGCGAGTACTCCTCCAATATGGAGACGGGCCGGTCGTGCGGCGGGCAGGCCGCCGGCGCGGGGCTCTGCACGACGCGCAGCGGCTCGATCACCAGCATTGGCTGCGTGAACATTGCTGCCGGACTGCTAGACGGCGAGGCCTGACTGCCGGACGAACCGCCCGGTATGCTATTCGGCTCGGCCGGAATGCTGGATAGCCCGGCCGAACTGCTGGAAGGTCCTGCTAGACTGCTGGACGGCCCGCCCGAACTGCTAGACGGTCCTATCGGACTGCTGGACGGGCCGGCCGGACTGCTGGACGGGCCTGCCGGACTGCTGGACGGGCTGGCCGGACTGCTGGACGGGCCTGCCGGACTGCTGGACGGGCCGGCCGGACTGCTGGACGGGCCGGCCGGACTGCTGGACGGGCCAGCCGGACCTGAAGGTTTCTTCTTTTTCTTGGAAGTCTCAAGAGGAGGGGGGAAGTTGAAGTACTGAGTGTTGACGCTCTTCTGCCGCAGCCACTCGTCATAGGACGGGTCCTGGCCGGGAGCGCGGGCAGGTGCAGCGCGCACGGCGGGCTGGGCGCCCTTGCTGACCGGGCTCGGCTCTGGTGTGTCGCGTGGCCTCGACCCTGTCTTGGGGACAGAACTCGACTTGGACGTGCTGGCCTTTAGGCTTCTCTCCAGAGACTTGGGCTCAGGTTTCTTGAAATGTTTTTGTTTCTGTTTGGCGGCTGCGCTTGGCGCTGACACCGTTTTGGTATATTTTTCTGTAAATAATAATATTATTAAGACAGCGCATCGCAGCGGTCCGCGATCTGACGCCGGGTGTCGCGAGCTACTTACTGGTGTTCGGCTCCGCGGTCTGAAACACAACGACACTCATTATTAATTAGGTTCGCGCTTACATCGAGCTGTGACGATAGGAGTTAACGCAATCGGCACTGACCCGCACGACCCTGCTCAAGTCGCGGTGCAGCGCGGCCAGCTGGCGCAGCAGTGCCCGGCGGGCGGCGCGCTCGCACAGGTGCACGCAGCAGCACGTGCACGGGCCCCCCGCGTGCCTGCGGACAGAGCGACATGAGTGCCGGCCGGCGCCCCACGTGCCTGCGGACAGAGCGACATGAGTGCCGGCCGGCGCCCCACGTGCCTGCGGACAGAGCGACATGAGTGCCGGCCGGCGCCCCACGTGCCTGCGGACAGAGCGACATGAGTGCCGGCCGGCGCCCCGCGTGCCTGCGGACAGAGCGACATGAGTGCCGGCCGGCGCCCCGCGTGCCTGCGGACAGAGCGACATGAGTGCCAGCCGGCGCCCCGCGTGCCTGCGGACAGAGCGACATGAGTGCCGGCCGGCGCCCCGCGTGCCTGCGGACAGAGCGACATGAGTGCCGGCCGGCGCCCCGCGTGCCTGCGGACAGAGCGACATGAGTGCCGGCCGGCGCCCCGCGTGCCTGCGGACAGAGCGACATGAGTGCCAGCCGGCGCCCCGCGTGCCTGCGGACAGAGCGACATGAGTGCCGGCCGGCGCCCCGCGTGCCTGCGGACAGAGCGACATGAGTGCCAGCCGGCGCCCCGCGTGCCTGCGGACAGAGCGACATAGTGCCAGCCGGCGCCGTACTTGTGCAGGTTGATGGGCGGCATGCCTATGCGCCGGCGCGTGTCGTTGACGGCGCGGTGCCGCCTCGCCGCGCAGCAGTACGGCGCGTCCATCAGCTGCTGCGCTGTCGACGCCGCCTGCGCACGGACACACTAGTGTTGACACTTGACTAAAGTACATCGGCAGCTCTTTCAGTAATTGCCAATTTTTATGGAGTACTGGCCGAGTGCGCGAATGACGAGTACACTTACGGACAGCTTGGCGAGCGCGTCCGGCAGCTGCGCCGGGCACGGCAGCTGCAGCGTGTCGTCTGAAACGGACGCAAGTTGGTTCTTAATAGTCGTTGTCATTAGGCACAAGTTTCGTACTGACGACGAATGAAGCGGACGTCAGTGCAGTCGGCCATGCGGCCGTGCCGACGGTACCTGTGAGGTCGTCGCCTGCGCACTCGGCAGCGTCCTCGGCCGGTCCCGGCGCCGGCGTCGCCTGCACACAACGGAATCATCGGTTCATACCGTTACATACCCACAACACTCACTATAAATAAGTAGTCGACGTATCTGGAGGATAAATCTATTCTCTCTACGCAGCAGTTTGGATTTAGACCTAAAATGTCCACTGATGATGCCGTACACCATCTAACCGCCTATCTAGCACAAGAACTTGATAAAGGTAACCACACAGTAGGTATATTCCTAGACCTAGCAAAAGCTTTTGACACGGTTTCTATTCCCATCTTGTTGCGCAAGCTAGAAGCCATAGGCATCAGAGATATTCAGCTGAAACTTTTTAAAAGCTACCTAGAAGAACGAACGCAATGTGTCAAGATTGGAAATGTTGTTAGCGATGATGAAAAAAGCACCGATTTCGGTATTCCCCAAGGAAGTATTTTGGGACCTTCACTCTTCCTAATATACATAAACGATATCTGCAATCTAAATTTAGATCACGGCCATATCGTTTGTTATGCAGACGATACTGCTCTTTTGTTTTCAGCTGACTCAGTAGAAAATGTCTACAAGTATGCGCAAAACGGATTCAATGCTATTAATAAATGGCTTCAAAATAACTCACTAACTTTAAATGCTGACAAGACAAATTACGTCAAGTTTTCGATGCGCAAGCAAGAACTAATTGGCACTAACACAACATTATATGCACATTATCATAACTGCACATCTTGCACAAATAACCAGTGCGCTTGTCCCAGTATTAAAATGTCACGTACAGTAAAGTACCTCGGAATCATTATAGATGACACACTTTCGTTTAAAGATCATATTGAAACTGTAAATAATAGGATTCGTAAATTGATATTTGTTTTCAAAAAATTACGTTACATTGCAGACCCAAAAATAATTAGACAAGTCTACTTTGCTCTATGTCAATTGATATTAACATACTGCATTACCACATGGGGTGGAGAGCGAGTAAAAAATTGTTGTTAACTATTGAGAGAGCCCAGAGAGCAATTCTCAAGGTGTCTACTTTCCGGCCCTTCCTTTTTTCCACTAACCTGCTATACAAAAAGTGTGAAGTACTAACCGTCCGTCAGTTATTTATAATGGGTATTGTATTAAAACAGCACTCAGAGCTAACATATAGCACGGAAGCTACTAACAAAAGACGTAAAGATATAGTCTGTCCTCAAAATCACACCAAACATGCTTTCACATCAAAATTTTACCTGTTTCTTGGTCCTCTACTTTACAATAGATTGAACGCGAAAGCAAACATTTATGACTTGAATCAAGTAAACTGTAAAAAAGTACTGAAAGAAACTCTTCAAAAAATGTCCTACGATGATACAGAGAATTTATTGACTGTGCTAAAGTGACTTTGTTTTTTGTTTATTTTATTTTTATACAAGTTTTGATTAATATTATATATTTTTTGATTTTGATTTTGTTAATATTTTATTTTTATAAATTTTTTGATAAGTATTATTTATTTTAAATGACATGTTAATTAGGAAAGTAGATGTTAAGATATGGTAATACTGTAGTAGTAAATACAGCTTGTCCACGTTACAGATAGTTTACACATTTTAATGTACTATAGAATCCTTTTGATTATTTGTTAATTTTAAATTATTTTAGCTCTTTCTCGCCTGAAACACAGGATATCCTAGTTCAGGCACGTAAGACTCGGATATAAGCTTATATTTAAGACTATGTAATTCATGCTGTAAGGAAATTTAAATAAAGATAAAGATAAAGATAAAGATATCGCCAACTGAAGTTGGAATTCCTGATTTTAATTTTGAAAATAATTTACAAAAATATGAAAATAAAATAGAGAGGTAGTGTCGCTCGGAGTACGTACGGCAGGGATGGGCCGGACTTGCGCCGTGAGCAGCTGCTGGTTGCGGCGCCGCACCTGCTCGATGTCGCTCAGCAGCACCCGGCGCATGGCCGCCTCCCCCGCCCCGCCAGCCCCTCCAGCCCCGCCAGCGTCGCCAGCCCCGCCAGCCCCGCCCGCCGCCTCCCGCTGCGCCGTCGGGTCCCCTGCGCCACAAATACGTACTGTAGGAAGTGTTCGATCCCGAAACATATATCACATGTACCCTGTAGGCTCACAACGCACCCCACTGCAGGCTGGCAGCGGCGCGGCTGCGCGGCTTCTTGCGGGCGGGGGGCGCCAGCTCGGCCGGCAGCTGCTCCAGCCGCACCAGGCGCACGCGCGCCTGCAGCAGCAGCTTCGGGTCTGACGGTCATTGCCAACCAGTAATACTAGACTGTTATTTTTACAGAATAAAAGTGTACGCAGAAGATACACAGCATTCTTCCACCACAGTACGTGTGTTCATTCCTAGCATCGTCAAGTGTAGTGTCGGTAGGGAGCCGCACGCGATCTCCCAACAGACATTACAACGCTTATCTGTAGCGCTTACCGATGGCGGGCGTGTCCACCTCGTCGGTCGCGGACACCTTCCGCTCCACCACTCTGTCGGTGACCTCATCGCCGACCAACATAGTATCCTCATCATCATCGAAGTACAGCCTGCTGCTGATGAAGGACGCGCTTGTCCGTGTTCGCGTCGCACTAAGTTGGACGCCAGCGCCTCGCTCAGGCGGTTCACTGTCCTCGTCATCGCTGTCGAAGAGTATCTCGGCGGTGACGGCGGTGGGGTCGATCTTGTGCAACACTTGTATCGTGTCTCCGTGGTCTGGGGGCGGCGACACGGTGTCTGCACTCTCAGCGACCGTGTCCTCAAGAGGTTCAGGTTTGCGAGCACTCCGTTCCTTGCGGGAACGCTCGTCAATGACCAAATTGTCTTCCGTGTCGGTGTCTGAATGTTCGTGTTTCAGCGCGGGACCTGCGAAGCGCAGGGACAATAGTTAATATGTACGTATGAGGTAGTGAGGTTGTTATTGCATGAGACCGGTACTGGTGTGTCCTGAGAGCAGTGCCCGCGCAGGCCGGCCGCTGTGTGCCGGGCCGCGCTGCCGTCCTTATAATAGTAGATTTATATACATAATTCTTCGTTGGTCTAGTAGTCGCAGTGGACCGCACGGAGATGCTGATCTCTCTATGACAGTGAGGTAATACAAAGTACACCTGTGTCTGCGCAAATGTGCGTGCATTGTATTATGTCTTACGCAGCTGACTGATCATCTAATTAGATAGAACAGCCGCCAAGGCCGACGTTCAGCATGGTCATCATTTTTTTTTTTTTTTAGTATTTTAAAGCAGCCGATATCCACCTCCAAGATAACATCTACTTCTGTACATTATTTCATCTAAATCGGTTCAGTACTTTGCCCCATAGCCAAACAAAGAAACAAACTCACTTCCGCATTTATAATATTAGTAAGGATGATTTAGTTACCGGTGTTGGATTGACTTAGTGGAGGCTTTATGTGAGGCGAGGCCGGCGCCGGCGCTGACCGCGGTGCGGCGTCGCGCGCTGAAACCATACATTGTATTGACACAGTCAGCTGAGGGAGGGATCAGGTATGCAACCTCGCCAACTAACTCATGTACTCAGCTGTTTGCTACCTACCTAAGGCGGTGCATGGCTCGTGGCTTGTCGGCGCATGTTCGTGGTTCGTGCTCGCGTCTGCGTGGCTGGTCGGGGTGGGCTCGGCAGCCATTTGCTCGCTATCTTGTTCATCGGCGCTGTCATCCGAGAGTAACTGCTCGGGCTGGACACAAGTGTCGCGTCAACAGTTGTTGCCACCAGGGTGGCATGTTCGTATACGAATAAAGTGCTCTTGCTACATTATAGTAATGAGGGTTTGTGTTTCTATATAGGTATATATAGTACGGAAGAAGGTCGACAGTGTGCAGCATGCGTGTGTAGTTACCAGCGGCTGCCGCACGACGAGGCGGTCGCTCACGAGCTCGACCCAGCTGCGCTGCGGCACGGTCGCGATGTGCGGGTACCTACACACATTATACTTGTCATAACCAATACTCTTAAATCTTTATTTAGTCGGGCGGCCAAAATGTGGTTGACCGAGAATGTTGCCTTGTGGAACACCATGTGAGGGCGGCGTGTTTTATAGTTTATATACATTATTTTTATAAAGTGCAATCTATACAGCTGTATAATTTGTTCTTTGATTTGATGCCATCATTCCAGACAGCTAGTAAAACCTTTTTTCTGTTAATCCAGTTATGTTCGATGTAGTCAAAGGCCAGTATTAAATTTTTATCGAAGGACACGTAAAGGTATGGCACGGTCGGCCCGTGGACGCGTGATCATATAGCTATGACGTAACGAGGGTAACTCTATGGCGGCGAGGAAGTCTGGCGCCGGTCTGACTCAGTTAACTAAGTTTCGATCAGGGGCTTCGAAGGCACAGAGTGCTACTCACCGCTTGAGCATGGCGAGGTGTAAGGGCGCAGGCAGCGGCACGGACGCGGGCGGCGCGGGCGCCAGGCCGGCCGGCCGCGGGCTGCGCCAGTGCGCGGCCAGGCGGTGCCGCGCCTGCAGCTTCAGCTCGTGCCAGCGCCGCTGCAGCACCACCAGCGACACGCGCCGCCCGCTGCACATGCACACGTTACGCGCTTCTCAATCTGACCCAATCTGATGTTCTATCGCTCACGCGCCTACATACCTGGCGCAGTAGTCGCGGTGCACGCGCGACCAGCGCCGCGCCAGCCGCAGCCCCCCTCCCGCGTCCTCGATGGCGTGGCTCTGCACCTGCTGCCACAGCGCGTGCAGCGCCGCCGCCTCCTCGTACAGCGTGACGCTCTCGTCGTCCAGCAGGCGCTGCGCCGGCACGTCGGTGTGCAGCAGCACGAGGTCGGCCACGCGCGCGGCGTGCGGCGGCGCGGCGGCGGCCGGCGCGTCCCCCGCGCGCGCCGCCACGCCCACCTGCTCCAGCGCCGCGCGCTGCACGCCCACCCTGCCGGACACCCGCTCGTCACTGCCAGCCGGCCGCCTGCGACCGCTGCGGGCGGACACTCACCACAGGGCGTGTAGCTCGGACAGCGGTATGCGCAGGCGCAGGCTGCTGCGCACGAGCGTGTACAGGGAGGTGGAGCAGAGCGTGCCACGCGCATGCGCCGCCGAGCACAGCGCCGCCAGCAGCCCGCCCGCCCACACGCGCCGCCACCACTGCGGGCACAACACATCGACTGTAGGGCGGCTCGCTCCTGCAGTCGACACGCAGCACGTGTGACTGTGCAGATATACTAACACTGAGTGTGCAGTTGCCGGTGTTTGAGTCGCCGGTGTCAGAGTCGGCGTCGCTAACGGTGCTCGTGGTGGCATCTCCGGCGGCAGTAGTAGCGCCACTGGCAGCCACAGTCGCTTCACTGCCGTCGCCAGTGGCACTGTCAGCGGTCAGCCTAGTGGTACTGGGGTCGGTGGCGATGGCGTCGCCAGGGGCGGCAGGGCTGGCGGTGCTGGCGGGGCCGACGGGGCCGAGGCGCGCTTCCACTGCAGTCAGCCAGCGCGGCACAGCACCCCCCTCGGCGCGGGCCTTCACCTGCACAGGCACACAAAGCAGTAGCAACAGGCCCGGCGGGGGGAGGTCCGGCGCTGCGCACGCGTACCTTTCTGGCGTAGTAGTCGCGGAAGCGCGTCTCCCACGTGCGCACCACGCGCTCCGAGATGCGCAGGCGCCGCGCCACCTGCGCGTACGCCTTGCGCCGTCTGTCCTGCAGCAGTCACCGGCGCCATACACATTTGTTTATTCATTCAATATTAACAAAACAAAGGTATGGGTTAAGTATTGTTTTTGTAATAACTGTTGCAGAATAAATTGTTCTATTCACAATGCAAAATGTTAATCAAGTTGTGCAATAACATTTGCGCTACACTTTTATTTAGCTAAAATAATTTCATAAAAATTAGCAATAGGATCCCCATGCTGGCAGCTGTCCCCTGAGCTAGCGTCAGCTCAGTGGCAGGTACTCACCGAGTGGACGTTGAGCAGAGTGGGGGGCTCCAGCAGCTCGGGGTGCGACACGTACTCCAGTGCAAACTGCTTCACCGTCACGGAGCGCACCCTGTGTACACGCACACAAACCAAACTTACCTTCTAACTACAATATGGTACTCATTTACATTGTGACGCAACTCCACATTACATAGGGAACAGACCTTGACACCAGCCTCTCCTAATGTTTGGTGGCAACCAGTCTCGGCAGTTTAAAACAATATGGACCACTAGCGTCTGCCGCGGTCTCACCACCTCCTGAGGGACCACTTCCCACACATGTATAAATATTATGCTTTATGTTATCCTGATACTTCAACTATAGAATTGCTGAGCTTCACCCAAATCCATTAAATAATTTTAGATAAGTAACAAACACAGTACCTGACCAACATTCACATCTATAACATTACACACTGCCTGGTAACGCCCCAGCCCCAAGCAGTGTCTGCCGCACAGGCTCACATCAACTTACTCATAATATTCCTCCCTTACGCCGGATATGTTGGAGAACATGCTGGGCACGTAGTCCCTGTGCTTGCTGTCCCGGCTGGGCATGTCCGACACAAAGTGCTCGCTGCACACCACGCTGTGCCGCTCCGGGGTCCACCACATGTTACTGCTGAAATCACAACATTGTACTGATTACACTTGGTTCGCGTGTCGCTACACAGCTTGGCTGCACCACCCCTACCACCTGCGAGGCAAGCCCTTGCAGGCTCCAGCTGTGTGACAGTGTGTTTACTTTGTACAGCACTGCTAGCAAGGTCCTCACGGTCGCGTCTACGCGTTAGTAACCTGCTGACAGCACGGGGGCGTCAGTTGGCCGGAGAACATGTAGCGCTGCACTCACTTGCTGTAGCGGATGGCCTGGATCCATTTGTTTCTCTGGTAGGACCGCAGCGCCGCGTTCGGGAACTCGAACATCTTCACGTTAGCGGTCGCCGACGTGCTCGGACACCGCGCCACGCAACAGCGCTGGACGTCCGAAGCTTTACTCATTTTAGTAAGTCGTTGTATGTCCAAAACAAGCACAATCCCAGGCAGCACTCCCGACTCCCGCTATCAACAAACAATGCCACACACTAATATAAATATATTCATCACACTGACACTGACTATCATTGACAGATCTTAGATTGACAGACTATACTTTTTTTATGACCTGGTAACCCTGGTAACTGTCTGTCAAAGAGTGAGTTCTTTTTTTTATACGGCTTCTCGCATTTTTGCCCAAGAGGCTGTGTACGGAACGAACAGAACGACGGAACTATTATAATATTAAGATTTTTTTTATTGACCTTTTCAAAGTGAACAATAATCATCCTCAAGATACAGGCAGCGCCTAGTTTGGGGACCACTGAGCCAACGAAAATTACAGTTGCAGAATGTAATGTCAACATTGATTTTAACGACCCCGATGGCGCAATGGTTACCATGCCCGACTGCCGTGCTCCCGGGTTCGATTCCCGGCAGGGTCGACATTTGTGTGATGAGCATGCTTGTTGGCCGTGGTCTGGGTGTTATAATATGTATATATAAACATATTTATACACATTTGTGTTGGCACCCATAACACAAGCTAATTAATAGCTTACCATGGGGCCAACCGACCGTGTATGAAAAAGGTGTCCCGATATATATTAATAATATTAAAAAAAAACTTTAAATTTTATAATTTTATGTAACTGTGGAACAATAAATTATTATAATTATTTTGTATTTCTCTACTAGACCACGGGACTACAGAGTCTCGGATTTTTAGAAGGCGAACGTTCGAATAAATCGTACGAATCCAACACGCTGAAGCCCTTTTGAGACAACTTTAATGTAGATAATGGTGACACAAAACCGACGATTGTCCCTGTATACACTATAGAAATGTACCCAAGGACAACCCCCGGTTTGTGCTAAACTATTGCTAAGTATGGAAGAAAATCTACTTGGGTTATTGTGATGGGATGCTAGTGGACTAGGGAAGGGAATACTATGGGGACTATGACCCCTGCCGATGACAATGTAATAAATACATGTAAAAATGGCAGGAGGAGACTCGCCAGCTCACTTACCGGGCCCCCGGGAACTAGTCGCTAAGTCGCAACAAGGGGGCAACGGGGACGTGAGCGGCTGAAGGGTGAGGTTGCCCCGGCCGGCTTTCTACCCAGATCACGCGCCTTAAAACCAGCATTCAGCCAGGGTCCAGCATCTCTGTGCCCACTCGCCACTTACCCGAGGCATTCACCCTCCGAGCATTGCTCTAGCGACTCCACTCTGGACGGCCAATGAAGGCAAGCCAGAGGTGGGAGACCTATCCCCATTCAGGGTACACTCCAGCGAGCCGGAGATGAGGGACAGTATCCTCTCCCTGGAGCACTCGGTACCCGCGGGGTCGCAGTCCCCGACATCCGCCTCAGATGCCCTAAGGGCTAATTATTATTATTCTTGCATGTACTCGGGACTATGGAGTCCCGGACTTTTGGAAGGCGAATGTGGGGCCGAAGCCAACACGCTGAAGCCCTTTTGAGACAACTTTAATGTATGTAATGGTGACACAAAACCGACGATTATCCCTGTATACACTATGGAAATGTACACAAGGACAACCCCCGGTTTGTGCTAAACTATTGCTAAGTATGGAAGAAAATCTACTTGGGTTATTGTGATGGGATGCTAGTTGACTAGGGAAAGAAAAACTATGGGGACTATGACCCCTGCCTGAGTACAAGTCACGACTTGTACTCCGTAATGGACTACTACTTGATGTTCATGTTCCTTAATTCTTAAGTGCACATTCACCATATGTCCCTTAATTCTTAAGTTAACAAGCGACGGTTCGCCGTCGTCGGGCCCGCGCTCCCAGAGCGTTTTTTACCTACCCGGAGTTTGGGTTCGTTCAACTTGGAATCTCTGGATCATGCTAGAGACACCAGGGAATCCATCCACTACCCTCAACCCCACCCTCTCTTCCCATCCTTCCCTCAACGAATTCCTCACAACGCTTTTATTGTAACTTCATCCCCTTTTTGGCCGTAATACACCGAGTTTGGGCTTAAAAAAGTCTATGGGATCCCACAAATTAGACACCCCCTTAAACCACCCCCGCACCCCCCCCCCCTTCATCAACAACCCACTCCCCCTCGCCCCCGCACCACTATCCAAAGCGACACACAAAACTCCCCCCCCCCCACGCCACTGCCCCCTCAGGTTTACTTGACCCTGGGCTGCGGGTTTTTCGCAAGTTACCGTGGCCCTGGCAAACAGGGACTGCCAGAAGGAACATAGTGGGTTTCAGTTTTAGTAAGAGTCTGACACTCCCTCCAAAACTTTTGGGTTTGGTTAGCTTTGGGTTAGGTTAGCTTTGGGTTAGGTTAGCTTTGGGTTAGGTTAGCTTTGGGTTAGGTTAGCTTTGGGTTAGGTTAGCTTTGGGTTAGGTTAGCTTTGGGTTAGGTTAGCTTTGGGTTAGGTTAGCTTTGGGTTAGGTTAGCTTTGGGTTAGGTTAGCTTTGGGTTAGGTTAGCTTTGGGTTAGGTTAGCTTTGGGTTAGGTTAGGTTAGGTTAGGTTAGGTTAGGTTAGGTTAGGTTAGGTTAGGTTAGGTTAGGTTAGGTTAGGTTAGGTTAGGTTAGGTTAGGTTAGGTTAGGTTAGGTTAGGTTAGGTTAGGTTAGGTTAGGTTAGGTTAGGTTAGGTTAGGTTAGGTTAGGTTAGGTTAGGTTAGGTTAGGTTAGGTTAGGTTAGGTTAGGTTTTTTTTTTTTTTTTTTTTTTTAATTGCACCCGCCATCATGGGTACGTCTTTCAGTCCCCTGACATAATCAGGGACATTGATCTGCTATATCGTTTTGTTTTGTCGTGTTGATTGGAAATCGGTTTATGTTGTGAAAGGAAGTGCACCTGTTTGGGCAGATGCGTTTCCCTCCACAACACTTTTGCAGATGTTTTGTGCAAATTCTAGGAATTTTTGTCTAGATTTCCTTTCCTTGGTAAGGCTGGCTGCCCCATCTAGCTCCACTGCTTGATTTATCTCCTGAGCCAGGTCATGTCGCTGCCGGAGGAATTTTGGGCACTCAAAAATTATGTGCTGGACAGTCTCTTCAACCGCAGGGTCACAGACACATGACGGGCTCCCCCGACACTTGAAGCGATGCAAGTATTGGGCGAACCCCCCATGGCCCGTGAAGATCTGGGTAAGAATTCCCTGCGGTTGTATCTTTCGCACCAGGCGATAGGCCTCCCTCGCATCCGGGAAGAACACTCTCGTGACGGAGGCCGTCTCCCCCGCCCGGTATCTCCGGTTCCATTCGTCGAGCGATTCGTTACGAAGTTGGCTTCTGACGAATGAAACCGGACACAGATCGTAGTCGGGCCTCCTCCGACTCGAGAGTGCCGCTTCCTTGGCAAGTTCGTCAGCGCGCTCGTTGCCATCGATGCCGGCGTGGGCCTTGATCCAGTACAAGGTTATATCTTTGCCCTGGGTCAAGGCCGCGCTGAGGTTTCGGCGCGCCTCGATTGCGAGGGAGTGCATGGACCCAGGGTTGGTTATTGATTGCAACGCTGCACGCGAGTCGCTATATATACCGCAGCTCCCTACCCCGCTCCTCAGGGCCTCGCTCGTCGCCCTGCATATGGCCAGAAGCTCGGCCTGGTAGACTGTGCAGTACGCTGACAGACTCAGCTTCTTATTTCGAATTTCGGCCTGGCTGTCCCAAATGGACAGCGCAGCACCGACTTTGTTTTGAAGTTTGCTTCCGTCTGTGAAAATTCTGAGCGTCTGCACATTATGTTGGTCTACCAGGTCAGAGTCATCGAGGCACTCGAACCTCAGGTCCATACGCAGGGCCGGATGTGGCAGCTCTGCAAATCCCACCACCCGTTCGACCTCCCTGTCTCCCAACACCTGCCGGGTTGACCCTCTGCGAGCCTCGTATAGGCCGGCTGCTTCCTTTATGCGGAGGTCCAGAGGCAGTAACCCGGTCAGTAAGAGGGCTGAGTTGAGGGAGACAGTGCGGTAGGACTTGCAGATTTTCTGAGCGAAGCCCCGTTGCACAGTGTTCAGGAGCTTGCGGACACCGATTTTTTCGGCGGCGGGTGACCACGCGGCCGCAGCGTACAATATGACGGGCTCTGCCGTTGCCGTGTAGATCGCGCGGATGACGTCAGGGTGCAGTCCCCAGCTGATTTTTGCAGCTCGCTGCAGTTGTTTCGCGATGTTTAGGGCCTTCCTACAGACGGTAGCGACGTGGGTGTTAAAGGTCAGCTTATCGTCTATAGTAAGGCCCAAGATCTTTATTTCGCGAGACATGCCAATGTCGACCCCGCCCATGCTCAGGAGCGGTGTGTCATACTTGAGCTTTTTAGTTAGCAGCATTGCGCACGTTTTGTGCGGCGCAAATTTGAGCTTATTTTTGACACCCCACTCCTGAACAAAGCCGAGAGCGGGATTGGCATGTCGCTGCACCTCTAGCGCTGTGTGACCGGCAAACAGCAGAACCACGTCGTCGGCAAAGGCCTGGCACCAAATTCCTCGTCCATGCAGCTCCTTGAGGAGCGGGTCTAGGAGGACATCCCAGAGGATCGGCCCACTGATGGAGCCCTGGACGCACCCTTTTTGGGTCTGTCTGTAGTGTTCGACTCCGGCGTACCTGAGTCGCACACATCTGTCAACAAGATAGCTGTCGAGTAGCCGCCTAATATTCACCGGACACTTTTCCTCCGCCAGTCTGACCTTAATGGCTGGCCACCAAGCGCTGTCGAAGGCGCCCTCTATATCTAGCGAAACGAGGGTGACCAACTTCTTGTTCTTTATTTCCACCTTTATTTGGTTCACCAGATTATAGAGGGCGTCCTCGGTGCTGCGCTGGGGCATGAAGCCATACTGGCGGGTACTCAGCCTCGGCACTAGGTGCCACTGGAGCCTCGTGACAACCATCTTCTCCAGGACCTTACCTAGTACAGGCAAAAGGCCGATAGGCCTGTACGATTTGGCGCTTTTGTAGTTTTCCTTGCCCGGCTTCCTCAGTACCACGACTGTGGCTTCCTTCCACTTCGTGGGGAAGTGGCCAAGGCTGAGGCATTTGTTAGCCAGGGCAAGGAACGCCCCGGGGTCCTGGAGAATGACTTGTTGACAGATGTCTGCGGTGAGGCCGTCCGCACCTGGCGCCTTTTTAGGGTTGAACGAGGACACCGCGGTTATGAGCTCATGCAAGGTAAACGGCGGGTCATGCGTATCATCATGTCCCCCCTCGTTTACCTGCAAGGCCAAACGTCGGGTGACTCGGTGTGTGTCCTCGTCCGTTTCCTCGAGATCTTTTGGGTAGAAAGTTTCAGCCAGGTGCGATGCGGATTCCGCCGGAGTCAGGAGAGTGCCTTCTTTTTCCAAGGGTGCGTCCTCGTGCCTCACAGTGGTTCGGCCGATCACCCTGTAGATGCCCTCCCACATCCCCTCCCTATCTTGCTTAGTGCAGAACTCTGCCCAGCTCCTAGTTTGGGCGCTCTTAGCTTTGGCCTCGTATTCTGTTTTTAGTTTCAGGTACTCATCAACGACGGCCTGCCTGCGGACTGGAGCGGCGCAGCGGATTCTTCTCTTCCTAGTGGCGACTGCTTTTTTCAGGCTGGCGAGTTCCTCGGACCACCACGGCAAGGTAATTTTTCTAACTGCTTTTAATTTTGGTATTTTATCTTCACATGATGTTTTTATTATGTCCAAATATGTATTTATGTTGTGTTCTAGGTCGGCGGTATTTACTATTTCTTCAAATTTTGTTTTTGTGATATTGTTTTCTACTTTTAACTGGGCCAGTTTCTCATGAAACTGAACCCAGTTTGCCTTCCTAGAGTTATAAAGCCTAGTTGTTGTTTTTATGTTTATACCGAAAGATTTTTCCAATTTTAGACTAAGTTTAATGCCGTTGTGATCCGAGCTCGTCAGTCCTTCATCCACTCTCCAGCCTTCCACCAGGCAGAGAAGATCCGGCGAGCATGCTGTCACGTCCACGTGGCTGCAGTACCTCCTGCCCCCTCGGATGGTGTCGAAGGTGGGCAAGGTGCCGTTGTTGAGTACCTGCAACCCCATTTCATCTAAGGCTCCACAGAGCTCCTCGCCCCTACTGTCCTCCGTTAGGCTCCCCCACCACGAGCTCTTGGCGTTGAAGTCGCCCCCAACGATAACATTGCGACTTCCTAGCGCCCGCTGGACTGCTCGTAGGTGCTCCAGGTACGGTTCCATGGGTTTGTCCGGTTCGAGGTATGCCGATAGTACTGCTATTTCCCAGGCTCGAGTTCGGATCCTCACCACTGCGATGTTATGTGTGGTGAGTTCTGGGCACTGTATAACGTCGAGGTCCTGGTCAAAAACCGCGATGGCGGCTTTAACAGTGCCCTCTCCGTCTTCCGAGGCCTGGAAAATTCTAGACCCTCTATAGTTGCGCATTCTCCGGACAGAACCCACGTACGGCTCCTGCAAGATTGCGATTGCCGCATTCGTCCGTGATGCACCCTCGAGCAGCTCAGCCGTTGCTAGTTGCTTTCGCTGGAGGTTTGCCTGCAGAAATTTGTAGATCTTTGTGTCCACTGCGGCGCCTTTAGCAATAGCTTATTTTTGCCCTGGCAATTGCGTCCCATCTGCGTCTTACCTGGCATTCCGAGCTGAAGGCGTTATGCTCCGCTCCATCCAGTCCGGCTTTGGTGCAGTTGCAACATGACGGAGGAGCGTGAGCATCTTTTGCTTTTGGGCAGTCCTTGCGCAGATGCGGACCACCGCAGTGGCTGCAGGCTACCTCTTTTTCTGTACAGAGGCGTCTGCCATGTCCATACCCTAAACACAGGGAGCATTGGACCAGGGGAGATTGATCTTCTACCCTGATCCGCTGCATATCTATGTACACAGCAGAGGTTAGGTTAGGTTAGGTTAGGTTAGGTTAGGTTAGGTTAGGTTAGGTTTTTTTTTTTTTTTTTTTTTTTTTTTTTTTTTTTTTTTTTTTTTTCTGCTTTTCCCCGATCATGGTGTCATCGGGTCCTTGTTTATCTATATAACTCATACATTCCAGTTCTCTCACGTATTCCTCTCGCACTTCCATGCCGCATACTTGGTCTTTCTTTCATCCATCCACATTTATTCTTTGCCGGGTGGGACTCCCGCTACTCTATGCATTTCTTTATTTATACTTTAATTTGGGAAAATAAAGTCATACAATATTGTTTACATTTTTGTTTTTACATAACTACTGCTCATGCTGTACATAAATTGGCCTTAAAGGCTTTTAACAACATAATTTAAGTTTACAAATTTTTCTTTAATTTTCATTGTATTTTAACAATTGTGTTACCCAGTTTAGTCTTATTTTCTAACATTTCTAAATACTTAATTATATCTGTAACTCTTACATCAGTATATTCTATTATGCTTATCATCTTATTTCTAACATTTTTCTGTTTTATATTTCTTAGTGCTATTCTTACATCTACAAATCTTACATCGAGTATATACTTTTAATTATTTTCTTACAGCTAACATTTCTTTCTTTTACTATTTTTAGGCAAAATTCTTATTTATATTATTGTTATACGTCTACGTGTATACAAATTCACTTGATCTAACATATTTTGCATTTAACAGGGTTGGTGAGTTTTATTAGGTTTCCATTTTTCTTATTCTCATGTTTTGCAAAGGCAATAATATATATATACTAAGTTTATACATATTTATTGTCTATTTCTTATGCATGTTTATTATTTCATACTTAAATTTTTTATTTGTTTTGGGTTGCTGTTTGTGTTCATGTAGGTGTTTTTGTGCTGATATAATAATGTATATTCATTATACCTTTTGTATATCAGTATGTGTTCGTATTATCATGTATTTCATGTTTGTGTGTGTCGTGTTTATGTTTCTGTGTGTTGTTGTGACTGTGTGTGCGTGTTGTGTAATCCCTGCTAATGGGTTATGCATATGCGGTATTTGCGCGAGCCAAGTAGTCCCACTTTTTTCGCACCGGACAGTCGGCGCTAAACGCATTGTGGTCGGTCTTTCGCAACCCAGAGTGTGAACAATTGCAGCACTGCGGTTCGTTTCCTGCGGTAAAGTCTGCGCATTTCTCACGCAGATGCGGTCCTCCGCAGTGACTACACTTGTCCACACTCTCGGTGCAAAATTTCCGTCCATGACCGAACGCTAGGCACTTAGTGCATTGGATGAGCGGAGACTGGTCCTCGACTCTGACCCTTTGAAGGTCGAGATAGAGGGCTCCAGCTTCCGTCATCCTCTGCCATACTAGAGGCCTCACCTGCAGGATAACGTGCAAGGTCTTAGGGTTTCTTGTGCGTTTTTTAAATTTTACGGCTATTTCTCTGTCCTGTTCAGGTAGGCCAACGAAAATGTCCTTGTTCTGGGCGTGAAGCGCCTGAATTATGTCCTCATCCTCGCTTTCCACAAACACATCCTTCAGGACAACGAGAGGGTTTTTGTTTGTCATAGGCGCCACTATAAGTCCATTCCCACGACTCTCTATTATTTCCTGGACCTTCTTCATTTCCTCTTCTGTGTCGCAACCCAATATTATTGTCTGGTTCTTGGCCTTACGAACCTTGTTTATTTTGAGGCCGGTGCCCCTGGCATCGACCGCCTTTTTCACCCTAGCGAGCACCTCGTCAGCAGTCTCCTGACTACCTTCGAGGGTGACCGCCATCGAATGAAGTGCAGGGCGGTGGACGGGTTTTGCTGCTGCGACGCTGGCGTATGACCTATTTAAGGGCTCGCATGTCTGCTTATCTTTTACAACCTCAGTTATCGTTTCTCTAACCATTGCGACATCACCGGCAATATCATCGAGTTTGTCGCCGAGGCCAGTCTGAGAGCGGCCCATGACCTTAACGTCCTCAGACGTATGGTCAATGACCGCTTTGGCTTCTTCGATTTTGTCGATGATCTTGTCGATGATGTCGGACCCGCCATCGTCGCGAAGTGCGGTTTGCTCATCAAAACATAAAACCATCTTCTCCTCTAGTTGGTTCAGTCGCGTTTGCAGCTGAGTCTCCACTTTCCCCAGCTTCTCGAGGATGTGGGCATCCTGTGCCGGTAATCTGGCTTCACTGGGTGATTGTGGTATGGTTCCTGCTGCTTGCAAACTGGTCACACGCTTGCTTAGCTCGAACAGGATACGGAGGCACCTGTCAGACTGCCCCACTAGGAAGGTCTTGATGTCCTTCCTCATTTGAGGGTACTCTTGGACTTTTGAGGGGATATCCTCAAAAGTCTGCATCACCTCCTGAAGGAGCGAGTCGATTGGTCTCGTCGCGTAATCGTCTAAATGCCTGTTGTAAATCGCCATGTTGTCAAGCGATCTCCTTTTCCGGTCTGGTCTCCGGATAAAGGTCCGAGCCGCGTCCTGCGCTGGTGAAGATGGCGTTTCAGGAGGGCTAGAAGTGGCTGGTTTACTGGCGGCGCCGGAGGTTATCGGTGTGCGGAACATGTTGTGCGAGTGTGTATGTGTGTTATGATTAGATCGGGGAAAATTGTCCCTTTGTACTGTTTTTCAGACCCTGTAAAGGGGGGTCTGTGTCACGTGTAGAATAAAATAAAATAAAATATACACAATATGCTATGAAAATTTTGTAGAGTCTAGCTCTATCAAGTTATTTTTACATTTACAATGTAAGGGGGGATTTAGCTAGTGTTTGGGAGCCTTCAGGAGCCGATCCCCGTCAAAATTAAGATAGAAAAAATTTTTTGACTCTACGTAGAGTTGGCCAAGAGATAGGTCTCTCCAAGCCCTTTCGATTGAACCCAAACACGACTACCCCAGCCCAAGGGGTTCCGGAGAAATCACGGTCCAAAGTTCTGGTCGCCAGTACAAGATGGCGGCCAGAATTTGGTTACCACAGGTTTTCTCCCGAACCACCAGTCCGAAAACAGCCGTGCTTGGGGTCTCCTGATTGGGCTCGGCGATCTCTACAACTTGATATGGTTTTCAGCTGAAAATTTTCAGCTCCTGAAAAGCCCTGAAAAACCACTAACAGAACAGGCGAGGTGCTGCCTTAGTCCCCAGAGAAAACCAGAGCCTTC
Organism: Heliothis peltigera; assembly: GCA_958496145.1. Taxonomy (NCBI): domain Eukaryota; kingdom Metazoa; phylum Arthropoda; class Insecta; order Lepidoptera; family Noctuidae; genus Heliothis; species Heliothis peltigera. The sequence goes on along the minus strand of OY292348.1, from coordinate 14,197 downwards.
TACGACCTCCGGTTCGGAAGTTATTGGCGTCCGAAATTCGTTTGACAGTTGCAGAACTGTCAAAGTCGATCTCAGACCCCGAATATCCTTCCTTGTAGTGGTCGTAGAACGCCCGTGTTTGGACTTGTTTGACTTGCCCTGACCCGCTCTACCGTCCCAGGTTATTTTCAGGATCCCTACTTTCAACTCTGAAGTCGCCTGAAACAGTGTGTGCCGAGAAGAGGCCGACTCGCCAAGCACAGCCACGAAAACCCCAACTCTCTAGGACCTCGGAGTGCAGAGTTATGTCCAGTCGAAGTTCGCCAATATGGCCGACCAGCTGTCAAATGCTGACTTCGCCTGGCTGTATCTCCGCAGTCGTAAGTCGGAGAGAGGTGCGGTTTCGAATGCTATGTCTAGCTCGACCTCCACTATCCCCACACAGTGCTTTCAGAACCCAGAATTTTCAGGACCTGAAAAATTCCTGAGAGCTGATTTGGCTATTTCCTAAACGTTTTCGTTATAAAGTCACAATTATACTGTCAGAATTTCTACAAATAACAATTCCTAACAATTAGGAACACTTCGTCATCAATAAGAGAACAAAGAAAACGTAAACAACAAGTATGGAATTTTTTAAAAGTTTAGGCCTTAATATCTTGGTCAAGAAATGTTTTTTCTGAAAATTTTAAAACGTGGGGGGTGGTTTTTGACCATGCCCTACACGGTCACATTAACAAAAATACAAAATTTTCAAAACTGAAAGAGTCGATTTTCAAATCGCGATGTCGAGGATAACTTTGTTTTGCGGTTTTTGCCGCTAGTAAACAAAAACGCTAACTCGCACCGCGACTCGAATTTCGCTCCAAAAATTCTAGTTTAAAAACTACCTTACTCACTAGGACCTAAACTATCTAATGGTCTAAATTAAGTCTGCGCGCAATAATGTTTTCACCCTTTTTTAGGGGTTCGTTTTGGTGCCGTGCTCCCTGAGTAACAACAATTGTCCTTGTTTTTGTATAAATATATTTTATTCTAAAATTTTAAGTTATGATATTTATAAAAGACCTTTAATAGTATTATTTTGATAAGGGAAATGTTATTAATTAAGATATTAAAGGGGTGGAATAATGAAATTAAAACTTTTGGGTTTTGAAACGTATTTTGTATTAAGAATTTTGAAAAAACTACCTGGTCAAAAAATCTAAAAATTTGGAAAAATGTAATAAGGGTAGTGAACTATGCAACGCAATTATTAAAATAGGGGGTTATCGATTTAGTTTTCAGGGAAAACGACACCAAAGATTTACAGATTTTTGCCGACCTTTGAGGGGCTGCAGCTTCGTCCAGGATGGTCCAATTTTCCGGATCTTGGTGTCAAAAGACTCGCCTTGACGAGACGCTTCTTCTGATATGCCACACTGCTGTCCAGCTATGCTGGGGGTTGAGACCGGTGGCACGTGGAAAACAGGAAGTCCGGGATTACATCGGCAGTTTTCACCGGAAAAATCCCGAATATAGCCCAGTTGATAGGCCTCTCAGAGACGATTGTAACGACCCCAAAAAAGTAGGGGGTCGTCGATCTTGTAGCTGCAGCGTTGCACAAAAACACTTTAAAAACACGTTTTTCGAGCACAACTTTCACACACTTTCTCCGATTTCTGCGCGGTTTTCACTGTCGTGTTATTCACACTGAGACGCGTACGTGGATATATCACACTTATATATTCGCGCGAAAAAACCTATTTTTACGATTTTAGAGGCCGGAGCGTGGAAAAAACGTGGCGCTCGCGGTCAGGGCTGCCAGCAGACTGGGTTAGGTTAGGTTAGGTTAGGTTAGGTTAGGTTAGGTTAGGTTAGGTTAGGTTAGGTTAGGTTAGGTTAGGTTAGGTTAGGTTAGGTTAGGTTAGGTTAGGTTAGGTTAGGTTAGGTTAGGTTAGGTTAGGTTAGGTTAGGTTAGGTTAGGTTAGGTTAGGTTAGGTTAGGTTAGGTTAGGTTAGGTTAGGTTAGGTTAGGTTAGGTTAGGTTAGGTTAGGTTAGGTTAGGTTTTTTTTTTTTTTTTTTTTTTTTTTTTTTATATTGCACCCGCCATCCTGGGTACTTCTTGCGGTCCCCTGACATGATCAGGGACTTTGTTCGGCCATAACTTATTTTTTGTCGTGTAGTTGTTTGAAAATCAGTTTATGTTGTGAAGGGAAGTGCACCCGTTTGGTCAGATGCGTTTCCCTCCACAACACTTTTGCAGATACGTTGTGCGAATTCAAGAAATTTTTTCCTGACTTTCCTTTCCTTTATAAGTCTAGCTGCCCCATCCAGCTCCACTTTTTGGTCTATCTCCTGAGCCAGGTCATGTCGCTGCCGGAGGAATTTTGGGCACTCGAATAATATGTGCTGGACAGTTTCTTCAACCGCAGGGTCACAGACGCATGACGGGCTCCCCCGACACTTGAAGCGATGCAAGTATTGGGCGAACCCCCCATGGCCCGTGAAGATCTGAGTAAGAATTCCCTGCGGTTGGATTTTTCGCACCAGGCGATAGGCCTCCCTCGCATCCGGGAAGAACACTCTCGTGACGGAGGCCGTCTCCCCCGCCCGGTATCTCCGGTTCCATTCGTCGAGCGATTCGTTACGAAGTTCACTTCTGACGAATGAAACCGGACACAGATCGTAGTCGGGCCTCCTCCGACTCGAGAGTGCTGCCTCCTTGGCGAGTTCGTCGGCGCGCTCGTTGCCGTCGATACCGGCGTGGGCCTTGATCCAATACAAGGTTATATCTTTGCCCTGGATCAAGGCCGCGCTGAGGTTTCGGCGCGCCTCGATTGCGAGGGAGTGCATGGAGCCAGGATTGGTTACCGCTTGTAACGCTGCTCGCGAGTCGCTATATATGCCACAGCTCCCTACACCGCTCCTCAGGGCCTCGCTCGTCGCCCTGCATATGGCCAGAAGCTCGGCCTGGTAGACTGTGCAGTACGCTGGCAGACTCAGCTTCTTGTTTCTGGTTTCGGCCTGGCTGTCCCAAATGGACAGCGCAGCACCGACCTTGTTTTGCAGTTTGCTGCCGTCTGTGAAAATTCTTAGCGTCTGCACGTTGTGTTGGTCTACCAGGTCAGAGTCGTCGAGACACTCGAATTTCAGGTCCATACGCAGGGCCGGATGTGGCAGCTCTGCAAATCCCACCACCCGTTCGACCTCCCTGTCTCCCAACACCTGCCGGGTTGACCCTCTGCGAGCCTCGTATAGGCCGGCTGCTTCCTTTATGCGGAGGTCCAGAGGCAGTAACCCGGTCAGTAGGAGGGCTGAGTTGAGGGAGACGGTGCGGTAGGACTTGCAGATTTTCTGAGCGAAGCCCCGCTGAACGGTGTTCAGGAGCTTGCGGACTCCGATTTTTTCCGCGGCGGGCGACCACGCGGCCGCAGCGTACAATATGACGGGCTCTGCTGTTGCCGTGTAGATTGCGCGGATGACGTCAGGGTGCAGCCCCCAGCTGATTTTTGCAGCTCGCTGTAGCTGCTTCGCGATGTTTAGGGCCTTCCTACAGACGGTAGCGACGTGGGTGTTAAAGGTCAACTTATCGTCTATAGTAAGGCCCAAGATTTTAATTTCACGAGACATGCCAATGTCGACCCCGCCCATGCTCAAGAGCGGTGTGTCATACTTGAGCTTTTTGGTAAGCAGCATTGCGCACGTTTTGTGCGGCGCAAATCTGAGCTTGGTTAGGTTAGGTTAGGTTAGGTTAGGTTAGGTTAGGTTAGGTTAGGTTAGGTTAGGTTAGGTTAGGTTAGGTTAGGTTAGGTTAGGTTTTTTTTTTTTTTTTTTTTTTTTTTTTTTTTTTTTTTTGTGGGCAGGAGTGTGGAAATCCTCATGGACACCCCGACCACCCCACTTGGAGGAAGTCGGGGTAGTGCCGGACTCTTACCGGCTAAAACCACACTCCTGCCTGCTGCATTGTCCTCTAACGTAATCAGAGACCTTTGTTACTGCGTATGTTTGTGCCTCTTTTTAATTTATTACTTTATACTAGTTTTGCATTTAGTTTTACTTATATTTCAGTTTTTTACTTAGTTTAAGAGTCGAAATTTACTTTATATTTTATTATTATTATGTTTTAGCTTGTAGGTGAGACATATGTTTTGCGTTTTTTGGAGAGCAGGGTCACTATTGGTAGCGCGGGAGCGGCTGCCTATCTCAGGCCATACGCTCCCGGGGTCTTTTAATTTGTCTACGTGGACCAGCCGATTCAGCATTGAGTAAACGGTGGGCCATGCAACTCACCATGACACCACTCGTTTATCTTTTCGCCTAGTTGTGCGGCAGTGATCCACGTAGCCTTGTCCAGTCCCAGTCTCCCAATACTTGTGGACACCTCGGACCACAACGGCACGTAATTCTTTTAGTTTTTCTTCTTTTAAAGATTTTGTTTGCTTATATAAATAGTATATTGAAGCTTGTGTATTTGATTTAACTGTATTTTGCTTTTCGTGTGTGTATTGTAGTATTTGTGTTTTATTGTATTTTATTATCTGCATAATTTGGGGCAGTTTCCCATAAAACTGCCTCGAAATTATTATCTTAATATTAAAGTTTCTTCTTATTACTTTTAATTTTATATGATTTGTGCCGCTGTGGTTCGGGTTCCGCGTGGCAAGTATAAAGCGCCGCTGAATGGCGTGCTGTATTTTGGTTACAGTGGTTGTTTCAGGCACAACTTCAGCAGTAAGCAATGGATGCTCGTGCTAATGCGTCCCATTTTTTGCGTACCGGGCATTCGCTGCTAAAAGCGTTGTGGTCCACGTTGTTATTCTTTACCACCCGGCAGTTTCTGCATTGCGGTACTGCGCCTGCTAGTGAAGAAGGGCAGTCGGCGCGAAGGTGTGAGTCGCCGCAGTAACTGCAGACTACCACCTTCTCTGTACAGAGACGTCTGCCGTGTCCATATCCCAGGCACATAGAGCATTGGACCAAGGGAGATTGGTCCTCTACTCTGATGCGCTGCATATCTATGTACACAGCAGACGCCTCGGTCAGTCTTCTCCATAGGGTGGGGGACACTCTAGCCACCACGTGGCTCATCAAGTTATTTCGGGCCCGTTTTCTGTACCTGAATTGAATTCGGTCATCCTCAGTCGCAAGGTTGGTGAAGAGCGAGGTGTTTTGTTTCCTCAGGGCTTTCATGACGTCCTCATCTGTGTTATAACTAAGGACGTCCCTGAGGATTATGAGCGGGTCCAGGTTTTGTGCGTCTTCGACGACCAGCTGCTGACCTGCTGATTTAAGCTTTTCCCGGACCTTGCTCCGCTCCCCTTCATCCCTGCAGCTGACGATGACCTTACTATCCTTGGCTTTCCTAATTCTGTCGATACAGAAGCCTCCTTCCTTGGCGTTGATTGCGGTGCGGATTTTTTCCAGCACCTGTTCGCCGGTCTCCAGCTTATCGTTCGAGGCGACCACGACGGAATGTAATGTTTGACGCGGTGGCGCTGGAAGCGGTTTAGATCCCGCCACCACCCCCGCGTACGTGGTCGACCCCAACGCCGTGGTGTGCTTTGCCAGCGTATCCTTTAGTTCCTCCATTCTCTCGGTACTGTCCCTCACTAGCTTGCTGTGGTCCGCCAGTGAGGAGATCAGTCGAGAAAATTCCTCGCTGCAAGGTTCCGCTGGCACTGGCACTGCATCGACAGAAGGCGGTGGCCCCGTCTGTTTTGGTGGACAGTTCCCCCTTTCTTTTTCCCCGTCCCTCACCATGCGGTAGAGGCAGTCAAGGGCCTGGGTGACATCCTCCTTGATGTCAGTACGGAGGTTTCTGCTTTGGTTTAAGGCTATTTTAGCCTTAGTCACCCAGTTCTTGGCCTGTTGCACTCTACTGACGGAGGTGAGGGCGGAGGTTTCCGAGTTTTCAGCCGTCTCCCCAGGTTTTTGTAGAGCTGATGGTGGTGATGCGCTCTTGACTTGTGTTACCTTTTTGGGTTTCGTTGGGGCGGCTGGTACTGAGTCAGACGAGTGGGTTTGACTAGTCAACAGAGCCTCAATGCTCCTCCTGACATTCGTCCGAGCTGAGCTCACAGTTGCCGTGACGTCAGGAGAGGCATCTCGGCTTGGCGGGGCAGTCCGCTTATTAATTGGGGTACGAATGCCAAACATATTTGTTTCTTACAGGGACGACACACAATATCAAACAAGAGGACAATGTTTTTAAAACAATTCCGCGCTAAAGATGGCGGCGTCCGCAGAGTTTGCTGTGTGGGTTCCTTAGCAGGGATACTCTTCTTGCTAAGAGAAGAAGGGTCCAAAGGTCCCCTTGGTTTGCTTCTGGATGCTTTCCAGAGCAATGGCGGACTTGAAATCTTTCAGGTACAATGCACCGTCCAGTGTAAAGGGCTGGTCGGCACGTGAAATATATGTACCTGTTAGTATAACAAATCAAAATTGATCAAAAGATCGAATAATTTTAATGTTGATAATTATTGTGTTAATATGAAATACAAGTCATTAAAATAAAATAGAAAGTTTTATAATTTAGAATTAAAATTAAAGTTAAAATTAAAATTAAGTGGTTGGCTAATAAGCCAATGGTCATAAAAACTGTTTGAAATTTTGCGTCTATGAGCCAATAGAATTGTTAGTCACTGTTTAACTTATATCTAGGTGTATCCGTCAAAAGACAGGCTACACGCGTAAAACAAGTCGTGTGGGGTTTTATACCCTCGTCAATTTGTAGTTATAATAATCGATTTGAGGAGGCAAGTTGTTAACATTTAAACTTCCCTTAGAAGGCCGTAATTAGGTGAAAAACTCACCTAAAAAGCTGGGACGACGCGAGCCCACCCAGGAGACTACCGGGACTCAATTTTAGTCAAAAGCTGGTTAGGTTAGGTTAGGTTAGGTTAGGTTAGGTTAGGTTAGGTTAGGTTAGGTTAGGTTAGGTTAGGTTAGGTTAGGTTAGGTTCACCGGAGGTCGGCTCCTGGAAATTTCGGGGACCACTAGTGGTCCCAAAGCAGACGCCCTTGCCGATAAGCTAAGGGCGTCCCTAGGAACTGACGATGTCAGAGTGTCCAGGCCAACCAAGTGCGCAGATCTGCGCATTTCGGGCCTGGATGACTCCGTCACACAAGAAGAGGTCGCCGCTGCCATTTCGAATACTGGAGGATGCCCGCCGGAGCAAATCAAGGCGGGCACGATACGACGGGGAGCCTCCGGTCTTGGGACAGTTTTAGTCAGCTGTCCCGTAGCGGCGGCCAAAAAACTAAAGGACAAGCGTCTTCTTGTCGGATGGGTCTCGGCGCAGGTAACTCTCCTGGCGCCCAAGCCCTATCGGTGCTACCGCTGTCTTGAAGGAGGACATGCGGGGGCACGGTGCACCGCTGGGGTAGACCGCAGCCAATTGTGCTTTCGCTGCGGTCAGCCTGGTCACAAGGCTGGCACTTGCACTGCCACGCCGCACTGCGTCATCTGTGCGGCATCCGGCAAGCCAGCCGATCATCAGACAGGTACAAAGGCTTGCGCCAGGCCCAATAAGGCAAGAAGACAACCGGCTCATCCACCGGTCACCCAGGACAGGACGACGAAGGCAACCAGCTCCTCGCAGCCGGTTCACCCACCGGTTGCGGCAGAACATCCGCCGAGGGCTGGGGAGGAGACAACGGCCATGGACACACAATAATGGCCCTACGTCGTTTCCTCCAAGCCAACATAAACCACTGCGCCAGGGCTCAGGACCTTTTGCTCCAAAGCATGGCGCAGTGGTCGATCGACATGGCAGTTGTTGCCGAGCCATATTTTGTCCCACCCAGGGATGACTGGGTGTGCGACACAAACCGCTCGGTGGCACTGCTTGTGAGGTCAGCCGCTGACACCCTTCCCTTCGAGTCCGTCACCCGAGGGCGGGGCTATGTCGCGGCAGTATGGGGGAATGTTGTGGTCGTGGGGGTGTATCTCGCCCCTAGCCTTTCTCTCGCCGACGTGGAGGAGATAATTATGGAGATGGGCACAGTCGTCAGTCGTAGCCGTCCTCGTCCCGCGATCGTCCTGGGGGACTTCAATGCCAAATCTATGGCTTGGGGCTCCCCAGCTACGGATGTGCGGGGCGAGTTAGTGGAGGAGTGGGCGGTAGAGCAGGGCCTGCTTCTCCTGAACCGGGGTTCCGTGCAGACGTGCGTGCGGCAGCGGGGTGGGTCTATAGTGGACCTGTCGTTCGCTAGCCCCGCTCTCGCGCGCACTGTCCAAGACTGGCACGTGTTGGAGGAGGTGGAGACGCTGTCCGATCATCGATATATTCGATTTAGCGTCTCCGCCCAGACCTCGGTGGGGCCGGTCCAAGCGGCCCCAGTGGGCATTGGAGACGGCCCGCGTTGGGCACTGAAGAGGCTGGATAGGGAGGCTCTCCTGGAGGCCTCCATCGTCAAGGCCTGGCTGGATTCTCCGGACAGGCCAACCAACATCGACGAAGAGGCGGAGTGGTTCCGGGAGAGCATGTCGCACATCTGCGACGCTGGCATGCCCCGAGTCCGGCCATTACCATCCAGGCGCCAAGTGTATTGGTGGTCGCAAGCGATTGCGCAGTTGCGCATCGCTTGTGTGCAGGTGCGACGCCAGTACGCAAGGTGCCGAAGAAGGCGCCGCCGCCCCGTTACTGCGGCGGACGAACAGGAAGAGGCGGAACTATACGACCGCTATAGAGAGGCGAAGAGCGCCCTCCAGCTGGCCATTGCCCGGGCAAAGGCCCAGGCCAACCAACAACTGCTGGAGACGCTAGACCGAGACCCTTGGGGACGCCCCTACCTCATGGTACGGGGCAAGCTTCGGCAATGGGCTCCCCCTTTGTCTCGGAGTCTCCAGCCACAGCTGCTGGAGGAGGTGGTGTGTGCGCTGTTTCCGGCCAGACCGGAACACACGCCACCAGCTATGGTTCCGCCTCACAGTGTGCCCGACGCGGAAGACGACATTGACGACGACGTGCCCGAAGTGACCCGGGTAGAGATGAGAGTGGCGGTGGGTCGCATTAGAAACACCGCCCCAGGGCCCGACGGCATTCCAGGCCGTGCATGGGTCCTGGCCATGAAGGCTCTCGGGCCCCGATTAGCGGGGCTCTTAAGCGCATGTTTGGAGCGGGGCCAGTTTCCAAGCCGGTGGAAGACCGGAAAGCTGGTCCTGCTCAGGAAGGAGGGGCGCCCTGCAGACTCGCCGTCTGCGTACCGGCCAATCGTGTTGCTGGACGAGGTGTGTAAGATCTTTGAGCGAATCATCGCCAGTCGCCTCGTTCAGCACATGACTAGGGAGGGGCCAGATTTGGCGGACAACCAGTTTGGTTTCCGCCAGGGGCGCTCCACGGTGGATGCAATCATGCGCGTAAGGGTCCTTGCAGAGGAGGCAGTCGCCCGGGGTGAGGTGGTCTTGGCGGTGTCGCTAGACATCGCCAACGCTTTCAACACCTTGCCCTGGAGTACCATCCGAGAGGCACTCCGGTATCACGGGGTGCCGCGCTACCTCCAACGCATTGTCGGGGCCTACTTGTCGGAAAGATCGGTGGTGTACCCGGGTCGAGAAGGATGGGGTCGGCGAGAGACGTCGTGCGGCGTTCCACAGGGGTCGGTGTTGGGGCCGCTCCTGTGGAACATAGGGTACGACTGGGCACTGCGCGGTGCGCTTCTCCACGGCGTCGGCGTCATTTGTTACGCCGACGATACGCTAGTTACAGCGCGTGGGAAGTCGTACCGGCAGGCGGCCATACGCGCGACTGCTGGTGTCGCGCACGTCGTGGGTAGGATTCGGCGGCTGGGCTTAGAGGTGGCATTGCACAAGTCCGAGGCCCTGTGTTTTCATGGGCCGAGGATGAAGCCACCTCCAGGGTCCAGCATAATAGTAGGAGGGGTCTCCATCGCTGTCGGGACGACGATGAAATACCTCGGACTCGTTCTCGACAGTCGATGGAACTTCGGGCCGCACTTCACACGGCTCGCCCCCCGGTTGTTGGGCGCCGCTTCTGCGCTCTCGCGCTTGCTGCCCAACTTGGGGGGGCCCAACTCCTCCTGCCGGAGGCTCTACATGGGGGTCGTACGGTCGATGGCGCTATACGCCGCGCCAGTGTGGGCGGATGCCCTGACGGCCCGCAACGTCGCCGCGCTGCGAAGGCCACAGCGCGCGATGGCCGTCAGGATCATAAGGGGATACCGTACGATCTCCTTTGAGGCAGCGAGCCTCCTAGCCGGATCCCCGCCCTGGGATCTCGACGCAAAGCTCCTCGCGTCGCTCTATTGGTGGCGCGCGGAGGCGGTCGAGCGGGGCGAGCGCCTGGTGCCTCGACAAGTTGAGGCACGCAGGGCAGAACTCCGCCAGGTCCTAGTGGCGGAGTGGCAGACGCGCTTAGCGCAACCCACGGCGGGGCACGCCGCTGTAGCGGCGGTAAGGCCCATTTTGGAGGAGTGGCTCGATAGGAGCCACGGCGCCCTCAGCTTCCGGCTGACGCAGATACTTACCGGACACGGATGTTTCGGGAAGTACCTGTGTCGCATAGGCCGGGAGCCGACGTCCCAGTGCCATCATTGTGATGATTGCCGCGTCGACACGGCGCTGCATACGTTGGTGGAGTGCCCAGCTTGGGCTGAGCAGCGCCGTGACTTGGTCGCGGCCGTAGGTGCTGCGGCAAATCTCTCGCTTCCGACTGTTGTGCATACCATGGTCGGGAGCGAGACAGGGTGGGGTGCCGTCGCCTCCTTCTGCGAGTTTGTGATGCTTGCAAAGGAGGCGGCGGAAAGGGAAAGAGAGGCTGCCTCCTCTCTCCCCTCCCGCAGCAGACGCACTGGGCGTCGCAGGGTGGCCGATTTCCGGCCACCGTAGGGCGCGGCCTGCGGACGACAGACTCGGGGCGTCTAGTCGTCCAACCAGCAGCAGGCCTCGAGGCGGCGGCGTCGTGTTCCGCGCGCGCCTCTTAGTGGAGTCCTGCGGCCGGGGTGACGGCCGCAGTGGGTGACGGGGCCCGCCTGAGTATCTGGTGGGCCAATACCCGTCGGGGGGTTGCGACGAATGCTTCGGCGATACCCGCCCCTCCGACACATGGGTAGATGAGGAACACGGGTTGGTTTTTAGTCAGTAAGAGTCTGACAGTACCCTTTGCCCTTCCCCCAGGGCCTAGGGTCTCCATGAGGATTTTCCAACCCGATATCAAAAAAAAAAAAAAAAAAAAAAAAAAAAGGTTAGGTTAGGTTAGGTTAGGTTAGGTTAGGTTAGGTTAGGTTAGGTTAGGTTAGGTTAGGTTAGGTTAGGTTAGGTTAGGTTAGGTTAGGTTAGGTTAGGTTAGGTTAGGTTAGGTTAGGTTAGGTTAGGTTAGGTTAGGTTAGGTTAGGTTAGGTTAGGTTAGGTTAGGTTAGGTTAGGTTAGGTTAGGTTAGGTTAGGTTAGGTTAGGTTAGGTTAGGTTAGGTTAGGTTAGGTTAGGTTAGGTTAGGTTAGGTTAGGTTAGGTTAGGTTAGGTTAGGTTAGGTTAGGTTAGGTTAGGTTAGGTTAGGTTAGGTTAGGTTAGGTTAGGTTAGGTTAGGTTAGGTTAGGTTAGGTTAGGTTAGGTTAGGTTAGGTTAGGTTAGGTTAGGTTAGGTTAGGTTAGGTTAGGTTAGGTTAGGTTAGGTTAGGTTAGGTTAGGTTAGGTTAGGTTAGGTTAGGTTAGGTTAGGTTAGGTTAGGTTAGGTTAGGTTAGGTTAGGTTAGGTTAGGTTAGGTTAGGTTAGGTTAGGTTAGGTTAGGTTAGGTTAGGTTAGGTTAGGTTAGGTTAGGTTAGGTTAGGTTAGGTTAGGTTAGGTTAGGTTAGGTTAGGTTAGGTTAGGTTAGGTTAGGTTAGGTTAGGTTAGGTTAGGTTAGGTTAGGTTAGGTTAGGTTAGGTTAGGTTAGGTTAGGTTAGGTTAGGTTAGGTTAGGTTAGGTTAGGTTAGGTTAGGTTAGGTTAGGTTAGGTTAGGTTAGGTTAGGTTAGGTTAGGTTAGGTTAGGTTAGGTTAGGTTAGGTTAGGTTAGGTTAGGTTAGGTTAGGTTAGGTTAGGTTAGGTTAGGTTAGGTTAGGTTAGGTTAGGTTAGGTTAGGTTAGGTTAGGTTAGGTTAGGTTAGGTTAGGTTAGGTTAGGTTAGGTTAGGTTAGGTTAGGTTAGGTTAGGTTAGGTTAGGTTAGGTTAGGTTAGGTTAGGTTAGGTTAGGTTAGGTTAGGTTAGGTTAGGTTAGGTTAGGTTAGGTTAGGTTAGGTTAGGTTAGGTTAGGTTAGGTTAGGTTAGGTTAGGTTAGGTTAGGTTAGGTTAGGTTAGGTTAGGTTAGGTTAGGTTAGGTTAGGTTAGGTTAGGTTAGGTTAGGTTAGGTTAGGTTAGGTTAGGTTAGGTTAGGTTAGGTTAGGTTAGGTTAGGTTAGGTTAGGTTAGGTTAGGTTAGGTTAGGTTAGGTTAGGTTAGGTTAGGTTAGGTTAGGTTAGGTTAGGTTAGGTTAGGTTAGGTTAGGTTAGGTTAGGTTAGGTTAGGTTAGGTTAGGTTAGGTTAGGTTAGGTTAGGTTAGGTTAGGTTAGGTTAGGTTAGGTTAGGTTAGGTTAGGTTAGGTTAGGTTAGGTTAGGTTAGGTTAGGTTAGGTTAGGTTAGGTTAGGTTAGGTTAGGTTAGGTTAGGTTAGGTTAGGTTAGGTTAGGTTAGGTTAGGTTAGGTTAGGTTAGGTTAGGTTAGGTTAGGTTAGGTTAGGTTAGGTTAGGTTAGGTTAGGTTAGGTTAGGTTAGGTTAGGTTAGGTTAGGTTAGGTTAGGTTAGGTTAGGTTAGGTTAGGTTAGGTTAGGTTAGGTTAGGTTAGGTTAGGTTAGGTTAGGTTAGGTTAGGTTAGGTTAGGTTAGGTTAGGTTAGGTTAGGTTAGGTTAGGTTAGGTTAGGTTAGGTTAGGTTAGGTTAGGTTAGGTTAGGTTAGGTTAGGTTAGGTTAGGTTAGGTTAGGTTAGGTTAGGTTAGGTTAGGTTAGGTTAGGTTAGGTTAGGTTAGGTTAGGTTAGGTTAGGTTAGGTTAGGTTAGGTTAGGTTAGGTTAGGTTAGGTTAGGTTAGGTTAGGTTAGGTTAGGTTAGGTTAGGTTAGGTTAGGTTAGGTTAGGTTAGGTTAGGTTAGGTTAGGTTAGGTTAGGTTAGGTTAGGTTAGGTTAGGTTAGGTTAGGTTAGGTTAGGTTAGGTTAGGTTAGGTTAGGTTAGGTTAGGTTAGGTTAGGTTAGGTTAGGTTAGGTTAGGTTAGGTTAGGTTAGGTTAGGTTAGGTTAGGTTAGGTTAGGTTAGGTTAGGTTAGGTTAGGTTAGGTTAGGTTAGGTTAGGTTAGGTTAGGTTAGGTTAGGTTAGGTTAGGTTAGGTTAGGTTAGGTTAGGTTAGGTTAGGTTAGGTTAGGTTAGGTTAGGTTAGGTTAGGTTAGGTTAGGTTAGGTTAGGTTAGGTTAGGTTAGGTTAGGTTAGGTTAGGTTAGGTTAGGTTAGGTTAGGTTAGGTTAGGTTAGGTTAGGTTAGGTTAGGTTAGGTTAGGTTAGGTTAGGTTAGGTTAGGTTAGGTTAGGTTAGGTTAGGTTAGGTTAGGTTAGGTTAGGTTAGGTTAGGTTAGGTTAGGTTAGGTTAGGTTAGGTTAGGTTAGGTTAGGTTAGGTTAGGTTAGGTTAGGTTAGGTTAGGTTAGGTTAGGTTAGGTTAGGTTAGGTTAGGTTAGGTTAGGTTAGGTTAGGTTAGGTTAGGTTAGGTTAGGTTAGGTTAGGTTAGGTTAGGTTAGGTTAGGTTAGGTTAGGTTAGGTTAGGTTAGGTTAGGTTAGGTTAGGTTAGGTTAGGTTAGGTTAGGTTAGGTTAGGTTAGGTTAGGTTAGGTTAGGTTAGGTTAGGTTAGGTTAGGTTAGGTTAGGTTAGGTTAGGTTAGGTTAGGTTAGGTTAGGTTAGGTTAGGTTAGGTTAGGTTAGGTTAGGTTAGGTTAGGTTAGGTTAGGTTAGGTTAGGTTAGGTTAGGTTAGGTTAGGTTAGGTTAGGTTAGGTTAGGTTAGGTTAGGTTAGGTTAGGTTAGGTTAGTGGTAGGTTAGGTTAGGTTAGGTTAGGTTAGGTTAGGTTAGGTTAGGTTAGGTTAGGTTAGTTAGGTTAGGTTAGGTTAGGTTAGGTTAGGTTAGGTTAGGTTAGGTTAGGTTAGGTTAGGTTAGGTTAGGTTAGGTTAGGTTAGGTTAGGTAGGTTAGGTTAGGTTAGGTTAGGTTAGGTTAGGTTAGGTTAGGTTAGGTTAGGTTAGGTT